>JALIGW010000002.1:126257115-126907115 GCA_023053685.1 Diadophis punctatus similis
AGGGGTCCCCAATCCCCGGTTATGTGGACTGGCACCGGTCCGCGGCATGCCAGAAACTGGTCCGCACAAACAAGCAAAGACCCATCCACAGGATGCAGGCAGCACGTGAAACCATGACCCCTCTAGCCTGTGGAAAAACCTCTCTCCGTGGAACCCGTCCCTGGTGCCCAAAAGGCTGAGGGCCACTGCTCTAGCTGATTGGAAGAGGCTTGCTTTCAAGTACTATCTTATTAGAGCCGTGGTGGCACAGTGGTTAGAATGCAGTATTGCAGGCTAATTCTGCCGACTGCCAAGGAGTTCAGTCCTCACCGGCTCAAGGTTGACTCCGCTTTCCACCTTTCCGAACTTGGTAAAATGAGGACCCAGATTGCTGGGGGCAATATACTGACTGTAAACCGCTTAGAGAGGGCGGTAAAGCACTGTGAAGCGGTATATGTTATTGCTATTGCTTTTATTTCTCCCAGAGTGAGGCTGACTATGCGCACCTCTCCCTCACTTTAATCCAATTGACACGCAAGTCTTGACATCCCCCCCCCAATTCTCATAGATGTCAAGGTCCTCTTCGAACACGATGGACGAACATCATCATTTCTCCCACTTAGAAAACAGATGAATGTAAGGTGGCCTAATACACAGCAAAATGGTCAGGAGTCAACCTAGGGATAGGCAGGAAGAGCTGTAACTGATCCTATCAGGTCTTCAATGGGGAACTGGGGCTCTCTGGAAACTGCTGGAGAGTCAATCTGGATCCTCAGCAGAGTGTTAACCTGGAGACCGGTGTAGCTGGAGGAGCTGCCATTAGACTCCCGTTTGCTGTTCAGGTTTAAGAGTGGGCTTCTAGTCGGTGTAATCGACTGGAATATTTATTTATTTATTTTTATAACATTATATATATATATATATATATATATATATATATATATATATATATATATATATATATATATATATATATATATACTGTATAACATTATATATTCTATCTATCTATCTATCTATCTATCTATCTATCTATCTATCTATCTATCTATCTATCTATCTATCTATCTATCTATCTATCTATCTATCTATCTATCTATCTATCTATATATCACAGGTATTTATACCATACCTGCTATCTTGTACATGTTTTGACAAATAAATATAAATAAATAATAAATAAATAAATAAATAAATAAAAACCCCAGAGAATGGAACATGCAGTATTCCTCTTCCTCTGCACTTCCTACAGCCTCTACCAACTAGAGTCTGGTAGCTGCATTGCTCAGGGGAGAATGTACAGATGTAGGATTAAGACACATTTGTAAACAAAGGTTAACAACTTTTAATTCTTATCTCATTATACGATATCATTGACAACTTTAATTGAAAGCAGAATAAAACCATTCTATGTATATATTAAGGGGGGGAGGGGGAAAACAATTGATATTCAACACTGAGTGTTTCTTTTTTTCAAACAAATCTGCTCCAGCCTCCAAATCTTCTGAACTCCTCCGCTGGATACATCCCCATGAATCAAAGCAGCCTCAGTGGAAGTCGGCAGGTATGGATTTCTTCTAAGTTTGTTCGGAGAAAAAAAGCTGGAGTATAATAAGCCACTACAGGTCCACCACTAGTAGGGGGGGGAGGAAGGCAGTGAATTAGGAGGGGGTTATTAGTGAGTGGCGGGAAAGGGAAAGCCTTAATGCTCTTCAGAACATTTATCTTGGCTTTTCCTAATGTATCTCCTAGTGAGTTGCACTATTATTTCCAGCCGGTGCAAGTATTGGGTTATGCTAATAAGGAAATATGGGAGCTGTGCTCCAAAATATCTGGATTGTGCCAAGTTGAAGAATGGTACGTTAGAAGGTCTGGTGTCTACTATTAAAGAAGCTCAGGTAGAGACCTTTCAGATAAAGACTATTCCCCCCCCCCCCGCCTTGGCCATTCCTCATAATTTGTGACTTCTGAATGTCACTAACCATGTATTTGTATATGTTAGGCCCTTGACAAATTTCCTGATTTTTAGTTTCTGAGCTTCTGATGGACTACCATTGACAACCAAAGGTCTCGGCCTTCTTGGGCGGTTCCAAATTGGGTAGAGCATGACTGGATGACTCTTTAATATTTAAAACGTCGGGACAGTGTTGTCCAGCCTAGATGTCCTCTGGATATGTGGAATTCAACTCACAGAATTCTCATCCATGACAAAGCGGGCTGTAGAATTTTTGAAATAGTCATTTGTAGGGTATCATTACCACTTCTAGTAATCAGAGAAAATGGGAGCCTTCCGGGCCTCAGTAAATCTTTTATCATTACCTGATTTCTAATCCCTTTTAGATCCAGGGTATGGGACTGGGCTCCCGGCAGACTTTGCGCATAAGGCAGGAGTCGATGGGCCGTACTATATCGGAGTCCTCTGAAGGACGAGGCACAACCTCAGATTACGACCTCACGGAGGATCTGTCACTGTCTGGAAGCTTATGCCGCAGCCTGCAATCCCGGGGAGACAGTGCTTACCTCTCTCAGCGGGAGAGTCTCATGCTGCCTGTTGGCAATGCTGATGGAGAGGAGGATGCCAACGGCTATGTTATGCCGGATCGAAATGGCAGAGGTAAGAGCAGCATAGAAATGGCCCTGCAGGGAAATGTGATGCAGTTGATGCCCTTCTCTATAAAGAATTGAATCTACCGATACCATGATGGAGAAACCAGGGTTATTATCAGATCTGCCCTATAGAGATAATCTTGGCTCTCTTTTCACCCTGACTTGCTCCAGTTGTTGGCCAATAATTGGCCCTAGCTAATAACTTTGACTTACTTACTCTGAAGTGAAGACAGCCGCACTGAAATAGAATAAACCAAAGCTACGATTCAGGGCAATTGCTGCTATTTCTTTCCTCCTCCCTCCCTCCCTCCTCCTCATAGCAATGGAATTATCCCAGATTTTGAAACTGGCATAGCCCTATAATGGACTTGCAGGTACAGCTTCCATGATCTCATTCTCTGTAGGCAACTCAGTTTGGAAACATTGCACCTGAAGTTGTCTTTTTGTTATTTCTCACCTTATCCCTTAGAATACAGAAGAGTCAATCTAAGCGTAACCCTACCTGCTTTCACACAAGGCAACACTAGACAGTCTCCATAGACCCGTGATGACAAACCTATGGCACGCGTGCCACAGATGGCACGCAGCACCCTCACTGTTGCCACACGAGCCGTCGCCCTAGTTCAGCTCCACCACGCATGCACGCGCGCCTCCCGCTGGCCTGCTGGTCATCGGCTCTCTGCCATACATGTGCGGGGGAGGGGCACGTGCAGGGGGGCTGCGGGCATGCAGGAGGCATGTGCGGGGGCACATGTGCAGAGGCCAGGAGTGCATGTGCAGGGGATGATGCGCATGTGGGGCAGGGGTGGGTTCTAACTTACCTAGCTGCCGGTTCGCTTCCTTCTGCGCCACGTGGCCATGCACGCACATGCGCAGTACCAAAAACCTGGCTTCTGCTCATGCGCAGAAGCAAAAAACAAGATGGCGCCACCGTAGGCGCCGCTATGAGAGCCAGTTCGGAGGCGTGGCCAGCCGGCAATCGCTCCCGGTTCAACAAGTGGGGGGACATTCCCGCTACTGGTTCTATAGAACCGGTCCGAAACAGGAGCAACCCACCTCTGATGTGGGGGCCGTGTGCACATGCGGGGGGTGCATGCGGGGGCCATGTGTGCATGCGCGGTGCGGGGCACGCACGTGCATTGCATTTTGGGGGTTTGGCACGCTTTGGGCCCTTGCTCCGGAAAAGGTTAACCATCACTGCCATAGACTTTTTTCTTCTTCCATTGTTCCTAGAAACAGAGTGGACTACAGTGCTGAATTCACTTACTGCACAGATGTCTCCCAATTTCAGGGGGATTCTTGTCTCAACCTTAGAAACGGTTGTTTCTTGTTCTAGGTGACCACAGAATGACAAAAGCTTTTTCTTTTCTTTTTATTTATTTTTTGGTACAGAGCGTGCTGCTGGCATTACCGCTTCCGTGATGCGTGGCTCCATCCCTGTACACGAAGTGGAGGAAGAGTATGAGTACATGAACCGGCGTACTCCACAATCCTCACAACCCCGGCCAGCCTCTTTGGAGGAGCTTGGCTACGAGTATATGGATCTTGGCTCAGAGCTGAGTGCCTCTTTGGGCAGTGTGCCAAGCTCCCAATTGACTACACCTTGCCGGGAGGATGAAGACGAGGAAGAGGACTACGAGTATATGAACAAACAGCCCAAACTTAGCAAGTCCCTGAGCAGCATCCGCAGTTCTCAGGGAGACTATACCGATATGGATTCTGGCATCACCCAGAGCTCCCCAGATGAGCAGGGATACGAGGAAATGGGTGCTGTGTTGCCCCCAGTCCAATATCTTGACTGCCAGAGTCCACCCTGTCCCAAGAACGGTTTCATGAAACCCTTGCGCACACTGGACTCCTCAGATTGTGCCTTCGATAATCCGGATTACTGGCACAGCCGGATGTTCAGCAAAGTTGATGCTCAGAGGACATAGCTGGGGGCGGGAAGCTTTCTCTGACTCTTCACGGGTAGCTAAAAAAACCCTTAACGCAATCACACTTTATGGTGATTGTGAACTGCAAAAAGGCAAACTTCCATTCATCTCCAAAGCCTCGGTGACGTTGACCATCGCTAGCAACGTATCTAGACCGATGATGAGCTTCTGAAGAACCAACTGCATTGCAGTTTTCCCATCTTGCACTGTGGATCGACAGCTGTCTTCGGTTGGGTTCTCCTCATTTCAAAGCCCCTGGACCTGCAAGGCAAATTAGGACCAGTTGAGGAAGCACAGTTCAAACTGGAATCCATTCCTGTATGCAAACGGGAGTGATGCCTACTTTTGCAGTGCAGGGTTTTGAAAGAGACTTGCTAACCGCTGCTCCAAACCAAAGTGCTCTGACCACAGATGGAGGACACTGGAAGCAGCTCTGATAAAGCCAGCCTTCTAGGCTGCCCAGGGAAGTGTTGCGCTCTGTGACAACCCTCTGCCCGTTACAAGCAGAGGGGCCTTAATCATGAACCAAGCGTGTGCTGAGCCTTACATTGGCCATAAGGCTGGAGGGACAAACTCCTTGAGAAAAAGGAGGCCGACACTTATATATTCCTCTAGTAATATGTATAACAGTAGAGGAATTGATTATTCCTCAGGGTGGATATGAAGGATAATGGTATTTTTTCTCCCTCAGAACTTGTGACAAGCAACCTCATTGAAGAAGCCAATAGGTCAATGTGTGGGCTATGAGATGACTAGGTTTTGGCTCCTACCTCTCAATAAGACATTTGGCATTCTTGGTTCTGTCTATGTCGTGATGTTTCTGTTTTGCTGTTAGGAATCTCCATATCACAAAGGGAAGAGTGGATCTGAACAAAGCCTGAACATGCAGGAGGCCAATTTCCACTTTGGGCATTTAGATGTTCACGATTACAAGCAACTTTAAATATTCTTCTTTCTTGATTGTGGACGATTCAGCAATAATCTCCAATACCTCCAAACCACAAGCAATTGGGAGAGAGTGCCAACTGTTGTTAAGGAAGTGTGGGGGGGAAGGAATCTTTCTATGGTCCTATGTAGACGATGCCAGAGGCAGAGACATTTTTATTTTATTTTGGAAAAGCAATAAGTTTTATATTTCCTCCTTTGCTAGAATGGAATATGGGGATGTTTGTCAGATTAGGGACCAAGGAAAGAGACCAGCAGTAACTTAATCCTTGCTACAAAAAAAATCAATAACAGGAGGGAGGTCTCCTTATTCTTGAAGTTAACTAACATACTTTTGTTTTTAAAGAGCATAAAAGCACACTGAGCTTTATGGCATTATTATAATTCTTTTGAGTCAAGCTCATTTATACAAGAGCATGATTTGGGAATAATTTTCTCCCCCCCCCACACACACACCTTTTTTCACCATCACTCCTCCCTAACCTGAGGGCTTATTACAGAATATACAACCTTGACATAACTCAGGTGTTCCGGATTCCACCAAATAAATAGGCAGTTAGAAAAAGCAAAATTCCATCCCTATTTGGGAGAGGCAAAGGCTGTGATTTGCTTTAAAAACAAACAAACCCTGATGATGGCTTCTGCACAGTTTGAACACCATGTTCCTCTCTTCTGTAATTGGTCACTATTGTAGCCTAGTGCAGAATTTACCGTGCAGCATTGTTATAGTCAGAGCAATTATCCGTATTGTTTTAGAGCCCATCCTGCTGGTCCCTGGGTACTCCTTGGAATTGCCAACGTCTGACTAAAATGTCGGTGGATATTTCAGAAAACCTGTGTGTGTGTGCATGCAATCAGTCTGCTTTGATGGCTGCCAGCCAAGCTTATTTTCCCTCCCCCCACCTCTGAATCACGTTGAGTGAAGAAAACTAAAATAAGAGTGTGTGATATAAAAGGAAATTCGATTCTTTGCCCACGAGAGCCAGATTGCAACCATGATGGTGTATTTTCAAGTGTACGTTCTTGAACTGATTGTTGAACTCAATTGGAGTTAAACTGACCGTGAGTTTCAAGGGATTCTGAAGGAATCTGGCCCGTTTTCTTACTGCTGATATTTGAGAAACACAAAATGCTGATTGAACAAATCAGTTCTGTCCCTGCCCAGATCAGAATTCCTTCAGGTATAGTCATACCTGAAGGGCTGTAAACCGCCCAATTCATTCCAGCTCCTGCCAATGAGAAATGCTAGAGAGCCATACAAGAAGAGAAAGATGCTATGGATGCTAGTAGGCTGCCCTCTAGTGAGTAAACTGCATAAAATATCTTGCTTTGTGACTGGACTGAGATAGAAATTCATTGAAACGAAATCTTTGAGGAAATGGGAAATATAAATTTGTTCTCGTTTATTAAAGAAATGCAGCTTTTCCCATTCCTTCTGCCCTCCATAGCAGAACGAATCTGGGTAAAAGCAAAATAATGGAGTATATGCCCAGATGAACAGAGTAGAATTTGCTTCTGAGAAACAAACATAGATTTGCTATATTCCAAAAACAAAATCCACCAGTGCTGTGTGTACTTGAAAAAAATTCTTGCCTTGATTTTTGAGCCAGGAAGTTTTTTTTCAGCTCTTTTTCCAAAGCTGCTCTCTATTCTTCCAAAAGATCACAGACCTCTAGACCAGATACTCATTAGAAATATTTTTAAATTTTGATTAGACAAATTAGTGTATGTTCCTTCAAGAAAACCCCCTGAATGCAGTGAATTTTGAAGGAAAAATCCCCATACAACAAAACTGAAATTAGAAAAGCAATTTTAACAAGTTCTGGTTTTGGATTATTTGGGCCTGGGTACCTGCAAGTATAAAGAAGCAAAAATCAAGGTATATTCTTGTAGACACAGGTATGCTAAAATTTAATGTAATTCATATTTTTCCCTAGAGTTTTCCCAGGAATGCAGAGTCTGCTTTTTTCAGACCAATGAATGGTGATCCATTGGTTGTGACAGGAACTGAGCGGTTCCCAAGCCTGAGGTTTTGGGCTGACAGAGAGTGACTGGCCCGAAATCATTCAGCCAGCTTTCGTTCAGGCACCCTCAGGCGGTGGGACTAGAATTCAGTTTTCTGATCTTGGTGCCTCATGACTAGACCAAAGTGGCCCTCTATATATTAGCATAAACCGATATGTTACTGTTTGGATTTGTAGACTGTCTCCAAAGGCTGCAATCCAATTTTTTTTTTGTTTATTCCAGAATATCCCAGGCAAAAAAACAAATTGTTTGGTGTGAACTACTTGTACTTACAATAGAGATCATTATGAAGAAACATTAGCTAAAGCTTTCATAGCATAAAAATAAATAGTTGCTGGGGTCTGTGCTCTGCTATGCTTTATTTAACAAGCCCCAATTGACTGGGTTCACTCATATTAACCCCAAATTAGGCAAACAATATTATTACTTAGCATGAAGGATGATTCCCAGTTACTATCACCATCACTTTGCTACAGATCAAATTCTTAACAGAATGAAGAACTACGTAGGCCACTTTCAAATCTAGCAAACCTATGAGTGTTTCACCCCCACAAGAATTTATTTTATACATATTGGGGTTGAGAGGAAGAAAACCTTCCCAATTGTTAGTCCTCCCTTCACTTACAGCATTTGCTAATCACATTTACTGAAATGCTGTATTTTATTTTGTGCAACCCTACAGCCATAGTTTTGGCACATTTATTTGGTTTCAATGGTTTTATTTGTAGGAAAGAAATTTGACTCACCCTCACTTTAAGGAGAAAGGAAAGTGATAAATTAGAGTTAAAATAAAGGGATCCATGTTGCTGGCATGTTGAAGTGGAGGTGTGCTAATCCCTACCCTTACTCCAGATGCTGTTGCTTCTCTCTTCAGTTACGCATGGGTGCCATATAAACAACAGCCAACATCAGAGATAAGGTTTTCATTGAGGTACAACAAGTAGATGCCAATTGTTTCAGGCTATGGCAAAAATAAAAACATGAAAGCAACTCACTGAATTGTTTTAGAACAATTGTTTTTGTAGGATAAAAGTGCCACTTGTAATGTTTCCCTATTCTGTATATTGTTTGTCATAAAAACTCATGTTAGATTGCTTTGTTTTATTTTTGCCTTGCTTTGTAACTGGTGAAATGAAGGTTTTTGTCTTTTTTTTTAAACCAAGTTGGAAGGAATCCAAATGTTGGCATACTTTGAATTAGTACAATGTTCCAGCTTCAGAATAACAAGGAATAATAGTGCTGTTTTAAAAGCAAGCAAGCAAGCAAGCAAACAAATCTGCACTGTCTCTAGTGTCACTGGCGATGAGGATGCGAATCCTTTCCTGTGCCAAGATGTAAGCAAATTGCAAGAACAGCAACAGGCACAGGTCGCATACTGAGTTATGTTTAGAAGGGTTTACACAGGGCACCACAACTTTCTGTTTGCCTATCAAAGCAGTGCTGATTCAAAAAGCTGAATCTAACAAGGCGACAGATTTCCAAGGTTTGGGAGCCCCCATTACTGTGATTTCACTGGGAGCTGAATATAAATGATTACATATATCCTCAGACTTAAGAGGCCTGTTTCCTGCTGGGCAAGGACTACACATTTAACCATTTTCAAAGAAAAGATGGTTTTTCAGACAGAGGTACTTCCTGTTGCTGAAGACCTTACAGAAGTTTGTGTGTGTGTATGTGTGTGTGTGTTTAATACAAATATCAATAAAGCACAATGTTTATATCTGTGTCTGATGATGAAAATTAGTAGGGGATGGCAGAGGTAATTTTATTTAACACTCCTCATGATAATGTATTTCAAGGATTGGTATCTTTCCTCTATGTTATTTGAGTAATTATGAGCTGAGACCTTATGTGTGGAGCCCGTGGACATTTGATGCTTGACAGGCATAATGGAATTGCCCTCCCTGGGGGGGGGGAGTTGCTGCAGAACAAAGACTGGTTTTTACACTACGCAATGAAAGACAGCTTTCCTCATCACTGCAATTTGCATTTGAGAAAAACAAGTATTGACTTCCTGCCAACAGAAGAGCTTTAAAAAGAGGCAAATGGATTGAGAAGGCTAGATCTGTGTATTACAGGACAGCATGATTTGCCTTAGCCCTGATTAGTGGTTTAAGCCACAAAATCTGAGTTCACTCATGCTCTAAAGCAGTGGTTCCCAAATTTTTCAGTCCACCGTCCCCTTGGTGCTACAAACTCATCCTCACCACCCCCACCCCACCCCTCAGGTGGGCGTGGCTTAGTGGTCAGGTGACCGGGTGGGCATGGCCAACTTGTAAAGTGTGGTGAAACTCACTTAACAACGCTCTTGCTTAGCAACCAAAATGTTAGGCTCAATTGTGGTCATAAGTCTTTCTTTCATTCTTTCTTTCTTCTCTCCCTTCCCCCTTCTTGCTTTCTTTTTCTTTCTATCTTTCTTCCTACCATTTTTCTTTTCTTTTTCTGTCTTCCTTCCTACCTACCTACCATCTTTTCTTTCTGTGTCTGTCTTCCTACCTACCTACCATCTTTTTCTTTCTTTCTGTCTTCCTTCCTTCCTACCATCTTTCTTTCTTCCTCCCTCCCTTTCTTTCCTTTCTTTCCTTCTTCCCTCCCTTCCCTTCCCTCCCTTTCTTTTTCTGTGTCTTCCTTCCTACCATCTTTCTTTCTTTGTCTTCCTTCCTTCCCTTCCCTCTCTTTCTTTTTCCGTCTGTCTTCCTTCCTACCATCTTTCTTTCTTTCTCTTTCTTTCCTTCTTCCCTCCCTCCTTTCTTTTTCTATCTTCCTTCCTTCCTACCATCTTTCTTTCTTTCTTTTCTTTCTTTCTGTCTTCCTTCCTTCCTTCCTTCCTTCCTTCCTTCCTCTCTTTCTTTCTTTCCTTTTTCTTTCCTTCTTCCCTCCCTTCCCTCCCGCCAGCCGTGGCCAGGCCGCCGCTGCCGCTCACCCAGGCCGATGGCTTGGTAAGCGTTCTCCGGGTTGTGCACCAGGTCACAGAGCGCCATCAAGACTGGCTGCCGCGTCAGCAGCTCTGGGTGCTGCAGCTCTTCATTGAGCTTGGGGAGGCCTCGGCGGCCGAAGGCCACAGGCGCCTTGGTGAGGTCGATGTCGAGGGGCAGCTGGGCTGAGATCCGTGGGTGCGCCATGCCGGAGGGGAGCCCGCCGAATTGTGCACGACGGGTTGCTAGGCAATGGGGACGCCGGGGGAAAGTCCGTGCACATGCAGGTTTTGCGGCAGGGCCTTCCCGCGGGTCTGCGAGCACTCGCCCGAGCAGCTTCGGGAGCGGTCGGCTTCCCTCGTCGCTGTGCTGTGCTCAGTACCTAGCACTTGTAACTCCGTCGCATTCCACGCTCTTGTGTGCAGGGTAGCCTATTCTGAAAGAAAATATCTCGCGTTTTCTTTCAGAATGGGCTGCCCTGCACACAAGAGTGAGGAACACGAGAGAGCTTCAAGTGCTAGGTAGGACGCCCGTCGTATGGTGGGATGCAGTTTGGGGTGACCAGTCATGTGGGGTGGAGCTGAGCGGAGCCTGGGCGGGGGCCGGGCGGGGGCTGAGCGGGCTGCGAGACGGGCATCATACCTAGCACTTGTAACTCCGTCGCATTCCACGCTGTTGTGTGCAGGGCAGCCTATTCTGAAAGAAAACGTCTCACTTTTTTTCCAGAATGGGCTGCCCTGCACACAAGAGCGAAGAACGCGAGGGAGCTTCAAGTGCAAAAGCATGGCAAAACCACCTACCGCCCCCCTTGCCCCTCTTACCACCCCCCTGCTGCCCCCCTTGCCTCGTACTGTCCCCCTAAGTGTTCCCACCGCCCCCCGGGGGCGGTACTGCCCACTTTGAGAACCACTACCATAAACCATAGTTTACAAGCTGCAGTGGTTAGTGTCATTTAATCTATAGAGTCAAACCTAGACAAACTACGTGACTTAATACAGTTTGTGAACCCAACCAATGATAGCAAGCCAAGGGGTTGTCAAACTTATTTTTGCTCAAGCTGCTTCCCATTCAAAGGCCTGGAAAAGTTTCACATCCCTTTCACAATAGCATCTGGGTTGCCTTTAACAGAAGTGACCCCAGCAGTCCAAGCCAATAAAATCTAGGAATTCCTGGAGAAGAAGATTGCGGCTGCTCGTCCCATCCTTCCTCATGTCTATTCTACGCCATGGAGGGTTCCTCAGTCCAAAGGGGTCAAAAAGCACGGGAATGCACAATCTTTATGTTGGTGTGTACTGCATTTACCTGTTCTGTCCAAGCCTTGCTCATTTTAGGGGGTATGTGGCACAACAATATACAAGCACTTGATCGTTCCACAGATACCCTGAGTGCAGCAGAGGCCATGGAGCTGCTCCAATTTTATTTTTGTTTCTCTGTACCCAGAAGTCTACCTGCCAGGCTACCATGCTCAAGACAGGTATCATTAGCCTCAGACATAAGTACATGCCTATAGCACCAAGGGAAAGGGGCAACACATACTGTAGCTTTTCATACCCTTAACTATGATGCCGACTCTCATTGCCCCGCTCGTCTTTTTTTTGTAATTATCCTTATGTGCCCTGTTCAATTTAAATTGCACTGTTTAAAAAATTATTTTGACATAGAGTGGCTAAAAGTTTCATTTGAAGGTGGCATGAGATATGGTCTTTGTTCCCATCTCATGGCATGAGAGTTTCACAGCTATCGATTGGAACTATTGCTGGGCTTAGCTCAAGCAAGTCAGGAAAAGGCCGCCTGGAGCCTTCCTGATGATTCTGACCTACCCCCCAACAGGCCCAATAGCAAAGGATTATGAAAACCAGAGTTCACAATACATGGAAGGCATTAGGCCAGTGGTTCCCAACCTGGGGGTCAGGATCCCTTTGGGGGTCGAACGACCATTTCCCAGGGGTCGCCCGGCATCCTCAGCTCCTACCCCCCACTGCCACAAGCCTGGCCATATCGACTCAACTCGCCCGAGCCCTCCGATTGGTCAGGAGAGGTGCCATTCGGTGAGAGGCATTTGTGATGCCTGGCAGCCGAGCTTTGACAGCATCAGCTAAGGGCCAGCTTTGCTTTGAATTCTGGGAGTTGAAGTCCAGGCACCTTAAAAGTTGCTGAGATTGAGAAATATTGCTGTACACTTGTTGGTTATCAAGTCTAAATACAGAAGTAGACTTGTTGTGGAAGATGATATTCCTTGTGCTCTTGCAAAGACTGGCCCGAGAATTTCTGATCTGGCATAATTACATATTGTTTTTGTGATTAATCGCTATGCTTTAATTATGTTCAATTTGTAACAATGAAAATACATCCTGCATACTAGATATTTACATTACGATTCATAACAGTAGCAAAATTACAGTTATGAAGTAGCAACGAAAATAATTCTATGGTTGGGGGTCACGACAACAGGAGGAACTATATTAAGGGGTTGCGGCATTAGAAAGGTTGGGAACCACTGCATTAGGCTGTCTATCTCTAGCATTGTGTCAGGTTAGCCTGTCTTGTCAACTGCATCATTCTTCATCCCTTTTCCCCCTAATTTCCCATCAGCCTCAAGGGAAGCTTTTTTAAAGCAAAGCTGCTTCCTCAACTGAGAGCTAGTACACATCACAGAATCTTTTTGTTTCCTCGTGTTATTTTTCCACTGAACAAGTGTCACACCTCTCTGGCAGGATTTATATTAATTTATAAAAAAATTATATTCTACTAATTTATAATTTTTATATTAATTTATATTAAATTCAATTTTTATTAAATTTTCTATATCCTAATCATTACCCATCCTATGCTCACAATTAACGCAACAAACGTTAACCTGGGCTTTTAAAAAAAGTATTCTTCCCGATCTGATGTGGAGATTTCGAGCGTAATTTGGGCATTTGAGTCGGTCATAATAAGGATGATGCTAAACTTCCCCCTTTCCTGATACATCCATCCCTCTCTTTTGTTTTTAAAGCGGTCAAATAAAAGCAAAAAGGGTGATTGTTTCGCACAACTTCAAGGCAAGCTTATAAGCGAGTTTATGGAATTTTTAATTGGCATTCACGTTTGGGGATTACACAACCAAGGAGAGGCATTCCTGGGTTAACTCGCAGAGCAAAAGAGCTAACCAAACGCCATGGGAAAGCAGCGGCCAGTCGCCAAAGTAAAGAGAAAAGCTGGGCAACCAGAATAAACGTCAGCGAACCAAGGGGAAGAGGAGCACGCCTGCAAATCTCGTCCCCGGCCATTAAGAGGCGCTAGTTCAGAAAAACGAAGAGGGCTCGTTTTTCCCGTCGTGCCTCGCCATCTTGCTTCGTCCTCGGCCCGACGGGAGTTGTAGTTCTTCGCCGCCGAAAGAGTGGCCTCGCTTCCCAGCGTGCCCCGCGCAAAGCCCGCGCGCTCGCTCCCTTCTAGCCTGTCTCGCGTTCCGTCTTGGTGAGGCGAGGCGGTGTCGGCGAGCGCGGCAGCCACCACCAACACCACCAACAGTACCACCACCACCACCACCACCCGCCCCTCTTCTTCCTCCTCCTCCGCGGAGCGTGGAGAGGGAAAGGGCTTGAGGCGAGAGGCGGCGGCGCGGCTCGGTCCGACCATGTCGGGCGAGGAAGAAGCGGCCGAGCTGACGATCGCGGAAGACGTGGTGGTGAACAAGTACAAGATGGGGGGAGAGATCGCCAACCGTGAGTATGGCCCGGCGTTGGGGGAGGCTGGGACGGGGGGCCTGGGGTGGAAGGGCGTCCCTGAGCTGTCAGGGGGAGCGCAGGAACCCTGGCAGGACAGGCGGCGGCGGATGGCGGGGGTGACAGAGAAGGGAAGGTGGGGAGAGATCGCGGGAGTCCCGGGGGCGTATCTTGCCCGGCAGGACGGAAGAAACCGGGTGCAAGTCGGGCTGGAAAGAACCGACTCGGGATCCTCCAGTTGCCTCTGCTGGGTCGGTGAGGGGGGGGGGAGAGACCCATTTTTGTAGCTGTCCCATCTAGGACGAGGGTGGGACACACACACACACACACACACACACACACACACACACACACACACACATACATACACACACACACACACAATCTCTTTTGCAGGAGAGTCCAGCTGCCCGTGATCCTCGATCTCTCTCCTGTGTACTAAAAACACCTGGAAGGGAAATATAATAATTTTACTTGAATTAATCACCCTTTGCTTTGGGGGGGGGGGCAAGGGAGGGATCTTCTCTTGCTAACCTCGACTCCTTTAGTAGTACAGTACTGTTAAAAAGAGGAATTATATCCTTTATTGGGTGGTCGGATTCTTTTTTGGGGGGACGGGAGGATCCTCGATTTCATGCCCCCCCCCACCGGGGGGGGTGCTGAATGGAGACGCCGTCCTCCGAGAACTGCAAGGCACATGGTCTGGGACTTGCCATGTGCTGCTGCTGGCGCTCGCTCTCTCCTCTCGTTCACTATCTTCCGACGTCCTGGCGGCCTCCCAGGTTTCCCCCTTTTGTTTAAGGAAGAATGTCTGCTTCGGATCGGATCACCTTAAAACACACACACGCACACACACCGTATTCTAGGAAGTCGATAATTAGGCCGGCGCGGAGATCGGCGAAGGGAAGTCTTTTATTACAGCTCAGCCATAACTTATGCCTCTGTTTGGGGAGATGGAGGCTTTCCCTTTTAGCAAACCAAGTATGTACAGTATATATAGCACACTTGACTCCCCCCCCCCCAAGCCCCGGTGGATTTTGTAGTGCGAACAAACAGGCACGGACAGATTGAGTAATCAAATACCTGGCTTGCTTCATTAAAGATACATCCTGCTTACCGGTTTTTTTTTTAATGTATTTTTGCTCTGGCGAGGAGCAGAAGCTTCAGACTTTGTCCGCTTTCACCAAGATAACTGCTTGGTGCAGATGCACCATAGCAAATGTTACTGGGAAACATTCAGAATCTAAAGAAAGGATGGAAGGCTTAGCTGCAGATGTTAGTTTTACATTTGCTCACACAGTAAGAGAGAGAGAGAGCAGTCTTATTTCTCAATCATATTTTTTCCTGGAGGTGGGGTTAGCAGTCCTTGCCTTGCCTTTTTAGCAGGCATGTTGGAGTAACATGAAATAGATCATAACTTAACTAAAAAGGATGAAAATTATTTATGCAGCCAATTGAGATCACCTACATTGTTTTAAAGTGTGCATTAACCTATATTTACTGATTATATTTCACCTAAAATAATTTGGATGATCACAAAAAAATATGTATCTGGCATTAGTTTTTAGTACCAAATATAAAATGTACTATCAAATGTGTTCAGTTCTGATTCTCTTGTGTTTTACATAAATTAATTATGTGTTCTTATTGCTAGATGTTGTTGAAATATTTATTTAATAGAGGTCTTATTTTAATGGAAATAAGCACCCAAGAATTAACTAACCTGCAAAAAATAAATTACTTGCCTACTGGGAGAGACTACTGGAAAATAGCGAGCTGTTCTTTGCTGGGTGTAGGGATTTTCCTCTTGTAGCAGTCTATTGGGTTTTTATAATTGGGCATGTATGGAATTTCATGCACTAATCTTACTGCAGCTCCTGAGAACCTATGTAGCTACTAAGATGCTTCTTAAATTCACAGAACTACAAAGGCCCTCAAAACTCTGTAAGTTTAAATTGGATAGGGAGTTTCTTGAGGGCAGAAAGATGCCAGACTGGAAAAACTACCATAATGGGATAGAGTGAGTTCTTAAAGATTTTACCACCCTATGCATGTTTAATTCAGAGTTCTGAAAACATTTTAAAAAAAGTTTTTATAGTGCTTTGACATAGCTAGGTTCTCTTAATTCAGTGCATACTAATTTGCATAAAGACAGAATTTGATACATTTTGAATGGTCAGTTGATATGGACATACTGCCTAATCTGAATTCAAATGTTAAAATTATATTATGCAGTCTTATCATACAGTCTTAGTGGCATTGTATATTATATTTTGTGGCTTTGAATGTGCCCTGGGACTGCTATTACCAGAATTCTGTTGGAATCACAGTGCATTTCAGAATAGCATTATGCTGCATTTTTTGAAGTGACAGAATGTTCTATTGCCCAAGTTCTGACATAACCCATGTAAAGTTACTTATTGAACAGAACGCTCAAAGTTGGAAAACTATTTTTTCCTCAAGTGAAAGAAAGTAGGGGGAAATCATGGCCACAGAGTTGCAGGGTAAAGATAAATAATGTGTAAGTAAAAATAATTCACTGGCCAAAGATGGGCCAGTTTGCTATTTGCTGATGAGACTGAGTACAATCAGAGATGGCTATTATAATTTTCAGAAAGACAACATGAATTTTCTTTGTCTTTTTCAATTGTATCCTAATCAGGTTTGGGCTGAAGGAAGTTCTACTGATGTTCAGTGGTGCTTTTTAAAAACAGAATGTATGCTTAAATGTTAATTAAAATGATGTACTGAACATGTGGACCAGTATCCTTCAATTAGAAGGAAAAAAAGGATTTTCTTTCAAGCAGACTGTATGCTGATAATGAGATGGATTTAAAATAAAACAACTACTGCAGGTGTACTTAGTGACATCTTCCCCCAAATTTTGTGTATCAAAATTCTGTGAAATTTTAAAATCTGTTACCATTAATTTGTATTTTTCCGTTGAACTTCAGGTGTCTTGCGTACAGTGGTAGAGGCAGCTAAATCTGGAGTGTCTGTCCTCAGCTTATGTGAGAAAGGAGATGTCATGATCATGGAAGAAACTGGCAAAATCTTTAAGAAAGAGAAAGATATAAAGAAAGGTATTATGCAGCTACAATATTTTTTTAACATATCAATTGTTCCCTATTTAAATTGTATTATTTTGTGCATTAAAGTATGTAGAGGTGTTGATATCGGAATTATTGGAATATAGCCAAAGTATTTACTGTTACCAGCAAAGCCCATCCAGATTTCCATCTCTTAACTTTCTTTGTGGGGTTTGTACTAGTTACTAGGCTGTAGAATTGAAGGGTAAAATGTGATGTGGAGCGATGCATGCAGCCTATTTTCTTACATTTGCATGGCTGCCTTCTACAGCTGATGTGCTGTGCCCAGAAAAAGACACATTTGGCTCAAGGTAGAAGTGTGCACGAAAAGAACAACGGTGGGTTTTTTTGTATCAAACTAGAAATAAATCATATTCTGGGGGTTTCTTACAAATCACTTCAAATCGGGGACAGTTCAGAAAAACAAAACATTGAACACTTTAATTGTTCCAAATTTTGTCTCAAACAAAATGTGGAGGGATCCCACAGTAATTTTATGAGAGAAGTAAACTATCATCGTTCCTTTCTCTCCTTCAAAAGAAAAGAGCAGAAAATATTTTTCAAGGGCTGCTATTGCCATCTGTCCATCTGCTTCTTCCTTCAGTGGTCCCAGTAGATCCTGGAGTAGCAGATCCAACTGATGGACCTTCCTTGATTTTCCTGACTTTCCTTTTCATCCTACTTTTCCTCATTTGCCATCCCTGCTGGCCTCATGGTGAAAGTGGGGGCTCCTGTACTATATATGGCTCTCCTTAATGTTCCAATAAGCAACTGGCCTCTCTCTAGTCACCTTTCACAACTTGCCATATTACTGTTACTGATATAGGTGCACGTTGTTGTAAAGGAAATCTCTCAACTTTGGCTTTCTCTTTCTTTTAAATCCCCCCTTTGCAACATCTCTCCTTAAAATAGCCAGATCAGTGTCTGGAGCAAAAGAACCTTACTTTATCTCAATTCAACGCATAGGAAACACAGATCAGGCCAGACGACTTTACTCTAGTTGTTCCTTGAACAATACAGTAATTCACAATATATATATATATTTGCACATCCCTGGTTTACACAATTCCCAGCAGTTATTGTGTATACTCTCTTGTGTGCTCCAAATCTCATTTTGCTTTTCAAATCCATATTTTTGCACAGCCCTGGTTGTTTGTAAGTTTGTTAAGTCACAACTTCTGGGAAGCCTTGTCTGTGGTGCTGGGGAAAGCATCACATAAATACTGCTCACGTTTCCAGAAGCCTGTGATAGCTCGTTAACTGAAAACAGTGAATCAAAGTTTTGTTTGTTCTGTCCTAGTGGGTGATTTGATACTGTGAGCAGCTGGTTTATCAATTTCCCACTTCCTTTGCTTGAATTCATGTACTTTGAAGTGTTGCAGAACTTCTAAAGTGTTTGTTTATTTGCTTATTCCCTGGGCTCATAGGCAGCTCTGAGCTGCATACATACCTAATTCAATAATTGGATAAAAACATATAGATAAAACATGTAATCTAAAATACCCCAAAGACTAATAGCATGACTTACATCTAGATATTGCTAGTCAAGAGAAAGAAGATACAGTATATCACAGTGATGGCGAAAATATGGCACGCATGCCACAGGTGGCACATGGAGCCATATCTGAGGACACGCAAGGCGTTGCCCTATGTCAGCTCCAGCGTGCATGTGCACGCTGGCCAGCTGATTTTCGGCCTTCTGTTTGGCCATTTTCGCTCTCCCCAGGCTTCAGGAAATCCTCCCTTCAGTGAGGCCTGTGCGCATGCGCAGGGGGCAGTGCAGGGGGTTGTGCGCAAACTTCCAACCGGAAGTTTGGAAACGAACTTCCGGTTGGGCCGTTTTTCGCCATAATAAAGACAGACATTGCTCAGAAATTTCCCAAAGATTTGCAACTTCTTCCTGGAAGGTCCGTGCAGGAAGGGATCTTCCAAATCTTGGTGGAAGCGCAGAGACCAGTGGAAGTTGACAGTCCTGGAGATATCCAGATCTTAAGGCATGAAGGGCTTTAAAGGTGATAATCAACACCTTGAATTATACTCACATATGAAAACCAAACCACATCAATGTTCTTGGGGATTTTAAAGTAACATAAATGTCAGTCTTAGAGGCAAAGAATGTAAGCCTATTTAAAGATTAATGGTATTATTTGGCCTATGTATTAGGAAGTAATCGGAAATGGAGTTCTTGATTTAAGTCAGTATCTTGAATGACTTTTCTTTGGTTCCAGAGAATAATATATTCTTGATGTTTCAAACCAGTGCACACTTGGAAGACCACCCTATTGAACAAAACAGGGTTTGTTCCCATCAGAGCGTGCAATAAGATTACAGCAGTAGAGTGGCTGAATTCGCCTTCACCTCTTGACTGAGAGGTAGCTTCATCACATGCATTGTAATCTTTGGGAAGAGTCTGAAAAAATAGTTTATGCTTCTTCAGCTATTCATGGTTACACCTTAAGTGTCTGTCTCTAAATACTGACCAAGCCCAAAGAAGCTGTTGTTTGTTACAAGACAAGTTTGTGCAGCTTTAGTAAATGCTGTATGCTCACAGCGTCAGCAGAAAAAAAATAATTCCAGTGAGCAGTTTGTGGGGCAGATAAAGTTTCTGAATTATATGAAGATCCAGAGTATGACTCCATTTATTTCTGTCTTGATTTAAAAATGGATAAGCAAAACCAAGTCTCTAATAGTAAAGTGATAAAATTTGTACAGTCAACTAATATATTTCAAGTTGGGAGATGTTACAGGACTAGTGTGAACTCACTGCTACTCCCTTTTTTGTGTAGGTATTGCCTTTCCCACAAGTATATCGGTAAATAATTGTGTCTGTCACTTCTCGCCCTTGAAGAGTGACCAGGATTACATCCTTAAAGATGGTGATTTAATCAAAATGTAAGTGCCTTTGATTAAATTTTTTTGCTAGTTTTTTTTTTACTTAATTAGTTTACTCAACTGAGCTACATGTGACGAGCCTCTATGAGATTCAGAAACATATCACTGACATACTGTGCAGGACTGCTATTGACATAATGTGGATTTCCCATGACAAGAGGCAGAATAAAGTTAGTTGGCTGTGCCCTGCTTACCAAATTGTCGGTTTAGCTGCCAGGGCGTGAACTCTCGGTTTTACTAAAGTATGTTTGAGACCCTGAGGACGAGTAACTTCTACGCACAACATTTAAACCTTTGAATGTCACAAGAATCATCCTTGTTTCACAGTTTAAAAAAAACGTTTTAAACCTTTTCACAACCTCTTTGTGTTGCAGTGACTTGGGAGTCCATGTGGATGGCTTCATAGCCAATGTAGCACATACCTTTGTCATTGAGGCATCGAAAGTAAGTGATTTGCATGCAGCTTTGAGAAATCACAGAAGAGTCAAAGTGGATTTGTTCTAGTAGAAGGAATTTATATAAACGGCATCCCTAAGTAGAAAGAGCTTGCGCTGGAGTTCCAAATGGATGGCCACAGCGGTGGAAATGCCCTTGCCTTTCTCTCAGGTGTCTCTTTTTTAAAGGGTCTGCCCAGGAAAGGAACGAGAGGTGGCCTTTCAAAAGGGCTGAGCTACCTTAGCCTGGGAAGCAGCAACAGAAAAGAGGAGGCCTATGTGCATGCCAGAGAGGAAGAAGTCAGAGAAGGCCAGAATGAGCATGGCAGAGTGATGCCGTGGGCAACAGCCACAAACTCTAGTAGACACGAGGAAGTGGGGTGACCCGAGAACCCATGGAGGGATCTTGGGGAAAACAACAACCCAATTACTAATCCTGTTGTCAGGAAAAGAAGGTTGAAGGGCTTGCCAGGAAAAGCTAAACCCAGTACCACAGGAGAAGACCAAGACCAACGTCACTTAGTGGGAGAAAAAAAATTAAAATATAATTAGAAAGGCAAACAACACAGTGGAGCTTTAGGTACCTATCGACAATGAATGCTCTTAAAGACCCAAGACATCAGCTGCCCTCTCTTGCCTTGCTTTTTGGCAGTTGGGCTAGAAGAGGCTGCTAAAGAGGCAGGGAATGAAGCCAAGATCAAGTATAAACCCAAGGACAAAAAGAACTGTATCAAAGTCAAGCACAGAACATGGAAGGGTTTCTAGACTAAGTCCCCTTTTCATTCCTCCCCCTGGCTCAGCCAGTTTCTCTCCTACATCTAGCCCCCTAGGTATTTTGGAAAAGTAGTTCATAAACATGATCTGAGATCAAGCTGGCTTAAGTGACTCTATAAACCGTGTTGTAGGCATATGAAACCATGGCTTTCAGGTTTTCTTTTGCTAAATGTCCATACTTAAGGTTTTTTATTCAAGCAATTTGCTTCTAGTGACACTTCTTATTGAAAATATTTATGCTGAGTGAATTTGTCATCTGCCAGTGGCTGTCTCTATTAATGGGAGCAATTGAATCCGTGTATAGTGTTGATCTCTATCACTGTCCAAAAGAGCAAACAGCTATATTGATTGATCAGATCACTATATATTATTCACAGATTTTTGAAGGATTTGTCCTATTCCTATTGACCAGGGCAGTCAGGAAAAAAAAAGATATCAAAATTATTAAAACCACAGATAGGACAGAAGATGGTAATGAATAATAAAAGATCAAGCATGAGTCATGCTGTGTTACATTAAGGTGTCTTTTGTTCTTCCAGTCAGTTGCTGCAGATATAGCATCTCTGAATTCATTCATTCGTTCAAATTTATTACGGTCATCCAACTCCAGTGGTCTCAATGAAATAATTAAATCAGTCTAATAAAGAATAGTGGCCATATGGATTATTATTTCTCTTTTTTGGCAGTTAAGATTTTTGAACCATAGGAGGTATTAATGTGGCATCAGAAGGACACTGGGGAAAATAATATCTTGTGGACCCCAAATGTCTTGCAGGTCTTACGTGGCAAAGCATCTGGGCCTAATCAAGATAAAGTTTCATATAGTCATGAAAGTCAGAAAAAAAATTCACTTTTAGCCAGGTTATATCTTTTATGTACAGTGCAGCTAAATTCTGTACAGAATGTTTAAATCTGATAAGTTTTATTTCTTAAATAGCGACTAGAAAGTTCTCTTTTTTTTCACTTTTAAAATGGATGCTTCTGTATTATTATTTTCTCTCCCCATTTCAGGAAACTCCAGTGACAGGCCGTAAAGCTGATGTCATCAAAGCCGCTCACCTCTGTGCCGAAGCTGCCCTGCGCTTGGTCAAGCCAGGAAACCAGGTAATGATAAGGCAGCTACTTTTCACATGGGCCTTGGCAGTTTGAGGAAGGTGGCCAAGACTTTCCAGCTCCTGTTCAATCTTGAAATAATTCTGAATATACAAATAAGAAACTTGACTTTTTTCTGAGAGGAGGTAATGTGAGAAAGCTAGAGCGTAGTCTAGACTGAGCAGTGAGGCCTTCTTCATAAAAGTCTGCTACTGTTGCTTTCAGACTGCAGAGCAAAGATGGCCAACGGGCCTCTCTTAAAACTCAGCCCTGGCCAGCATAACTGATAGTCTGAGAGGACAGGGGTAGCACTTCAGCAATAGCTAGAGAACCACACATTGCCTTTAAAGGGCTTATAAATATCCAGTCAGCATTTAACCCTTTGCGTAACAAAAATTGAGTGTCCTGGAAACACCTTGATGTTCTGGATGTGTTTTCAAAATGGTGGCATAAATACTCGGTAGCTTAAAATAAAATAAAATAAAAATGGGACTGATCTTTCTTTTTTCCATTTTATTAATCCATCCTTATCTCCTAGGTTTTGATAAGCTTAGCTTTTCCCCTTAGCATCTTGCTCTTGAATTGGAAGCTTTCTCCCCTCTCTTGGAATATAGAATAACTTTTGTGTTACGGCTTTGGAGTTCATATTATTTTGTTAAGCTGTGCACCCTTTGTAACTGATTGGACCTTTCTGACCTTGCACAAATGTATTGCCTCTCTGCTGATCATTAAAGCATAGGCATCTTTTGCAGTTTTCAGTGAGGAACTAAAAAAATCACCTGTGCTTTAATGAATATTATAAATTTATATCCTATGTCAGTGATGGCGAACCTATGGCACGGGTGCTACAGGTGGTACGCGGAGTCATATCTGAGGGCACGCGAGGCGTTGCCCTATGTCAGCTCCAGCACGCATGTGCGCGCTGGTCAGCTGATTTTCGGACTTCTTTTCAGCCATTTTCGCTCTCCCCAGGCTTCAGGAAAGCCTCCTGAACCCTGGGGACAGCGAAAAACGGTCCAACAGGCCTACCGGAAGTCCGGAGGCTTCAGTGAGGCCTGTGCGCATGCGCGGGGGGCAGTGCAGGGCGTTGTGCGCATGCACGGGGGGCAGTGTGGGGATTGTGCGAATGTGCGGGGTGAGGGCATTGCATTATGGGTGTGTGCGCGCCCACACCCTTTTGGCACCCGAGCCAAAAAAGGTTCGCCATCACTGTCCTATGTCATAGGTTTCTAAAAGAGTGAAATAGGAAATAGGGTATTAGGCACAGTTTTTAATTGCATTATATGGTCATATTTGAATCGTGTCTGTATTCTTAACAGAATTCACAAGTAACGGATGCCTGGAACAAGATTGCTCATTCGTTTAACTGCACACCAATTGAAGGTAAGAGTTGGCTGGGTGAAGAGTGAAGTTGGTGCAGAATAATACAGGTGGTCCTTGACTTAACGACTGTAATGGAGCCTGCCCATTATGGTCATAAGTTGTAATGGTCTTTGTGATTGCCTTGCTTAATGACCCAAGCCCTGCTCTTCCGATTGCACTTGTTAAATGACTCTATAGGTCATTAACTGGAGTACAGGGCGCCTTGTGGGGTGAGGCCTAGCCCAGCCCAACACCACAGCATGTCCCCAGCTTATATGTGACCTACTCTGGGTTCCCAGAACCTCCTCCACACTGAGATGCACCATACTCCTCTTTCCGCCTTGCTGTATTCCCTCAGGCCTTGGGTCTGCTGCCCACCTCTCTGGGTCTCCCACCCTCTTTCCCACCCCCCTGTCATGGAACGGGCCACTTACTGTAAATCTCCTTTGGGAAGCAACCATTCCACCATGCTGCCTCCCTCTATTATATAGTACAGAGATCATATAGTGCCATCCTGGAAGCAGGCCTCATTTTGGGAGTGGCTGCAAAGAATTGTTGCCACACCAAAATGGACCCTGCTTCCAGGATGGCACCACATTCTTAGGGAAACCGCCTGGCAGATCAGCTGGCTTTCCTTCCCAAAGGCTTCTTCCCATTCTTCTGGGTCTCACAACATCCTCTCCACTCTCCCACCCCCATTAATGGATCAGTTTATTTACCTTCTATTATAGTTCTTTTGGAAGCAGCCACTGCGCCATGCAACCTTCCTACAAAGCTCTGGAGATCATGTTGAGAAAGGAGAACAGGTCGCTCTGCCCCTCAGCATCCTCGCAGGCTGTGTGGCTGTCCCAGAAGCAGACACCATTTTGGGAGCAGCCACAACTAATGTTGCCTGCAGGGACCCTGTGGAGCAAGAAGCAGAGCATGGAGTGCCTTAGGGAGTGGGGGAGGCCTTAGGAGACTCAGGGCAGGTGGGCTGCACCTGCACTAGGTCTCCCAGAATTTTGTTCATACCTGAGGCACTCCATGCTCCACTTAATGACTGCATCAGGGAGACCAGGGATGGGCAGGCTTCAATACAGTTGTAAGTAGAGGACTAACTGTATAACTTGCTCAGTGATAACTTTGAACAGTGGCTGAATGCGGGATCATAACCCAAGGACCACCTATAACATGTTTAGAAATGCACTCATTGTATCGGTGAATACAGTCAGCTGCAGATTCCTATTACCATGCAATGTTTAGAAGGACCATGTTAAAAATGAGCAAAGTGCATTGTGTTTACTCCACAAAAATGATACATAAGTGGGATGAAGGTGACACAAACAACCTGAAAGTGCAAAACCTTGTTGGGATGAAAAACTACAAGAGAACAAAAATGGGGTATAGAATATTATTGAATAGGAGTAGAAAAAGGGTGAAAACATTAGGATGTGTGAAGCACCTGGAGACTGGGAGAATAGGGAGAAGAAGTTAAGACAATCTAAAAAGATGTGCAAATATCACATAATAGAGGTTGTGGCTGCCTTTGTAACAGCGTTAGACTTGAGTTGTGTATCATTATTTAGGGCAATAAAATGTAAAGATGACCTCTGAATAATTACAAAGAATGTTATTGCCAACTACCAGTAGCAACAATATCGCATTTTCCTGCATCAGCTATGCTTTGCTTTGATAATGAGTATAGCCAGACGTTTAAGCAAAAATGTATTTCTGATATTAGTTTTGATTTCAAAATACAGGATGCCTTAAAATCTTAGCATATAAGTCTCCCTTACCATACTAACGTAAGCTCTTTTCTTGTTAGGGATGCTATCACACCAGCTAAAACAGCATGTGATAGATGGAGAGAAGACCATCATCCAGAACCCTACAGACCAACAAAGGTATGAGACAATTTAGAACTGATGCTCATCCGTTTTGAGAATGATTTGCGAGGGTTTTTTAAAAAAGAATTTTGATGGAAAATGAAATGGAATCCATGATTTTCAATTAGCGGTTTATTATTCTGCAACTTTCCAAACCCTATTTAGATGGGAATGGTCTTTATATGTTTATTCCTTATCCAGAAAGGACCATGAAAAAGCAGAGTTTGAGGTTCATGAAGTATACGCCATTGATGTTCTTATCAGCACTGGAGAAGGAAAAGTAAGTCTGTTTTATATCTTACCTGTAAGTGGATATTCCAAAGACACTCAACCTCATATAATATAATAAAATATATTCCTTTTTTTATTATTATTTTATGTACACAAAAAACATTACATAACATACAAACAAATAATATTAGGAATCTTAATTCCTATCTTAATTATAGCTGAAGATCAGTCTCCCAAATTTCATATACATATACTATAAATATTTATCATACTTTTCTATATCTGTACTTACTATATGCTCTTCTATATATACACATTTATTTTCTGGTCTATTTTATCCTATTTCTTACATCTATATAAATTTGATAATTGATATTTACACACCCTGCAATAAATTTTCCCTGTTCTTTAACCATTCATAAAATCTATTCCAGGTTAAATAATATTCTGATTTCTCCTTGTCTTGTAATTCTTTCGTCATCTTGTCCATCTCGGCGCAGTCGAAGATTTTCCTTATAGTTTCCTTGTCATTTGGTATATCATTATTCTTCCATTTTGTTGCGTATACTATCCTGGCAGCTGTCACTATGTGGATTATTAAATAATATATTTCCTTCACATAATTACCCGATATAATTCCTAATAAAAAGATTTCTGGCTTCCAATCAATGTGATCCTTTATTACTTCTTCTATTATTAATAAAATATATTCCTGACTGGGTTGCTTGGCCTGATGTCTTGGAAAATCCACAAGTTGCTAATTCCTGCAGAATGAATGAAAGTTAACAGAGCGGTTGGTTTCTGTGTTGGACTCCCTCCTGACATATTGATCAGGATATTCAGATGCTCAAAAACTGTGCTGTTCTGTTATATTCCCAGTGTTTTAAGAAAGGCAATAAATTTGATCCTGCCATATTTCCATACAATATTTAAATGTTACTTGTGACGTGGTTGCTATACATCTGCATGAGAAACACACTGATTGGCTAGAATAGCAAATCTTGGCTGAAGAACAAGAAGCTTCAGAACAAGTTGAACAACAATAGATCAAAGTATTATTCTAAGTCATATGGTGGAAGAATAATTATTTCATTCTCAAGATTCCTTTTATGCCACTTTTGTAATTTGCAGGCAGCTTTTGATTCATTATGGTGAAAAATATCAAATGCTTATAGATCACTGTCTTATTGCACTCACAGCAAGTAGAGGATTTTTTTTTTGGCTGCAATTTCTACTCTAAGAAGAGGCTGCATCCTGGCCTGTTTTAAATTTAATCTTTATATCCACTCCCTAATTCAAGCTCTAAGAAAAAGTGAATTTTCTGCCCAGTATCTGTTTTGGTTTATGCTGATGACACAGCCATTCATTTCGGAAACAAGTTGATCTTCAACAGAGCACAAGCCTTAAATACTTAGTGCAACGAAGAAAAACTAGAAATTAATTAAACAAAAGCCATACAGTATTCACAAAATTAGGTGCAGATGACCTTTAAGAAGAGAAAATTGACAGCAATCAGACTGGGCAAAAAGATCCTTTAACTACATTGTGTTAAATGTTTCAGTACCTGGGATTTACTTCATCACACACAAAATTTCCAATGCAGTAATTAGATTTGCCAACCAGCGTAGAAATCACAGAGGCAAATCATTTTTTAAATATCTTGCTAAGAAAACTGCAGGGACTTGTCCTGGCAGTCTCTTACAATGAAACATGACTGAAGGGAAGAGAAAAAAATTGAAATAATTGTGTTTGCAATCATGCTTTTGGGGGGACAACATACTGAGCTTGTGGTGCACCTAATATGTTGCAAAAAATGCAAGGCAATCTGTTGCAAAAAATGTTGCAAAAAATGGAGGCAGTTCAATCCAAGTTCTTCATGAGCAATACTTCATGACCCTCGTCATCTTCAAGCATGAGCTTGAGGCTCACATTGGATTGTGTGTAAATCAAGGCCTGCGTGAGGATTAGCCAATTGAAATACCGGCTAAAACTAATTTTGGCGGGAAAGATCTCTGCCCAGTTCACAAATTGTTATTTGATGTTTTACATACCAGTTAGGTCTACTATTCTAAATGAATAAACTGGGAAATTCACTTACATTGGGAATGATTCTATAAAATCGAAATTGTATTTCAGAAAGGTTGTCCCCCCCCCCCCTCTTTTGCCATATGGCGGCCCTCACAGGAGTAAACACGAGACTGTGTTGCTGAAACTGTTACGAATTACCCTTGTTTGTTTTTAGGCCAAGGATGCTGGGCAAAGAACTACCATTTACAAAAGGGACCCTTCCAAACAGTATGGTTTGAAAATGAAAACTTCCCGTGCCTTTTTTAGTGAGGTGGAGAGACGATTTGATGCTATGCCTTTCACTCTCAGGTTTGTATGTAACGCTCAATAGCAGGCCTTCCACTCGGCTACTCAACTGTTGAACGGTTTTTGCCACTGAATAGTTTCTGCTCAATCTAAAACAATATCTTAAAATAGTAAGTTATATTGTAAAAGGCAGGTGTGTGTTTTTTTAATTGCATAGCTCAGGGATACAAAGGTTGATGATGCTAGCTTGTGGTTAAGAAGCATAACAGCATGCTGAAGGAATCTAAGTCTTTCCCAACCTTGGCAACTTGAAGATGTCTGGACTTCAACTCCCAGAATTCCCCAGCCAGCGAATGCTGGCTGGGGAATTCTGGGAGTTGAAGTCCAGACATCTTCAAGTTGCCAAGGTTGGGAAACACTGATCTAAGAGATTGTATAAGGGAAGTACACTGACTAGGTGCGCTCGGTTTACTAAACTGGAGTCTGTGTAATCATGAATGAACAAACTGAGTACATTTGTGCAATATGCCAAAATAAATAAAACTACATTGTGACTTAATGCTAATTATGAACCAAGCGCCTTACAAGTTATGAAGGAGTCTAGTACTCTATTAAAAGTCCTCTTTCTGGCTTGTATGAAAACGTCCCGTGTCTTTTTTTAGTGACATGGTGGAGAGACAATTTGATGCTATGCCTTTCACTCTCAACCAGTGTCCAAATCAAATCTACAGTCATAAAGGCTAGAGAAGGTAAGGTTCCTTTGGAGCTGAATCCTATGGCTGGTGCCAAGTTGTTTACTTGGATAGATGCAGGATTCTTTGCAGTTTGGAGCCAGCTTATTTTCCTGAAAAGACTAACGTAATTGTTGAGTAATCAGAAAATCCCGAAAGATGGAATGGTTGGATTCTGAATCTGTTGTTCTGTTTCCCATAGGGCACTTGAGGATGAAAAGAAGGCCAGGATGGGGGTAGTAGAATGTGCCAAACATGAGCTGCTCCAGCCCTTTAATGTCCTCTATGAGAAAGAAGGTGAATACTTGCTGCTGAATGTCAGAGCTATTTTTGTCTTGCAGCAGGCTAGACAGTTTCCTTCCAGAGGCAGTTGCTAAGCATTGCATTGCAGGATGAGAAACCACTGGCCTTTCAGGTGTTCCTGGAACCTTCCAGTGTCCCTAATCACTGACCAAGCTGCTTTGGAAAATAGGAAAAAGTGGGGGGGGAACCTCTAATTTGTGAGAGCCCTGAAATCCAGTGTAACTGCAGGACTTCCCTCCCTCGGCTTCCAAGCCGGGCAAAATTGGAAGAGGCTCATTTTCATAGTTCAGCGAGGCTTGGCAGATTTTAAAGCAAAAGGCCATCTTAAGCCTGGGATAATAACACCAGTGATAGAACTTACGACTGTGGAGGAAGCGGCAGAATTGATGGTAGTTGCAAGTTTTAATTGGGCATTTGCCAGCTAGGTTTGTGGCTTTTGGATCAGGGGCAATGATATCTCAGGCCAATAAGCAGACAAGAAAGGTGCTGCTCAGATAGAAACCTGCACAAAATGCTGCCTTGGATTAGATAAAATTTTAGAGGCATGGAACCAATTTATTTTCCTTGTGGGAAGAGATGGGGCAGAACGAAAGTAATGAGATCTTTTGGTGCATTTTGTTGTTGTTGTTTTTGCTGTGCGTTCATCTTGTTGCTAATGGTTGCGTGTCTTGCTCTGTTGTCAATCCTCTACTCCCCTCCCCCCTGACTAGGAGAGTTTGTGGCCCAGTTTAAGTTCACGGTGCTTTTAATGCCCAACGGCCCCATGAGAATAACCAGTGGCCCCTTTGAGCCTGAACTCTACAAATCAGAATTTGAAGTTCAAGATGCCGATCTGAAGGTCAGTAACAACTACTGTGCTCTTGTAAGAATCAAAGTCACAAGAACGGAATTTGTCGTAGCGAATGGTTTGACTTTCCTATTCTGGTGGTAAAAACACCGTGCTATAAATATTCATTATTCTCCTGCACTTATTTAACATGTTTAACATATCCAAATTTCATAAATGCAGAGCAGTAGGCATATCTCTGCCACTGTGCCTAATTCACTGGAACTGGTGACAATTGTTTTGAATTAAAATTAAACATTTTCCTGTCTTAAGTTAGTTTATATTGTAAATTATATAGCCATTTAAAAAAAGAGATATATACTGACTCTTCCAGGTTTTTCTAGTCATGACTACTATCCAATAATTCTCTACAAATGGGTGAAAATTGAAGCAGCTGGTTCCAAAGGGCTGGTAGCCCTGCTCCTTGTGATTCCAAGCATTGAACATTCTAGGGCTGGTTACATTCCTATAGGGCTGGCAGGAATTTATTTGTTGTCTTAGAACAAAGAGGAATCACTTATTAGGTATCTTCACTCCAGATATATTTTTCCCCCTTTTTCTAGGCACTCCTACAAAGCTCAACAAGCCGTAAAGCCCAAAAAAAGAAGAAAAAGAAGGTAACTTGGCTCTGGGATGTATGGTGATGTAACTCAGTTGAGCTCCTGCAAGTAGTGACAACTCAAATATTTTTATGCCTTGGATCATTCTTACCAGAGCTTCTTCCTCTGAGTGGATTGTTAAGTGTAATATGTAATCCATACAGTATTATGTTATATAATGTTGCCTAGTTCTGTAGACCTAATTGAATGACTTGGAAGATGGGGTAAACTTGATAACTCCAGGATAAATGAGTTTAATAACCTCTGGCAAATTAACAATATACTTAATTCTAGGACAGGGCTGTCAAACGCACGGCCCACGGTTTAGCAAAGGGGTGGAAAGTTGTGATACATCACGTGATGCCACCGTGACGACATGAGTTTGACACCCCTGTTCTAGGAGGTACAGTTGAAAAGAAATGATCTCATTAGATAAGTTTTAATATACTTGGATTTTATAAAGTGGTAGGACCAGTTGCACAAAGAGAATTTCCAACTGTAGATGGATTGGGGCTTTCCATCAGCAGGTGGCAGCACCCAGGTGACCCTTGGCTGAGCACCAAAAAGCTAAGATGGTTTGAAAGGAAATCTGTAGGCTAAGACTAGGATCTCACCAAAGGCAGAACTGCTTTAAACTTCATACAGCTGACTCTCCCTTTGTTTTTTCAGGCCTCCAAGAATGCGGAGAATGCCACAACAGGGGAAACAGCAGAAGACAATGAGGCTGGCGACTGAATGGTTCTGCTTTCCTCTGCCTCACACCTGATTCTTTCTCTCACATGCCCCCCTCTTAACAGGAGAAACGAGCATCCCTTCATGGCTATTTGTCTCATAGGACCACAGGACAAACAGCCTGGACTTCCCACAACGTGCAACCAGCTGAGATTGACTTGGCCACTAAGGGAGGAGTCTCTTGGCCACTTCAGAATACTTTTAAATGTGTGAAATAATAAAATCAGGAGTAAAAAAACAGTCTACATTCACTCTTTCTAGCCTTTGATACTACTTGTGCTCCTTAGAAGTGAGCAAATGCAGTTCTCAGCAAGAGCGGGAGCTTTCTTCTGGCTCCACCTCTCTCTCCTTCCCTCTTAAAGGTACTTTGACTCTTCTGAAAAATCCTTCGACATCTTTGCAACTAATTATACATGCAAAAACTCAATTCCTGACTTTAGAATTGCATTACATGCAGCTAGTATAACTTGCACGTCACTGCTTTTTCAATGTTTAGGCAGTTTTTCCCTCTTCAACATCTAGGATGTTTCTTAAGTTACTTAAGTGTCTTTTTTACAAACCCCAACAAGATATTTTAATTTTTGGACAGGCTCTTTGAAGATTATTCTGTTCCTCTAGGCAGCGTCATTGTGTATCTACAGAATTATTTTTCATTTGGTTATATACTACTGTTGGTTTAAATTATCATCCCAGAACAAAAATAGGTTAATTAACCACCTAGTAAAATCCTTTTCAGGATTAATATTCAGAAGTAATAAAACCTGATTTAATGGGAGCTCTTCGATGGTTTTTTTTTTACATTTTTTGTGCGTTTGCATTTACTTATCCTACACACATTTGCCTTTTCATTACTAAAACCTTTCATTGTATTGATGTACGTGATACATAAAACAGGATTTTTCAGAAGAATTCCTCTCTATAATTTTTACATGAATGAATGGTATGCTACAGAATTGGTTGGACCTGGAATTGACTCCATTTGTGAGAATCTCTTTTTTATAGTATGTCTTTCTAAATTGTCCATTTCAATTGTATATGATTGTGTGGGATGTTTTTCTTCTATGTTATTCCAAACCAGGTTCTTGTCTACACCCTGAATGGATTTCTATAAAACTGTTTTGTGCTGAATGGCAGGCAATACCCTTATGTCCAGTATACCTGGACTTTAGCATTTAGCAGTCTCGGTGACTACCAAAGTTTAAGACCATCAAAGGAATTTTAGATGTGTCTTTTTTCTGGTTTCTTTTTTCTTCTTCTTTTTGTCAGTCTCTGTAAACTTCTACTTAAGTTTCTAGAGTGCTTGCCTGCTTTTGTAAGGATCACTTTCAATGCTGATTTTGGAAAGTACAATGGGGAATATTTTGAGTGGAGATTGAATCATACAGAAGTAATGAGCTTGGAGGGGATCATGCACAAGACTTGCAATGAACTGCCAATTTAATTCTAAACTCCTCCCAATTGTGAACCATGAATTTAAGGGAGGTGGGGTGGAGGGGGTAAATACCATTTGTTCCTAGCAGGGAGCATTTTAGCATTTATAAGTAATGTTTTCTTATTTCCCTTCCTTTATAGTTCAGCCACATTACCAGTTTATAAACCACTAAGGTTGCAGTTTATTTAATTTTTCATCTTTCTTTTGAAAAAGTATAAAGCAATTGTATCCCTTGGTTTTTAAAAATGCAGTTGGAAATTTTGGAAGAAAATTCCCACAAACTGTTCTGTAACTCTTTTTTCCCCCAAATAAAATTGATTAGTGATACCCATGGATAGATTAATGGGTCTGCTATGTTGAAGGGGTGGAGGAGTCTGAAATTTGAAATATACTTGAAGAAATGTCTGCTTTTATGCACTTAACTGAAAACATGAGTTGCTTACTCTTAACTAATACTACCTACCAGATTCTTGAACATTTTTGAACATCTGAAGATGTGTAATGCTAGGTTTCTTACTCAAGCATTATGCTTGATTCATTGAATATTCTACAATGCATTTAAGAAAATAAGCTTATTTTCCCCCTATTTAAAAAGTTTCCTTTTCTGATATTTTGCTTGACCCCCCCTTTTTTTTTTAATTTTAAAGGAAGAAAAGAGCAATCTTTTAATTCTGGCATTAAATACAGCTGTTCTTTGCTTTGGCTACTTCTGTTTGCAACAAAATTCTTGGTCCTGACCATACATTTTGTCATACATCAACAATAGAATTCAAAGGGTCTTACATTTCTACCATTAGATCAACTAACTCCTCAGTAGTTACTAATACTAGAAAAAAAGCAATGCCAACTTTAACTTAACTAATGGAAAGAAGTCATTTTAGTCCTATGCTATAAATTTGGTTAAGTGTTGCAGTGCACAAAAATCACACAAGATGATTAACTTACCAGTTAATTATACAAATTTATTGGTAAGTGGCTGCTTTCAACTTCTAATAACTGCCAATGCATAAGGAAGCAGCCTGTTTCTTTGACAGCTTGTATTATTCCTCCTAGTCTTTATTTTTCACAATTCCAACCAAAGGGCTTCACAGCACAGTTGAATTCAATGTACCGTAGAGCTGTTCAATTTGGTTTTAATGCAGGTCAAATGAAGACCTCTTGGGAATCTGTTTCTAACTTTTAAAGTGCCTTTATGAGTCTTGAATAGAATGTAATTTAATTACTGACTTGTTTCTATACAGGAAATTTGGGAAGCTCCCAACATGAATTCTGTTTTGGGTTATCAGCCAACCTTACTGTGTCTGTCTTGAATATCAGTGTTATGATCACTAGGTTTAGTAATAATATTTTCAAGCTCTTTTTGACTGCCCTGTACTAGAAATGTAGATTTCAATAAAGCACTTCATTGTAATTGGGCTTCAACCCAATGAGCTATGTTATTTATTTGCTCCTTTCCATCTCTGATTGTACAAGGTGGATGCTGTATCTTAATGTTGAGCTTTTTTAGATGGCCTAAAATCAATGGGGCCGCTAGGCTTTAGTTATTATATTTCTCTCTTTTCACAAGCTAATATTTCCTCCCTCTGATTCATCTTTGCAATAACCCTGTGATATAACTGATCTAGTTATTGACTGGATTGGGTTTCAGAGTCCTCTGTTAACTCTGCCACTTTAAGCCATAATATAGCACGTGAACCCATTTTCCCAGTAAGCTTCGTAAGTGAGTAGCGATTTAAACTCAGATCCTGAGTCTAGCCCAGTATTTGATACTGCATTATATGTTCAACATCTGGATTCTGATTCCAGGTTGAACTATGACTTGTGATGTGATATGAAAGATCTGATTAGTTTCATTTGCACCCTGAACCATAAAAACAAACAAACCATGCTTTCCTATGCGAACCCAGCCTATGGGTTATCATTTGTTTTAATGTGATCTGTGGACCTCTCCCCCAAATTGAGCTAATTCAATATACTTTTACCACTTGTAAAAGTAAGGAACAAATATTCAATTTGAGTAGGATTGCAGAGATGCTTAGTGAATAAGCTGCCAACTATTGTATTTACAGTATTTAGAAGTTCTATGGGCAAGGAACTCATTGAAGCTGAGAAATTTTGCAAAATGGAACTGGGGATGTGTGTGTGGTTCTAACTGAGTCTACCTTGGTCATAGCTCTAGTGGGCAAGTCGCCATGGTCGGGCAAGTTTCTAATTACCCATGGAATTAAGCAGGTTATTGGATCCCTCGGCCATCCCGACCAATTGTGTTGAGGAGAAACTCTTACATCAGAGAAAAAGCAGGGTACAAATACCAAAATCATATTAATATGCATTCAGAATAGCAAGGTCAGTTAATAGCCGCCATCTGCATTGAAGCTGCCTACAAGCTTCCCCCTAGCTCAGCACTAGATTGTATTGAGGCTCTTGGCTTGGCTAGAGCAAGTAGTATGGCCCTATTCAGGCCTGGATCCTGAAGCACAGTATTGTATCAAATATCCGAAACAGACAGTGCAAGCAACATTCCTACAGCACTCTGTACTTTGCTTGTCAACCTACTAGGTCTGGGGGAGAAATAAAATAACCCATTGAGTTTAGTCAGTGTGGATGATGAGATGATCATGATAGATCTGCCATATTACTGTCTTCCCTAGGGCTCTTGTTTACTTGAACGCAAGCTCCATTAGCCAATACCATTGCTGAGATATTGTGTTGATTTTTCACACATTAGAACCCTGTATCTCTTATTTTCTCATTTTTTTAAAAAATAGGGTAGTAATAGCAATGATCTTCTTAGTCATGGCCTTATTCTCCAAATAAGGACAAGAAACAATGGATGGAAACTAACCAAGGAAAGAAGCAACCTAAAACTAAGGAGAAAATTCCTAACAGTGAGGACAATTAATCAGTGGAAGGACTTTCCTTCAGAAGTTGTGGGTGCTCCATCACTGGAGGCTTTTAAGAAGAGACTGAACAGTCACTTGTCTGGAATGATGTAGGGTCTCCTGCTTGAGCAGAGGATTGGATTAGAAGTCTTCCAAGAGCCCTTCCAAGAACCCTGTTATTAGTCGCTCTACAGGATGCCATTGGGAATGTGTACAGTTTAGCTTTAATGTTTAGTGAAGAATTTTTTTGGACTGTAATATTTATCAAGGCTTAAAACGATTTTGATACCTCCCGATTTTCTCTTGTCAACAGAATGCGCAATTCTCCTATATAAAATAACAGCCTTATCTGTTCTTAGGTACTCAGCTTTCTTAAGTCCCAAGACAGTAGTTTGATAAATATTGAATTAGTAGGTTTTATTTCCGAGGATCTTATGGGGTTTGCTAATCCACCAAGAGTCATGAAATGAGACCATATATTAATTTATTAAATAATCCTAACCCTCTCTTTAGTTAAATACAATAATTTGTAAAATATAAGGGTTGCAAATTTAAAAAATGCATGGTTTATTATTGTTCAGGGCAGTAATTATATATATAAAAGCGAAAACCACTCATGCCATAAATCTCTAGAACAGTAACGCCTACAAACTTGAAATTTCCCACTATGTTCCTCTTGTCTTCTAGGTACTCACTAAGAAAGGATTTTTTGAAATGACCATCAGAGCATTAGTATTTCCTATATTATTATTAACACGCTGTGATGCTAAGGAGTTATACTGTTTTGTAAAGAAAGCACGGGTCTCCAGCTAGTGACTTATAAGATTAAGTAGGTATTTAAATTGAAGTATTTCAGGAAGTACCTTCTGTACACAAGTAGGGGCAGATTGTGCTGGATACATAGCATTTCATTGCTGGAAGAAAAGTTCATTCTGCTCTATTTGTTCACTTTTAAGCATAAGCTGTTTTCCCGGGAATGAATTGTGCTTGGCTATCACGTCTTGGTATCTGGGCAAGAATTCGAGTAAAAGTTACTTTAAATTCAAAATGGCGGAAAACGATACAGACCTAACCGGAAAATGCAGAAAAACCCCCAAGTGCCTTTACGGATGCGAACTACATTTCCCATCTTGCAACGCGGCAGGCACGTACTTACCTCGCCCCGCCCTCTCATAAAGCAAACTATAAATAGCAAGCGACGGTCTTCCTTGGCCTTTCTGCTGTTTGCCGACGGCGCCATTTTGTTTGTGAGGCGCTTCGTGGTAGTTGGCGCGGTCTTGTCGATCCGTTGCCATCCATCCGTAGCCTGGCCGTCTATTTCTAGGGAGTGACCCCAGGGGCCTCGCCCCACTATGAGAGCTAAGGTAAGTTGCGTCTCGAGCTCGAAAATGTAGGTCGGATTTGAGTTTGTTTGCTTCAACACTCCTTTCGATGGGTGGCCAAGAAGCAAGCGAGGGCCTTCATGTTAGGTGACGGAGAGACGGTTTGAAACCAACTGAAAATACTGGTGGAATGGCTCTGGCGGAATAAAGCTGTTTTGAGCCTATACTAAACTCAGGGTTGAGGCCTCGATTACTTTAAAGTGATTTTTTTATAAAAGGGAGCGTGTCGTATGTAGCATGGAGGAATGACAGTAAAGCATGGGAGGTTTTTTAAAGCCGTCTAAATAATACTTTAAACATGGGAACTCGTCTGAAAAAGCTTTCATTTAAATGTTTAGTTTTTAGTTTCAATACCTTCCCATCGCATCCTTTGATAATAGCCCTGTTGAACTCTGTGGGCCTCACTTCTGATGAAGCATATATGAATTGATCACTAACCTGAATGGCTATTATGTATAAGTAACTCTTGCTCTGCAGTAGCATGCAAGAGGTTTTGTAGATACTGTGCCTAAATGTATAGATGTATTGGGTAATATTATATATACACCATGTTGATTTAAATGCAGAATTCATTTTCATGCTGAAGAACTTTTGCAGCTTTTTGCTCATTTCTACAATTATCAATTGATTTACACCTTGTTGAAATTTTGCAAAATATAATTTTAAATGTGTAACAAGGTTTTATTTTGTATCATGGCTGTAATCAGAAATTCTAATGTGATTTTTTTTTCCTCCCACAATTTTTAGTGGCGAAAGAAGCGAATGCGCAGGTATGTGAGCATATGTTTTTACTTTATTGTGTTTGCTTGCTCTAAAAAAAACTATTAGATGCTCTTAACTTTTAATCTCTAATAAGACATTTTTTATTCGTGGCTTGTTTAAAATTAAGTGGTAGTTTGTCAAAGCTCATGGTTGAAGTTAGAAACCAGGTGACTTGAACAATGAACCTGTCTTTATGCAAATTCATATTCCTTTGTACCTGGGATTGCAACTGACTACCTTGAAGCAGAGATTCTTAGTATTGTGCATCCAAATGTGAAAACTTTTGTCAAATAATTGATAGCAGAAATATAACTAGAATTGCAAGGTCTAATAGTCTTGAATTGGTAACAGTAAGCAATAGTTAAGAGTGTAGGGACTGCTAAAAGCAACATTTGAGAAACAAGGGTTACTTCAAAACTAGTGTCTGTAGTGCCTATTGTATCCAGTTTCTTGTTACTGTGCTGTTTTAAATGAATAATCTATTCTTCAATATGTCTGCACAGGTTAAAAGCTTAAGACTGAACATTTCAGGGGCCAGCAAATGGACATCTTTGTTTCATAAATTCAGGAGTTTTAAAACTTGATAGCCTAAAGAAGCAGAAGGTGCCCAAGTATACTTCATACAAGGTTTATTAATGTGTCTGTATGTTTCTATAGGTGGACGGCTTTAAGGAGTTAGGATTAGTTTGGTTTTTTAATGCTTTAAATATTTCATAGCATAAGTTTCTTGGATAGGTAAAAATAAAAATTGCCATGAGACAATTTTGTATCTCCTGGTTTTACTTCACGGATATTTATTTATGTAAATAGTATAAAGACAGTGACTGCCCCAGCTGGCTGACATTGGCTGATTTGGATTGGCTGGACCATCTGAGAATTTCTGGGAAACCACTTCAGTAATGCTACCAAGAAAACTGAATCTGTAATCATCAAACCTGTATATGTTGATCTGGAAATTCATAATGGATTTGCTTTTTTTCTATGCTGTGGAAGTTTCTATTAGAAGAAAAATAGCAATTATTAAACTAAATATTCCAATAATGGTTATTGGAATTTCTATTTGATGTCTTCTGAAATGTTCAGTCTTAATTTGCTCATCAGAAATTGGTCTGGAGATATGAGTAAGTTCTATATCTCAATTTCCTCATCCTATACGGTGTCTTCAAAGTTCTATTTTTGCAAGCATCTTGTGTTTAACAGAAATTCCCTGAGTCTTAATTTAAACTGTTAAAAATAAGTGTTATTACTTTAGAATGTTCAGTTAATATTGTTTTTTCTAGGCTGAAGCGCAAAAGGAGAAAGATGAGGCAGAGGTCCAAGTAGACATCATTCACAGTGCTACTGAAGCTGCAAAACAGCATGGAAGGGTGGAGCCTTGGGAAGCCGACTTCCAGATAATGCCTTCTCTTTGCTGCTGCTAGAAGACTCCTTGCCCTATCTTCAGGAGATTCCATCTTCAAGCCTGGGAGCAGTGATCCTTTGAGGATGGCATCCCTAAGCTTTACTATTCTGGACTGATCTTGTCCTTGGTGGCTTGATGTAGCAACTGTATCAAATAAAAACCCCTTTTTGGGGGAATTCTACATGTTTTTTTCTTATGTTGATTTTTCAGTAAAAAGATTTTAAAATTCTGGTGACACAAATGTCTAGGTGATTTCAGTTTCACTTTGGAAAAATTCATTTATGGTTTTCTAATATGGTGTATTTCTCAGTTTGGTAAACCATTCTGCATAATGCAGCTGATGTTTTGAGTTGTGATAACTGTTTAACAGTCTTCTGGTACTCAGATTTTTTAAAGATGCTTTTGAAGGAAAGGCATTCAGCTTAGAATCCTAACTAGCACCATTTCTTCATTAAAAAAAGTCCTAACTTTCAGCTCTACAAGTTCCTTGGGTATTTTTATACTATACTAAAGTAGAGGAAGCAGACTTCTCTTAGATGATTCTGGAACCTATGAAATCTGCTCCATATTTTTTTTCTAAGATCAAATGAGTTTGTAATTATTAATTGCAGAACAGATAGGTTGCATTTATTTACTATTCAAAAGTATGACTAGAAAACTTGCAAAGTATGTTGTATTGCTTGTTTCAGTGGCCTGATTAATCTTAATGGGTATAGTATTTATAAAATTTATTGGCTGCCCATAGCAATAGCACTTAGACTTATATACCGCTTCATAGTGCTTTACAGCCCTCTCTAAGCGGTTTACAGAGTTCAGCATATTGCCCCCAACAATCTGGGTCCTCATTTTACCCACCTCAGAAGGATGGAAGGCTGGGTCAACCTTGAGCCGGTGAGATTTGAACTGCTGAACTGCAGTGCTGCACTTTAACCACTGCACCACCTCGGCTCTATCTTACAAGATAACAGTGTGGCTTGCAGTCATAAAAGATACACCTATACACACCATGTATTAAAAACAAATTATGTTTTATTATAGTAATCAGTTCTGGTAAATAGATTTCTGATATCTCTGGGGAAGTAATATCCACTGTAAAAGAGTGATGGTAAGTTAGCGCTAGAAAACAAAGACTGCATAAGTGACCTGAAGTCAAATGCAGTATAATTGACCTAAGCCTACTTGGATGTTACACTGAGATTTCTTTAAAGTTTGATCTATAGCACAATTATGCATATCAATGATTTCAAAGCTTATGTGATTTGAGAAAAAGAATGTATGGCTATAATATGGTTTTGGAAAGCTTAGTGATTTCCAAAATGTATCTACATAGTTTATTGCAAACTTCCACTTTAGAAGGTAAGAACCATTCAATAGAAAATTGTGCCAGTTTTGAGTCTTATCAATGTATGCCTGCAGTATAGTACATTTCATGCATTATTCAGTGGTGGGGTTTGGAAAACATGATTGTCAAGTTTCTTGTAAATTTACTAATGCTCAGAAATGTAACAAATTTTCTCCGAAGGGTCATCACAGGGAAAACTGATTTCTACTGCTATAAACAGTAATATAAGTGACTGGAAGTCACTATTTTCCTTTCCAAAAATAGATAACTTTTTAGTTTTGCTAAAAATTGGTTCATAAAAACCACACACCCCTACTGGAGTACTTGCTTGTGGGGGTGATCTCCCAAGTTCGAGTTAGTAAAGCTACTGATGACTTTTATAGACAACGATGGCTGACCCCAGATAGGATTTTATAAAAGCTCAGGAATACTGGACGTTCGTCTTTTCCCCGTTTTATAAAAGTTGCATCCCCCCCCCGTGCTCGTCCTTCCGCGATGATCATGATCACACTGCAATAACGACGCTGTGTGCCCTCGTTGGATATGGTCGCTGGCAAAAAGCGAGAGTAGCAAGAGTTGCTTTCTCTTAAAAAGACCGTAACCGAGCACCAGGGAACAGGATCAGCCGCCGAAGCCTTACGCGTAAGGGTTTCCCGCCACGAAAAAGTCCGGAGTCGGTAACGGAGGCCGACGAGGTTGGGTTTCCCGCCTCCCTTAGCTCGCGACTCCGATCGAATTTACCTCGAGTAACAGGGCGGAAGCGGAGGAAGAGAAACTCGTCGCTATGGCAACCTTGACAGCCGGGAACTTCGGTCGACGGCCCGGCTGGAGAACGAAGCATAGAGTACTTCCGGCGGCAGCGGCAAGAGGGGGAGACTGTGACCGGAAGGGGTTGCGCTTTGTTTGGCGCAGAAGAGGTCGGAGTGAGGGTGAGTGGGTGGAGGTGGAAGTGTGTGTGGTGGGGGGAATCGGCTCCCTCGTGGGGCTCCAGCGTCCCCCATTTTCCCCTAGAAACGAAAGGCGCCTCGGGAGCCCGTCCTGTCGAGCTCCTTCCCGAGGCCTCTGACAGGGACCCCCAGCTTCCCTTCTTGTGGCCCCAGCAGGGTCCCTTTGACCCCTCCCCAAAGCAAACTGCCTCGGTCTTTCCCTCTCGGGGAATTTGTGTTTAATTTTTCAAGATTTTCCTTCTTGAGACTTGAGTACTGTATTCAAGATCTTGTACAAGATAATTGGATAATTAGCAAGAAAGCTCAACAATAAACTAGAGAGTCGCTGTGTTTCTGCCATAAGCAAGATGCACCTTCACCACTGAAAGCAAAGACCTTTGTTTTTAAGGCTCGTTTTTAAGAAATATGCAAGACTTCAGCGTATGTCCTGTCATCAGCATTTGACTCATTTCATAAATATAAATTTGATGGGGCTGGATTCCTCGCCTTTGTGCTTCTTGTCCTCGCAAGGTGTGTATGGTACGCTGTTGTTTTCATTATGCTATCAAACTATAAAATCAGAATTTTGATATTATAAAAAGTATACAACGGTGGCATGATAAAAAGTAGGTTGGTTCTTTTATATGTTAGGGTTAGATGTTAAGGGATCTCTCAAAAGTTTCCTAAAATTTCTAGATAAAAATATAATTGATAAGCTTGCTCAGTGATGCTTGGCTTTCCTCTGTATAAGCCCTAGAAGGAAAACTGAGCACATCCTATTTTCAGTGTGTGAGATTAGTTAAGAACAAGCGTGATACAACGAGCCATATACTAAGCACATCAAGAAGATTAAAGCATTCTGTTCTCTGCAATACTTGAAGACTCTGTAGCAGATTTTCAGGTATTCTCTGTCAAGTTGGAAGCTGAGAAGCCCCTGGAAATAATTTGAAACATTGAGACTAGGATTGTGTAAGAAAGTGTTGATCTTTCTCTCACAGTTACATAGGCACAAACACAATATTAAGTGTGTATAGAAGGATTTTCATGTCTTGGGGTTTTTTGTTTTACCTTTCTTCCCTTTAGGTCTTGGGCCATAAACTATTCTGGAATGTGTTTGAAAAATTTATATCACAAAGGTAAAATTCCAATCAGAAATAAGTGGCAAAATATATCTGTTGCTAATGAAATATTAAATGTTCTTAGTTTAATGGAGGGGCCTTAAATTCAGTTTACAATTGTGTCATGTTTGTAATTTGATTTCTGGACTGAGGATTGATTGATTTGATTGATTGATTGATTGATTGATTGATTGATTGAATTTATATTGCCACCTATTCACCCATGGCGACTCAAGGCGGCTTACAGAATAAAAGACCACATTTAAAACAATAAAAACTAACAAAAAGAATCAAATAAATGAATATGGTACAATATAACAAAATCACCTCCCACCCCCCGCCCTGGTGACAGCACCTCACACGAGCCATTTAATGGGCTCCATCCCGCTCTGGGTTCTCCAGGCCCGCTGGCAGAACCAGGTCATCATCATCATCATCATCATAATTTATTGTCATTGTACGTATATACATAGTACACCCATACAACGAAATTCACATAACGCTTCAAGACCAGTCCCAACACACATAGCAATCCCCACCCGCCACGAATTCCCCACCCTGAACCACTCAAGCATCCATACAACAGACCAAGTAATACTATCCAACAGCTCACTGATGGTGACCCTTCAATTCATTATTAAGTGCAATTATAGCTCTAGGATAAAAACTATTCAGAAAGTGTGTGGTCCGAGTTTTAATTGTTCTGTAACTTCTGCCAGAAGGCAACAGTTCAAAAAGATTGTAAGCAGGATGAGAAGAGTCTCTGAGAATATTGTGCAACTTCCTAGAACAGCGAGATGCAGAGATATTGTCCAGGGCTGGTAGCTGGCGTCTTCAGCGCCTTCCGGAAGAGTATTAGAATGGGGACCATTCTAATTTCTGAGTATGGGAATTTCCTCACACAGTTTTTTCCAAACAGTTTGAAATTGGGAAAAGTATGATAATTTTTTAAAAAATAATGCTCCTCCGTATGTAGGGTTTTGTATCTGTTTTCACTGTTTGAAATTGTGCCATTTGAGCTGACACCTCTTTCCCCTTCCTACAGCTTAAAAGAAACAATGGTATTGTGACTTTAAAGTTGGATGATAGAACAAGCACTCAAATTCTTTTTGCTTTTTATGGCATTGATTTAGTACAGCTTTGATTTCAGATAATAGTTGGAGGGAATAGGTCTTTAGATCTGAATATATGCAAAGTAATTTGCATAATCTATATATTTATGTAATTGTGGTAATTATATCATTTATATGAAGTTACATTTACAAATGATGCTATGCCAATCATAAATTGATGTCATTTGCAGAAGTTAATGCAATATGTTAATGCAAGTGATGGAATAAGTTCAATTACATAACTATGTGAATGATGTAAATTACCGTATTTTTCAGAGTATAAGATGCACCGGAGTATAAGACGCACCTTAGTTTTTGGGGAGGAAAATAGGGGGGGGGGGGGGGAAATCTACCTACGAGGTATTCATCTGGCTAGCGTCCTTAGTCTGGTCAGCTTCAGCACATTATTTTATCCCCTGGTTAGGGCTGAAAAAAACCTTTTTCGGAGGGAATAGCAATGAAAACAAGCCTGCAAAGACTTAGGGCTGGAAAAAAACTTCTTCGGAGGGAGTAGGAATGAAAAAATCCTGCAAGCCGCCTTAGGACCTCGTTAGCACCTCGTTAGGGCTGAAAAAACCTCTTTCGGAGGGAGTAGCAATGAAAACAAGAGGGAAAGAGCTGGGAAGATCATTAGCACCTCCTTAGGGCTGGAGAAAAAAGCTTCGAAAAAGCTACATTAAGAGTATAAGACGCACCCAAATTTTCAGCCTCTTTTAGGGGGGGAAAAGGGCGCGTCTTATACTCTGAAAAATACGGTAAGTCAATTATCTTGACTGCTTCAGAAGCAGCAGACCATGATTTGGAGATGACCATTATTTGGAGGTGAATTAAATTTTGGTTGGTTGCATCCAGAATCTGCTGAACGGGGCTGATCCAACTGAGTGTAAAATTTAAGTGTATTGATGGTTGCCAATGTGTCATGACATTTGGAACAGGATAGAGATGGACAGGGGAGCCAGATAGGTCCGTAACTCACCTATGGAATGAATGTGGAACCTCTGGCAGCATTCTAGCCCAGTCCTTCTAACCTGCAGAGCCTCAAGTCATACTCAACCTCCAAAGTCTTTCTTGCAGTCTTTTCCACATGTGAGTGGAGTGCTTAGCCTGCTTTCAGATGAATTACCACTCCGCTTATGCTGCTTCATAGCTTAACCTTCTGGGAATTATGAGTGGCAGCAGCAGCAGCTGTCAAGAGCTGCCACGCTGAAAGCTCCCCACAAGCCCCTAGATGTCTGTGCTCAAAGCTGCCCAGTGGGAGTGCGTTTACTTGCCAGCTCCCAGGGAAGTGCTTCTTTACTTATAATGCTTGAAGTTACTTCAATTTGAGTAACATCTGTAGGGATGAATGATGTCCACTCAGCAGGAGAAAGGCCTGTTCCCCCTCTATTCTTTATTTTATTCTTATATTGCTGTTGGTTAAACCTAGCCACTTTAGTTGAGTCATTCAGGAAAATTATGGAGTAGCCATATTATTCCAGTGTAAAGACGTATGCCATAGTCTTACTGCAGGTGGATTGTGATTAGTGGGGTATTTGACTTGGTGGAAATTATAAGTTGATACCAGGTTGCATTTTGTGAGGCAAAATTCAGTTAGTGCGAGGCTAGTGTGTATGCAGCTGAAGCTAGTTCCTGTGCAGTTTAGATGTTAATTGTCATATGTGCAAAATGGAAAAAAGGAAGGTTCTGTTGGAGGAAACCTTTAAAAAAGGAGACGGTCATTTTGCAAAAGCTAGAGCAGAATATGGGAATCAGCAGTTTCTTTTTTCTTAAATATTATGAAATCTATATCCTATCTATTTTCTATATAGAAAATGGATAGGAATGATATTTAATTTTTTTTCTTTTTTTTCTTTTTTTCTTTGTCTGGTTATAACAAATATTTCTATATCTCTGACTTGTTAAAAATAGAAGTTGTAAGTACACTTTTAATCTTTTACTGTTACATTTCATAAATGAACATATCAAAGTTTCTACTTAAAATTTTTCATTGCCTATTTCTGTTGAGTTGGAACCAATTACCCTGTTTTCCCTAGAAATATCACTTTGAATAGTGTAAATTTGAATAATGTGACCATTTTGTAGGATTCTCAATCAGCACTACCATAATCAAGGCCAACCTATGTAACAAGTTAAAATAAAAAGTGAGAATTATAAAAACAACCAAAAGAAGATATGAAATAGCTTCCCTTTGGCAGAATAGGAGAAAAATATTAAAATAGTGGTATTGAGGTCCTGTAATCTAATTAAATCCTGTGAAATAACATACCACTCTGGGCAATTACCAATAGGTAAAAAAACCCTATATTTACATTTTTCACTAATCCATAAAACAATTTGATTTTAGCTTAGCGTGTTGCATTAACCCAACCATAGTTGTTTGTAAACTGTACGGTACAAATATTGCAACCACCCAGTCGATTGTTTATGTGACATTTTTAAAAGGTGGGTTAATGCAATGTATGAATCTAACTGCAAATAAATAAAAATATGAGATCTGTTCATGGCCTCTTTCCCCTTTCATCCCTTACTTGGTCTCCTCCACAGTTGCTTGATTGAAGGACGCAGCCGTGACAAGAAGATGCCTGACCGTGACACCTATAATGGTAGTGGTAGCGATGAGGCAAGCGCCAACGCCGACAACATCTGCCGAGACTTCCTGCGCAACGTCTGCAAACGGGGCAAACGTTGCCGTTTCCGCCACCCTGACATCAACGAGGTGACCAACCTAGGGGTCAGCAAGAACGAGTTCATCTTCTGCCATGACTTTCAAAACAAGGAGTGCGTCCGCATCAATTGCCGCTTCATCCACGGCACCAAAGAGGACGAAGACTGTTACAAAAAGACCGGGGAGCTTCCCCCGCGCCTCCGCCAGAAAGTGGCAGCCGGGCTTGGCCTGTCCCCGGCTGACCTCCCCAACAGCAAGGAAGAGGTTCCCATCTGCCGAGATTTTCTCAAGGGGGATTGCCAGCGTGGCGCCAAGTGCAAATTCCAGCACCTGCAGCGGGATTATGAATACAACGCCCGGGGCCTGGCTACCCGGGAACAGGGTATCACTACCCCTGTGCGTCGCTATGATCCCTATGACCCAATGTATGACTCTGACCGATGCTATGACGACCACGACCCTGTGCTGAAAAGGAGGCGAGTGGACGGGCTCCACTTTGAAACATATGAGTACAACTTCACTAGTCCGCGCACGGTGGAATATCGTCTCCTGGAAGAAGAAAACATCATGCTCCGCAAACGAGTAGAGGACCTCAAAAAGCAGGTCAACAACCTCCTGGCCACCAACGAGGTCCTCTTGGAACAGAACGCCCAATTCCGCAACCAAGCCAAAGTGATGACCCTCAACTCCACGGCTACAGCCACCGAGCAGACTCTGGCTCCGACTGTGGGCACTGTGACCAACTATAACCACAGCATTGCCCAAACTCACACGACTCTGAGCAGCCAAGCCCTGCAGCCACGTCCCGTCTCCCAGCAGGATTTGGTAGCCCCCACTGGAGCGCAGGCAGCACCCCCGAGCAACGCAGCCCCTCCTATGAACCCTGAAATCACCCCGCTGTCAGCAGCTTTGGCTCAGACCATTGCCCAGGGGATGGCTCCCCCTGTATCCATGGCCCCCGTAGCTGTATCGGTAGCGCCGGTGGCTGTGTCGATGGCTCAGCCTCTGGGGGGCATTACCATGAGCCATGCCACTACTCCCATGGTGACCTACCCCATAGCCTCCCAGAGCATGAGAATAACAGCCATGCCTCACTAACCCACGTTCAGCGGAAGTGCCATCGTTCAGTCTACGCCATGCTGTTCCTAAGTCAAGGGTGGGCACAAATCCTGTTGAAAGTCAAGGCAAAAAGAATGATACTGATCCCAGAGGTGGAACTTTAAGCCTCCGGAAAGTTCATGGGGAAGGACTATAACCTGGGTTGGCATTTTGTCTGAAGCAGGAGTAGGGGCTGTCCTTTCACAGTGAGAACAGAGCCCAGGCCTAACAGAAAAGCAAGCAACAAAAGCATTTGGAAAGTAGAGAGGTCTCAGAAGTTTGTTCTCTGTATCTTATTTCTGTTTGTCTGTTCTCCTTGTAAGTCCTCCAGTTATGCTTCCAAGTATAAGAACTGAGCAAATTTTCCAGCCTGTGGATTACAGAGTCTATTATGTGGCTGAGCAGAGGGAAAATAACAGTTCCTTCCCTGATACTGTACTTGTTCACGGAGTGGAGGACAATTTTCCTTAGCTTGGTCTGACGAAAGGGCAGAGACTGAGCCAGCCTGAATTTTTGCACTCTTTTTCTTGTTATAAAAAGGCAGAGATCCAGGCAACTGGAATATAACTAATTTAAATTGTATTGATTTAATAGACAATGAACTGGAAAGAGTTGCAGCAAACAGAACGTCCCTTCCTTTGGGGTAGATTAGCTCTTAGTTCTGGAAAGAACAGTTTCAAAGCACGTACCCAGCACTGTTAGCTTGATAGTTTGTGTAGTGGAGGCAATTGCGTGGGTGCATACGTGTGTGAATCCACATACCTCATCATGGATACACAACATCCACATAGATGGCATCTCTTTACAAGAATGTTGAGACTTTCAAAGAGTCCAGAGTTTAGTGACAGGATCTCTTGCCGCTGCAGAGCTGAATTTCGGGTTGAAACAGACGGGGATAGGCCATCTTGCAAATTCAGATGAGTTCACCTCCTTTCTTCCATTTGCCTCTTGCTTTCTGGCTGTATTTTGTGTCTGAATTCCCCTCACATCCAAGGACTTTGTGGTAGAATCCTACCCTGCTGTATGTTACTTCACTTTTTGTTTTGTTTTTCAAGGCACCACTTTTAAAATATATAGATATAGATAGATATAGATATAGATAGATACCTTCCCTCAGTGTGAGTTTTTATTTTCTGGGAGGTGGGAGGGTATTTTCCTTTCTTTGTTTTTGTTTTAATGTGAACTTCAGCTCCTTGAGTCTGAAGTAACTGTTTGTATTAAAACGATTTGAAGGAAATGAGGAAAAATGTTTGATGACCCAGCTGTTTCTACAGTTAACAGTGTAAATGTTTTCAGCTATTAAAACAAATGTACAGTCCTCACCTATATTCATCCCTGTAATGATTTTCTAAATTAAAAAAAAAAGATCCTCTTCTATCTTGTCCCAGCACTTCAGAGATTTCTACACACTCGGTAAAGAATCCGGTTCAGGTCTCGTTGAAGCTCTTTCTGCTTTGGAGCAGAACACATCTGCTTCCTAAAATATTGATAATGGTTGCAAGGAAGGGTGGGACTCTAAAGGGAGAAAGGAGACGTCAAGAAAAATCCAAGAGGCTTCTAGGTGTCATTCTCCTCAATAAGCACTGAGGTGGATCATCAGCTAAGAGGAGGACCCCAGGACACTGCAACCATCATAAATGTGAGTCAATTGCCAAGCATCTGAATTCTGATCACATGACCATCTAGATGCTGCAATAGTTGTAAGTGTGAAAAAGAGCCATAAGTCACTTTTTCAGTGCCATTGTAACTTTGAACGGTCACCAAATGAACTGTTGTAAGTCGAGGAGTACCTGTATACATCCAGATTTGTCTTTACGTCACATATGCATCACCACAAATCTTTTTATGGGGTTCAAAATATTAAAGTTTGTTTCAAAAATCAAAACCAGAAGCACACACATATGACTGATTCAGCTGGATTCAATAACTTCTTTATAAACATAATATATATATTTACAATACCACAAGTAGAATTCTTCTTCAATCAGTTACAGGTAAACACAAGCAGGAGAGTTAGTTTCATTAGAGCAGAGTGCAGACTGAGCCACGCCCAGCCTTAAGCTTACGTTTCAATTTTGATTCTCTGCACAGACTCAGAAGTAGTTAGCTCCCATTGGCTGACTTAGTTGCTATGCCTATTCATCGGCTGACCTTGTTACCATTGGCTCTCCTAGTCATGAATATTCTAACACAAACCCTCTCCTGGCAATGTACCAGTGCCCTTTACATAATTGCATAGGGTACATTAGGTCCTGGCCCTGAATTTGGAGGGAGGGATTTCACTGTACGGAGGCAATCCGAATGGTATACATAGTATACTGAATGGTATACAAATTCTCTTCAGCTCTCAGAGTCAGGTTTTATCTGACTCTCACCATTCTCTTCTAAAAAGGTGTGGGAGGGAATTCTAAGAGGGAGGATGGAAGTCATGTATCACAAAGCCACAAGGCCAGTTTAAGGCAGGTCTTGGAAAACAAGAGATTACCAGCTATTCCATGGGAAATTGCATTTGCTGTGCAAATTCTCCCCCTCCCCCCCAAAAAGAAATGCAATATCAAAGCAATGATTGGAAAGGGAGAAGGAAAGAACAGAAATTGGAGTTTTGACTTTTGCTCACTAGCAGGGACCAGCTGAGGGGCCTTTCTGCCCTTCCCCTTATTTTTCTTCTTCCCTAGCCTCAGGGGACCTCAGTCAGCCAAGCAGGTGAGAGGTGGGACCAAAAATTGTCACAAGTAGTCCTCAGTGTCAGGGTTCCAAATAGCATTCAAACTTAAATCAGTCTGAGGCAAAGTATTCCTCAAAGTTCCAATTTATTAATGAAGCCATGCTGGCACCTCTGTGGGAAACCCGAATCTGAAGCTACCGAAGTTTCCCACCCAGTTTAAAGTTCACACCCTTGTACCACACTCCCAAATCCGCCACGTTGCCCACTCATCTTCTGCCAACGTGGCCGTTCCTCCTCTCAGTTTCCGGGCAGGTGTTGGATAAAGGATGACCTTGAGAATCTAGCACAGTGGTTTTCAACCTTCCTAATGCCGCGACCCTTTAATACAGTTCCTCATCTTGTGGTGACCCCCAACCATAAAATTATTTTCGTTGCTACTTCATAAATGTAATTTTGCTACTGTTATGAATCGCAATGTAAATATCTGATATGCAGGATGTATTTTCATTGTTACAAATTGAACATAATTTGTATGTCCCCGTACATAATTTGTATGAAATATGTGTTTTCCGATGGTCTTAGGCGACCCCTGTGAAAGGGTCGTTCGACCCCCAAAGGGGTCTCGACCCACAGGTTGAGAACGGCTGATCTAGAAGGAATGTGTTATGGCTACATCTACATCCCTCATGCAATGCCCCGTCCCAGGTTCCCATAGTCAGCAGGCCTTCTAAGAATATGTGTGTGGCAAACCCAGGCTTTCTCCAAACTGTGGCATCGGCTTGACACTCGACTTACGATCAAAATTGAGCCAAAAATTTCCATTGCTAAGCAAGACAGTTGTTGAATTTTGCCCCATTTTACAACAGTTGTTTCTTGCTACAGTTGTTAAGTGAATCACTGCAGTTAAGTTTGTAACGTGGTTGTTAAGTGAATCTGGCTTCCCCATTGACTTTGCTTGTCAGGAGGTCATAAAATGTGATCACGTGACCCCAGGATGCTGCAGCCCTCATAAATTCAAGCCAGGTGCCAAGCATCCAAAATTGGTCATGTGACCACCAGGATAATGCAAAGAACATACATGTGAAAAACAGTCATAAATCACCTTTTTCAGTATCGTAACTTTGAACACTGAATGTTTGTGAGTTGAAGACTGACTCTACTTAATTTTATCCTTTCAGCTGGAAGTCCCAATGGTCAGGGTGTGTTCGTGTGCCAAACCAAAGTGTTAATAAGGAAGTTCACAGGCCCATCTAATTCCTAGGAATGTCTGGCCTGATATAGCAATAGCAATAGCGCTTAGACTTATATGCCACTTTACAGCCCTCTCTGCACAGTTTACAGAGTCAACATATTGCTCCCAACAATCTGGGTCCTCAATTTTACTGACCTCGGAAGGATGGAAGGCTGAGTCAACCTTGAGCAGGTCAGGATCAAACTCCTGGCAGTAAGCAGAGAATAGAATAGAATAGAATAGAATAGAATAGAATAGAATAGAATAGAATAGAATAGAATAGAATAGAATAGAATAGAATAGAATAGAATAGAATAGAATTCTTTATTGGCCAAGTGTGATTGGACACACAAGGAATTTGTCTTTGGTGCATATGCTCTCTGTGTACATAAAAGAAAAGATACATTTGTCAAGAGTCATGAGGTACAAATTTTGCAAGAGGGTTATGTGCAGAAATATTGTTATATAGGTCTTGGTGTAACTTTCTATAGTATGTGGCTAATGTATACACGTAGTGCAGAGGTCCCCAACCTTTGTGGCTTGGCAGCCTGGCTGGGAGGTGGGGGGGGGGGGAAGAGGAACCAGGCTGCATGAGTGGTGGGCCAGCACGTCTGCAGCTCCACTCACACAAGAAAAAAGTCTTTGGGGCTCAGTTTTGCACTCCTTCAGGCTTCTCCGCGCCAAAAACTTTTGCAAAGGAGCGCAAGATCTCCTCCAAATTATTTTGTTCATTTGCAGAAGGTTCTGGCGTGGAGAAGTGAAGCATTTGGGGTGTGTGGTCTTGCGCTTCAGACTCAACGAAGCTGCTCGATGCTTCAAAAATGGATCAGGTGTCCCGCGTAGGCAGCCTTGGTGAGTCAGCGAAGCTGAGCATGGTGCGCTTGTCCCACTCAGCCTCCATCTTTGGAGCATTGGGAGCAGGCGGCTTGGTGGCCCGGCTGGACAGGGGAGAAGGGAACTGGGCCGCATGAGTGGCGGGTAGGCCTGCAGGCGCACAACTCAACTTACGCATGAGAGAAGAGAAGCCTTTGGGGTGCCGCTCGTGCAAGTGGAGCTGCGCGTATGTGCCAGCCCGCCACTCATACAACCCGATTCCAAATAGGCCGCAGCCCAATAGTGTACACAGATCAGAATAACAACATAATGATTGAGTTATCCTCTAACCCAGAGGTCTCCACTTGGCAACTTTATGAGGTGTGGACTTCAAATCCCAGAATTCCTCAGCCAGCCATGCTGGCTGAGGAATTCTGGGAATTGACGTCCACACCTCATAAAGTTGCCAAGGTTGGAGACCTCTGCTCTAACCATTTGTTTCAATCTTGAAGCTTGAACTATGACTAATTCTGGTCAGGTCTTTGATTTGCAAAGGCTACGTAGATAAGAATGTTTTTCATTTTCAACAAAAGTATAGGGGGGAAAAGGCTTCAAAGCCTCCACTCAAATGAAAAGGAAGCTGTGCACAGAAACTTGAAATAAAGGAGAATATACAACTGTTTCAAAAATCTACTTTTATTCTTGATTTGTGTGAAGCTCTTATTCAGAAGAAATATAAAAGTCCTGTACAAATAGAACTACAAAAATATGATTTCAATTAAGTTAGGTAAAGACTATCATTATTTTCAAGCTTTGAAATCCTGTAATGTTTCTCTTTGGATATCTTACCTTAATATTCACTGTGCATCCTAAAACTAGGTTGGGGGGGGGAGGGAAGTCTCCCTGTAATATAAAGCCCTAAATAAACAGGACAAAAGACAAAGCAGAAACCAAGTCCCATATTAATGCCCGATCACACAATTAGCCATTAATAATTTACTAATTTAAGACTCACAACAAGCACAGGAATGTAGATTAAAAACCTCATCTTAAAAAAACATTTTTATCCAGATTGAACGAAAATGAACAAGTCAATGGAAAAGATGCTTTCTATGGTTTTTCTTTTTCATGTTTTTTTAAATTTATTTTTAAATCAATTACTACCCTGAAGAGGGCTTTGTTTTTATTAGAAAAAGAGCAATTTGGCATGTTTCACCTGTACCATTTTCAATGCGGTACTAACTTGTGGTAAAAATTAAATAAATATAAATACACAAAATAAATATTTTGCCAAAAGAGCATTACAAATAGGTCAACTTTGGAGCACGCCGTTGGGGGATTCTTACTTGTTCTGCACGTATAAAAACTACACATTCTAGTTTTAAAGATACTGGAAAGGAAAACCACATCCTTCAGCATGGGAAGCAAATCCATCCATTGAGTTTCCCACAAGAGCCCGGGCGTAAAGAAAACTGGGTTTGAATGACCTAACAGGACCCCCGGTAACCATGTGCCTGGTTTCCCTATACTTTTTAAAGGGTAATTTATACCCAAATCTTTTTTCTCCCTACTAACTGTTCATTTGGGCGAACATCTTACAGTGCAATCTTATTCTTGTCTATTCAGAAACAAGCCCCACTGAATTCAGTAGCACTCCCAGGAAGAGTAGAGAGATACCGTCTTAATCTGACAAAGCGAAATAAAGCACTTTCGTCAATTCTTGCATTTCAATTACACAGCTAACTACTCACATTCTTGAAAAGAAACCTGAAATAGCATTGGAATAATAATTATCTCCAGCTATGTAGAGCTTAACGTTACGATTCCATATCTGCAAGCTAGTCGCTCTGTACAGAAGTTGTACATGTTTGTGATTTCAAGGACAAGCTGAGGTCTGCGGAAACGTATTTGGGGACTGAGACAGGGACAGTGGCGAGGGAGGGAGGGGGCACATGTCTGTATTGGATCAGGCATGTTTGATCTACCCCCCACATGCCCTTTCCAGATTATTGCCTATCTGCTTCAAGTACATAAGCTGGCAGTGGTACAGAGACAGCATGCTACAGTTAAGAGGATTCTCTTCCTGAGATCCAAAAGGTGCTTGGCAATGTTATTCTTTCAATCCTTTTTTTAAAAAAACAAAACAAAAAACAAAAAAAAACTATTCTGTGCAGTAAAAAAAGGCCTGAACGCCAGTATTAGAAGACCCTACAGGACAGAGGTCCCTTTGAAACCACAAGTGAGATGGGGAAATACCCCACCTCGGGTTTTTTTTCCCTCTTGGGAACTCCGTTGAACTGCTCCTTCTTTAGAAACCTGGGTCCTGGTACCGTACCGTCTCCCTTCGATTCGAATTCAACCTGGAATTTTCTTCCTGAGTCAGAGCAGGCAGAGTACAAGGCACGTTTGAGACATCTGTCTCTCAAAAGAGTTTGCTTTGGTTTTGGTTTCACTCTTTTGCAGTCTGTCAAGTCACCCTGCTAAGGCAGGCCGAATGCCTCGGCCCTTTATTGTGCAAGACAACTCCAACTGTCAAACAGCATCTCCCAGAAACACCTGCCTGGCCGAGTTCTGCATGTAATAAGGCTGGAACAGTCTTTCCAGGCAGCAGATGCGCATCGCGTTGTAAGTGTGCAGCAGGAGATGAGGAAAACGCGACGTAAAGTAGGCCACAAAATCATCCGGGACGGATCCCAGGGTCTCCTGTACCTCCGGCGGCAGCTCTCGATAGTGATGTTTCTGTAAGAGGAGGAAGAAAGAGGAAAGGGTTGGCATGTGCTCCTCTCCCTTACATTGATAAGAAATTCATATCTTTAAAATGTTGTCATTAGTCTGCCTGCATTACTCTATCGAGCATTTTCATCAGATCAAGGTATCCAAGATAAGAGAAACCTTTGATTTTCCTGAGATTTTCTTTTTTAAAGAAACGCAGCTCTGCTTGATCTTTTACTGGAAAAACAAGCCTTTATATATTTTTTTTGTCCACTGTCATTTTTATGGTCTAAATTAGATGTTTGCCACTGCTATTTACCCTGCTAAGAAAAAGATCAATGTTTTCTCCATTGTCACAAATAGAAGCATGGGGGGAAACTGATCAGGAAACAATACAGGTAGTCCTTGACTTACGACCCTAATTGAACTCGGAATTATGGTCCTAAGTCATGGGGGTCATTAGGTGGGTCACCATGTGACCATGCCCGATTCTCTGATCTTTTTTGCAGTGTTTGCTAAGCAAATGCTATGAAGCAATGTGGCGGTCATTAAGCAAGTCTGTTTTCCCTAATGGGCGTTTTTTGCTGAAAACTGGAAGTCAATGACGGAAACTGCCCAAACATGCCAAAAATCATATGGTCATAGGATTGCAGGATGCTGCAAATGTCTGCAAATGCAAGGCAGTTCCCAAGTGCCCAAAATGCAATCAAGATGTGTGTGTGTGTGTGTGTGTGTGTGTGTGTGTGTGTGTGTGTGTGTGTGTGTGTGTAACTGTTGGAACTTCAAAAACAGGCTGAAAGTAGCTCTGGAGAGGTCCATTGTAACTTGGAACCAGTCACTAAGCAAGCACTACTTGTACTTAATCCTCTTCTCTTAGAGCCGTTGCTCATGGTGACTTCAGGGAATTGCCTTTCATATTGACATTCAATGTTGGAAGGTCTTTTAATCCAGCGGTCTCCAACCTTTCTGGCTATGCGGACCAGCCGGGGGAGAGAATCCAGGAACAATTTCTGATCATATGCTTCCTAAAATTTGTGTTTGAATAGAGCGGGAAGAAGACTGAGTAATTAAAACCGGGATTCCTAACCCCCAGGCCGCAACCCAGTCCTGGGCCGTGGCCTGTTCGGAACCAGACCGTGGAAATGGCGGGCGAGTGCCCCTGCAGCTGCATTTGCAAAGTGGTAGGCACGCACTACTCACACCAATGGAGCTTAGCGTGTGTGCTCGCCTGCCGCTTCCACAGTCTGGTTCCCAACAGGCCATGGCCCAGGACTGGGCTGCGACCTGGGGGTTGGGGACCCCGGTTTTAATTAATCAGTCTTCTGCAGCTTATTTATTCAGCCCCGCTCTATTCAAACACAAATTTTAGAAAGCCCATGATCAGAACTGTTCCTGGATTTAACTGCATAGTAATTGCAAAATTGCAATTGATGTGAATATGAGAGGCAGCTGTGACAATGAGTCAGCATCTTGGCATGACTCCCCGTATTTAGAAGCCAGAGGCGCATCAGAGAAACAATCAGCAATTCCCAAAACACACATACCTTGTTTCTCATTGCCCGCAAGAGATCTCTTACTGAGCCCCCTTTATAGGACCGGAATTTTCGAAGGTCTGCAAAGAAACATTCAAATTAAGACTTTTAGAACTAACTAGAGCAGAGGTCTTCAAACTTGGCAACTTTAAGACTTGTGGACTTCAACTCCCAGAATTCTCCAGCCAGCAAAGCTGGCTGGAGAATTCTGGGAGTTGAAGTCCACAAGTCTTAAAGTTGCCAAGTTTGAAGACCTCTGAACTAGAGCTATTTTTGCATTCTTGCTTTTGGGATGAGTAAAGCAATATACAGTAGTTCTCTCTGAAAGTAAGGAAAATAAAGTCGAACCTGTCTGAAGTGGGACAGTTATGTGCTCTCTCCAGTCCATCTTCACCACAGCTCTTCCTGCTCTCTCCAGCTCCTTCACTATTGGACCATCTAGAGATTCTTTCTCTATCCGGTCACTCACATCCTGCAATTAATATAAGACATTTATACCCGTCAAGTTTGGCACCAGCTTACATGGGCTCCCACCTCAAAAGCTTCTCCAATGGGCAAAAGAAAAAGATACTGTGGTTGCTTTTGCTACTTACCTGGGACCCCCACTATTTCCGGCTTAATGATCCCTGCAACTTGAGTCAACTGGGAGTGCCAGGATTGTCGTTGCTAAGTAATGCGTTTACATGACATCCAGTTTTATGACCGTATCACTTAGCAATGGCAATCCCAGGTCCCAATTGCTATTAAAATCTCCGTATTTCTGAGTATAACGTAGTTCAGATTTATAGCAAGCAAAGTTGAATAATTCACAGAAAAAAACCATGACCAACCTGGAAAAATTGAAGCTGCTTCTCTAAGCTCCAGAAAAAAGGGTGCTTCAGGACACAATTAGCCGAAGGTCGTTTCTGAGGATCCATATTTATCATTTGCTCTATCAAGTCACGTGCAACAATGTCCTCTGTGGGGGAAAAATGAAAACAAATTGGAACATTCAGAGCCTTTTTACAGAGCTAGTATTTTTCTCTCTTAGGACAGGAAGCTAAAATCTACAATCCCAGTGCCTGAAAGAAAGAAAATATAAACACACACCACAAAAACAATAGGTTCCTTCTATACCCAACTCCTTTGGGTTCGCAATTTGGGAGTCCTCCTAGATCCACAGCTAAAATTAGATCAACACCTTACACCTGTGGCTAGGGGGGGATTTTGCACAGGTTCACCTGGTGCACCAATTGCGACCATACTTGGAGAAGGAGGCTCCACTCACGGTCACTCACACCCTTATCACCTCCCGACTGGATTACTGCAATGCGCTCTACATGGGGCTGCCCCTGAAGAGTATTCGGAGACTTCAACTGGTGCAAAATGCAGCTGCGCGCGCTGTGGTGGGTGTTTCAAGGTACATCCATGTAACACCTATACTCCGCCAGCTGCATTGACTGCCCATTGGTCTCCGGGTACAATTCAAGGTGCTGATCATCATCTTTAAAGCCCTATATGGCTTAGGACCAGGCTATCTCCAGGACCGCATTCTGCCACATTCCTCCCTCCGACCGGTTAGGTCCCACAGAGTGGGTCTCCTCCAGGTCCCATCAGCCAAACAGTGCCGACTGGCGGGGCCTAGGGGGAGGGCCTTCTCTGTAGAGCCCCTGCTCTCTGGAACCAACTTCCCCCAGAGATCCGAATCATCCCCACCTTGCTGGCCTTCCAAAAAGCCATTAAGACATGGCTCTTCCCGCAGGTGGGGGTGAGTTGAGACGATTTTATATCTGATGTCTCCCCCATGTATGTATGGTGTGTGTGTATATATATATATTTAACTGTTTTTAAGTGCTTTTAATAATTTGTTTGGAGTTTTTGTATAAAATGTTGTACGCCGCCCTGAGTCCTGAGGGAGTAGGGCGGCATAGAAAAGCTACCAAATAAATAAATAAATAAATATGGCTGATCTGGATAATATATGGATAGATCCTAATGGCATTGCCTGTGTTTTGTTAACTGTTCCTGCAGGAAAAGTTGATGGCACTGTCAGAGTTGCTTGGTCTAGGATGCTACTATATTTATCAGTAAACCAAAGTATAGTTTTCTATATAATCCAAATGTAATCCAATCCACTTTTAGTGGGAATTGCACAATGCACCCAGAGTCACTTTTCAGAGTGAGATGGGTGGCACATAAATTTAATAAATAAATAAAATGCACTAGATTACATTGGATTGGATTGCTGTAGTTTACTGTTTAGGAGCCATCATCATCATCATCCTCAAAGTGGAAAATTAGACTGGAGGACAAGATTAAAAAATTAGATTCCGATATGAGTAATTTAAAGAATATGAAAGACCCCCCAAAAAAGGAAGACTCTAAGATTTAGGATAAGCCTAATTTTAAACAAAAATTGGTTTAGCACCAGAAAAATGGAAGAAACTTTGGAAATCATAAAGCAACAAATAATAGCAATTGTAGGGGATATTGAATGTTATGAGGCATGAATCATCCAATTTAAGCAAAATCTCCCATCTCAAATCAGACTAGAGGCGATTCTACCAAAGAATAAGTGGCAGTTAGCAATTCCGAAAATGGAAAACCAAACAAAAAAGAAACAATCCAGTTGTGGAAAAATCTATAGGCAGGTCAGAAAGATTATAATAAAAATGCTGGATGGGTAAAAGAATTTGAAGATGAATTAAAAAATGGATATCTCCTGGAAATGATCAACTGCATGGCTTTTGCCTCAAGTAACTGATTAGGGCACATCCAATTACAGCTAAACAGCGTAATGAAGCATTGGATAAAGGAAACATCAGTGACAGGTAAATAAGTGGCAAAGCTTAGAGAGCTGAAGTGGTGCAGTGGTTAAATGCTGCGACTGCAGGCTGACTGCTAGTTCAGCAGTTCAGCTGTTCAAATCTCACTAGGCTCAAGGTTGACTCAGCCTTCCATCCTTCCGAGGTCGATAAAATGAGGACCCAGATTGTTGGGGGCAATATGCTGAACTCTGTAAACTGCTTAGAGAGGGCTGTAAAGCACTATGAAGCGGTATATAAGTAAAGTGCTATTGCTATTGCTATTATTGATTCAAAAAGACCCAGTAAAAGGGACCACACCAGAAAACAACAGGTCAATAATGTGCTTGCCTACAATATTTAAACTGTACACTGTATTATGTACAGACATAATAATGAACAACATCTAATATTATTTAGAAAAAATAACATCCTTCCAGAAGAACAGAAGAAAATAAAAGGAAAAGCAGAGGTACAAAAGACTGACTATTGATTGATGAAATGGTTTTGAAGAACTGGAAAAGGTGAAAAACCAATTTACATAATAGTCTGGAATCTGGATGGATTATTATTGGTGGACAACATGCCAAATCCAATCTAAATATTTGGCTGACTGCACAATCAATTATAACTTTGAAGAAATCAAGTTAAGATACAAAAAAAAAATTCACTGTTGAATTCAGCTGCCTTCTACAGAAATCAGTGAGATTCTATCACTCCTTGCATACATATAATACACACAGAAAATTCTTCAGTGCAAAATATAACCCCAACTCAACCATCAGTTTTCACATGTAGCCTAAACACCTGTGCTGGATATATGGAGGTATGCATGCCACAAACATCATCATCATTAACAACAACTGAATCCTAACCTGCTTACCATGGATCTCTAGATTTAGGAAATCCAGACTGTATGCGCCCAGTAAAATGTTGGCTTGCCGCTGCAGGGATTTGCCAAACGGATGGTTGCCTTCTGATATCACGTAGTAGAAAACACAGCCAGCTGAAAAAATATCCACCGTGTGGGTCTGCAAGAGAACCATTTCCAAAAAATATTATTATGCAGCATCTTTAACAAGATTATAAGCCATTGGCAGCTTTTGGGAGTTGGACAGCCTTAAAAATCCATTGAATGAATGAATGAATGAATGAATGAGTGTTGGTCATATTAAAGAAAGATAAAGTTCTAAGATATAAAAAATATGAGAATTTCAACAGGATTATTTATAGTATCTTACTAAAAATCTAAAGATAGTAGGGTTAAATGTAATTTACAGAACTTGTGAATACAGAGGTTGTTTTGCACAAGGCAAATCTTGCACTTAGCTGAATACATAATAAGTAAAAAAAATTTAAATCTATATTAATTTCAAAATAATATATGATATTCTTGCGTTGGCAGTACATGTCGTTTGACAGAAGGGGGGGTTTCTTGAACGCTTTAATTTTTATCCCTTTTTCCTAAACTACTTTTCTAAATGTGCCCTCTTATTTTTTGTTCAAAACACATCTGAAACATTCTCTTTCCTCAGCATTAAAGCATACATTATTTTTCATCGTGCAGCTCCAGATATGATACAACTCTACACAAAGGAAATAAATAGATTTAGTTTAGATCAAATCAAATGGCGCTCTCTTAAATTGTAAGATGTATCTAATAATGTGAACAGCTATTTATCCTTGAATGCTGTATTAGGGATGAGAACCGTTGCCTTTGATTTCAATGCATTAATTTACTCTAAAATTGAAATCTATAGAACCTAAGTGGGTTTTGAAAGAGTTTGAACTTTGAAAAAGGCAAGAGAAGAAGCTGGAACTGTAAACTATTATTTAAAAAATCCAGCAATTACAAATACTGTTATTCTCCACTGTTTACAGCATTTTGCTGAAACCCAAAACAAGATTAGATTTCTGATGACTTGACTCTCCCAATTGACCAAGGAGAGATTGGAAACGTTCCTTCCTTGCCCCTGGAGGGCAATTCCTTCACTCCAAAAGGAATTTCTGACTGAACTCCAAAATCCACCCTTATCTAAAGAGAGCTAGGCTAGTCCAGGACCTTATTAAAGATTGACTTTATCCTAAAGTGGGATCAGATCTTTCTTTCTAATATGATTTGATTGCTTATTTGTACCCGGACTATCATTAAGTGTTGTACCTTATGATTCTTGACGAACTTATCTTTTCTTTTATGTACACTGAGAGCATATGCACCAAAGACAAATTCCTTGTGTGTCCAATCACACTTGGCCAATAAATAACTCTATTCTATTCTATTCTATTCTATTCTATTCTATTCTATTCTATTCTATTCTATTCTATTCTATTCTATTCTATTCTATTCTATTCTATTCTATTCTATTCTATTCTATTCTATTCTATTCTATTCTTGTTAGAAAGGAAATCTCTGTCCCAGAGGTGAATACTTTCAAACTTCTGGAGGGTATCCTACCCTGCTTCTCACCTTCTTCCTGCGAGAGAAAGGAAAAAGAGGCCATCACATAAATATGTGCCCTATTTAAAATCACCATTCAAGGAAACCCCAGCAAAAAAAAAAAAAGATTCAAAGCAAACGAGCAAAATGCTTCTGACTTACCGGATTCTCTTTGCAGTCCTCGCTCAGTATCTCCGGAGCAATCCAACCTTCGGTGCCTGGGACTCCAGACCGGCGGCTAAAACTGTGCCTGCCGACTGCAAGCTTCTTGCAGAGGCCAAAGTCGGAAATCATGGCTTTTACCTTCCCATGGGCGTTCGGCATAGAGATGAGGATGTTGTGGGGCTTCAGGTCTCTGTGGACTGAAAGGAAGGCATAAGGAAGGCCCCGGATGAGAAAAGAGCCAACTTACTGCTTCAAGATGCTGACCTTATCTCAAAAACCAGTCTGATTATAGACTTGGATTATTCCCATACTGGTGATTTATGGCATCATCTGTCATCATCGTACTACTGTGGTACCACGATAAGAGTCCCAAGTATGAGTTTTATATTCTTATGATGGCGGCTAGGGGATGGTACACAACAGCTTCTTTGTAGCAATCCCCAGCCATTGTTGTAACGATATAGAGCCGTGATGGCGAACCTATGGCACGGGTGCCACAAGTGGCACGCGGAGTCATATCGGTGGGCACGCGAGCTCAGGTCCGGCGTGCATGTGTGCACCAGCCGGCTGATTTTCGGGCCTTCTGGGCCCACTGGGAGTCGGGAAATAGGCTGTTTCCATCCTCCAGAGGGGGTGGGGAAGGCTGTTTTCACCCTCCCCAGGCTCCTAGAAAGGCTCTGGAGCCTGGGGAGAGTGAAAAATGGGCGTGCCATTGCATGCTGGGAGCAGGGGGGTCATGCGTGCATGTGCGGGGGTGCATGGAATTATGAGTGTGGGCACGCACACACGTGATCCCCCGCATTCCCCCCTCTTTTGGCACGCGAACCAAAAAAGGTTCGCCATCACTGATATAGAGTCACTAATGCAGAAATGACCTTCTTTTAATAGCATGCATTTTTCCCATTTTCCTCTTAAGAGAAGAAAGTCAGCTCTATACTTCATGGGGTACACAGCTCACCAAAAGAGATGTTCAGCTCTTTAGTTCCCCCTCGTTATATATTTAATTCCTTAGATTTTTATCCCACCTTTGTTATGCTGACCTCTCATCTTCTCATCAACTTCCAGCCAGGTATATAATGTTGCCCTTACACAAAACAGTAGCTCTGGCCTTCGTTTGTTTATTTTCCATCTCATAACCCCAGAAGCAAGGGGGGGGTTGGACTAGATGACCTGCAAGGTCCCTTCCAACTCTGTTAATCTGTTAAAGATTCCTCAATTTCCTGAAAAATACTATCCTGCCACACCAAACTAAGCCTCTAATTCTTTCCTCAAAAAATACCATTGAAATAAAAGGGCTTCTTACCTATATTGAGAGAGTGAAGGTAAGCCATGCCAGACATGGTCTGCTGTAAGAGGGCGATTGGCTGCAAGCCACGATGACCAAAGTCCTTCTGTTCCACATACTAAAATTCCACATACACAAAATCAGAACGAGATTAATGTTGCAATGCTCTGCACTCTCTCTAGAAAGCAGACCAAGCGGCCATTTTGTTTCTAGGTAAACATGCACGTGTTAGGAGAGCCGCAAAGGTGCTTTTCCAAAAGGCAACTGGACTTAGGAGCCAAGGTGGCGCAGTGGTTAAATGCAGCTACTGCAGGCTACTCCAGCTGACTGCTAGTTCAGCAGTTCAGCTGTTCAAATCTCACCAGGCTCAAGGTTGACTCAGCCTTCCATCCTTCTGAGGTCGGTAAAATGAGGACCCAGATTGTTGGGGGCAATATGCTGACTCTGTAAACCGCTTAGAGAGGGCTGTAAAGCACTATGAAGCGGTATATAAGTCTAAGTGCTATTGCTATTGCTATTTCTTGTTTTTTTCCCTTGAAAACATTTCACTTCTCACCCAAGAACGTTCTTCATTTCTGACTGAACTGAACCATTCAGTCAGAACTGAAAAAAGCTTCTAGGATGAAAAGGAAGAGGATGAGAAGGTTCTTTTCAAGGAAAAAAAAACCCAAAGAAAATTCAATTGTCTTTTGGAAAAGCACCTTTGGGGGCAACCCTAACCTGGATGATTGAGAATCTTCGTAGACTTCCGTAGGAGAGGTAACCAAATGATCATCTGGTGTTTGGTTTGGGACTACAATTCCGATGAAGGGTGTAACCCAGAAAGTAGCAGTAGAATTGGGAAATGAGTGGTGTAAACCGGTTAGGCCTTGCTTTGAAACGTCTGGGTATGAAAATCGAGTCACAGAGCCTTGTAATTGGAAGGAGGCAAAAACAGAATAAACAAGATTCTCTTGTGGAGCTGTAAGTTCAGGGAATTTATTTATTTATTATTTATTTCTTGGTTCTTATATGCCACCCTACTCCCAAGGGACTCAGGGCGGCGGAATCCCAGCAGATAACAGCAGATTGAACATAGAGAGATGCACAAAGGGAGACAGGAGAGGAGAAGCAAGAGAAGATCAGCCTGGAGGCACCAGGCAATAGGGAAGAAGAGGTAGCCTAAGGAGACAAGGTACCTAGGAATTTTGAAGGGAAGGCTTTAAAGGAAGAGAGATACAAAGTTTACTTGAGAGCAAGAGGAATAAGAGGCAAAGCCTTCAAATTAAAGGAAAGCCAGAAAGATTTCCGGTGAATGAGATGCAAAGGGGAAAAAGCCCAGAACTGTATATGCTACCTATAAATACCAGAGGAAGAGACAGCTTGGGGGTGCAATGGGATTTATTTATTTATTTTATTTTATTGTTCTTATAAGCCGCCCAATCCCGTAGGACTCAGGGCGGCGTACAGAAGAAAAAAAGAACAATCAGAGTACAATAAAACAGTTTTAAAAAGTACAAAAGTTAAAAAAAACCCAATCATCCATGGGGGAAGTAAGATCTGTTTTTTCACCCCGCCTGCAGGAAGAGCCATGTCTTAATGGCTTTCCGGAAGGCCAGCAAGGTGGGAATAGTTCAGATCTCTGGGGGGAGTTGGTTCCAGAGAGCCGGTTTGTTTTGGTTGGCACATTCAGTCAATGTCCCAAATGTGTTTTTTCAAAAGGCAACTGAACTTTCTTTGTTTTCCTTTGAAGATGTTTCGCTTCTCATCCAAGAAGCTTCTTCAGTTCTGTTTCATCCAAGAAGCTTCTTCAATTCTGGAGTTTCTTGGATAACAAACAAAACGTCTTCAAGGAAAAACGAAGAAAGTCCAGTTGCCTCTCGAGAAAGCACTTTTGGGACAACCATGACCTGGATGACTGAGAATCTCCACAGACATTCAGACAATGGGGATAAGGGGCTGCCGAGTTTCACCAGCAGACTGGGTTTGAACCTGAAAGCAAAGGGGAGGGTCAAGATGTTTTTACGTGGTGAATTTACCCTCAAAGAGCATCCGGAGACTGCAATTGGTACAGAATGCAGCTGCGCGAGCTGTGGTGGGTGTGCCTAGATTAAGGTGACCAGACGTCCCGCTTTTGGCGGGACAGACACGCTTTTCAAGCGTGTGTCCTGCGTCCCGCATTCTTTCCAAAAAGTCACGGTTTTTTGGAAAGAATGCCGAAACAGCGGGACGTCTGGTCACCTTAGAAGGGGAAGCACAAAAGAGAGGTACTACCTGCAAAGCGGAATTTCAGCGAGCCGGCTGCCTGCTGGGGAGAGGGGGAAGGGGGGCTGCTCCTCCTCTCCTTCCCCCGCCCCATCCCTAGCCCCGCCCTCGGAGGCGCCGCTGCTGTTAGGATGTGGGTGGAGGGGTGAGGGACGAGGAGCCGTCGCCGCTGCCGTCGTCTCAGAAAAAGAGCGGCGGTTTGAGCTCACGAGCGGCCCCTCCGGCGGCGCAAACAGCCCTTCCTCGTCCCCCTCCCCTTCCTTCCCCCCGTCGCCTCGTTGCTGCCGTTGCCCTGGGGCCGGGCGGGCGACCGGGAGACCGCGGCACTTGGATGCCTGGAGCTCACACAGAGACCTAGCCCCGAGCCCGCCATGGGCTGCTGCGGGAGCGCCGCTTCGCAGGTAAGCTGCCGGCTGCCTCTTTTCCCCACCTCCCGCTCGTCGCTTGCCAGCCCAAGCCACTGCCGGCTCCCAAAGGGGAGGTGGGAGGCGAGGAAAGGCCTCCCACCTCCCTCCCCCACCTGGACGCCGACATTTGCATTGTTTTGCCCTCTGCGCATGCGCAGCGTTCTGCGCATGCGCAGAGGGCAAAACTCAAATGGCGGCGCCCAGGCGGGCCCGCCCCCCCCCGTCCCGCTTAAAAAAAAAAATCTGGTCACTTTAGCCTAGATATACCCATGTAACACCTATCCTCCGCCAGCTGCATTGGCTGCCTATTAGTCTCCGGTCGCAATTTAAGGTGTTGTTTTTGACCTTTAAAGCCCTACATGGCTCAGGACCAGGTTACCTCCGGGACCGCATCCTACCACATACCTCCCTACGACCAGTTAGGTCCCACAGAGTGGGCCTCCTCCAGGTCCCATCAGCCAAACAATGTCGGTTGGCGGGTCCACGGGGGAGAGCCTTCTCTGTGGGAGCCCCATCTCTCTGGAACCAACTCCCACCAGAGATCCGGACCATCCCCACTCTACTGGCCTTCCGCAAAGCCGTAAAAACATGGCTCTTCCGGCAGGCGGGGTGAAGAAGAAGATCGGATTCCCCCTGAATGAATGGTTTTTAAAATGATGTCGTTTTTAAATTGTCATGTTTTATTGTATTGTTCTTATTCCTGTTGTACGCCGCCCTGAGTCCTACGGGATTGGGCGGCCTATAAGAACTTTTAATTAAATTAAATTAAATAAAATGTCATAAGTTGCCTGTGTGTGAGTTGGTCAGCCATATAAATTTGTTCAGTAATGATGATGATGATGATGATGATGACGACAACAACAACAACAATAATAATAATAAACACGAATGATATATAATTCAGGTTTACCTCCTGTAAGGTGGCAGCACAGAGTTCCAGAGCAATGTACTGGAACTGGCGGTCCCTCTCTGTGCAGAAATAGCGGATTACATTAGGGTGTTCATCAGATTCACGCAGAAGCTGGACCTCCCGGTCAGCAAAGCTGAAACATTCGGGGAGAATTCTCTTCACAGCAACATCTCTGTTGTCAAACGTGCCCCTATAAATATTCCAACGTACAAGGGGGCAATGACTCAGCATTTATCCATACAGTTGGCTAGGATTTCACCTCTAATGTGGCATTAAAAAGCTTACAACAATATTTCAAGAGATTTTTAATCTGGTTATTTAGAAAGAAGAATACTCTAGGCTGTGGATACATTTATTGGGGGGCTCTTTATAGTATTGCAAGGAGGACTCTCTGTCAGAGGATACTTTATTTTTCTAATTTGAAAATAAAAAGTGACATGGGTAGCACTGTGCAAAGTTCCTAGTATAAAGTCACCGCGTAAAACTTTTTTCTTGGTCTCTGGAAGAACCTTTCTGCTAAGGAAGCATGATGGGAAAGGCAACGAAAAAACTGTCAGGGCTACGATAAACTGACCGTGATGCCACCTGAGTTCCTGCTAAGATCGAATAAGCAGAAAAGGCAGATTGCATCGTCCACATATGATTTCACTGCATCCCTAAAAGGCACAGAAGATCAGAGCAACTGTGTGCATTTAGTAGCACTTTTCAAGTACCTGAAGGGGCATCATGAAAAAAAGATCAGGACCCGTGTGCCATCATTCATTCCAGAATGTTCAAAATGGAACAATAGCTCTAAGTCACAGGGAGGCAGATTCTGACTGAACATTAGGAAAAGTAGCTGGTCTGTGGGATCAGTAACCCAGAAAAGTGATGGTTGACAGGTTCTCTTCAGGTGGAGGCTGCTCAGCCATGCTTTAATTTTTTAAACTGAGCCATATTTGATGGCCTAAAGCAGGGATCCCCAATCCTTAGGCTGGGGACCCCGACTGGTCTGCAGCCCGCTAAGAACCAGGCCACACAAGCAAGTGAAGCCCCATATGCACACGCACAAGATCCAGGCAACATGCGAAACCAGGCCCTCTCCCCAAGCCGTGGAAAAACTGTCCGCTACAGAACTGGTCCCTGGTGGCCAAAAGGTTGGGGGCCACTGGCCTAAAGGATTTTGTTCTTACAATTAGTAAAAAAAGAAGATCAAGGTGGATTTTATGGTATGAAGGAATATTTAAGAAAGGCTGGTCTCTCTCAACAATATACAGGTGGTCCTTGACTTACGACAATGGAGGCTGGAATTTTGTTACAAGTCATTGGAGTTGTAAGTCAAGGTACCATGTGAGCAGACTTGATTTTACTACTGTTTTTATAATGGTCTTAAGCGAATCACCATGGTTGTTAAGTGAAATATGCTGTTCTTAAGTGAATCATGTGATTGTTAAGCGAATCCAGCATATTGGCATTGCTGGAAAATGGCAAAAACCACAGCAAATTGTGTTCACATGACTGCGGAAGGCTGCGATTGATCATAAATGGAAATTGGCTGCCAAGCACGCAAAATGCAATCACGTGACTGCAGGGGAGGGCAGTTGTAACTTTGAGGGTGGGTAATAAGTAACTTCTCTTAAAATCTGTCATAACTTCAAACAGTCATTAAATGACTGGTCATAAGTTCAGGACTACCTGTACAGAGCTGTAGGGACATCTGTCTGGTTATATTAATTTGTTACAAATAATAAAACTCCAGATTATGAAATATTTCCTGAAAATATGTCTTTTGGACCTGTATACTGCACGAGTCAAAAAGAGGGCCGTGAAAATATTTACTGACCCCTCGCATCCTGGACATAAATTGTTTCAACTCCTACCCTCAAAACGACGCTATAGAGAACTGCACACCAAGACAACTAGACACAAGAACAGTTTTCCCCCGAACGCCATCACTCTGCAAAACAAATAATTCCCTCACCACTATCAAACTATTCACTAAGGCTGCATTACTATTACTATTAATCTTCTTATTGTTCCTATCACCCATCTCCTCCCACTTATGACTGCATGACTGTAACTTTGTTGTTTGTATCCTTACGATTTATATTGACTGGTTCCTAATATGATTTGATTGCTTATTTGTACCCTATGACAATAATTAAGTGTTGTACCTCATGATTCTTGATAAATGTATATTTTCTTTTATGTACACTGAGAGCATATGCACCAAAGACAAATTCCCTGTGTGTCCAATCACACTTGGCCAATAAAGAATTCTATTCTATTCTATTTTGCTTTACCTATAAACAATTGTTCCCTCGGCTCCATGTCCAAGGACATCCTTTGGATTGAATGAAATCTTTCCAACCACAATGGTGCCTGAGTTTCCATCTGAAAAGCCATGAAAGAAAGAGGAAGAAAAAGAACCACACATTTACATTTTTTCAGTACCTGTTTAAAGTATCAATTCCAAAAGTCATGATAAAGGTATTAAAACAAATTAAGAAGTTTCTTCTTAGGCAGTCAAGACTTCAAAGATGACAATGGGAATTCAAATATACTAAAGAGTTATCAATAAGGTATATGGGCAGCTCATGGACCTAAGATTTTGTTAACTTGCCATGCTGCAACGTAACTTTCCTAACCTGGTTTAGTTTAGAGGTGTTGGATTTCAGTTCTCGTGATGCCTAATCAGCATGGCTATCAGGCATGACTGCTAACAAATATGGGGACTGAAATCCAATCCAAAAAGGATCCAGATAAAAAAGGTTGCTGATGAATCAGCTTTCCAACCCTTCACCTGAAGATAGCAGATCCTGAAATGTTCCTGATTGAATGGTGTGCTAGAGAAAACTCTTTACACACACTGGTTTAGTGGACAATTGTATGAGGTTTTCATCTAATGTTTAAAAATTGGATTACATCAGATTAATACAAACCTGAATTTAAAAAAAATATCACAGATACGGTGTCCAAGCCCTCAACTCTGACCCATTAGGCCTAATGGAAAATATCATTAATCCTAATCCCACTGGGGGGGGGGGGGAATATACTTAGTTGAGTTTTAGCACCTCCTTCAGGTTCGGTGGAAAGGCAGCTTCCAACGTCAGAGGCAGAAAGGTTGGAGTAGGCAGAGTGGTTTGACGTCTTTGGCGACATAGTTGGTGAGCTGGTGGCTGAGCCATCTTGCCTGACACAAGGCCCCTCCGGAAGTTCTGCCTCAGGAGGAAGGTCTATGGGAGGTCTGAAAGGCTGCTGCTTCAACAACTGCAACTTCTCTTCGATCTGTTTCTGGAATTGCTGGTGCTGGCGCTGTTGCTGATGGTGCATGCTCTTAAAAGAATAATAATAAAAAAATAATCTTAAGCAACAGGAATGAGCTGATATGATCTTATAAATCCCTCTCTTTCCTTAACCCCTTCAATCATGCTTTCAATTTCATACCTAGTTAATTCTGGGAATTGGAATACCAAGAGGTATTGGTTGAGGAAAGCTTCCGAAAAGTCTAAAAAATATCACATGCATTGAGATGGGGGTATACTACGTAAGGCAGGGGTATCAAACTCAAGGCCCAGGGGATGGATCCAGCCCACGGGGTGCTTAGATCTGGCCACGGGGCCACCCTGGAAACAGAGAAGGACCAGCCTGCGGTGCCTCTGCAGCTGAAAATGGAGCTCGCGAGGGCTGCGGGTGCCCTTCCCGAGCTCTGTTTTCACTGGCAGAAGGTTGCAGGAGGCCGTTGCAGCTGAAAACTGAGCTTGGGAGCCCATTTTCTCTGGCAGTGTGCTCGGGCCACCACAGGCGCCCTCGACACGAGTGTTGAGCTGGCCATGCTCCCCCCCGGGGTCAAACACAATCCTGACACCGCCCTCAATGAAATCGAGTTTGACACCCCTGACGTAAGGGTTAACTATATCATTGTTGGATTTAATTTTCACACCACAGTGCCCAAATGCACAGAAGTCTGATTTCATATCTTTTCATTGATGTAGAAAATTCTTGGCAAATCCAAAATAGAGTTTCTGTATTACAAGATTGTTTATTTTACTTTTCACATAGAAAGCAGAAATTGAGTGACCTGGCATGTCTAAAGGGTTCCTTGTCAAAAAAAAAACCTGAACATGTCTATACCTCCTTATCCATGCCCAACCATTCACTATTGTTATATTATTAAGACATCCCTAGTGCAAGAGTTCATAGAATATAATTCGAGCATGGATATTGCTTTAAAACGATGGCTACACACATACCATGGGGTAGGTAATAACAAAGGCTACCCAGCCAACAACCAGGAAAGTGCTCAAGAGAACGGTGGCAAAGTCCTTCAGGAGGGAATCAACCGGAGCCTCTGGTCGGGTTGTAGTTTGGCCGGTTGTCTCGGCAGCATTCTCTGGAACAGGGTGTGGCAAATGCTCCCCGGGACTGCCAGCCATATTAATTGCCTGAGAAGCAAGAACTGCATCAATTTGAATGATCCCCTCTCTGCTACGACAGCTTAGGTTTATTTCTTGAACAATTAGAGAAAATACTGCAAAGATACCATTTTCAGCCTTGCTAAGCGGGAATGAAAACTGGCCCCAGCAAAAATATACCAAATTTTCAAAGATCAGGTTTAATGTTGACAGTTTCACATTTTAGATTTATGAAAAAAAAAATTTAAATTCTAAATTCAATGTAGAAAGTAGCCAACTCCTCCTAGTTGATCTGTTTCTTCTGTCTACATTCAAAGGTAGGCTACCAATATTTCTCAATCAATATTGGACTCTTGCATAGAGGGCCCTCAGTAAACTCTCATCTGGAGATCGGGCATGCTTAATTAATCTTCTGCAGGGCTCCTTACCATGTTACACAGGAAGCCCACCCACACCCTCAGTCTCCTGTTCCTCTGCAAGACCTATAAAATCACTGATTCCAGCCAAGAGAGCTGAGAACTCTTCCTGTGCATCTACTAGCGAATGAAATGCAATGATTCCATTTTGAATGCGGTGTTGTTGTGTAGAAAGAAGATATAATTGGGAATTAGCTCCTCATGGCAAGGTAATGGCCAAACCATTTGAGGTAATCTGAGGAATGATTTTAATCTTAAGGTCATCAACTGGACCTGTTAACACACTTTTAAATGGGGAATACATTGTGCTAGAATCTATTGTTATATTACACATGGCGTATTAAAATGTGTGTCAAAAAAACCCCCTGCTGTTCACATCCGCTTTTAAGCAGGTTAATTTGAATAGTTAGGGTTTCTAACTGATCTCTAAATAGGATTTTTAATCCAAGTTCTTTATTGCTGATTTTAGCTACTTTTGCGGAATTCTGGAGATAGTAATATTCATTTGATATTTGTGTTTATTTTTATTTTGCAAGTAAGCTAATTTGAAAAGGCTGTTTGGCCTTTAAGAATGACATAACCTCCTGAAAAGAAAATACATGAATAATATATCTGCTTGGGGAAATGTACTGACAATATTTGGTTGAATCTATTTAAGAAAGGCTGTTAAGGGAGCTCATCCTGTAATCTGCGAGAAATTGCATCTAAGATCTTTATTATACTTACTTCCATTTATGTACCTTTATTTTACGCAAGTGGAATATTCTCTAGTAAATTTGTTAACTGGGTTTTTAAAAAAAAAAAAAAAAAACAAACCTCTTCAAAAACTTTTTTGTCTGAATCTGCTGGGATCACATTTTCCTGACGTTTCGGCAAGTTGCTTGGAAATTTCTCCAGGATTCTGGTTGAGGCTGACAATGGGGTCTCATGATGCCCTTCAAATAGGAACATGGTTTCTGTTATTCCCAAAGGGAAAAAAAATGTCCACGAAACAGCTTTACACAGTATACTTTCATTTAAATGGCTCGAAAATATGGCAGCAGCATCAAGAATACAAGAAAACAAAGAACAGTCCCAATTAGATGATCAAAGGTTAATTTAACTCAGAATTCAATTTCCAATAGTGACCAATTTCTTGGAATATTGCAAACAAGACAGGAAGACAATAACTGTCCTGCCCTGTTATTTGTTCCCAAGGCTGGTTGTGTCTGAGGTGCCACTCAGCTATCATAGTAGCAGTCACTCATAAGGTTGCCTTCTAAGACTGAATCTATATGGCTCCAGAGGTTGGTTGTCATCCCTTCCCCAGAACTCCTCCTCATTGGCCAGGCTGGCTGAGAATGCCTGGAGTTGTGGTTCCGCAAATATCCAGAGCCAAAAGTTCTTTACACCAGTCTAAGAGTTTACTCAATCTCACTTAAAAAGAGAAAACATAACAGAATAACAGAGTTTGAAGCAACCGTGGAGGTCTTCTAATCCAAGCCCCTGCTCAGAAAGGAAACTCTATACCACTTCAGACAAATGGTTCTCCAATCTCTTCTTAAAAATTTCCAGTGTTGGAGCATTCACAACTTCTGGAGGCAAGCTGTTCCACTAATTAATTGTTCTAACTGTCAGGAAATTCCTCCTTAGTTCTAGGTTGCTTCTTTCCTTGATTAACAGATTAACAAGAATTGGAAGGGACCTTGCAGGTCATCTAGTCCAACCCCCTGCCCAAGCAGGAGACCCTACATCTGCCTCTACCTAGGATCGAACTCACAACCTGCTGATTGTGAGGCAAGAGCTCCGCCAGATAGTTTCCACCCATTGCTTCTTGTCCTGCCCTCAGGTGCTTTGGAGAATAGCTTCACTCCCTCTTCTTTGTGGCAGCCCCTGAGATATTGGAACACTGCTATCATGTCATCCCTAGTCCTTCTTTTCACTAGACTAGACAAACCCGATTCCTGCAACCGGTTTTGAATTCTGTTGTGGAATACCTCTGTGGGATAGTTGCATTTTGTATCCTTTTACATTAATACCCAGGATCTGAAAAGAATCGCATTGCTAGTTCATTAAAGCTTCAGTTCTGGGTTTCAACTTACTGATAGCGAATGAACTCAACAAGTCAGATGTAACTCTGGAGCATACTTTTTGTTCTTCATAATAATCTTATTATACTTAAAATGACTTTTCCCCTTCCAAGTTCCCCTTCCTGATATATATTTTGCAAAAGCCAGAAACATAGAGAACTTTCTTTAAAACTTTAAATTAAACCAAGTATAACATGGTAGCAATTGACTGGCTTCTATGAAACTGCTTTTTTGTGCATTATTGTCAGTATATTCATAGAAAAGAGAATTTTATTATTTTTCCATCTCTTGTTTATTAAAAATCCATCAAAAAAGAAATGGAAACGGAGTTGGACTTATTTTAATTTTCCATTTTGTTCACCAGAGGGCAGTATTAATGTAGAAAAAGCCTTTCAGGTACCTATTAAAAGCCAGTGGTTCCTCAGATAATGGAGTCCTTTCTTTGATTTAAATTCAGGTTGAAACCTTAGATCAGTACTTGGGGTGATCACACATTCTTCAATGGTGACTCCTTGTATTTTGGGGCCTTCTATCAATGGAATGGGACTTCCCCGGGGCTAGAGAAAGAGAGAGGAACGATGACAAAAATGTGGAATCTTTAGGTACAGGAATGGAACATTTAATACTTTATAAACGTAAAACAAAATAAATTCTTCCATGGATTTAAACATTTTACATTTATGCACAGCTCTGTGGAATTCACATAGCTTTTCCATTTTTTGTTACTCAGTTTGGGGATAGGCAGCTTATGCTTTTCAGAAATTTGAAACTGTAATTCACACAAGCCACTGCTGCCCAGTCACGCTGGCAAAGATTCTTAAACATGGAGTCCAAAACATGTGGTAGCTTAGGTTGGACTTAAGAAATCTAAGTATTTTTTTCTTTAATTAAACCAAATAAAGGGAAATAAACAGAATTCATTAAATATACTGGATGTATATCAGGGCGGGTCCCTCTTACCGTTTCCTACCAATGCGCTGCGTGCGCATCATGACATTTCGCGCGTCTCCTAGCGCGATTTTGCTTCTGCACATGCGCAGAGAGACGATTTTCCTTCTGCGCATGCTCAGAGAGCCGAAAAATCGCCGAAAATTAGAAAAAAAGATGGCGGTGCACACGGACCGGCAAAGACAGCACCGGAGCGCCAAAATTGCGCAATCGGCAGCCCACTACTGGAGCGGAGCTCCGGACCGCACTGGTAGGAACCCACCTCTGATGTATATCCAAACTGTGGTGGAATAGACAAAGAAGCGGGAGATCTGATTTGTGGGATACATCAGCTCTACACACTTACCATAATAGCTACTCCTTCATGTACCATTGATGGCGAAGCGTATAAGCCAGTAGAGTATTTCCCTACATAAAGTGTTGGCCTAGAGGAAGAACATTGGGAACCAGGAAAAAAAAAGTTAATAGTGCCATGCCTGTATTATCCAGCACGCTCAACAGGTACAGTGCCCGAGGCTTATACAAATGTTTAACGTTAAGGAAGATTGCGAAAATAGGGAAACAATGAAGTAAACTTTGCCTTGAAATTGCCCTTGGAAAATAAACAGAAATGGACCCTTGAACTTAACCTATTATTATGGATTCTCAAATAAAAGATGGGACTGATTGAAGAATACTGTACAGGCAGACTTACGACCACAATTGGAACCAGAATTTCCATTGCTAAGCAAGGCAGTGGTTAAATGCATCGTACCCGATTTTACGACCTTGTCTGCAATGCTTGTTAACTGAATCACAGCAGTTAAGCAAATCATGGGGTCATTAAGCGAATCTGGCTTTCCCCATTGACTTTTGCATGTTGGGAAGCTGGCTGGGAAGGTCGTAAATGGCGATCACGTGACCCTCAGATGCTACAACTATTGTAAATACCTGCCAAGCACTCAAATTTTGATCACGTGACCAGGGGGATGCTGCAACGGTCATAAATTGGAGACTCGTATGTCACTTTTTTTTACTGACACTGAAAATTTGAACAGTCGCTAAATGAATGGTCATAAGTCAAGGACCTCCTGTATAGGTCCAGGATTACATTGATAGCCCTAAGATTATTATAGCAGAAAGGTCCTACAAAGATCAGCATGCCAAGGAATTACCAAGGTCTTAATGCAGACTTGAACAATACACACACTCTCCTCGCCTCTCCTTCTCCCTCTCTCTATTTCATCCTCCGCAGATATTGCTCTCAACATATTTATGCTTACTAGGCCAGTGTGCATTCACAAAAAAGGACAGATGAGAAAGAACAGGCAACTTTCCCCCCTGTTTCTGGGTAACACCTGGCAGTACCCAGCTCTATGTGGAAATTATTAGAATCTTTTTCAAGTGCCACAAAAGGCTGGTAACAATTTTTTTTTTCGTATGGATTAACTATTGGCGCAGCCTGGTTTTTCCTTGCACCCATGCCTGTGTCACACGGATACTTGTATATATGGCTCACTGCATTAGGACCACTGATGTAGTGAACAACGCACCCAGCCATGATCATTAATGTCTGCTCTCAAACTATATCCTAGAGCAGGGGTGTCAAACACAAGGCCCATATCTGGCCCGCGATGGTCGGATCTGGCCAGTGGTGAAATCCAATTTTTTTTACTACCGGTTCTGTGGGTGTGGCTTGGTGGGTGTCATGTGGCATGGTGGGCGTGGCATGGTAGGCATGGCAGGGGAAGGATACTGCAAAATCCCCATTCCCTCTCCACTCCTGGGGGAAGGATATTGAAAAACCTCCATTCCCACCCCACTCTGGGGCCAGCCAGAGGTGGTATTTGCCGGTTCTCCGAACTACTCAAAATTTCCGCTAACGGTTCTCCAGAACTGGTCAGAACCTGCTGGATTTCACCCCTGGATCTGGCCCATGGGGCCGTCCTGGAAAATTTAAGGGGCTGGCCTGCGTCGCTTCAGCCCGATCTACCCAATGCAAAGAGGAAACATCGGACCAGAGTGGCTTCGGCTTGGTCTACCCAATGCAAAGAGGAAACATGCCAGCAGTTTGGGGAGTGGCGTCAAGCTGGCCACGCCCACCCAGTCGGCCACACCCACCCAGTCGGCCACGCCCTGAGGTCACCACAGCCCTGATGCGGCCCTTAATGAAATTGAGTTTGACAATTGTCTCCTAGAGAGACATTAAGGCCTCAGGCAAAATAGCCCCTACCTAGCCCTTTGCCTACATGTCACCACATTTGTCTACATCTGCAGGGTTTTATTAAAACTGCGTAGGAGATATCCTTGCAACAGAAAGCAAACCTTGTATTTCTATTTGCATCTTTTTTGTGGCCCCTGTGCAGAAGCTTATTCTTGCTCTTGTTTTGGAGTTGGCGTTAACATTGCCTGCTGAGTTTCTCATGAGCAAATGTGAATAATGGCAACAGAAGAGGCATCTGGAGTCTAGGATATTTGAATTCTTTCCAATGCAAAGTGCTCTTCTTCCATAACCCACAGACTAATACGAAAAAGGCTGTGGGCAAGTACAGGAAGTCCTCAAGTTACGAACACAATTGAGCCCAAAATTTCTGTTCTTAAGTGAAACAACTGTTAAGTGAGCTTTGCCCCATTTTACAGCCTTTCTTGCCACGGTTGTTAAGTGAATCACTGCCATTGTTAAGTTAATAACATGGTTGTTAAGTGAATCACTGCCATTAAGTTAATAACATGGTTGTTAAGTGAATCACTGCCATTGTTAAGTTAACACGGTTGTTAAGTGAATCACTGCCATTGTTAAGTTAATAACTGGGTTGTTAAGTGAATCACTGCCATTAAGTTAATAACATGGTTGTTAATGAATCACTGCCATTATTAAGTTAACACGGTTGTTAAGTGAATCTGGTTCCCCATTGACTTTGCCTGTCAGAGGTCACAAAAAGGGATCACATGACCCTGCCACCATCGTAAGTACATGCCAGTTGCCAAGTATCTCAATTTTGATCACGTGACCATGCTGTAACGGTTGTATGTGTGAAAAAATGTCATAAGTCCCTTTTTTCAGCGCCCTTGTAACTTGAACGGCCACTAAACGAAGTGCTGTAAGTCGAGGACTACCTGTAATGGGAGACTGTACTTGAATCCCATACTGAATCAGATTGATTATTGAAACCCTGCAAGAGAATGACTGAGCTGATTTGATAATACTAAATGCACAATTTTTGACAAACAGGCCATGATTGGGGACGGGGTGGGTGGGGGAGAAGCCTCTCACACTCACATTAGTTTGCTTTTGGTCTCTGTTTCTTTGGGAAATGGATATTTCCATTTAGTGATGCGCCCAACTTCACCGGACATAAACGTCAAGTAGCGCAGGGTTTCTACTCCCACATTGGTGTGCATTACTTTCCATAAGCCTTCCCGCTGCCAGATGTAAAAAGCGACAACGGGGGAGCCGTAATTCTGGATCCACAAGACATCCCCGGACTCACTGTCCACAGTCACCACTAGTCCGTCTCCATTAGATGCAAAGTGAGACATTTCTGGAACAGGCACAGATAAAAAAAATGACACATCTTCATAATTAGACAAAACAAGCTGTCTTTAAAAAAAATTGGGGGGAAAAAAGAAAAAAAATTGGGGGAAACCCCCCCCCCAGCAGTCCTATTACTTCAGCCTGCAAGTAGGATGAATGTTCTTACTATATTGGGCGTCCTCCTCAGGCAACGTTGCCGCATAATTGAAGTAAGTGGCATTCCAGCGGAGTTCCTTACTCTTGGTATCGTACATGGTGATGGTGTACTCTGTTGAAAGGAAAACAACATTTTGTGAAGGAGAAAATAATAATAATAACAATGGCTTTGAGTCTCTTTCTACTACCATGCAGAGCAAAAGTGTACTGTGGAACGCTGGGAAATTCTTACCAGCCTCTGGTTGGCCGTTGAGGGGCAAAAAAGATCTGAGTCTAATCCAGCAGAACTCTCTTGGTGTAAGGCTTTCATCTTTATAAAGCAACCCTATCCATGAGCATGAAATATTCCAATGATAAGCAGGACTGAAGAAATGCTGTTTCCTTCTCCTCCACAGGTGATCTAAGACAGTGGTCTCCAACCTTGGCAACTTTTAAGACTTGTGGACTTCAACTCCCAGGAATTCTGGGAGTTGAAGTCCATAAGTCTTAAAGTTGCCAAGGTTGGAGACCCCTGATCTAAGACACACATGCATGTACACACACACACACACACACACACACACACACACACACACACACACACACACACACACACACACACACACACACACACACACACACAGAGTCCCACTGACTAAACGAAGGGAACACTCATAAGCTAACTCTGGAGCTGATATGGATTACCTGTGGAAGCCTGTGAGTCCTGCAGAATGGCAAGCCCCATTTTAGTTTTTTCAACACTGACACAAAAGACTAACAGTGGCTCACAAGGTTAGAATGCTGGGCTGACGATCGATCGGCAGGCTCATGTTTAAGACCCGTTGCTGCCATGGGGAAGGGTGAGCTCCCATCACATGCTCCAGCTTCTGCCGACCCAGCGGTTTGAAAGCGAGCAACCGGGAAGTAGACAAATGGGTACCACTTCGGAGGGTAACAGGGATGTGAAAGGAGCTCCCAACGGGGCATCCCCCAGGCAACTGTGATGTCACCAGCCAATCCTTTCACCACAAAAATACTTCAGTGCTTCCGACACAGATGTATAAGACTGACACAAAGCCATCTCGGAGGCTGAGGTACAAGAATGTTCACTCTGATCTCTGAGATATCAGGACGGATGCCCTCCTAGGTACTCCAGGATGGCAGGAGGACTTCAGTATAAGCATCTCCCTTTTCCAATGGCTTGGCTTTTCAAAACTTCCTTACCTGTTCGACCAAGATACAGCAGTGAGGTAGATGGGCACAAGCTTTCAGCAAACGAAGAGGTTAAAGTCTGCTGTTTTTCTCCTGTTGCAAGGTCTACTACATACCAGCTGTCCTGCTTCTTCCCTAATAGTAAATATCAACATGAGTATAATTAAACTTGAAGGGAAGTAGTGCAGTTAGTCCTTGATTTACGACCATTTGTTTAGTGGGCATTCAAAGTTATGTAAGTGCTGAGGAAATTACTTATGACTAGTGTTCTCATATTCAGGTAATAAGAATAAGAATTCTTGGTAACCAGTATCTATTTATGATGGTTGCAGTGTCCTGAGGTCAAATGATTTCCATTTGTGACCTTCCTAGCCAACTTCCAATTAGCAAAGTCAATAGAGGAAGCTGGATTCACTTAATGACTTTGTGACTCACATAACAACAGTAGCAATTCACTTAATAACCATGGCAAAAAAGCTCCTAAATATAAATTTAAATAAAATAAAATAATAATAATAATATAATAATAATATAAAATAATTAAAAAATTGAGCATGATTCACTTAACTTAACGATAGCCTTGCTTATCGATGGAAGTTCCAATCTCAATTGTGGTCGTAAATTGAGGACTATATGTATGTTCAGAATCAGTTTCCTGCCTACTAGCCACTAAGATTTATGTTTTATCATCTGGGTCTTCTATGAACATGAAACAACGGAAGCTCACAGCATTGGCAAAAATCCAGCCAATGAATTAACGGCCGAAGATTAAGTAAAATTCAAACAAACAAAAAGCCCAAAGTCAAACAAGCAAAGAACAATCCTACACAACTGCAATATGGAGACAGTTTTTGGTAGTCTGTCAAACATAACATTGTACCCGGCACACAAAATATTTCTAAATTAACTTCAGTGCATAAAAATGACAAAGCAATCTTTGGGTTGTTGCGTAAGGAATTATAAACTAGATTTAAACATGAGGAAAATATCTGAGGGCCGTAATGGAAAGAAATTTCCATTGCAAGTATTCTGGAGGCACAATGCCCTGTGTTTTATACTCACATGGAAACGCTATAAAATACACGCAAATGTTATTTTTTTCAGAAGAAAATGGAACATTACCCATGTATAGAATTCCATCTGAACTGCGGCAAGGGGAGGCCTGGACAAGCTCTGGGATGGTGAATGGCAGTTTCTAGAACATAAATATTCATATTAGCCACCTTCACTTCGTAGCAAACATTTAGCAAGGATTGCAAGACAAAGACAATTGATGAATCCCATTTCAAAGCAGGTTGTTATTGAAGGGGACTGCCAGATTTGAATTGTTTCATGTACGTCAATACCAATTAGCAATGTCTGCCCTCTGCATTTGCCTTGCGTCACACAAAACGGCCAAGATTTATATCAGCAAGTAACTCTGCGGTATCGATTTGGGGTCACTGCTACTTTCCCAGAGAAGAGGTATCTGTAAATCTTAAGTTTTTTGGCCTGTTTGGTCTTGCATCCTTTTTGCTAAATATTACGGTTTACCTCCCTTATTTTACTACTGATTGGAACTTTGTTCACATTCCCTAGGGAGCACCTTAAGGTTTCTATTTCGAGAAGCAAGTCCAGGAAAAAGAAGCAGGTGCTATTGTTCTATAATGCACACTTCTTTTCCGAATGGAAGAAGACGGTACATCTATTTGCTCTAAACACTCCAAGATGTATGATGACAGCAGAGACTAAAATGGAACACTCTGGCATGGATAGAGAAAGAGAAAGGCATCATAAATCAACCCTCCCAAACAAAACAAAACAAAAAAGACCCTGTCTTCTCATTGTAATTATATATCTAAAAAGAAAAGCAAACTCTGTTTTAAATGTAGTTATTTATCTAGTTTTGTACTTCCTCAAAGGAGTTCAGGATATGTCATGGCCCCGTCGGAGCCTGGGTCCGAGGACGAAGACGAGATGGAGCTAGGGCCAATGGAGGAATGACCAGAGGAACAGGACGAAGCAGTTGCAGGTCCCTCGGGCCTGGGAAGGGTTGCCAGCGGAGGAGAGAGGGTGCAGGTTGACCAAGCAAGGGGGGAGGAGAGGGCAGGCAGCGGAGCGGAGGAGTGATGGAGCTCCGGCAATGAGCAATTACCTCCCGCCCCCGATCCCCAAGCATGGAGAGGAGGCAGGATCAGCGCAGGGCAACCAGACAACTCGGGAGGAGGGTGCCCTGCCCCTCTTCACAAGGCTCACCTGGAGAATGAAATTTAAAGAGATGCCATTGGGAGGGGCACTTGTTGGGAACAAATGTTGCCTTTTTCCAGTCTCACATGCGGTTACCGACGTTTGGATACTTTGCTGTGCCTTGTCCTGCTTGCCTTGCCCTGTGTTGTGGCCCGCCAGCAGAGCTGGCGGCAGACTCGGACAGTGAGGAGGTTGGGGAGGAACACGGGCCAGTCCTGGAGTCTGGGAAAGGCGCTGATGAGTGCTCTGCGTCGGAGGCAGAGATGGGGCCAGGGTGTTGCTTCTGTGCCCAGTCCTGGGTCATCACAGGGTAGTACAATCCTCTGTGTTTTACACCCATGATAATCTTGAGAAGCTAAGAATCGAGGACCAGCCCAAAATGACTCAATGGGCTGAATGGCCCATCTTGATCTTCCCGATCAATGGCCAGTGCTCCTGCTTTGGATATCTCTAGAAATGCAATAACTCCAACGTTGAGCAGTGAAAGCTGAAGTACCCACTTTTAGCACTGACTAATTGTCCTGCTAACAAAGTTAGTATAGAACGTAAAATTCCACATGGTGCCCAGGACTGTGATCATTTGCAAGAACATACAGTGCATTCATCCAGTTTATGTGATATTTACCCACTGGATACCTGTTTAGAGCACCTACCTTATCCTCACACCTGTGTATCACAAAACTACAACACACATGTGGCATGTACCCACTATAAAGATGTTGTATCTAAACTCGAGTGGGCCTGGTCACGGCAAGGATAAAATAATGTAGTATTTTAATATCTATATAGTAAAAAAAACCAATCTACAACTTCTACATTTTAGAGATAAAAATAGAGGCACTGCGGTATATCTGTATCACCCCATATTCTGACATCCATACTGCCCTCTGATTGCAGTGCCTTTGCCAGTAGCTATGTCAACTGGGGTAGAACGGATTTGTAATCCCAACCCACCTGGAGGGCACACGGCTAGAGAGAGCCATTCTACCTAGTTCATATAGTGAGCCTTTATGTACAGTACAGTCAAGCCAGATTGATCAAAATTATTATGGTGCTTGAGTGACCAACATCAAATAGCAAAGCAGATTTGGCAGACAAAACTATACAGCGATAAGATGACACATATTTTGCTTTTAGCTTTTTTTTCCTTTTTGGTCCCATTGAGCCAGTGTTGACTCTTGTTGACTCCATGGACAGGTTCAGGCAGTTTTCTTGGCAAGATCACATAAGTGGTTTGCCATTGCCTTCTTTTTCCTAGGGCTGAGAGATTGACTGGCTCCAAGTCAATCTTTCATGCCTCAGGTGGGATTATAACCAACTGTCTTCTGCTTTCTAGCCAAGTGCCTTAGCCACTACATCAAACTGGCTCTCTTGGCTCATTAATCTTTGCCAAATCATTCATCCCAGAAGAAAAAAATATTGCAACCGTTAAGGAAATTGAGTATCTATGAATGAATAATTCAAATGCCCTGAGAACTGTTAGTAAAGTATTACAAGGAGAAAGCAATACAGGTAGCCCTCGACTTATGACCACAATTGAGCCTTACATTTCTGTTGTTAAGTGAAACATTTGTTAAGTGAGTTTTGCCCCATTTTACGGCCTTTCTTGCCACAGCTGTTAGGTGAATCACTGTGGTTGTTAAGTTAGTAACACAGTTATTAAGTGAATCTGGCTTCCCCATTGACTTTGCTCACGGGTGTCAAACTCACCGCGTCATGTGACGTTTCCCCCATTCACGGAGCTGGGGTGGGTGTGGCCTGTGCATGACGCATCCGGCCCACACGGGCCGCCAGTTTGACACCCTTGACTTTGCTTGTCAGAAGGTCACAAAACGTGATTACATGACCCCAGGACATTGCAACCATCATAAATTTGAGTCAGTTGCCAAGCGTCTGAATTTTGATCACATGACCATGGGCATGCTGAACTGGTCGTAAATGTGAAAAATGGCCATAAGTCACTTTTTCCAGCGCTGTTGTAACTTTGAACGATCACTAAATGAACTGTTGTAAGTCGCGGACTACCTGTATCCAGTAAAAAGTTTGAGATGAAACATGGGCTACGATTTCAAGAGCTTCAGCACAGGAAGGGGGCCTTCTAGTTTATAAGGAACTGCAGTGAAAATTATTTATCCCTCAGGCATAAGCGTAATTGTGTTTCTGGGATGAGCTTAACTGCCAAAAACAGCAATTTTGACCCCCTGTATGTATGGAGAAACATTAAAAAAATAAAAAGGCATGGCCAAAAATTTCAAGATCACAAAAAGTACTTCACGTTTTGTACTTCAGGTCTGTGGGCAGGAAAAAAACCCATATTTCCTGTGCTGAAGTAGTACAATATGCTATGAAACAGATCTCAATCTTCCCAAGAAATTGATGAGAACGTACTAAACCACTTGAGTAAAGTGCATTTTAGAATTATTTCTAAACACAGTGTGATTTCTACTTTCTTGTGGGAAGATGAAAAGTCTAGCGTAATTGCCACCTTCAGGAGGACCCCAGTGTACTTCAAAGATTCTAAAGTAATGCCTTCTTAACACTCTAAAGGCTGCAAGTGCTAACAAAACAGTGTTTAGAAAAGGTTGACACCTACACAGAATGGAGAAAAGGTGACTTATACTGGGAAAACCTTTTTCTTCACTTCCTCCTGCTCATTTCAGACTTCTCCAACTTGCTGCTTTTCAAATGTCTTGCAATTCCCATTCAAAACCAAGAGAAACATTTCCCCCCCACCATCAGTTTCTATCTTCTTTAATTTCAGACACAAAAGTGATTGCTCTTTTCTCTAACTAAAGAAAATGTTACCACTGTGCCTTTAGGGCAATTTGAGAGGAAACACATTTCCCCCCCCAAAAAAATTGTAAGAGGAAGTCATAACAGTTTCAGGAAGGAAAAAAAAAACTTCGTAGAAAGCCAAATTTAATCTCTATTTCATCACAAAGCTGCTGTTCTTAACTAAGCAACAGAAATCTCTGATGATCACATCAATCCTATTTAATTTAACCCTTACATACTTTGAAAACAATGACAGAGGCACTATGGTCTAAAGTTAATACTGGAACCAATGCAGTTATCCCAGTCATCCATTTTTTTCCTGGAATAGGATGGATTTTTGCATGCTTGCTTGTCTGATCTCCTTGAGACTATAATTAATTGCCTGGCTCTCTTCTAGCTTCATCAAAAGATGCTCCCAAGTCCAATTAATCTCTTTCAATATTGTATGTGTAATGTAATTCAAAAATAAGCTAAAGCGTTTATTAGGCTTATTACAAAGCCAAAATCATTTTCCATAAGACAACAATGAACATTTTGAATTCAGTTTTCCCTGCTTCCAAAGAAGGAGCCTGGGCATCACCACATTCATCACCACATGCCATTCCTGGAATTATAAACCTAAAACAAGCTTCCAAGACAATTACCTAATCCAGAGGTCTCCAACCTTGGCAACTTTATGAAGTGTGGACTTCAATTCCCATAATTCCTCAGCCAGCATGGCTGGCTGAGGAATTCTGGGATTTGAAGTCCATACCTCATAAAGTTGCCAAGGTTGGAGACCTCTGACCTAATCTGTACAATATTTTGGTAAATGCAGACTGGATTTTATTATAATTTTAGTTGTTATTTATTATTTTATACTAGAATTTTTAATTGTATATTTACTGAATGTTTTTTTTGTTCTGGTCTATGACTGTGATAAACTGAATTGATGGATTGAATTGGTAAATGCAAAAGTTTTATCAGGTGAAAACCAGTACTTCAGAGCATATAGAATAATTGACAACTTCAGCACTATGGATCTGGTTTGCTGATTGGAACAGAAAGAACTATAAATTTAGGAAGAATATACAGTATGTTCACAATGTAAAAAAGATGCTTAGGATTTCCTATTGTGACCACCAGGCCTATTTAGGTTGCATAAATATCATACATCCACACTGCAGTATCTTTTAAAGTATTTCCCAAACAAGTATATCTGCAACCTTCTAGTAAGAAACCTAGACCATATATATTCCTAAACCATAATGTGGTTTGGTTTTGGCTTGACAATCTTATTCCAAGAAAGGAGCCATAGCTTATGAACCACAGTAGATGAAATTGTCTACTGCCATATACCAAAAACCATCTTGTTAGTGAAATTGATGAATCCATGTTAGTCAAGCTGCAATGGGGGCATTCTATTCCATCATCTCTGCATTCTTTTTGCTCTTCTTCCAACCAATTGCTGGATTTGCAATTGAGATACCATAGCTCAGTATTTTAAGATATTAGCTTTTTGCTAACTCATACTGCAGGTAGCCCTTGACTTACAAGGACTGCTCAAAGCTACAACGGCAATGTAAAAAAGCGACTCAAAACCTACCCTCACACTTAATGATCATTGCATATATATATATATATATATATATATATATATAATGTGGGAAAGAAAAAAAATGTAAATGTAAAATGAAAAAAAGGTAACATAATATTGTAAGTTATGTAGGCTTCTTGTCTAGTGTTATTTCTTATAAAATCAGAATTTTACATACATTGTCAAAAGAGATCTCCCTTAAGCAGCAAGGCAAGCTAGATAAACATGCTTTGTTCATCTGAAAAGCTGTTTCTCATTCAGTGAAAACTAAATAATTACTTTGTGATCAAATTATACGTACAGTTAAGCCTTCGTTATTCTTGCCACCAAGAGTGTAGAGACTTCCATCATTGGGATCAGGAAGAAATGCCGGCCTAGGACTGAAGAAATGATTAAAACAGCAATTACTGCATCGTATTTGTGAAAAGAAGAGACAGCAGAGTTGTGGTCAGTGTACATTTTCTTGTGAGCATGGCTATATTACGAAACAGATGTGGGGTTTTTTTTAAAGTCAAATATGCACTTTTATTTAAGCATAGTCATTTAAACCCTTGGTTTTGCATACCACCAGCCTCTGAATTTGGACAGACATAGTAATCTTTCAAATTACTTGATTTCAAGTTATTTTCAATCTTTCAAACTACATGCCACATTTCAATTTGGAAATTAAATATATGGGTTCATTTTAGTAATAATTTCTAATCAGCTGTTCAGGTAAAACAGGGAACAGGTTGGGCTGGGCAGATGTTGCTGAAATACAAGCTCAAGCAGCCACTTGTCTTGCAACCAGAGTTACCTTGCCTATTCCTGCTGAAGATCAATGTATTTGTTAGCTTGCGAATCAGCATGCCTCTTTTAAAGCAAATACCATACTGAACTGCTCTTCAGTCAAGAATAAAGCTGTGATGTGTAAAATAAACTTCCAACATGTTAAGTTCATATTAAAATAAATGACTTTCAGAACATACTTTAACATAATCTTGGGTTGACATTTTGATTTTCAGAAGTCATTCTGGGAGTTGAAGTCCACACATCCTAAAGCTGTCAAGGCTGAAAAACATTGCTCTGTGCTCTTGTGCCCACTGTATAATTTTATTTATTTAGGCTTTACTCATTTTTTTACTGCCCACTGCAATCTACAGGGACTTCTGGCCATTAAGAGCGCAAACTCAATTTAAAATGACATTAAAAACAAAGAAGTCATTTAAGTCATAAGGTTTTTCAGGCACCATAGGAAACCATTAGGGGCATTCTGAGGCAGCCACAGCTACCATAAAGTCCTGCCCGCTTTTACATGCACTGCATAGCATGCTGGCTGGGGAATTCTGGGAATTGAAGTCTACACATCTTAAGTTGCCAAGGTTGAAACAGACTATACAGGAACATAGCATTCTCTAACTCTCCTGTTGCTGGCGGATCATAGAGCTCCCCACTTTCCTGTTTTGTAGGAGACAAGAAGGTTATTGATCCTCCCAGCCTTTAAAGTATTTTTGAGGTGTCTTCTGAGAAGGAATGGGACAAATAGCCGCCGCCAACTCACTGCAGGACAATTCAACAAATACAAAAGTTACATTAATTTTGCCGGAATCATGACCAATGATAAAAGAAAGTCAATCCAGAAATACAAGAGTTACACTAATTTTGACGAAAACGTCACTAATAATACAAGTAACTGAAATAATTAACACAGCGTTGAATTGTCCCACAGTGAGTTGGCCATGGCGTGTTGGCCAAGGCAGCTGTCCGAGACCCTTTCTGAGTGTCTTGCACAAACTAGTTTGTGCCAGGGTCACAGGGGAGATGGGCCAGGCAGAAATTGGGAGCACTATCTCTTGGGCTTTATAGAATTTAGCACTGACTTTGGGCATGAGTCAAGGTCTTAGTACCACATGATATTGAGATACACAGATCACCTTTTACTAAGACAGCTTCTAATTCTCCCACATTTCTCTCTAAAGTTTCGTGTACTAGAATAGTTGTTAATGGGTCCAGGTAAAAGTGACTGATTTGAACGGAACAGATATTAAAGTTTTGAGAACTATGACAGGTCTCCTGAAAAGAAACAGTGAGTGAATCACTGGAAATAAGAGACTTGTATGTTGGAAAAAGAAAAGGATCTGTGCATAGCCCTTGCCTGTCCAGACACTGGAGCTAACGGAGCCAAGACTGCACAATGGCCGGTAGATAGTCCTGTCCCCAATGCCATTTGGAAGAACCTATATTGGTGTCATGATTTACATCACCAGTCAACAGCATGATCAGTCAATTGATATTGATATATTTGGGGAATTGCTGGATGTCTTCACAGTTTTACTGCAGGACCTGGAAAGCTGCAGCTCAGATGTTTTCATTCACTTTCCAGGCACTTGGTGGTAGCCAGACTGCATCTGGATGTAGAACTAGGTTTTGAGGCAGGATGTCTGGGCTTTCCATGTGGTGTCCTGAGAGCTGTCATTTCTACTAGAGATTGTACATGTGGCCTTGTTCCAAAGGTCCTTTAATCTGGATCTGCCCTGACTCTATAAACAGATCATGCTGCTGTCTACACCAGCAGGTGTCACTCTCTCACTGGCCTGACAATACTCTTAGAGCCAGTTTTACTGTCCTCAGCTCCAGTAGGTTAAGCAGCAGTGTGTACCTTTGACGAAATAGCAATAGCACTTAGACTTATACACCATTTCATAGTGCTTTTACAGCCCTCTCTAAGCGGTTTACAGAGTCAGCATATTGCCCCCAACAATCTGGGTCCTCATTTTACCCACCTCGGAAGGATGGAAGGCTGAGTCAACCTTGAGCCAGTGAGATTTGAACTGCTGAACTGCAGCTAGCAATCAGCTGAAGTAGCCTGCAGTACTGCACTCTAACCACTGCGCCACCTCGGCTCTTATTGCGCCACCTCGGCTCTTATGCACCAACTTGCTTGAGATATGAATTCCCCACACCACCAGGTTGGCCTCTGTGATTACCCAATGGACATTGGCATTCCCTGAACCAGATTGGCTGAGAACCATTAATATAACTACTTGCATATAGATGAAATATGATGGTAATTTGGTCCTGGATTAGGAGAAGGACCTAGTACCTCAAGCCATCTTCCACTATAATTTTACCTCAGGTTCCTCGACACTAGGATCTCCCTTACAGTCTTTTTGGAACTCGAGAGTCTGCCATTAATATGTACCCCTTTTTCTTTCATCTCTGATGGTGGAATCCCAGAGAAAGGATTTGCTTCAAAAACCTGTGTACGTTCTTGTCAAAGTTAATGGTGAAATGCATTCCCACAGACAGTGAAGCCTCATTGTGACATTACTCACTGCTATCCGCATATAGGTTTTTTTGATACGCCTGGTGTCTAGTCCATTGGAAAGAACCTGTTAAGCCCTGCTGCATGGTAGATAAGCTCAGTGCCAGTGTTGCTGTTCATATGTTGGCCGAGGCTGGCGGAATTTCCTCTCAATTTGCTGTGCTGCCCCTAGGGCCTTTGCTGCAGTTTGGCCCGGTCAATATGGCTGGTTGATTGGAATGTCTCCAATGGTCCTCCTTTCCTTGGTCTTATTTATTGGCTGGCATGTGGCCTCTTGCCTGCAGCTAGTGCCTTAGTCAGCTGGTTCATGCTTGCAGGGCACAGCCTGCTTGACTACATGTTTGCTGGCATTACTAGTGTTTTTATCCTATGTTTTTTTCCTCCTCAGCTTTCAAACTGCTGCAGAAGCCTCTGCTTCCTCCTAAAAGGCAGAGCTAAAGAATGAGGCAAGGACTGCTCCACAGAGCGGGAAGAAACCTTAAACTAGGCTTTTTACAATGGCCTTATTAACCCTTTCCCTCCTGGCTTCATTTTTAAGGACAGAAAATGAGGTTTTCCTTCTTGCTACACCCCACAATGTACCCCCACCCCCCAAACCAATACTGAGAGGTTTATGTAGAGATTTCAGAACAATAATAATTCTGGAAGAAACAAATAACTGTACTGTTCATATATAATCAGCCATTTTGATCTAACTTACAAAGCTTGCACTGTAGAAGTGCTTTCATTTTAAAAGCTTGGAGTTGTATTAGTTGTTGTTTTCCAGTGCAATTAAAAAAAAAACCAAACTAGGAACTGTAGATCCTGAAAAAGTAGGGCGAAAAGAAGGAGAACTTACTCTTCCATGTGCAGCGGCACCTGAAGTACAGGATCTGAAAACAAAAAGAAAAGGTCAAGGAACAAGCAATTAAACATTCTGGCCTCACATCAAGCTTACAGCCTGTGATCCGGCTGGCACCTGAGAGGATTTGTAGTTTGCAAGAAAAGTAAGATAAGGAGTTTGCAAGAAAAAAGTTCAAACAGAAAAAGGCAGTGGAAGAGTAACCTGATTAGCAATTATATTCCTACAATTCTACAATTATATTCCTACAATTGGCAAAAATGAAGTCCCCGAGTTGCCACAGTTAAATGAGAGTTTATAATCTGCAAAACCTTTTGGTTCTGCTCCTTGGGAGTTTCGGTTCTTCATTAACATTCTTACTTTCATCTTAAAATTTGCCACTCTCTCTACACCCCGAGTTTAATGTTTAATTTGTCCATTCTTTAGACTACGTATTTATTTATTGCTTAAGTTGCTCTGTGAAGTGGATGGAATGAATTGTAGCATACAAACAACAATGTTCCTTACGCTGGAATGCAATGATCGCTCTGCCCCTTCGTGGCAGCTCCCACATGACATAATAATGCTGCAAAATATTGCTGTATTATGATCAAGAGCAGGCTGGAAAACTTGTAAGCCTCCAAATTCTGCTAGCATCCCAGCATCTTAAACCAGCACGATCAGTGATAAAGGAATCAAAATGAGTTTTGTCACTCTTGCTCTAGTTCTTATTATCCAAATTGTTACTTTTACTCAGAACTGGAAAGACTGCCCTGTGCTTTATGCATATTTTCTCCATGCAAGCGAGAGAAGGTAAGACAAATACGTTGCAAACCTTAATAGCTATTTATGAGAGCAGGATTGGGTCACACATGGTTACTCAGCACCAGTCAGTTTATTGTGATTTTTAAAATTTCTTAAATACCATTTTAATCAACATAGATTGATAAATTCAGCAACTGTCCTATCATGCCTCACACAAAATAGAGCAATAAATACACAATTAATATTAATGAAGTGATGAATTAAAACACTTCAATGAAATACTTATATGAGGAATATAGTCCATTTACACAAAAATTCAGGAGGATTTATGTGAGCACCTGCTCCTTTAAAAAGCAGATTACTTCTTGGAAGGAAAACAAACCTATACAGCAACACTGCCTAGTGCTACAAACAATTTCAGATCAGCTTCTTCCCCACATAAACAAAATGATGCAAGAGCAAAGAAATAAGAGAATGAGTCCTCTTGCAGGGAAACTTGGCACTGCTTTACACAAAACCATTTTTCACGTAAACAGGTCATTTATCTTTGACAAAAACTGCTTAGTCAGTGAAGTGTTCCCATTACTGAATGCCATGACCAAAGAAGCAAACCTGTTGAATTGTTGCCTGTTGCATTATTTTTTTTAGGCACAGAAGTCTTTCCAAGAAAAGAATAAATCTCAAACAAAATTCTCCCCACTGTATCTTCCATTATTTCTCTTACGCCAGCAAATGCATTCAACACAAAATAGTTGTGCAATGTCTTTGGACCGGTTATGCTAGAAACCTTTCACCTGGACCCAGGTCTTACTTCACTGTAGGATACTGCCTGTGCACATTAATGGTGAGCAGACTATGCGTCTTTTTTGTCATGTGCCTTGATGGCATTCACTCACTTTTCAGTATGTGGAAAAATAAAGAACTATGCTTTTCTCACACATTATGAAGCAGGCACCATTTTTATTTACGAAACTAATAGTCCTATAGGGGGAAAAAACCTTACTGATTTATTAATATTTTCAGATCCAAGACTTACCTTTTGCCAATTGGCATCTAAATATTGTATTTAATTCTGGCCATGTCTTTCTTATTCTCCTTTCTTTATTCTTCTACTCCTTTATATACTCTTTTTACCAAATGATAACATATTACATTATGTCTGTCTGTTCTCGCTCTCTCTCTACACACACACACACACACACACACACACACACACACACACACACACACACACACACACACAAAACCACTATAACCAGCTCAGAAGCCTCTTTATAAAGGAGAACCATATAAATTGCAGTAATAAATAATCAGAAAGCCGTAGTTTTATACATTCTCCAAAATACTAAAACTACAACTTTCTCTCCTTCATTACAGACTTTCATTCCTTCATCATATTCCTCTTCCATTTTTTTCTAAGCAAATAAATAGAATACTCATATACCCAATGTTTCATAAAGGACCCCAATATATATTTATTTTCCACTATTTCTTTGTGCCGCCCTACAAAAAGAAGCCAAGTTTCTTTCCATAGCAGTTAACAAGGATAGTCAAACTTTCACATATTACTCAATACTACCAGCAGGAAATCCTAGGATTTGATGGCATGAGTTTCCAGCATGGTCTGATGGTTTAATTACGGTACATAAAAAGCTTTCTGAAGAGACCCTGTCCAGATTAATCTGTCTGTATATAAAATAATCTTTAAATTCTGAAGTGTGCTCTCAAGTAAATTGAAGGTTTCTTTTTAATTTCCATTTTGAATGTGGAATCTTTAAGAGATAAGTCATACAATGCTTGAGCTATTGTCACTCCTGGGACCATCTTCTCCAGCTAATGTTGGCTAGCCCAAAGGAGTCGGGCTGGGAGAGGATGCCTGCTTGTAATCGGTAAGCCATGTTAGCTCTTTGCAACAGGCCAGGTCAAGAAACAGAAGCAACATGGATTCTAGGAACATTGCAGGGCAACAGAATCTTGAAAGCTAGTTAGAAATTCTGTCTGCCTTATCTTATACCAAACAAAATCAAAGAGGGCAGGGCTTTTTTGAATTTCTTTCTTGTGCTTTCCATTTTCTTAGGACTGAGTTGCTGATTTTCCTTTCTTAATGGTTCATTGTTCTTTTGCCTTTGCCCAAGGCCAGATCTACATTCAGGCAGAGACCTAGAGAGACATGTTCTCACGGCACGTCCTTTACTTGGCCTCCATATTCTTTTGCATCTCACCTTCTGTCCTTCAGGAAAACTGGTGAACACTGTTTTCTTACACAGAGCATTCAGAGACTGAGTGCATCAATAGATTTAATGCTGGAATGTTTTTTTAAAAAACGGATGTTTCGATGTATGTATATTGTAAATCATCAAAAGTCTTACAAATAAACAGCATACAAATGTTAGAGACAAGTGTTCAGATGGAAGCTAGTGAAACCTTCAGCAAAAGGGAGGAATCCCAAATAAACTGGCAGGACACTCCATCCCAGTCCCTCTGACCCCTGACCTCAATAGACTTCAGTGTTTGGTAGACAGGGAGCATTTCCCCTCTTCATTGGGTATTTTCTAGAGCAGGTGTCTCCAACCTTGGCAACTTTAAGGCTTTGCTGGCTGGGGAATTCTGGGAGTTGAAGTCCGCCAGGCTTAAAGTTGCCAAGGTTGGAGACCCCTGTTCTAGAGGACGGTATCATCCCCCTGGTGATATTAACATCCTTGGATTTGCACTCTGTTGTTCTCTTTATATTTCTTTCTGTATTTATTTATTTAAAAGGCATGGAATTAAGAAGAAAAGAAGGTTGGGGGGGGGAAGCAGGAAGAAAAAGAGATTTACGAACAATATTCAATGTACCTTAAATTAGTGCTGCATATTGAAAAATATTTTATCAATCGAAGACTTCAGAACATTCTTGAAGTCAAATTGATGCTCAATAATTAAAACAGTAGCTGCTATAATATGAATTATAAATCAGAATTAAGGATTAACAAAGATTTCGATCTCCTCTAAGAATTCTTATTTAATGAATCAAACAGGAATTGATATATTCTGTACGCCGCCCTGAGTCCCTTGGGAGTAGGGCGGCATAGAATAATTCCTAAATAAATAAATAAATAAATAAATAAATAAATAAATAAATAAATAAATAAATAAATAAATAAATAAATAAATAAATAAATAAATAAATAAATAAATATTAAAATATCTAACTTCAGATGCAATACAGGTCATATGAACAATTGTAATCCATGCATAGTTTACAAGTTGAACTAAATTCTCCATCAGACTTGTTCTTCAAATAGGAGGGCACAAAACAGTTAGCCATCCTTTTTTATGCTTTATAATAAAATGCATAAAGTGTCCTAGCAGCTGTTAACATATTCAGAATGAGCTTAGTATACCTTATGTGAATATAAAGCTCGGTAATGTTTGATAGAAAAACCTAGAAAGATAATTCCACCTTTAAAATTTGTTTCATTCTACAATAAATCATCTTCCAAAATTGTTGAGCTTTAAAACATTGACACCAAACATGAAAAAAACCTGATCTAATTAGTGCATTTCCACATTATTAAAGTAAATGAATTAAAATATTCTAGCAGACAATAAGATAAAAGATCTTGTACTACTTTTCTCTAAGTGCAACTTTCACAGTAACTTTAATATTTGTTTTCCATTCCTTTTCCCATTGCTGCATATCAATTGCCCTCTTTAAATTCTGCATTCATTTAATCATACCATCTTTAACTTGTTTGGGTTCTGAGCAGGGGTGAAATCTACTTACCTTCCCAACCGGTTCGGAAGTGCGCGCGCAATTTTTGACATCACGTCCAATTTTTGACCCACTGTGCATGCGCAGAAGGCTTTGCGCATGTGTAGACGGTTAAAACCAGGAAGTAACCGATGTCTGGGCAGGTGGGTGGAACCTTGCGCTGCCGCTGCTACCGACTTGCGCGTGCCGGACAGAACAGGGAGGATTTAACCACTGGTTCTGAGTTACATTGCACTAACAACTTATAAATAAGCTCCTGCTGATGTTGGAAGCTTGTCAAATTCAGTCAAGTCTCTTAGTCTTCTATCTTATCTTTGTAATTCCTTTTGAACTAGGTTGCTTATTTGAAGTCACGGGAATCAATAAGGTGATTCTGACCATTCTGAAGAAAGAATCTCAAAAGATTTCACCTTTGTTTTATTAATAATTAGCTCTTGCAGTACAGACACTTCCCCCACCCCACCCAATGGTCATTTTTGGGGACAGTGTATTCACTTAAATGAAAATAATATTACTGAAGCAAGGGAAGATGGTCTGGATCAGAGGTGGGATTCAGCAGGTTCTGACCAGTTCTGGAGAACCAGTAGCGGAAATTTTTAGTAGTTTGGAGAACTGGTAAAATACTACCTCTGACTGGCCCCGCCCCCATCTATTCGCTGTCTCCCGTGTTCCAGCTGATTGGGAGGAAATGGGGACTTTGCAGTAATCTTCCCCTGGAGTGGGGAGGGAATGGAGATTTTACAGTATCCTTCTCCTGCCACGCCCAAGTCACGCCCACCAAGCCACACCACACCCACAGAACCGGTAGTAAAAAAATTTGAATCCCACCACTGGTCTGGATTGATTTTCCCCCCTATATTCTATACTTTTATTACTCATTTTATGATCAAATAGGTTGAGCACTTCTGCCTTTATTGAGCCAAACACCATTTGGGAGTCCTGCTCCCTCAAAAGAAACAACCCATCCATAAAGTGATACAATTAATTTGGTAACACTGATTGAAATTTCAGTCAATCAAACCTTTATTACAAGGCCAGAGAACACAGCTATAAAATACATAATCCCGTTAAGTATTATTAATAAAACCTAAAAAAAGAAAAATGAGTTTTTAAAAAAATGTTTAATAAATAATACTAATTATAGCTTGAAATTTGGTTTTGCCAATCTACCTCCTTATTCCATTTCTTTTAAAAAAATCATAACCCTAAATCCCTGGCCTTTTATTTGACCACTCATTTATTTCTCTCTGGCACTCAATTTAATACATTGTCTTCAATTCCCATTGGAAAAAATTGAAGTACAAAGTTCACCCTTGATAAAATATTCATTTTTTACTGTGTTCTTCTAGTCAGTTTTAGTTTTCTTCATCTTAAAAAGTTTCTTACTATTTTTTTGAATACAGTAATTCTTCTTTAATTAAATGCATAGTTTTTGTTAAATAAATTACCAGATATCAAATTCCAGTGTAATTATTCTTATTAATTTCATATTCTGATATCACTTTGTATGTGTTCCATTCCTAATATTAGAGAATCCCTTGGATGAGTAACTGCAATATAACCTGCATATAATTTAAATTAATGTTCTTGATTTGCCAGCTTAATTCCTAAAATTTTATTTATCATTATCTTGGTGTTTCGTGTTTTTTAAATTGTCTGTACTCATGGGAAAAAATGAGTCTCAGTTCATCTTCTTCTGAGTTGTAAATATGAAAAGATAATTCCAAATTATCAAAGGCTTTTTCCACAACAACAAAGATTATAACTGCTTCCTTCTTTCTCTGGTTTATCAATAGCATTCAAAAGATTGATATTTCCAATTTCTAAACCACTCATTTCCCTCACATAATGTATCGTATTAACCCTCATGTATCAGATTGCCTTTGTGACTTAAAAGTTGACTTAATCTCTTTATGAGGATTTCTGTAAAAGTCAAGAGAGAGAGATACATTTCTGGACACAGGTGGATTATGTCCTTTTTTGTAAATCAAGGAAATAAAACGCTTTATGTGAAGGAGGAAGAACTTGATGTTATTGTATCTCATTCATTACTTGAGTTAATGGCTTAATGAACATTTCCTGGAAGATAATATCAGAGAAAAACCATTTGGTCTTGAAGATTTTCCAATAACAAAGAAAGGAGATTTCACAGTGTGTACAAATTATTATACAATATCCTTATTTTCATACAGTAGCAAAATAATACTTATACTTAGGACTACCCAATGCAGATTAGAGTCCTATATGAAAAGGGAGCGGCTAGATGTTCAGGCTACCTTTAGAACACAATATTGCTGATATAGGCTGCATAATTAAGAAAGTCAAAGTCAGCTTCACTGATTGTAGAAAGGCCTTTGTGTTGATCATGTCAAGTTGTGGTATGTGCTTAGAAAAATGGGAAACCCAAAACTTCTCATTGACCTCATATGAAACCTATGCATAGGTCAAGAAGCCACAGTTCAGCCAGAGCATGGGTAAACAGAATGGCCCCAGGTTGGCTTATTTATTCAAATTATATGTGGAATATATATTGAGGGAAGCTGGGCTTATTTATTCAAATTATATGTGGAATATATATTGAGGGAAGCTGGACTGGAAGAAGTTGAGTGTGGTTTTAAAACTGAAGGAAGACACATCAATAACCCCTGCTATGCTCTGCACTACTCTTAATAGTTGAAAATGCAAAGGATCTGCAAGGTCTATTGATAAACGTGAAGGAGCAGCAGTCAAGAAATACATTAACACTTGGAAGAGTAGCAGTGAAGGCCCTGGGAATAATATTTAGATGTCAGTATGTGTTTATACCTATAAAGCTCAGAATCATGGTTTTCTCTGTGATACTCTATGGAAGTGAAAGTTGGACTTCTAAGAAGCAGAATAGAAAAAAAAAGTATTGATGCTTTTGAACTTTAGTATTGAAGAAGACTCAGAATCCCATGGATAGCCAAGAAGACAAACAAATGGATCACTGAATAATGAAGATAAAGGTAAAAGTTTCCTCTGTCCAATTGTGTCTGACTTTAGGGGTGGTGCTCATCTCTGTTTCTTAGCTAATGGAGCCACCATTATCTGAAGACATTTTCGTGGTCATGTGGCCAGCATGACTATACGCCAAGGTGCACAGAATGCTGTTATCTTCCCACCGAAGTGGTACCTATTTATCTACTTGCATTTGCATGCTTTCAAACTGCTAAATGGGCAGGAGCCGGAGCAAGTAATGGGAGCTCACCCTGTTGCGCAGCGCTCGGGTCTCAAATCCGGGCTGTCAGCTTTCCAGCTGACAAGCTCAGCATCTTTAACTGCTGAGCCATTGTGCCCCTGAATAATATAATATAATATTTGTATAATATATAATTTTTGTATTTGCTCTTGAATGAGATCCCTGTGAAACTGTTGACGGAAGAGAAGCATAACCCACAAAGAAAGTGTCAGCCCCTGGGTTGCCAGCCACGCCGGGGCTGCCATTCGGGGCTGCCATTCTTGTCTCTGCTAAACGCTGGAATGTGACAGAAAGCTGCAGTTTGATAGACAAACTCAGCCATGCCAGACTTCCAGGTTTCATAGATATTATTCAGATGCCTGAATTCCACATTTCCATTTTGTTCAGGAAGAATTGGCCAAGTTGAAAAACTTCTCTAACTGCTGGAAATAAGGGACTATATATTTGTTCGTACATTTTTGAATATGACAGTTTGTTGAGGTTGAGATTTAATTCAGATTAAGTTAGAAAGAGCTACCTCTAAATTTAGTGAATTTTCAGGATGTGCACCGCACCACAGTCAAAAGGCTACTATTTCAGATGTCTACTGCACACACACAAATTTGCTTATGCACATGAAAAGAAATCCAGCAACCAGCTATTGCATCAGTGGAAGGCTAGTTTTGTTAATGTTTTGTAACAGGCATACAAGAACCATAATAACCTTACTGAGCAGGGGAAAAACCAAGTTGTCAGATTCACATGTACACATGGCAAAACTCGTTTGACAGTCAACAGTCATATTGAGGCCAACAAACTTTATAAGCACATTCTCTTTCTCTTTGTTATTCCCTAAGGTTTGGGTGAACAGAGAACACTTTCTTAACCCACTGTTGCATTTCAGGTTTTTCAAGGAAAGATTTAACTGCTTTTTCACAGCGGCAGATCTTGTAAAATATGGGTTAATTTTTATAGTGCATCCTGTTTTGTCATTGTTAATAATTGCTGCCTTTTAAAAGGTTATAAAGCAAGGACCACTGCTAATATTCCCACTCTATCCCTGCTATTTTTTTTACTTAAATATTTTAGAAAATTGATATCCAATTATTATATTTCTGCTCTTATGACTCTATTAGGTTACAAAGGGAGTGTTCTTTTCCATAACAAAACCAACTCCCAGCCTGTATTCATTGTCATCTTCCTGTCAGTTCACTCAGCAGTTAGATGTTTCAAACAGATCGATATTATATAGAAAAAGTAAATAACAATGTTCATTCAAAGGGACCTCTGTAAACAAGGCATGAAGAGTTCAGTCTAAAGGTGTGTGTGTGTGTGTGTGTGTACCTTGACTCATTTTTTTTTACTCCTGGTGACTGCTTACACTATGGTAATTCCCAGTTTTATTGGCAAGGATTTTCAGAAGTGGTTTGCCATTGCCTCCTTCCTAGAGCTGAGAGTGAGTGACTGGCCCAAAGCCACCCAGCTGGTTTTGTGCCCTAGGCAGGTCTAGAACTCATGGTCTCCTGTTTTTTTACTAGTATTATATATTTCAAATTAAGTTTCATCATAAAATAAAAATACAGAAAAAAACCAATAGAAAACTAAGAGAAAAAAAAAAGAGAAGTGTTAAGAGAAAGAATAAAAAAGTAGGCACTTCCGACGTTTTACAATGCAATAAAATATCAAACCCCTTTTGCTTTACATTTCAAACCATTTCTATAATAACAAAATCATTCTAAGCACCAATTTTTTTTTCCTGAGCAAAAAGTCCAGAAGTGGTTTCCAAGTAGAGTCTCTCGGTTCCTATCCCAGTGCCTAGACCACTACACCAAACTGGTTTTCACAAGGAGCGGTCTAGTCCAGCAATATTTTTCAGACACTAGGCAATCTACTTCTATAGGAAGTTTTTAATTATAACCATTATCCATCATAAACTTAGCAGCCTTCTCCTCTTTGGCTGAAAGCAATTGGTTTTCAAAACTCTAATGCTTTAAATTATTTAACTGTCATTGGTAATAAGCAGGGAAAAACCTAGTCCTATAAACCGACAGATTTGTCTAATTCCATATCTTCGATTCCTAGCGATAAACTCTCCATGTTAATGGAATCCCTTGTGAAGATATAATTAAAGCTTCCCTAAACATACCACTAAGTAGGCCATGAGTTCTAATATTATGGAGGAATTAAGAAAATGGGATGATGATTCATTTTTTCCAAACCTGTCATAGTTGTATTAACGGCAATCCTGGTCCTTATTGTTATTGTTTTTCTCAACTCAACCCAGTTCCAAATGTTAGCAGTTCCTCAAATCGGGCAAACCATTTTGGCCGCTTCTTATAATATCCTTTCTGAGAAGGATGTTTTCAGCTGACTGCGATATCCAGTCCCCAAAGTGGCACTTCATATTTTGTTTTCAATTCCTTTCCTAAAGATTAGACAAAAAGGCCGTTTGTTATCCTTGGCTTATTGAGGGCAACAAGCAATAGGGGTTTACAAAGCTTGTTATTATTGTTGGCCACAGTCATCCCAATGTTAGTTTGGATTTGGCATTTTTGTCTATCTAAGAAATCATTCCCAAGGACCTGGGATAGGCAGATGTTGCTGAATAATATTAAAGGTTTTGTTGCAAGATGTAAGCGGTTTTAAGTGAAGTTGCAGGTCTTTGCATTTTGTGATTATCACTATTCAATTAATTGTAGTTTCTCCATTCTCTACTTATCTGCCTTTACTTATCTGCCTGGTTTCCCTCAACACAGAGCTGGAGGAATTTACTAGAAGGATGAAGCTATAAGAATTCCAGGAAGTCCTTTACTTTAAAATGAGGTACCATATTTTTCGGAGTATAAGACGCTCCGGAGTATAAGACGCACCTTAGTTTTTTGGCAGGAAAACAAGGGGGGGGGGAATTCTGCCTCTGCCTACCATCATCCATCGGTATTCATCTGGCTAGCATCCTTGCAGCAAACAGTAAACAGCCTGGTCAGCTTCAGCACGTTATCGCAGCCTGATTCAGCATGAGGAGCTGATTGGTGGTTGGATCGTCCCCCAGGAATACCACCAATCAGCTGTTCCAGGCTGCGGGGATTGCCACAGCCCATCGCTGCCTTGGCGCATCGCGCTTTTGGCCTTCATGCATTGCATTTTCTGCCCCTGCATGCTCCATTTTAGACCCATTCCAGGCTGCCAGGATCGCTACAGCACATTGCTGCCGATCGCCGCCTCCATGCGTCGCATTTTCGGCCTCTGCACGCCCCATTTTTGGCCTCCGTGTGCCGCATCTTTGGCCAGTTCCAGGTGGCGGGGATCGGCAGTGGCAGTGCTGATCCCCGCCTGGAACCGGCCAAAAACATGATGCACGGAGGCCAAAAACGGTGCTTGCAGAGGCCGAAAACACGACGCAGAGGCTGAAAATGTGACACGCACACGGTCGTCGGTTGCTGTGCTGTGCTGTGGCGACCCCCGCAGCCTGGAACAGGTCTAAAATGGGGCGTGTGGAGGCCGAAAATGCAACGTGTGGAGGCCAAAAACATGATGCGTGGAGGTGGTGATAGGCGGCGATGTGCTGTGGCAATCCCCGCAGCCTGGAACGGGTCAAAATGGAGCATGTGGAGGTAGAAAACGCGATGCGCGGAGGCCAAAAACGGCCAAAGGATTGGGTCCGGCGGGTGGGCGGGGCTTCGGCAACATTCGGTCTATAAGACGTACAGACATTTCCACCCATTTTTAGGGGGGGAAGTGCATCTTATACTCTGAAAAATACGGGTATTTCTATATAGTCACTTATGGCAGCAAAATTCTTTACAGTTTTGTGTTGGTTCTTTTGATAGAGAGGCTGGAGGGGAGGGTGGGCTGCCCCTTTTCTAAAGCTGGGGAAGGCTCATTGTTTTGATAAGTGATGCTTTATCAGTCTGAGAACTAATTCACACACTATTTTTTGCAGGATAGTTAAATATTGGTCTGAGCATACTTTGTCTTCTAAATTCTGTATTCGGAATATGTGGACCAGATAATAGAGCAAAAAGGTACTTGGCATTTGTCTATGCCTCCTTAAACCAAAGATATACTTTCGTTGGACACCCACAGAATCCTGAAAAAAGATGCAGCAGACTTATGGAAGTACAGACTGATACTATGGGATTGCCCCAAGTATTTTATTGGCAATGATTCTGAAATACCACATTATACCAAATCTCTCCTTTTTAAAAAAATTATGTTTTTTATCTAGCCACTGCCTTCACGGCATCTGCTATTACTTCTTACGAGTATTTTCTCAAGATAAAACAATACAGTACGATTTCTACAATGACCGTGCATTTATTTACTTATTTGTTTATCCACCTTTATTATTTTTATAAATAACTCGGGGGGGGAGCATATCTAATATTCCTTCTTTTTCCTATTTTCCCCACAACCCTGAGGTGGATTGGGCTGAGAGTTGACTGACCAAGTTGATTTTCATGCCCAAGGCAGGACTAGAACTCCCGGTTTCAAGCCTGGTGCCTTAACCACTAGACCAAACTGGCTGTTATATATTTGAGAATATGTTAATATATTAAATTATATTTTGAGAATAAACTCTACTGCATATTGATGTTGTAATTTTTAAATTTCCATAAGCCATTTATAAATAAACCCCGATGTAGAGTTTGTCATTTTCACAGTTGCTACTGTCAGTCTTTTAATAAACAGCTCATATTCTCTTCAAGTGAATCTTTTCATGTTAACCCTAGCCAGATAAGCCATTATCTACCGATATATGAAAACAATTCTTGAATATCACTCCATTTTGGGTTCATTAATTAAATAATTTTGGAGGATATAGTCCTTTCTATAGCATGAACAATGGGACGCGGTGGCTCAGTGGCTAAGATGCTGAGCTTGTTGACCGAAAGGTCGGCAGTTCAGCGGTTCACATCCCTAGTGCCACGTAACGGGTTACTTGTCCCAGCTTCTGCCAACCTAGCAGTTCGAAAGCACGTAAAAAATGCAAATAGAAAAATAGGGACCACCTTTGGTGGGAAGGTAACAGCGCTCCGTGTGCCTTTGGCATTTAGTCATCCCAGCCACATGAACACAGAGAGGTCTTTGAATAGCGCTGGCTCTTCGGCTTTGAAATGGAGTTCAACACCACCTTCTAGAGTTGGGAACAACTAGCACATATGTGCGAGGGGAACCTTTACCTTTACCTTTATAACCTGAACAATTTAATGACACTTGGAAACAAGATCAAAATTATAGCACCAAAGCTAATACCAATGTGGGCTTACTTTCTTCTTCTCTTGTGAAAACTGTTTCAGTTCTTTGCTTCCTGTTTTTTACCCATTTTTAGGCCATTTGGAGACTCTCAGATTTATCGGAGCCATTGATGGGTGAACTATGCTTTAGGAGGTTTTGGGAAAACCAATAACCATATGTCTATTAGATAATCTTTATTAGAATTTGTTGGGCAAAGAATTCTAAAAAGCTAATGAGGCATAAATTTTCTTAATGAAAATGACATGTATTCTTCTGCAGAATCTGTTCTTCTGTATTTTTAATTATTCCAATTTAGATGTTGTTTTCCACAATGTTTTCTGGGACTGAATTTAAGCTACCATGCCTATAATTTCCAGACAATTCTCCTGCCAAATGGATCTCTCTCTTTTTTAATTGACCTTACATGATTTTGATAATAAGTTGCGTATCAGCTGGAAAATCAACAACTGCACCTTTGAGTTCTTTAAAAACTCCAGGGCGTATGCCATCTGGACAAAGTAACTTGTTAATGTTTAATTTGTCAGTTAGACCTAGAAGAGTGTACACACACACACAGACACACACACACACAAATATGAAATAGGAGTACTGTTCTAGGTCTGACAAATTAAAAATTAACAACTTTGTAACTAATTAATAATTAAAAGCCTGTGACTTCTGATGGAGGGGGGGAGGGAAGAAATCATGATATCCTTTTTTTCCCCTCCAACCCATATTGCATATTCTGCCAAAACATCAAATCTGGCTTAATTCTATTATTTGCTTCTGGACAACAATTTTGATTCTGTTTTGTGCATCAATAAACCCATTTTACCTGCATAAGAATCTTTGATTCTTGGTCACACCAGAGGAGGATAGAATTAAACGTTGGCAATTATTGTTGATAGACGAATCAATTAGAAACAATTAGAAAGCATTACATTCAATATTTTATTTCTCCCTTTTGGTCTGATACGAGTGGAGGAGATTTTGCAAATATTGCAGGTTTTTTTTAGGGTTCTGGAATTATGGAATTACAGTCCATAACTTTGATAACATAAACAAAAGCGTAGCTTTAAATGTCTAAGATTCTTGAGTGAAGATCATGATCAGTCTTCTTCAGAAACAAAGTCCATTAAGCTTTGCCTCTCCAATGACAATTATTCAGCAATTGCTCCTCTAAATTGTGGCAGAGGTAAAGTTTAAGATAGTATGGTATTAAGAATTGGTATCTGGATTTTCTTGTATTCCCCTCAACTTTTGTTTTTTAAGACTCTATGCCTGAGATAGGAGTTGTCCCTTTTCATTCTTGTAAAAATCTTAGAAGCTTGTCAATGCTTTTGTATCAGCCATTCTGGAATACATTCTAAACATTGGAACTAGTCTAATGAAGGAAATATTTTCCCCCTAACCTACCTTAATGTTTCCAGATTGATTATGTTTACCTCTTCCAATCAAAAGATACTATGCAGATTAACATTTTTATTTTTTTCCCTCTTCTTGTTTTAAAAACGTAATAGTAGTACACTAGATCAGTGTTTTTCAACCACTGTGCCGCGGCACACTAGTGTGCCGTGACATAGTGTAAGGTGTGCCGTGGGAAAAACACCCGCCGGGTGTTTTTGCTACGGGACATCTCTGTGTCCCGAAAGTTGGTTTCGGGACACAGAGATGCCTCTATTAAGTCCCTGCAGCCCCGCGTTTACTTTAAAACGCGGGGACCGCCGGGAGGTAGCGCACGCAGGGACGTCACTGATGTCCCATGCGTGCGCCGATAGCAACAATCGCGGAGGACCAGAGCAGCGAGGAGGACGCGCACTGTCAACTTGGTAAGTGTTGAGGCAAGTGGCGGCATCGGGGGAAGGCTCCTGCCCACGTCTCCCGCCCGCCCGCCCGCCTCTCATTCTTTTAAATGCTAAGGCAAGAGACGGGCAGGCGCCTCACTCGCCAGGCGCCTCTGCTCCGTGGTGCCTTCTGCGTGTGCAGCATCTGCAATGTTGACAAGGACGCGGGCTCCCCGGTGCAGCCAGTGACCGGGGAAACACGCCGGAACGGCAATAGCAGCTCCTTCCCTCCCATGCGTCGCAGCCTTCCCAGCAGGCTGCCGGGCAAGACCGAAAAGACCGAAATGCAGGGCGGCGTCGGCGCTCCAGGGCTCCTTCGGCCGCTTGGCCGGAGAATAGCAGGGATGCCGCCGCGGCCGTTTTTGAGCCCCCCCCCCCGCTCGAAGGCCACAGAGGTTCCTTCTTCCTCCTGCAGGGAGAAAGACAGAAGGAAGGAAGGAAGGAAGGAAGGAAGGAAGGAAGGAAGGAAGGAAGGAAGGAAGGAAGGAAGGAGAAGACAGACAGACAGACAGACAGACAGACAGACAGACAGACAGAAAGAAAGGAAGGAAGGAAGGAAGGAAGGAGAAGACAGACAGAAAGAAAGAAAGAAAGAAAGAAAGAAAGGAAGGAAGGAAGGAAGGAAGGAAGGAAGGAAGGAGAAGACAGACAGAAAGAAAGAAAGAAAGAAAGGAAGGAAGGAAAGAAAGAAAGAAAGAAAGAAAGAAGAAAGAAAAGAAGTTAGGAAGGAAGGAAGGAAGACAGAAAGAAAGAAAAAGAAAGATGTTAGGAAGGAAGGAAGACAGAAAGAAAGAAAAAGAAAGATGTTAGGAAGGAAGGAAGATGGAAGAAAGAAAGAAGGAAGGAAGGAAAGAAAGAAGAAGAAAGAAGACAGACAGACAGACAGAAAGAAAGAAAGAAGTTAGGAAGGAAGGAAAACAGACAGAAAAAAGAAAGAAAAAGAAAGAAAGAAAGACAGAAAGAAAGTGATGTTAGGAAGGAAGGAAGACAGAAAGAAAAAGAAAGATGGTAGGAGGGGTAGTCTTATATGGTGAGTATATCCCAAACTCTATATTTTAAAATTTACATACGGTATACTGGACCTAATGTGGGGGGACTATACTGGACCTAATGTGGGGGGACTATAAATTACTTTATATATAGTCAATATAGGCACAGAGTTAAAAAATTTTAACATTTTCTAATGGTGGTGTGCCTCGTGATTTTTTTCATGAAAAAAGTGTGCCTTTGCACAAAAAAGGTTGAAAAACACTGCACTAGATTGTCTGGATCTCTTCTAAAATGGACAAATTGAAGCACGGCAATTACATAATAAAAGTCTTTTTCTGATGGTCTTGTCTAGTAGCAAAATCAGGATTCTATTTTTAATTATCTTTTCCATCTACAACTTTATATATCATTGCTTAGGAAGGTTTTTATGAGGTTTCATATGTTTCTTAGGAAACCATTCCTGATTAGACCATTAAAATGTTAAATTAACCATACTGTAATATAACATATGTGAATGATTGAGATGAGTAGCCTTAGCAGTGAAACTATAGTGAACAAATTTTGGAATTAGAGGCTTCAGAGATGACATAGAAGTATGGATTCTTTTTCAGTACTGCTTGTCTTAAGCAGATTGGGTCAAATTATTAAGCATGTCCTTCTTGTTTTCCTCTAACACTTTTACTTGAAATTTGAATCAGAAGTATATAGATGGAATACAGAATAAGCTCTCTCTCTGTGTGTGTGCGTGTGAGTTGTTAGTCTACTACTGTATTGAACTCAGAACACTAGAAACAACTTCTAATAATATGAACAATATTTACATACGTTTCTTACGTAAATAAATAGATAGCAAATATTAAAAATTCTCTTCATGAACTGTAACAGATTCAGGTAAGAAAATAAAAATTGGTTCAAAATCCCTTTTGGTAGAGATGAAGCAAGATTTAATTAGGCTTTTACCAAAATTGCTATGGTCAAATGTATCTCATAGTTTTGCATTAAATGTCACTAGCAAGCTTATTTCATGCTATGTCCTCAATCAAGAAGTGTCCTATTAAGCCAAAACACAGAAATGCTTTTTAAAAAGAGTTTTAGCATAATTACCCCATCAAAGTCTTTTTCATGCACAAAAATGTGGCTTTCTTGTATATGGAGCCAAATAAATAGGCATTAAGTATCTTACAATACATCAATTGAGAAGGTTGTGTTCAGATAGGGATCTAAAGGAATACTTCAAATGCAATAATGTTTTTAAATAAAACTGGATTATCCAGTCTGACTGTTCTGATCAACCAAGACATTTTGCAAGACATTTGCTTTGAAACTAATGGTTCCTCTGTATACATGTCAATGTACTTCCCTGTTTCCATCTATCTTACCACACTTCTCCAGGGAGACTGGTGGTGGGTGCTGGACCAGAGAGTAACACAGGTTACTTTCTGTGCTGTGACTGCTTGTTCTGGGTTGGGAAGAAATGGCTCTTGCATTCCTGTGCTGCTTTTTCCCAGTCCCCAAATAGCAACTTCCTGGATGGAGAAGAAGCAAGAGGCAGCATTTTCTCTGCTGCAAGGGCTATATAGACAGCCCACTCCCCACTTTTCCTTTCCCCACTGAGATTCCCTCCTCCAAATTTACACTGGAAGAGGAAGTGGTCAGCCCTTAGATGTAATCCAGATAAGAAGCACCAAACATGAGTCCTAACACTACCTTTATTGTAAAGTCACAGTAACAGAATTTTGCAAGTCTGAAAGTACAGGTAGTCCTTGGTTTATAACAGTTCATTTAGTGGAAATGTTACAACGGCACTGAAAAAAGTGACTAATGACTATTTTTCACAGTTATGACCTTTGCAGCATTCCCATGATCATGTGATCAAAAGTCAGATGCTTGGCAACTGGTACACATTTATGACGGTTGGAGTTGAGGTCATGTGATCACCTTTTGCGACCTTCTGACAAGCAAAGTCAATGGGGAAGCCAGATTCACTTAACAACCAGGTTACTAACTTATCAACAGCAGTGATTCACTTAACAACTGAGGCAAGAAAGGTTGTGAAATTGGGGCAAAGCTCACTTAACAAATGTCTCACTTAACGACAGAGATTTTGGGCTCAATTATGGTCATAAGTCAAGGACTATCTATACATTCCCCTCCCCCCACCCCCGCCTTTAAAGCTCAAGAAACTACGGATGATCCTTCTGAGGCGATGGCCACGCCCCCATTGCTTCTGTGGGCTAAACTGCCTCTTATCTGACTCTGTGCTTCTCCTTTCTCGCAAGAAAATTCTCCCAGACCACTATTGAAGGTGTCTACTGCTGTTGTTTCATCCTTTCTTGTTGCAAGCACTGTGTCCAGCTGTTTCTTTCAAACCTCTCTCTATGCCTTCTTACCTTTAGGTTTTCTGGAAAACTGCTGGAGCCCAGCGGACTGCCAGGCCAGGGTGAGCTTGGGGTTCAAACAATGAACACTACATAGTAAACTCTGCCCTTTTTGAAAGTGCACTGTGACATAGCACACAAGGATAAAAGGGGAGAGAATCTGCTCAATGTTTTCCTCGTTTTGGCAAATGCTTCAGATTCTACAAAAGCTTTGGTGGGTGGGTGGGGGCAGGGGTGAAATCCAGCAGGTTCTGACAGGTTCTGGAGAAACCGGTAGCGGAAATTTTGAGTAGTTCGGAGAACCAGCAAATACCACCACTGGCTGGCCCCAGAGTGAGGTGGGAATGGAGATTTTGCAGTATCCTTCCCCTGGAGTGGGTAGGGAATGGAGATTTTGCAGTATCCTTCCCCTGGAGTGGGGTGGGAATGGAGATTTTGCAGTACCTGGAGTGGATAGGGAATGGAGATTTTGCAGTATCCTTCCCCTGGAGTGGGGTGGGAATGGAGATTTTGCAGTATCCTTCCCCTGGAGTGGGGAGGGAATGGGGATTTTGCAGTATCCTTCCCCTGGAGTGGGTAGGGAATGGAGATTTTGCAGTATCCTTCCCCTGGAGTGGGTAGGGAATGGAGATTTTGCAGTATCCTTCCCCTGGAGTGGGTAGGGAATGGAGATTTTGCAGTATCCTTCCCCTGGAGTGGGGTGGGAATGGAGATTTTGCAGTACCTGGAGTGGGTAGGGAATGGAGATTTTGCAGTATCCTTCCCCTGGAGTAGGGAGGGAATGGAGATTTTGCAGTATCCTTCCCCTGGAGTGGGTAGGGAATGGAGATTTTGCAGTATCCTTCCCCTGGAGTGGGGAGGGAATGGAGATTTTGCAGTATCCTTCCCCTGGAGTGGGGTGAGAATGGAGATTTTGCAGTACCTGGAGTGGGTAGGGAATGGAGATTTTGCAGTATCCTTCCCCTGGAGTGGGGTGGGAATGGAGATTTTGCAGTATCCTTCCCCTGGAGTGGGGAGGGAATGGAGATTTTGCAGTATCCTTCCCCTGGAGTGGGTAGGGAATGGAGATTTTGCAGTATCCTTCCCCTGGAGTGGGTAGGGAATGGAGATTTTGCAGTATCCTTCCCCTGGAGTGGGGTGGGAATGGAGATTTTGCAGTACCTGGAGTGGGTAGGGAATGGAGATTTTGCAGTATCCTTCCCCTGGAGTGGGGTGGGAATGGAGATTTTGCAGTATCCTTCCCCTGGAGTGGGGAGGGAATGGAGATTTTGCAGTATCCTTCCCCTGGAGTGGGTGGGAATGGAGATTTTGCAGTATCCTTCCCCTGCCGCGCCTACCAAGCCACGCCCACAGAGCCAGTAGTGAAAATTTTTGAATTTCACCCCTGGGTGTGGGGGTTGGATTTCACTTCCAAACTCTTACTGCTCTTGATGTAAGATACTTACCATTGTCCCAGGGTCACTTATGCTCACATTTTCTCAGCTCAAAGCTAATTATGTTATTTTGGCACAGAGGCAAAAAGTCCCAGATGCAATAAGTCAAATTAACAGCATTTTTCTATCTCTTCAAGATGTTGCAAATTGCAATGTGCTTTAAGTATTCATTGTTCGCAATAAGTTCAAGAGGTTTTCTCAGTGGAATCCCTTGCCTCTTATTCTTTATCAGCACAGAAATAAAACCAGGAATATCCAAATTGCATCTATTGTATAGTGAGCAGATCAATAAGTAATATATTATCTAACAAATTAAGCTATTTTCGTATATCATCCTACAAATCCAGCTATTTCCAGGAGAATTATTTCTGGAAGAACAGATGACAGCATGACTATTTATTATGGCTTTATAAAGAAGAGTGTTCTAGCTCATTAATCAATACTCAATAGAGCAGCTTGGCACTCAAAATTATTAAATAGTTTTTAGCAGTACACTGAGACTGTGCTAACAAATATCTCTATTATACCTGCATCAAATGCTTTAAACTTTAATTCTCACGCCTTAAGAACAGGCCCATAAGGTTGATGGCAAGGAATCGGAAGGATCAAAATATGCTCTTATCCTATTAATAAGCTGGCAGCTTGTTTTCAGCAATTCTGGGTGATTGTTTTTTTTAAAGCCTTAAATGTTTATGAAGAAAATGTTGGTTGTGGTACATTTGCCTTGCAATGAGTTTGTATTGGAAAAAATATTATGTATTTTCAGATGAGAAGTAATGTGCAAATTATAACACACAGTTTTACATAGCCTTCAATTCCAAATTAACTTATCGGAAACTAAGGATCATTAAAGTCAGTACAAATGACTATCTGTCAGTACAGTACAGATAGTCCCCGACTTACAACAGTAAGTGATTCTTCAAAGTTACAATGGCACTGAAAAAAGTCATTTATGCCTGTTTTTCACACTTAACAACCATTGCAACCATCCCCATGGTCACATGATCAACAGGAGTAGGGAGTAGGGCGGCATATAAGAACAGCAAAATAAATAAAATAAATAAATTTGGATGCTTGGCAACTGGCATGTTGGTTGCATGTCCTGGAGTCATGCCTTTTGTGACTTCCTGATAAGCAAAGTCAATGGTGAAGCCAGATTTATTTAATAATCATATTACTAACTTACCAACTGCAGTGATTCACTTAACAACTGAGCCAAAAAAGGTCGTAAATGGGGCAAAACTCACTTAACAGCTGTCTTGCTTAGCAACAAAAATTTTGGGCTCATTGTGGTCATAAGTACAGTATGGTAGTTACCTGTACTAACTACTTTTGAATAATTGTGTCCTTACTTTCCACTTTAGGGTGGTATCTATTTAACAGAACCCAATTTCCTTCCTCTCCAGTCTCCCTCAGCCACATGTGCTCTGCAAAATAGCTCTGGACAGATTTAGGGAGTTTCAGAGGTGTGACTGTCAGTTTTATGGCATTAGATTTTTGTCCTTCATTTAAAACCATAATAAAATATGACAATGTTCCTCTCTCTCTTACACCCACTCACTCACTCAAGACACAGGCATAACCCTCTTTTCTATAAAACCTTTTGTCAACATGCATATCCGGCTACCTGAAGTGTCCTTTCAGGTTCCCAAACAGTTTTGGACTGATAGCCATGGATACACTTCAGTGCAAACTTTATCTGCATGAAAATCCCTTCAAGAGGAGCTCAACTGTTTTTGTAGTCTAGACTCTAGAGCAGGGGTGGCCAAACTATGGTTCTTTGAGGACCTGTGGACTTCAACTCCCAGAATTCCTGAGCCAGCCATGCATGCATGGCTAGCTCAGGAATTCTGGGAGTTGAAGTCCACAGGTCCTCAAAGAACTATAGTTTGGCCACCCCTGCGTCTAGAGCATCTGTGAGTGATCATTACACCTTCTAATTGTCACTTAAAATACATTCCACATTCACAAAAATAAATGGAGTGAATGAGATGGCCAAATACCCGGGTCTCCATATTTTGCAGCTCATTAACTTATTCTAAATAGTCCTTTTATTTGTAAACTAATTCAAATGAAAAGTTTGCTTACTTATGGGAACAGATCTACCTGTCCATTACAGATAAAAACTATTTCTATCTGAGAAAAAAAAATGTATTGTGGCACATGGCATTTTCTTACAGTTTTGTTGGGCAATAACCGGTATGGACATACAGTACATAGTACACTTTATATCAGGTTGAATCATAGCATGCGGTCATTGCAACAGGAGAAGAAAACGCTGAAGTTTTGGAAAAGTCCACCCAGAGCCCGGAAATAGCTTGAATTTCTTAACAAAATCATGGCACACTTTAATTAAGGGTAGATGTAGCTTTCTGATGGCATGAGCCCCCTCCCCCCATATCCTAGATAACACCCTTTTAAGTAATCTGAAATTAGACTTTGAAGGCAACTACTAAAAAAGAGTTTTCCAAGATTCTTGAAGATAAACAGGCTTGAGAAATTAGTAGATTGCGCATGCACTGTACTCATGTCACTTGAATTCAGCAGGAGTTTCTTTGAATAGTCGTGCCTAGGTTTATTCTCTTAATCTGCAATCCTGTGCATTCTAACTTGGAAATACTGTAAGTGTCATTGAAATCATAGGATCACAACCAAATAATAAGCAACCTTGCACAGGCTAGTAGGCTCTTCAGAATGTGATTTAAAAAAACAAAATTATTCTGACATATATTAACTTTGCAATTACCACAAGTTAATGAAGAGAAGGGCAATATAGCATCTCTTATACTCACCTTCCTTTAAAGTCCATTTAATTGACCCCGTTCTCTTGCTAACTGCATGTAATCTCCCATCAAGAGTTGAAACAAACAATAATGTCTCTGGCAAAGTCACTGAATTGGCATTTCCACAGCTCTGAAGAACAAAGAGAGAGAGAGAGAGAGAGAGAGAGAGAGAGAGAGAGAGAGAGAGAGAGAGAGAGAGAGAGAGAGAGAGAGAGAGAGAGAGGAAGCATTAGATTTATTTTGTTGTTAACTGTGAAGATTTGATAAGAAGGCTAAAAATGTATTTTCTGTCACGTAATGACCAGTTTCTCTTTCTTGCAAAATACCGGTAAGTAGGCTAGTTAGCACAAGCAACCAGAGCAGGATTGTAATATTTTAAACCTGTGTTTTTTATTAGCTTTCCTACTGTTGCTCCATATATTGAATATTGGGCACTTTAGATGTTGAGCTAGGAGGAAAATAAACCATGGTACATAATCATCCTTAATCTGAAGAGCACACTGTGCTAGTCGGGCCACAATTTAGATCAGAACACAACCCACCCACTGCATAGAGAGAAGCAAAACAAGCAATATTCATGAACTTGATTTGCCCTTTTCCTGTTTTCCTTCTGCTGTGTGGGCATGAGGAACAGGGAACTTATGGCTTTCAAGATGCTGCTGAACTATCAGCCCTCCTCACCCCATAATGGAGGATGGTAAGGGATTCTGGGAGCTGTAGTTCAGCAGCAAGTGGAGAGCCTCAATTTCCCTGCCCCTAAAGAAAGATGGGAGAAAGAGAGCAAGTGATGGTGGAAATCATGTAACGCCATGTCACACAAATAGGTGAGATTAGGATTTTCTCTAATGTTTTTGCTGTTGTTGTCGTCTCTTCAGGTTTTATGGGAGATATTTGGCACACATTTTTAAAACTAAAAAATGTTTACTTGTTTTACTATTTACATTATAGTTTTCATATATTTGCTACTTCAAAATGGTAGGAAACTCTTCTGTTGATTTGGGGGGAAATACTAATAAAAAGGTAACCGCAGAGACTGCCAAAAAGGAGGGGATGTAAGGATAGGCCTCAATTTACCAACCCTTGTCATAAGACTAAGAAAGGGGAGTGCCACTAAATGCCTACCACCTATATAATTCATAAAATTCTGGAGTAAGGCATTCAAAGCCCTGAGGCAATGCACTGGCACTCTGCAGGTAATCCTTCACTTACGACCACAATTGAGCCCAAAATTTCTGTTAAGTGAGACATTTGTTAAGTGAGTTTTGCCCCATTTTACGACCTTTCTTGCCACAATTGTTAATTGAATTATTGCAGTTGATAAGTTAGTTGTTAAGTGAATCTGGCTTCCCCATTGACTTTGTTTGTCAGAAGGTCGCAAAGGGTGATCACATGACCTCGGGACACAACAATGGTCATAAATATGAACCAGTTGCCATCATGGGGATGCTGCAAAGGTCATAACTGTGAAAAATGGTCATAAATCACATTTTTCAGTGCCATTGTAACTTTGAACCAGGGGTGAAATGCTACTGATTCGGCCCGGTTTGAGTGTACCGGTAGTGGTGGCCGCCAGTGGTTCGGAGAACCAGTAGCGGTGGCAGCATGAGGCTCTGCCCACCCGCCCGGATGTCCCATTTTCTTTTTTTAACACTGCGCATGCGCAAAGCCTTCTGCGCATGCACAGAGTGAAAAAGCGCACACAACGGTGGCGCATACGCGAGCAAAGCAAGTGTGCGCTTCTGAACCAGTAGGGAAGGTAAGTAGATTTCACCACTGCTTTGAACAGTCACTAAATGAACTTTTCTAAGTCAAGGACTACCTGTATTTCTTAGGGAACTGAGTAACGAAGAACAGAGCACAGTCGTGGGCTGATCATAATTAAGGGTTAAATTCTTTCTCCTTTGAAGTTAGAGAAGGGAGAAGGTCTGAAGAAAGAGGGTTGAATGTTGGGACAGTTGGAAGTTGGGTTCGTTGGCGGTTAACAGAAGAAGGAGGAAGAAAAGTCAGACAGATATTTCCAAACATCAGTTTCAATGAATGAAAAGACAGCAGGACCTTCCTGGGTTTGCTCAGGAAGGAGAAAACCTCCCATTAAAACCTGTGGACAAAACTGCTATCTCAGCAAGGCACCTGTAAATTCTTGGTGGTATCCTGGCCGGGAAAAGGGGAACTGGGAAGGAAAAAAACAGATTCCGCTAGAGTCAGAAAATGAAAGAACTTGATGAATTTTGTCAGCTAAATCAATGGCTTTAACCCAGAACAAAACTTTTTTAAAATCTATTAGCGTTTTTTCTTCTTAAACTCTACCAAATAGAAAGAAAAAAGTAAAAGAAAAAAAGCTCTGACTGTAGAGACAATTGCCTCAGGCTGATTTGGGACACCACTTGCCAGAAACAGAAAGGTCGGATCTCTGAGACAACATCCTGTGACAAGATCTCATGGAAACAAGCAGATAAAACGGCATTGTGTCCCACGCTAACCAGGGATAGAAAAAGAAAAGGCACTTCATGTCCCAAAATAGTTTAGGGACTTTCATTGCCTCAAATGAAAATTACTAATAAAATAGAGGAACATGTAAATTAATTTTATTTCAGGGGTTTACCCACAAACTGGGGTTCTCTTCAAGGCCTTTCAGGTTTTTCACATTCCATCAGCAGGGCTCTGACCATGAATATTTTTTGCTGTAATTCTTTATCTTAAAAACAACTGTTTGGTAAGAGCATTTGATTGTTTAGCCACCTGCCATTGCCTGAGAAGTTTCAAAAGTATATTTAACACACAAGTTACTACTGTTAGCTATATGAAACTCTTAAGGGCTGAAATGACATATTTGGGCAAAGGATTGATGTTTTCCAAAAGACAAGAAACTGACTGATCGGAAACAAAGATGTTTAGCGGTATTGAATTATTTTACACAAAAGTGTTTAAAAAAAGAAAGATACAATCGGTTTCAGAATAGGGTTTGTTATTTTGAAAAACCGAATGCGCATTTCATTAACTGTCGAATTATTTTCTGTCCAAACAGAGCTATATTTGTACATGGTAAGCAAATATTCTACAGAATAAAATGAGTTATTTTATCCAATTCGTATGATCTCATAGGAGATTTGTTCATCATACAAGAAATAGTTTTGGAGGTCCCTACTTAGAAAAAAACTGAGCCCTTTCCAACTTCCTTATTGGGAAATCCAAAAGAGTTCACAGAAATATTTCTTTTGCAGATATTTGGTTTGCAGTTTACATGTACTGAATGTTTTTTTTAAAAACCACAAATGGGAAACTGTTCCTCTAACTGCACCTGTTAGTTGAGTACTTAGGCTCCATTACCTACCAGCCCCTTTTCTTTATGATAAACAATTATTTCCCAAATTAAACTAAACTTTATACACAGGGTTAACTTTCCAAAAAGTTGATGTTGATACTCTCAAAATAGGTGTTTTTTTTATATACAGGTAGTTGTCGACTTACAACAGTTCATTTAGTGACCGTTCGAAGTTATAAAGGCACTGAAAAAGTGACCTTACGACCCTTCAACCATTGCAGCATCCCTGTGGACACATAATCAAAATTCTGATGCTTGGCAACTGATTCAGGTTTATGATGGTTGCAGTGCCCTGGGGACATGTGATCATGTTATGCGACCTTCTGACAAGCAAAGTCAATGGAGAAACCAGATTCATTTAACAACCATGTTACTAATTAAACAACTGCAGCGATTCACTTAACCAATGTGGCAAAAAAAGTCGTAAAATGGAGCAAAACTCACTTAACAAATTTCTCATGTAGCAACATAAATTTTGGATTCAATTTTGGTCGTACGCCAAGGACTACCTGTAGTTCACTAAGATTTCCATATTTCCTGTGATACAGGTACACATCTTTCATTTTAGAGTTACAGCATTAACACCTTAATGAAGTACAGTTCAGTCCTCTTAGCAACTGGAATTTTGAAAAAACTACCGTAATCAGTTTATTACATAAACAAATCATGAGGCATAGGGGTGGTTCCCGCACAAATGAATGAAGAAATACATGACATTTGTCCATTCATGTCTGAAAAGAAAATGTCACTCGGTAGTATTTGCTTTGGCTAGAGACTTCAGCCTGAGATCTGACAATATTTACTGTCAAAAACAGAACATATGCTTGTATTTTCCAAGAAACCTTTGAAATTGAGTAATATTTTAACCATTCAATTACTCTTTAATAAACCATTGAAAAGCACATGGCATCAATAATCAAACTGGATATATAATTTATATGTACCGTGTTTCCCCAAAAATAAGACCCCGTCTTATATTTTTTTGAACCCTGAAATAGTGCCAGGCACTTGAGTGCCAGGCACTCAAAAGCCCGATTGGGCTTATTATCAGGGGATGTCTTATTTTGGGGAAAACAGGGTATATAAATATATAATTTTTCCGATAAGGCACACATTTTTTCTGATAACACAGAAGTATTCTAAGGACAGCTGTACAACATTGGAAAAAGATAAATGTATAAATATTTCAGTATTAAAAAAGAAAAAAAATTACATATTTACTTAGAGGACTAATGCAGCTTTCAATATCTCATTATTATATATCTAATACATATAATTTGTGATCTTCTACAATTTATACTGAAAGTCAATTTGGCTTCATGGTTAAGATTCCAGACTAGAAACCAGAAGGCCACGAGTTCGCATCCTGCCTTAGTCATAAAGCCAGTTGGGTAATCCTGGGACAGGTTCTCTCAATCCTAGGGAGAAGCCAAATCTGAAATCTCACCAAGAAAACCACAGGGATTGGTTCCTGGCAGTTGCCAGGAGTCAGAATTGACTTGAAGGCGCACAGATAAACACAATTTATAGCAGTGAATTTGTTTGTGGTGTACTTCACCATTAATTGCTAATGTTCATAAAATCCAGACACTACTGGTGAAAACAGTTCTTTAATTGTTGTTCTCTTTCTAGTCAATAAAAAAATATTGGATTTCTCTCTTTGATCCAGATCTTCTAAATATAATTTCAGAATTTGCAAGTGAAAGTTTGTGTGATGCAGTATATTACTTTTGCTCATCAGTAAAATGAGTTAATTATTACTCATTAGTAGTAAAATAAAATATTCAGTAAAATTTAACTATTTCAGATTATTTAATCATGAAGGATATAAGAAGTTTTGCATTATTTGTTTTGACTTCACTGCTAGATTAGTCACAAAAATATGTGCCGCCTTCTTCTCCCAGTCTGGGCTGATGGGTTCAAAGTCAGCAAGATGGCTTCTTGGTAGTACAAGATTTGGGTTTCACCACTCCTAGCCTAATACCTTTACCACCATGCCCCAGCAATTCTCAATTCTACAGATTTTACAAAGAAAACAAATGGTTTTCTAGGTTTTAAGATTAATTCAGCTATGTACAAGGTAATTTCGCTTCCAAAGCAAAACCTTGGTTCTAATGCCTGGTTTTGAAAAATTACCTGGAGGATATGGAGACATAGGAATACATGTGAAAAACAGAAGACCTTATCAAAACGATACACACTGTATGCTAGGTGTATCTGTATGCCAGGCATCATCATGCTTTCAAAAGGAAAAGAAGTAAGAAGGGGATTAGCTGGGTTTTTATGGGATGAAGAATTATAAGGAAGAAAGCAGAGTTAAACTGAAGAGATTTATGCTCAGAACAATAGATTTCTGCTACAACAACCGATGTAGACACAGATTGCTTAAGCAAAACTAACCCATATGTAGGTGAGTGTGTGCGCGTGCATGCGCATATACAGTTGCTATGCACAGGTAGTCCTTGACTTATGACAATTGAAGCCAAAATTTCTATTAAGTGAGACATTTGTTAAGTGAGTTTTGTTAAGTGAGTTTTGCCCCTTTTACGATCTTTCTTGCCACATTTGTTAAGTGAATCACTGCAAGTTGTTAAGCTAGTAACATGATTGTTAAGTGAATCTGGCTTCCTCACTTGCTTGTCAGAAAGTCACAAAAGGTGATCACATGACCCCGGGGCTCTGAAACCATCATAAATATGAACCAGTTGCCAAGCATCCAAATTCTGATCACATTACCCTGGGGATGCCTCAACGGTCATTAAGTATGAAAAACAATCGCAAATCACTTTTTCAGTGTCGTTCAGATCATTAAAGGAATAGTTGCAGGTTGAGGACTTCCTGTATTCAAAATTGGTCCATTACTCCCTAACACATGAATCATTTCAGTGACTATTCAAGGGGTCAATTTCCCCATTCTTTGCTGAAGAATGAACTTTCAGCACAAGATATGAAAAGCTGCCTGTTCTAAGTGGTATGGGAAGGGCAGTCCTTTTAGAGGGTCAAAAGAAAAGAGAAACCGGATGTCTATCACATCGTTCCATCAATATCAGGGAGCATACTGTAATCTTTAATAAGATACGTTGCTTAATGTTTAACAGACAAAATAGGTTGTTCAACATCAGTTCTTTGATACTGAAAGGTCAGACTTGGAGAAATGCACAGATTCATGGCAACCCAGTCCTTGGAGAAGGCCCTGCATGAACATACATTAGTAGTGATGGCAGTCTGTGTATCTTACATCTTATAGTAGGGATTTGCAATTTTTTGCCAGTCAAGGGTGCCTTCTATAGTTTTAGGAGGAGCAAGAACTGTAATATATGGGGCTACATCAGGGGTGAAATCCAGCAGGTTCTGGAGAACCGGTAGTGGAAATTTTGAGTAGTTCGGAGAACCGGCAAATACCACTTCTGGCTGACCCCAGAGTGGGGAGGGAATGGAGATTTTGCAGTATCCTTCCCCTGCCACGCCCACCAAGCCACGCCCACCAAGCCCACCACGCCACGCCCACAGAACCGGTAGTAAAAAAAATTGGATTTCACCACTGGGCTACATCATACACATGGGTCTTTTCGGAGGGGGGGGTGAATTGAGAGTCTAATTTAGGATTTATTTCTCCTCCCACCTGCCTAAAAATGGCAAGAAGTCATTCTACCAATTTGGTAGATGTGGTCAGAAAGGAACACAGCAGTCACAAAAAACAGCTTTTTTTGCTGTTGCCTCAGGTTGCTGCCTCAGAGGAGCCCTGAGTAAGGGGATCATATCAGAGAAATACCGTAACTTCTCAATGTTGAAGTGAAAGGAGATGGTTCTGCTTTGTGGATATACGTAAGAGCTCCCTGCAGCTGTCTGTTGCGACCCGTGTTGAACTTTTTAGCACATAAAAGAGCTGCAAATAGCTTCAGAATGGGACATGTGCTGCTTAATAACCGTTTACCTCACTGATAAAAAGGAGCTGGTGCAGAAGGAGGACATTCCTAAGACAAGCGCTTTAGAGTGCAGCCACAGCTTGCCACTGGCTGCCATCTTTCTTCTCACTGGCAGATGGGAAAGGAAGATAGCCTGGATCCCAAATCCCAAACTACCTTGGGATCCCAAGAGCCTCCTCCTGCCTCTGTGGGTGATTTGGGAAAAGGGTGGTACAACAGAGAAATACAATTTGTGTAGTTGCCAAAGTGTTCTTTCTTGCCTGGTGCAGCAGAGCCTGTGTTGGATTAAAGGATTTATGGTTATAGGTTGAAGGAATGGAAGAGGAACCAAGAACTAGCTGTAGTTTCCAGCTGTTTTGTTCATGGCTGGCTGGGGAATTCTGGGAGGTGGAGTGAGTCCACAAGTCTTAAAAGTTGCAAAGGTTGGACACCCCTGCTTTAGAGAAAAGGTTTAACCCAGGTTGCAACTGACAGGTGCAGGGAGCTCTTACAAAACCATCTCCTTTCACTTCAACATAAAGAAGTGATATGTGTGATTTGCTGATCCTTAGCAGAGGTTCCACAACATTGACAAAGTAATAAGGATCGCCAATCTGATCATTGGTCTCCTCTGAAACAAATCTGTATTGGACTCCAGTATGGGGCTCTATACTGGGAATTGCAGTTACACATCTGGAGGCTACCATGCTGTGAAAGGCTGATGAACAGGATTGTAGCAAAACGGGGAAAAAATCTTCCTACTTATTTTGTCTAAACTGGCCTTTTAAAGACAACTCTTTTTATTTTATTTTATTTTATTTTATTTTATTTTATTTTATTTTATTTTATTTTATTTTATTTTATTTTATTTTATTTTATTTATTATTTATTATTATTTATTTTATTTTATTTTATTTTATTATTTTATTATTTTATTTTATTATTTTATTTATTATTTATTATTTATTATTTATTATTTATTATTTATTATTTATTATTATTTATTTTATTTTATTTTATTTTATTATTTATTATTATTATTATTATATTTTATTTATTTATTTTTATTTATTTATTTTATTTCATCCTATCTCACCTTTATTATTATTTTTATAAATAACTCACGGTGGTGAACATACTTAATACTCCTTCTTCCTCCTATTTCCCCCACAATATCAATCCTGTGAGGTAGTTGAGTTGAGAGACTACGTCTGGCCCAAAATCACCCAGCCAGCTTTCGTGCCCAAGGTAGGACTAGAACTCACCCCAAAATTAATCTTAAATTACTGACTACTTTTGCAAACAAGAGATTAAAACAGATAAATGGGGGCAAGGGTGAGAGAGGAAAAAGCAGCAGGTTTGCCAGATCGCCTTCCAAAGGGCAAACTGATTAGGCAACATGGTGCCTTCCAGGTGTTTTGGATGTTATCCATGTCAGCTGGCTAATGTCCAGAGACTGTAGTATTTTAAAATCAATGCATCTGAAAAGCACTCGGTTGGCTATCCCTTGATTGTTGTCTAGCACGTTGATATTAAGATGTACGTCCAATGGAATGGGGGTACTCCAGATCCCATCTTTAAAGCAATGCCATCTGATGGACTCAAATGGTGTGTTTTTTTCTATTGCCGTGTCTGCCCTCTTCAATTGTAACATTCACCCATCCTCAGTTTGAATATCCCTGACCTGCTGTCCTTTAAACAGGGCTTGAAGACCTGGCTCTTACCCAGGCATAGGGTTAAGTCATGTATCTGTCCACCTGAATGATTCTGGATTCTGTTTTTAATTTGTATGCCACCCGGAGCTGTTGTGAGCTGGGCAGCTTTACTAGCCTGACAAATAAATACTGAAGTGAGCTAGATCTTTGCCTGTACTGAAAAAAAGGATCTCATGTCTATGTATTAAACAGGCAAGTAATTTTCATCATTCTTCCACTATTTAAAACGTGCAACAATATTGCAAGGAACAATTGCAAGTGAACTTTATGTCTATAAAACGAAATGAGAGACACAGGGTGTGCAAGTAATGCCAAAAAATTTCAATAAGTCATCTCTGAATGGGAAAATGAATATCTATGAGTCATAATAATTTAAACTATCCTCTTTGACATTTAATTTCTGTGTATTTGCAACTTATTTCCAGTTTTAGTCTCCAGTTATTTATTAAATTTGAAAGAGAAATAGGATTCTAAATTCGACATAGTTTTCTAGAAAGGACCAAAAAAGGACCATATTATCTCTCACTTGTTTTATTCCATTATGCCTCTTCTTCTAAATGGTCTTGTGTTCAGTACCAAGGACTGCTTTAATCCCAACATTGACCGGAATTCTAAGCCATAAATAAATGCTACTCAAAATATAACTGACTTGTTCCCCTGCGTTATCATTACATCACCTACATGAGAATTTTGTAAGAATCTCTTGTTCACTAATTAGCCAAATATGCATTATCCAAAACTTAGAGACCCTCTTATCACCCTCAAATTAAAACGAAAGAGTCTGGAAAGAAAATGAGTTTAGGTAAACCCACCAGTGACCTCTTTGTTTTCATTTATTTTTAATTGAAAATAATATATTTTTCTATTTTGCTTAGGATACCCTTTCCTGTAAAAATGCTTTAGCATAATAACTATCCGAGGCTAAAATATTTAGATTGTGATTTACGTTAGAGGTATCAAACCTAGGCTGCAAACCTCCAGACCAGGGGTGAAATGTTACCGGTTCGGCCCGATTCGGGTGTACTGGTAGCGGTGGGCGCCAGTGGTTCAGAGAACTGGTAGCGGCGGCAGCGCGAGGCGCCGTTCACCCACCCGGATGCTGCCATTTTCTTTTTTAACCCTCTGCGCATGCGCAAAGCCTTCTGCGCATGCGCAAAGCCTTCTGCACATGCGCAGGTGAAAAAGCGCACACGTGCAAACGGAGCAGTGGTGAAAAAGTGTGTGCGCGCGCACGCCAGCAAAGCAAACACACACATGCAAAACATGCACTTCTGAACCGGTAGGAAAGGTAAGTAGATTTCACTGCTGCGAGTCCAGACCACTTTTAAGTGGGAGCTAAGGTTGTCCAATTTAGCCACAATTCTTACAGCCAACACTCTCATAGTGCCTTTTCTTTTTTCTTCTTCCTATGTCAACATATCCGTGATATCACCATTTTGTTATTTTTGCATTTTGATGCGTGCAAAATATTACATATGATTCTATATCATAAAAGGCTGAATGTACTATAAAAGACCTGCATTTAAGTTTCAAAGCTTAAAGTCTGTTAACACAGATTGCTTTTTTAAAACGGCACCATCAAAATCAAAAAGCATGCGAAGCAATCATAGATCTGCTGGGCCATGAAATCCATAGTAAGTAATATATATAGACTAGAATTCAGTCACAGCACCAGCATGTCAGAATTTTAGCATTTTAGACTGAGATGTGCTAAAACCCAAGTGACTTTCAGAAGCAAGCCAAAACTTCTGATGGCCTGGCAGGAATGGTGATTTTAAACATTTTATGCCTTCTATCTAATTATTATGGAACACAAGAAAATATTACCTTTAAACAACTGCTTCTGATTATATGTAGCCCTCCTGTAGTTCCTGTTTATGGTTTAACAGAGCTATATGTTCAGAACAAGTTGTTTTCCACAGCTCATCAGAGGCTGCACATAATCCTATGAGACTAAAATCCTATGCATGCTTATTTGGGGATCATATCACTGAATGCAGCGAGACCTGCTTTGTGTTAAATGGCATAGGACTCTGTTGTGTATAAAACAATATTGATCACAAATGTCTTAAAAAAAATACCCCAAGGTGTAATTTTCCTAGAAATGTTGTATACCTGAGTGGGAATTACTCTCTAAAATAGCATAGAATTAATTCTACCATTGTATGATTCTATGATCTGATACCCAGAGGGACTTCTGCCCAAGTAAATATGCCCACTATTGTGCCGTTAGAATCTCTGTGCTGGAACATTAATATTCTAAAGTCTTCCATATGTTTTCAGTTTCATGGTTCCCAGTTGGGCATCGGGGATTAAACAAACCGAACAATTAAATGAATGATACAACAATCAATTCTGCCTGCCAGATGTCAGCGTTAAAAAAGGATATAATGGGCTAATTTTTGCTTAAAATGAGTTTGTTACATTTATTTTCTATAGTATTACAAAATGCTTGAAAGAATAGCATAATTTAACCAGGTTGTAACAACTGTTCCTCTAAAGCAGCGGTTCTCAACCTGGGGGTCGAACAACCCTTTCACAGGGGTCGGGAGACTTCGCCCAGACGCCGCCATTTGGGTTCTTTTACCTTCTGCGCATGCCCAGAACGCTTTGAGCATGCGCAGAGGGTAAAAGAACCCAAATGGCGGGGCGGGGGTCACGGCAGCGGGCGTGGTGGCGTGGTGGGGCGCGCTGGGGGCAGGTCGCAGGTTGCGGCATTAGGAAGGTTGAGAACCACTGCTCTAAAGCATCCCATCTGCCACTCAAATAATGTAGGTTTTAGTATCTATGATAGGAACTTTCCACTTTGTTAGAAATAATAAAACAGAGTATAAGAGAAAATTAAAAATTAGGGATAAAATAAATTCTAAAACGAGATTAAGCATTAGAGAAAGAGATGATTTTCTGCTGAGCTGCTAAACCCTGAGACTCTTAAAAGAATTGTTCTTTATTGTCCTATATTACTATTAATGTAATACAGGATAATAAATTACTATTTTATAATGTATAAATAATTTAGATAATAATTTATTATAATTTTATAATGTATAGGTACTGTATTACTATTATCCTTCTCATCTTTCCTATTACCCATAGTCTTATGACTATAACTTTTTGTTTGTATCTTATGATTTATGTTGATTGTTTCTATTAGTATCCTATGACTATCACTGAATGTTGCATCTTATAATTTATGATGATTGCATTTGATGATTATGATGATGATTTATCACTTGTTGTTTGCATGTACATTGAAAGCTTATGCACTAGAGACAAATCCAATCATACTTGGCCAATAAAGAATATTCTATTCTGGGCTGTTGGTCTGAGCTCGGCAATTTGGTTGCAAACGTTTTGTCACCATTTGAAGTGACACATCAGTGCGCTTTGAATTGTTCATTTTGTTCAAACAATTCAAAGCATACTGACAATGTCTCCTCGAATGGTCACGAAACATTTGCAACCAAATTGCCAAGCGCAGACCAACAGACCAACTACCAACCCAAGCTACTTATATTCAAACACGTTTCATATTCTATTCTATTTAGCCCGGGAGTAAGATAGGAGGAGCTTTTGTGTATGCCAGGATGTGAGGTTTTGGTACCTGGTTTATCTTCAGAGGAGCCTTTCCTGGTGATTTTAACAACCTGACAGATTTGTAATCAGTCTTAAGCAGTTTAGAGTTTAAAAGTCGATATCATCACCTTAAATTGTGCCCAATAAATAACTGGCAGCAAATACAATCAGAGTAGGCATCATATGATCCATGCATCTTGCAATGATTAGCAGCATGGCTGCCACGTTTTTTTACTACTGCCAACTTACAGACTTGTTCCAGAGCACCTTGCATAGTCAAGATGGAAAATAACTAAGAAGTGGATAACCTCTGCCACATCTGACTGGTTTGGGAACGGTTGTAGTGGGCACACTAGATATAACTGTGTAAAAGGATGCCTTGCCATGGTCACCAGCTGGGAAGCACTTCCAGACAGTAAACCTGCTTATTCAAAGGAACATAACTCTGTCCCAAACGGGATAAACATCAGTTCCTTAATCCTATTTACCAACAGAATCTCCATCTTGCCTAGATTTAATTTAAGATTTATTTACGCATTTATTAAATGTATAGGCCACACATCTTGTTTCGAGAACAAGGGTGATTGTTTTGAGATTGTTCTTGCTCGTCCATTGTCGACTTTGGAAAATGCTCAGGGAATTGGGCGGTAAGGAAAAATAAAATTGAATGTTCACAATGTATTGATAGCACTCCACTTTTAAACTCCAGAAGACCTCCCTCCTCAGTGGCTTCGTGTGTGTGTGTGTGTGTGTGTGTGTGTGTGTGTGTGTGTGTGTGTGTGTGTATCTATATATCTATATATATATGGATTAATATAAGGACAGGATGGTACCTGTGGGACATAACAGATGTTGTTGTTGTGTTGTGTTGAACAACAGGGCCCTATCACCGCCTTTTCAACACAACCTAAGAGAAAACACTAGGACTACAAAACAGCATGCTGAAGGCCACTTCTGTGAGTTATCAAGATGCTTATCGCCAACACTCTCACCCTTCCTGTTTAACATCTATATAAGGCTGCTGGGTGAGCTGTTAGTTGGGGTCTGATTTCATCAGTATGCTGATGATACCCAGTTATACCTCTTGGCCCTGGGACAATAACGTAATGCTGGCAAGGTCTTGTTTGAGTGCCTGGAAGCTTTGCGAGTCTGGCTAGAGAAGAATAGGCTTAGGATCAGCCCTGATAAGATGCAGTGGCTGTGGGTGTCACAGTCTGGAGTGGTTTCCCTCTTTAGTCCTGAGTGGGGTCACGCTTCCCCCTTCAGCCCTGGTGCATTTTTTGGACTTCTGGCTCAGGCAGCAAGTGGCAGCTTAAACCTTTGCACAAGTTACACGCCTACCTGGCACATGGGCTTCTTTACCTTCGGCCACCTCACATTTTGATGATGGCTATGCTCTCTACATGGGGCTGCCCTTGTAGACGACTTGGAAGCTGCAGCTGATGTGCCGTGGTATGTCCAGATAATATCTCTGCTCTGTGAGCCATACTGACTACCAGTAGTCTTCTGCGTGTAATTCAAGGCACTGGTTACGTGGCCTAGGAGCTATGATTTGAGGGAGCACTTACTTTCAGTAGTTTTTCTGCCCATCCTATTTGGTAGAGTTGATATGGTCCCATTGATTGAGTGGTATCATCTAATGGGACTCAGGAAGTGGGCTTTCTCTGTCATGGAGCCTGTCCTTTAGAACGGCATTCCCTGATATTCCTGTGGCCCCCTATCCTTATTTAAAATGAACTTTCAAAACCTGACCACTCCCTCAGATCTTAGATTAAAGCTATGCAAGTTATTCTGGCAATAAAAACAGTTTGCTACTGGCTGGAGGAAATATTGACTGCTAGCATGTTGAGACAAAAATGTTATCCCATTGATCCTGATTGTGTGTTACGTGAATAGATATAATGGGATGGATGGGTAAACTAGGCATGTGTGTTGGTGCAAAAGTGTGCACCTATGTCTCAATCCACCAGCTAACATACACGGTAGACAGATGCTATGTGAATCTTATCCCCCTCCATAAGATGAAATAGGAATGCAAAAGAGGTTTAAGGAGAATAAAATTAGAGGGGAAGGGGGTTAAAACAAGATTCTGCCTTGAACTATTTTAGTATGTTCTACTCTAAATATCAGCCAACACTAACCAGGTAGTTTCTACCATACCATGCTACCACAATGATAGCAATGGCACACACAAAAACCCCAGTCTTATTTCCTGAGATGCAAAGTAAATTCTATAAAAGATGTTTGGATCTTAGGAAATTATGATTACAGAAATATGTAAAGCAGAATTGCATGCTTTTGGTGCATCAAGAGCCTTTCGGTTGTTAATAATCAGCATTACTGTCTATCATTACCAATATCCAGGAGGAAAGTCTTCCTGATACCCAAACATCTGGTGATTTACCTGTTGGGCTTATTAACTCTTGATTAAAATTACAGAGTATATCAAGAGTTAATAAACCAGACAGGTAAATCATCTGGATGTTTATGTGCCAGGAAGACTTTCCTGCTGGATATTGATAATGGTAAACCTATAATGCTGATTACTATGAACATTAAAATAGCAATGTTCAAAGTGTCATACAAATTCAATAAGCCTATGCCAGATGCAACAGATATATATTAGGAGCCAAGAACATATTTCTATGAAGAACGTGGTCTATGACTACCACAGAAAAAGCATCAGGCATAATTTCCTATAGAGGATGCTGATCCTATCTCTGGTAGAAACGGATGCTCTGCTGAGAAATTAGAAGCTATCTGTCTTTGCTTATCCTAACTTCATTGGTCAATTGCTAGGCTGGTGGGCGATGAGAGAATAAAGCTCCAACGTGAGGTGTGTCTGTTCCAAGAACGTTCCTGAACTTTTTATGTATTCTCAAATTGGTTACTTGAGAAAAGCAAGAGGTTTTGGAATTATTTCCTAATGCCTACAAATGCATAGCCTTTTGGACTGATCTCTATTAAAGAGAGAAGAGGACATGGGATCCAAGTCTCCTTGCGTTGCCTTTTAGGTAACTCCTTGAAAAGCCATAAATGACCAGAACTCAGACCCTGGAGCTAAAATCGACTTAGATATAGGCTCTCCTTGATCATGAAAAATAAAATGTATTTTCTTGGTAAGTTTACTGTGGTTGAATCAACACAATCCTTTGTTTAAGTGAAACAAGGTCCTCCCAGTCTGATTATTTACTTATGTTCAGAAAGCAAATGGAAGAAAGAACAGAGAAGCAATGTACATAACTGGTATAGGAGACACAATAACCCCACAGGCCACTCCCAATGCCGCCTTAATGCAATCATGATGAAGAAATATTGGCGGGGTCCTTCTATTAATTAATTAGTGTAAGTAAAGAAACATGCCAAATGCATTATTAATTTTTTAATTTTTGTACTTGGTTTTAATTGATGTTTATTTGCTGGTGTTCTTGTATATTGCTGTACGCCGCCCTGAGTCCCTCGGGAGTAGGGCGGCATATAAGAACCAATAAATAAATAAATAAATAAATAAATAAATTAAAAAAAAAATAGGTCCTAGTATAAGCTTGATTGTGTTTTATCTGGGTTCCCAAGTATACTGGACAGAAGGTGGGGTCAGAATGTAAGTTAATCAGGAGGTTGAGAGTTCGATCCTAGGTAAAGGCAGATGTAAGGGTTTCCTGCTTGGGTAGAGGGTTGGACTAGATGACCTGCAAGGTCCCTTCCAACTCTGTGTATCTGTATCTGTACCTTTGCAAATATTTTACTGAACTTAGTCTCTCTCTCTCTCTCTCTCTCTCTCTCTCTCTCTCTCTCTCTCTCTCTCTCTCTCTCTCTCTCTCTCTCTCTCTCTCTCTCTATATATATATATATATATATATAATCTCCTGCTTTTAATTTTTCTTCATAAATAACTCAAGGTAGCAAACATACCTTACGTTCCTTCCTCCTCCTATTTTCCCCACAACAGCCAACCAACCTGTGAATTAGCTGAAACATCGTTTGTATTTCTGAGAACCTGCCTTGGACATCTGGGCAAGGCAAATATTTAGGACAGCTTCCGCACCACAACGCAAGCAACCAAGGTGATCATCCTGGATGCCCTATGATTCACTGAGCTTATTTTGTCAGCTAGTGCTCTAATTACATTGCTAGGTTACAAGATGATAGTGTGCGTGCATTTAAAAAACAACTCACTAAAATATGTTTAATGGAGGAGGAGGAATGGTTATTTTTATAAAATAATTTATGTTAAAAGGGGAGCGGAAGAAAATATGACCGATGTCAAACAAGAGCTAAAAATCTTTTAAATATGTTTAAGCATAAAACAATTGTAAGGCTTTCACTGCTTTCTCTTTCTACTCCTGTTCAGTATGATTTAAAAACTCCATATTTATCCTGCTCTTCCACAAGGAATGTCTTCCATTTACCTTCACAGAATCAGGCCTGATTACAATAATCTTGCCTGCAGATTAGATTACTGGATTGAAGAGGCTAACTTTAAGGGTCTTTGGATAATGCAGTTGCTCCAGTAAATAATCTACACTGGATTATATTCTGCCTGTTCAGCTGGGAGTACATTGGTTGCCAATTTGTTCCTAAGCACTATTCAAAGTACTGAGGATTATTATGTTTAAAGTCCTAAAGCAATGATCAGGAATGGGATCAGCTCTTGCATTTGAGAAGGGCACTAATTGAAAAAGAGATACAGTAAATGGTGACCTGCAATTCCCAACAGAATGTGGGTAGGTAGAAGACAGAAAGAAAATTATACCATCTCTGAAATGTTAATGATTATCCTTCGTTAGTATATGCTAAGACAGATGTACATTTTATATATATATATATATATATATATATATATATATATATATATATATATATATATATATATATATATATATATATATATATATATATATATATATATATATATATATATATATATATATATATATATATATATAAATATTTTCTTCCATTCAATCATATCTGATTCTTGGAGACTGTCTGGGCAAGTACCTACAGTTTTCTCGCAAGAAGTGATTTGCCATTGCCTCTTTTCTAGGGCAGAAAAAAAGTGATTTTCTGGTAAGATCACCCAGCTGGTATCGTGTCCACGGCAGGATTAAAATTCAGTGTCTCCCAGTTTCTAGACGGATGCCTTAAGCACTAAACCAAACTGACTATCTTAGTTCTTTATAACGCTTATCAATTCTCTCACACAAATTATGGAGCAACACTGCTGAGCATACATACTGTATAATGTGGCAGAAGCACCTTGCAATTGGATTCATATACACGAGCGCCAAGAGATCACTCATAATTAGTGTGCTTAACTTTATATAGCAAGAAAGTATAGTGAAATCAGAAGTAATCTTCCATTGCACCCTATTGCATAATTTTCAAGACAGCCTAAATATTTGTCAACTTTACTCATCAAAATTATTCTGATTCGCCTCACAGCTAAAATCTTGACAGCCTTTCAAATACGACTCCAAACACAAAGAGCAAAACAACAATAAAAAAATAGCCATACCACCAAAACTACAGTATATAATTTTCTAAATGTTTCTTCTAACTTAGAAAATGCATGAATATTTGTTTTGCAGGGACAGAAACAATAATATATATATAATGCAAGCAAATTAGTACAGTACTTATAGACCTTCTGGTTCATGACTAAATATAAGCATTGTTTTTTTTAAAAGGTGAACATCTAGCCAGATATTTTTAAAATGGCAAAACATTTTAATGAAATTAAACAAATATTGTATGTTATATGATAATGTTCTATTAATTCTGAAGTATGTGTAACCCCCCCCCCCTTTCTCAACTTCACCAAAATGACAGAGAAAGAGCTTTCTTAAATTATTTTTCCAAATTATTTTCTTTTATTAAATGTGTATGTTATAGTACAAACACTTATGCACAAATACCAACTTGAAACCACTGTGTCCTATCTTTATACTGGTTATGCCATCAGGCACAGGCACACTCTGTTACCAAAATATGTGACAGAGACCATGGGATGGTTGTGTTGGTGGCTGGAATGGTTTTTACCTGGGATGCTAATTGATATTTATTGTGATATTATTATTTTATCTTTTTAATTGCTGTTCCCTATCTAGAATCATATGGTTGAGATGGGTGGCCATAGCATAGACCCTGAAATAAATTTCTAATGATGTAACACCTCAATTTGGAGATAGATGTTAGCATAAATAACTATACCAGTATTGTGTATTTTATTTTTAGGAAGATAAGCAGGATTAGTGTTACAATATCAACAGCTTTGCATTCCCACATTTCTAGAACTGTCCATCAGGGACAGCAAAGAATCACAATTAATTTATACAGAGCTCTACCACGTCTTCCCTATGGTCCCAAAATGCCGCGCAGCACTTTCCAACTGCCGCACAGCGTTTTCTAATGTCAGAGGGAACATTGGTCCCAAGCCTTGTAGTCTTCCAACCGCGTTTTTCTATGTGTGAGCCAGGTCTAGCTTCTAAGGTTGTTGTCTTTCATCCCTGGGGCAAACCTTCCAAATTCTACCCTTCAAAAGTACCTCCCTAACATCACCCTGGCCACTGTTGAAGCGATATCAAGTTTGTCCTCACTGCTGTTATTTTCACACACAACAATGGCTGGATAGTTGACACACATACACACACACCCCAAGACATTGTTAGTCACTTGCTGGGAAATTATCACAGTGCAGTAGATAGTGCAAGAATATGCAAGATAAAAGAAAATGTGGCATTTTACATTCACCCCCCAAAGTTCAAGCAGGAGGCAGAAGAACAGAGTTTGCAGCCTTGCCATCAACAGAAGAAGAGCAAGAATGTCATTTTATTTCAGGTAAGGAGCAAAGGAGAATACAGGGCTTCCTTCAAAAAAAACTCTAGTTTAAATCAGACCTAAAAGTCAGGAATTGCTTTATATTCTCGGTAGTTTAAAGAGATGGGAGAAAACCCAGGAAACATTAGACTAACTTTCCCCCAACCTGGCGCCTTCTAAGTGAGCTGGACGTCCACTTTGCTGATCCCCCGGCCGGGAAGCAGCAGCATGCTGGACCGGATGAGGTCCGGAACCAGCCCTGGGATGGTCTGTTCTGCCTCCATCCCCGCCCGAAGGCCACCGCTGCTGTTTGCGCGAATCTCTCAGCTGCAATAACAGCTGCTCGGGACACGCGTGTTCCCTCCGCCGCCCGCCTACAGCAAGAAAGTCTCTGCACCCCGGAACTTAACTTCGCCCTTTCTTGGCCCGTCCTCAGTTGTGTTTGCGATGTCGCAACCAGTTGTCACTTCTTTCCTCCTCCCCCCCCCCCTTCGGGAAGCCCCGGCGAGCCGGACGCCCCTCTCTCCGCTGGCCAGCCCTCCTCGGCGCCCCTCTGTCCTCCCGGGACCGCGACGCCCCTCCAGCGGGTCCTTACCGCGGGCCCCGGCAAGAGGAACAGCAGCAGCAGCAGCACGCCCAGCCGGAGGAGATCGCGACCGCCAGCCGAGCGCTCCCGCGCCCCCCGCTCCATGGCTCGCCCTGGCAGCCAGCACCGGGCCCGCCGAGGCGCAAAGCAGAAAGCCCGGCCCGCTCAGCGATCGCCGGCGCCCCTGCCTAAAGCGTGTCCGGTCCTTCCTCCTTCGGAGGCGGAGCTGAGCCGCAGGGAGCTTTCCCGGCAGCCACGCACCGGGAGGAGAGCCGGGGGGGGGGGGGGAGGCCGCGAGAGGGAGGTGCTGCGGCTGGGGGGCTTTTGCCTCGCCGCCCTGGCCCTGCCTGCTTGGTCTGCGGGTAGCAACGTGTGGACGCAGCTGTCCTAGGGTAGCTCTACACCCCCGGCTGTATAAATAGAAGAGGAATCTGCCCCTAGCAAGGCTCCGCCTCTGGCAAGCAAGAGATTGGATTTAATCAGCTCTGGCGATGGATCGATCTGTTAGCCTCCACTCGCATCTGCTCCAGGTGTGTGTGACACCTGAACTCCCATAAATCTGATCAACTCTCCTGAGGACATGTTGCCTGGGGATCTTGGGTTATATAGTCCAAGATACTGGCAGAGATCTAGATTAGGAAAACTGATGAGCAGCTTCTGGAGTTTGGTATGTCTCTTTGGTTCCCACATGATTTAATACTTAGTTATTGGTTCTTAGCTTGGTTTGTGATTGCATTAATCTTTTTACTGATGAGATGGTGCATCTGCATGCAAGCTGTACCCAAGCTACAGGTGAGGGTTTAAACGACTCCTCAAACAGCACAATTAAAAGAGGTAAATATAGTAACGAGGGTCATAATATCATGTCAAATATCATAGTAACAATTTCTAACTCCCTATGCTTAGACATATGAATGGAAGTTACTCTGAAATGATACATCCTCAATACACATTTCTTTGCTACACGGTAGAAATAGCGCTCTTGTTGATAGGCTACCAAACCGACCTGCAGAACTGTTAGATGGGAGCAAAGATAAAGATTTTCTGTATCTCTTTGCTTCCCTCTAGTGGTTACCTAGATTTTTGCACCCTAGATCTGATAGCTTTAGTAGTATATTTATATTCTCTCTCTCTCTCTCTCTCTCTCTCTCTCTCTCTCTCTCTCTCTCTCTCTCATATAGATATATCAGTGTTAAAGGACATACAAAACGGATATAAAGATGAACTCAAAACCATAAAAATATTGGATGCCAATATCGTCCAATGTTGGAAGATTTTCTAACATTGGAATTTAGGAAATTTAAGGGCAGGATGATAGGCAGAATAATCTATGCCTAACTTGTAAGAATTGCCAAATTTAAAGCAGTCTGTGCAGAATGCTTCATAAATAAAATTCTGTGCAAATTTTCCTCTATGAAAACCACTTGAATAACATGGGGCTCATTTTACAGTTATTGTGCTTTGAACCTGAAAAGGATCTTCCTCACTTTCCCACAAACCATTAGTCATTGGCCCAGTTTACACATAATCCTTGCTTTCTGATCTGTCAGTTCAGTAGGATAAACTGGGAATCACATTTTAGATAATTGATAAACACAACTTTCCAGTTTTAATAGCCACTCAATTGGCAGGAGGAACCTGGAAGTATTTTATAACATGTAGAAACATGCTTGTTAATAGGGTTTATCATGGTCATAGCCATTGCAAGCAAACACCCACAATTCTTTCTCACTGAATCAATATACTCTGCAGGGATAGTATTTATTAGATTTTACAAAAATAGAAAGTTAAGAGTAATTGAGTATCTTCTTTTGATGAGGGAAAATGCTTGATAAAGTAGAGGGCTGAATCCCAGGGTACTGAAATAAGTTTTAAAGAGTATGATAAAAGCTTCTATAATGTGCTGGCAATTTTGAATTGTGGATCAAGTTAGTCCAATGAAAAGTATATTTGCTTTGCACATTGGCAGGAAAATTAAGCAGGAAAAAGTCACCATGACCCTCCTATGGCCAGGTGCATTTCAGCTGTAATAAAAACAGAACTCATGCATTTCTATTAGCTATTCATTAGTTCCAAAGGTCCTTGAACAAATACAATGGTGGCCAATGCTGCTTAGCAAATGATTTTCATGAAGGCTCCTATTTAGTGTTTATATTCTATGCTGCATTCATCATTCCTTGATGGACTTCCATTTTCTGTTGTTATCTTTCATAAAAACAAAGCAAATGCAATGCTGTTCTTTTATAAATTGGTGCCTCTGTAGCCAGAACAGCAGACAGCAGAAGGGGGAAAGGAAAGAATCAGCAGGGTGAGCCAGCCAGGAATTTGTAAAAAGAAATAAAACAGGGAAAATAAATGTATATAAATTTATTTATTTATTTATTAGTGAGACTTATATACCGCCTTAAAGTGCAAGCACTCTCTAAGCGGTTTACACCATTAAGCAATGTATATTTATATTGCCCCCAACAATCTGGGTCCTCATTTTACCTACCTCGGAAGGATGGAAGGCTGAGTCAATCTTGAGCCGGTGAGATTTGAACAGCTGAACTGCTGATCACAGTCAGCTAAAGTGGCCTGCAGTACTGCACTCTAACTGCTGCGCCACCTCGGCTCTATCAACTAAATCCTCAACTAAAACCAGAACCTGTATTGATTTATGAGCATAGCAGGTTTGTTGGGATGGAAATTAACATGCATTGAATTAAGACTTTGATCGTGGAAATTTATGTCCTAAATGAGGACACAATGTCGTTTTCTAAATGATTTATGGAGAGATTAATAGGTTTCTCTTATGAAAATTGGTATTTGATGGAGGACTGGAATGAAATAATCTCCCCACAACTGGACAGAACTTCTGAGAAAAATATTAGATGAATTATCTAATAGATGAATATCTAAAGAAACAAAATTTACTAAGGATTGCAGAAGAAAAGAGACAGGATATAAATTCACATATAAGGGAACATTCTGAAGCTATAAAAGAGATTAAATTAGGAAAAGTGCCTGGACTAGGTGAATTATCAGATGCTTATAAATATTTTGAGGATGAACTTTTACAACCTTTATAAAATATGATGAACACTATCCTACAGGGAGGAAAGATACCAGAGTTGAAAAAGGCTAATATAGTATTAATACTTAATGAGGGACAAGATTTGACTTTAACAAAAAAAACCCTGCAGCCTATTATTATTGAATAATGACTACAAGTTGTTTACAATGATTATAGCTGATAGACTGAAAATAATTTTGCAAGAATTTATTCAGAAGACCAATGTGGGTTTTTACCAAAAAGACAGTTAAAGGACAATGTTAGAAATCTGCCACAGATTTTGGAATATTTGGAGAACCATAATGAAAAACAATTCACATTGCTTGTCTTAAATGCAAAAATGGGCTTTGACAATTTGAACTGAGCTTTCTTGTTCAAGGTTTAGAAAGATATGAATTTTTGAGAGAGCTTTATAAAGTGGGTAAGATCGATATACACTTCACAGAAAGCACAAAGAATTGTTAACAGAAATCTAATAAAATCTTGTGATACAATAAGAAACAAGACAGGGATTTTATAAGAGTTCTTTATTTATGCCCACTGTCTCCTCTCTTTATTTGGATTGTTGAAATACTGACCAAAGATATAAGACAAGATAAAAGGATTGTGGGGGTAAAGATTAAAAAAGAAAGTTATAGGTTAAATACTTTTGCAGATGACGTGGTATTGGTTCTGAAAATCTTTTATAGGTAATTGCAATATTAATGGGCAAATTCAAATAATTTGGGGTAATTAGCAGGTTAAAAGATTAATAAACAGAAAGCCGGGCTGGTGGAGGAATGTGTGGCGGAGGCTTTCCTCCCCCTCCCCCTCCTCTCTTACGCACCCTCCCGGCCCCGCCACAGCCGGCCAGGGGGTCGCAAGAGGAGGAGGGGGAAAGTCTCTGCCAAGGAAGAAAGAAAAACAGCTGGTGAAAAGCCCCAAAGAGCACAGGCAGGGCTGCAGGGCTTTCCAAGAGTGGGAAGAGACACAGAGGTAGGGAGCGAGAGAGCGCGACACACTCACACTCACACTCACAGATATAGAGAGAGAGAGAGACACAGAGAGAGAGGGAGATAGAGAGGGAGAAAGATGAGAGGGAGGAAGGGAGGAAGACAGAGAGGGAGTTACCTATTTCCCATAGAAAACATGGAGCCACAAAACCTGGGTAGGCTTGGCTGGGGGTCATGTGACTGGGTGGGAGTGAGTGACATCGAGTTGGCCATGCCCACCCAGGATTTGTGGCTCCCAGTGTTTTGTTTTCTGTGGGAAACGGGCCCAAGTGGCTCTTTGAGTGTTTAAGGTTGCCGACCCCTGAGTTAGCCCTTTGGAATAGACCAGGGGAGCGGGGGAGATGGGCAGTTTCTAAGTATGATAAATAGATAAGAAATGGGTTTCCAGGCATGCTACTTTATTGTTGTAGGGTATATTTATAGAATCTCAAAAGCTTGTTGACACTCCTTCTTAAGTCCAACGAAGTCAAGGCAAGAATGTTCGGAGTCCGTTTCTCACCCTTTCTCAGGGCTGAGCAAACATTTCCCTTTTCCTTTCCCTTCCTTTCTCAATAACACAACTAAATTCCACAACAGCTCCTAACACCAAGCCTCTTCAGGCTCTTCCAGACCAGGATGTGCTTTGCAAAGATATGCAATAACTTTGCCTCAGGGTACTCAGTTGGGAGTCCAGCTCTGCTGTCCTTCTCCCCATCCTGACTCCCTTTCTCATTGGGAGAGAGGTGCCATGTTTCACCTAGATCAGGGGTCTCCAACCTTGGCAACTTTAAGACTTGTGGACTTCAACTGCCAGAATTCTGCACTTATCACTGCTTGAGAAACTTTCTAGGCTGTTTTTGATTGACAGGGGCAGCCGAGTCGTAGTTTAAGTCCCTAAGGAGAGTCCACTTTTCTTCATATTCTCTTTCAGCCCTCTGGCAAAAGGAACTAACAGGGTGTGCATCTTTCCAGAGAATTGGCTTTTCAAATGTGCCCTGGAAAGACCAAATGCCAAAGGTAGTGGGTGGGACTAGGGCAAAAACTGAGTGCAATGTTACAATTTGATAAAGCAAATACAATTACCGGTACTCTCCAGTCAGGTATTTTATAATTTCTCCTTCTGTCCCAGTAGTGTAAAAGCAAAGTCCAGTACAGGTAGTCCTCGACTTACGACCATAATGGAGCCCAACAAATTATGTTGCTAAGCGAAACATTTCAAGTGAATTTGTCCCATGTTACAACTTTTCTTGCCATCGTTGTTAAGTGAATCACTGCAGTTGTTAATAACACAGTTGTTAAATGAATCCGGTTTCCTCATTGACTTTCCTTATTAAGAAAGTCGGAAAAGGTGATCACGTGACACTGCAACCATCATAAATACGAGTCGGTTGTCAAGCGTCTGAATTTTGATCACATGATGCTGCAATGCGAAAAACGGTCATAAGTCACTTTTTTCAGTGCCATTATAACTTTGAACGGTCAATGAACTGTTGCAAGTCGAGGACCACCTGTATTCCTCTGATTTTGTAGCCCAGTTTTGCTAGCCCTGTTTCCTATGCCTATCCCAATGCACTTATCCATTTTCCAAACGAGCAATGAGTGCCCTCCAGTGGATAGAAACACCTCACACACGTTGAAGGCTAAGAAAGAGTTGAAGTCAAGTCACATTACTCAAATTATCTGGCCAGTATTATCTAGATCTGCCCGGAATCAAGTACAGTAAATGCATTCTGACCTACTCGTGTACAAAAGTACAAAATATATTAAGCAGAGAATAGAATAAACCCATTGAGTTCAAAATACTAACAAGAATCAACTAATAATTGATGAAAATGAGATTTTTTTTAAAAAAGGCAATCATTAAACTCTGCAGGTTTAATGGTTAACTCAAAAGCTTCTCGCCTGTCATTTACTCACTGTATATTTTGTGAAACCTGAATAACACATGTACTTAGAAGTCAAGCATATCAAACACACATATGAAGAAATACGCATAATACTGCAAATCCATACCAACCCAGTTGGGAGAAAGTCTCATTAAAACCGGCGGATAGGCAAACATAGGACTCAAGAGATGATAAATTGGCCGTGGTTTCTTTTCTCGAGCTAAAATTCTTGAGAGGAACGTAAGAATTTAGCGCCCCCTCCCCCCCAAAAAAACAAACATGAAAAATACGGCGGGAAAATACCTGCATTGCGCGTAACCGGCACACCTACCTCGAGTTGGCGCCGGTCACGTGACGGAGCCATACTATTGCGATTGGCTTCTAGAGAAGGGGCGTGTCCCTAGCCGCCACGCGGCCTATAAATAGAGACGCAGGCCGCGCATTCGGCCTTTTCGGCGTGGGATGGAAGGCGTGGGAGGTGTGTACTTGCGACCTTTGTTTTTGGGAGGCGTTAGTGGCTAGGAAAAGAAACGATTGCCTCTGCTGTATCTGCGCCGCAGTAATCCGAACGATCGTGAAGTGGCAAAACGTTTGCAGCTTTTTACAGAATGTCTCTTCGTTGCCATCTAGCGGTCGTTGGGATTTCTGCAGCCTAACAGATAGGCAGTAGTCCTGATTGCGATTGGAGCCTGGCAAATGTTATTGATCCAGAACTTATTTTCGAATAAAAACGTCTGGGATTTGAGCAGACGCGTTGGTCATGGTATGGCAGGGATCGTGTCGTGCCTCGCTGATTTTGGGGATTTGTCTTACTAACTTGCACTCGTAAACCTTGCTTAAGGGGTGGGTAACTCACGACGGCAATTACTGGCTTTTAGGGCCGTTTTACGAAACATCACATGGAACCATAAACTGAGAAGATGGTGGAGAGTGCATTGCGTTATGAGAAATTTATTTGATAACGACTCGGTTGGGTTGGATGTGCTTAAGTGCCCTTGAATGCATTGTCCTTGGTGCTGACGAATTATGTCTCAGTCCGTGAAAAGGAAGACTTTGGGGCTGCTTAGGGTGTGGAGGTGGCATTTCTCTCTTAGGTTTTATGGTCAAGCCTTTACCGGGGTAATAATTGGGCAGTAGATTATAGTTTACTTTTGCAAGGACTCGAGAGAGATGTCCGGTATATGTCTTGATTCCAAAGGTAGATTTGTGAGCTTTGGAGTATGACTTTGCTGATGCAAAAGGACCCTCCCCCCCCCTTGTGCTTTCAGATGTGTTGCGCCCCTGACTTATGTAATGCTTTCTAGTTAGCATGTTTGAAAAAGAAGTTGGAATTGGTGAATAGAGAATAACTCACTTGCCATATAAAAGAAAGGTTAGAACTTTATTCTAGCTTATGATGACCGCATATGCTGAGTTGGAAAGGGGGGGGATTTTTTCCTCCCTCAAATGTGAAAAGCGCCAGTGGTTCTGCAGAGAGCAAGCAGAACAAGTTTTCCACACAGTGGAATTTGTGAGCAGAAGAGTGATGGCTACTATGAATGTTAAAAGGAGTGAAGAAATTCATGGGTGACAGAACTGATTAGTTTTGAAGACTCCAAAGGTTTCCTCTACATTGTTAGCATCTCCAAAGAACTGCAGTAGGAGAGGATATATCTGCATCTCCTTGTGAGCACATCAAAACAAACCTTTGTAATCCTGCTTTTGGGTGATCTAAATTGGGAACCCTATGCTGGCTGCTGTGATGATATTATTGGCGTGTTAGACTGCTGATGCAGATGAAGAGACTCTGTATCTGAGCTACCAGCATCAGTTGCCCAGGTGCAGGTAATGGCACCTAGTTCTTAATGTTCAGTGGTATGCTCTCAGTTAAAAAAAAAAGACAAAACTAATCTCTAGATCTGAGCAAAGGTATCTCAGTATTCTTAAATCACAACTCTAAATCCTGCTTTTTTCTTTTCTTTTTTTCTTTGCTCTAGGTGTGCCGAGATTGTCTTGATGCTGAATGAAAACCTCTGGAACCAACTATCACTTGTTGAACCAAGCAACAAGAGGGTTATAATGTGGGAATGTCTTGAATGTTGTAAATAAATAAAATTTAAAATTTAAAAGCTGTTTACTTTGGATATTTTTTTCAGATAGGTTTGAAGCACTGCCTTTGAACTGGTGCATGGCCCATTCATGGTCTCACTGGCTACGCTACAGTGCAAAAATAAAAAGCTTGCTTATAACTGGTGTTGCTCAGCTTAAACCTGAGTGATTCTTTTAAAGACAAGTTACAATCCATCTCATGCTTAATGTTCAAATATGTAAGTTCCTCAAATAACTGCAGTGAACCTTCAGAGGCTTGATCATCTGGGAAGAGTACTGTGTAGAAGTGCTTCAATTTTATCTTGTTTGCTAGAATATCTGAAGATAACATGAATTAAAGGAGGAAAGATTGGCTTATTTATTACTTGGGCTCTTATTACCTGACAGTCTTTGTATAATCCCATTTTCAAAGATTATAATAACCTAGCATCAAGCAAAAGTAGTGTGTAAACACCCCACTCAAACAAGCTATAATGCACTGCAGCTCTGCAATCTAATTGGTGTCATATTTCATCAAAAAGCACACGGCCACCCAACTGATTGCCTCTTACTAAACATTACCTCCTACTAGAAGGAAAACTGTCCTTTGCCTCAAAGATGTTTCAGGTTCTAAAAGTCTATTCTGGACATTTGGTAGAATTGTAGCTCACAAGCTAGCAAAGTGCACGTTACTCATGCTATACAAGCCCAAAGAAAACAGGACTAAAGATTATGCATGGAGGGTGGATGCACCTATATGGGACAAACCTTTGGCAGAGCATCCAAGAAAAGCCAGCAGTCCAGGTAGGGTGCTCCATCGCTAATTTCCTTCCATGCTGTTTAGGACACCACTTTATAATGGAAACATGTTTTAGAACAAAAATACAGCCCTCTGATTTCGCCACAACTTTATAGTATGGATAAATTTTACCTCAACCAAAGAGTTCTTTGCAAAGAAGCACTCAAAGCATTTGTGTAACTGACAACTTGTCAACCAATCACATCTGCTTTAATGCTGAGCACAGTAATGAGAGTGCAACATGTTGAATGTGTAGCTTAAAATTAGATTTTGACAATATTTCAGGAATTGAAATATTCAGGTGAATTGATCTATTCCTGGATAAAATTTTCTTTTGGGGAACAGTTAAAAGTTCTACAGAGCAGCCTCTCAACCTGTTTTAACCTGGAGGAACCCTTAAAATTTCCACATCTCTGGGAACCCCCGCACAAATATAATTGTATCTACAGTTAAGTCAAGATCTCTTGCAAGATCTGGGCAAAACTATAGTAATGCTATCAAATAAATTGATACTGGTTAAATTAGCATAATGTGATTGTAATGCAATCCAGTCTGGGTTCTTGTGACACAATGGAAACATATCAATTTGACTTAGGTTTGCGAACCTCTGGTTTAATGTGATAAGCACAGTCTGTCCCATGTAGTTTCTAGTGTCTGGTTATTTAGGAAAAAGGCCTGAACCTATTGTGTGTCTGGTCTCTGGTGCAGCTTTAATCTACATCCTGTTGAGATGCAAATCACTTCTATTTATTGAGCAGCAATTTTGGAAAAATTTCCTGAAACATTTGATCAATAGTTTACACAGCTGTAATACCGAACCACATTTTAGATTACTGCTGTATTAATATAGAAAAAACTTACGAGCTGTTGGATATACTGTATAGCAAGTCTTCCTATCTGGGAAGCTACTTCTGTTATTTAGAAAATAAGACTTGTGGGTGGAAATTGACTGCATCCCCTAACCTTGCTTTATAAATGGAAGAAAAAAATACAAACACAAAATATATTTCCCCAGGCCTATTTGGAGCAAGATTCAGAAAACATCCTGTAGAAATGCAAATTAAATCCTGAAGAATTGTATACTATTTAAATTCTAGAGCTTTTTATGCTCTGGCTCAATCCCCAAAGAATCTTGAGTACTCTTGGCTTAGAGGACTGGCTGGCTCCAGGTGCCATGAGACATGATCTATTTTGCCTGGCTGCTCCCACTGAAAATATATCTTTCATGAGTACTGGATATAAGAGCTTGAAACGTTCAGAAGAATTGTAGAATACGATTTGGTAATTTTTCAGTATTTCAGTCTCATTGAACTGCAAGGGCTATATTCCTGGATATGCACCCACACTTCTACCCCACCAAACATCAAAACAGATTTTTGACATGGGATAAGTTTATTTGAAAAAAAGCAAGCCCACTGTAGTAACCCACACAATCTTGATTATGAAGTGCAGTGAATTTACTTGTGCCAAACCTGGATAACTGATTACATATTTGTGCATCTTAGTATTTTGACTTACTGCACAGAGGGGGGGAAAAGAGCTGTAAATAAGACATGCAGATTTAAGAGGAAGGCAAATGCTTTCATTGAGAGATGAGAATAGTACATAAAATGGAATGGTCCCAGAGTTGAGGTAACAAAATAGTTGTCTAAATAATATGATTATGTCAATATATTAAATGCTAAATTTTAAATATGTTTTAGGCAAGGTGCTTTTAAAAAACTTCAATTAGCTTCATTTGGAGATGGCAAATCATGAGAAATTTGGGCGCAGGAACCTAACACAACATACAAAAAAGATTTTAAAAATATGTAAAGCCTGGTACACTTATCAAAGAGTGAACTCCATAGCTCACCTGCTTTCTTTGTAAACTAAATTAACATTCTTTCAACATAAGTAGTTGGCAATACTGAGTATCAAGAAACACTCATTGCTTATGTAGTGTTCAAAAGAGTTAGATTCAGTATTATGTGTTTAGTCCATACAGAAAAGGAACAGCAAGGCAGTGTTCTCTTGGCCATTCTCACTTGTAGTGTAGTGCTTTGGAGTCGTTACTTTCATACAGGAACACCAAGCCAGCCTACAAGGTGCTTTAGCTACGTTGATAAAAAAAAAAGCTGTAATCAAGATTTGCACCTCCTTAAATGGATAAACGAGGATCCACTACATAGTTGGGAACAAAACAGCTGTGAACATTCTGGTTGGTGAAAGTGAATGGCTCCTTCCATGCAGTCATTTCCAATGAGTACAAGCATGGCCTTGGACATTTCCATGTGTAGTCAACTCCGAGAGCCAGCAACCACAACTTCTGCAATTGTAACGCACTAACTAAAAGGCTTACTGTAGTTTGGTCTCATGGCTTTGTCTTAATTTGTTTCTTTTTCTAAAGAATCACAAGATCCCTTAAAACCAATTCTGTATGTTTGCATGTTTTATATGGCTACTTGTTTCCAAGAAAACTCAATTTCGTATGAAAAAAATAAGTGCATAATCTACATGGATTGACAATATCACCTATACATCCAATGTACATTCTTAGCTCCAGAAACCGTTTCAAATTTGCTTGACACAAGCTATTGGGACTGCAGGAGTGAAGAATATGCCACTTCCATCTGTATCTCCAGCTGCTTGTGAGGAGAAAGTCTTCCAGTTAGACATATTCATGCCTTATTAAAAACAAGTTCCATATGGCTGGATGACACAAACTGTCAGTGTTCAGGGTGTATCCTAAATTACTGCACATCCATAAAGTACTCCCATGTGGATCAAATCTGTTGGATCAATTGCTGCTAGTTGGATTTTTTCCCCCTAGTTTACTGCAGAAGAGTGCATATTAACTACTAGGTTTCAAAGCCTAGCAGAAATGGAACTAATGCTCTAAAGTCAATAAGAGAGCAATAACGAGCAATTATTGGCAGAAGCGATCTTATCTTTAAAAAAATAAAACATGGCACAAGGACAAAAATCAGCTAGACAGTTTCATTTGAAAGAGAACATGAAAACGACATCTGTTAATACTGTAAACTGCAGTCTTCACATTTCATGGCTGTTCCAATTCGGTATCTTCAGAAACTTTCAAAGGGTTCATAGATGAGCGGGGGTCCATGACTGAGTGCATTAGAGGAATATAAAGATCGTCCATGTTTGGCATGACAAAAATTTTCTGCAAGGTATAATAATTGAGTTAGAATGCAATTCAAATGTAAAGTTCAGAGAAATTAAATATACCAAACTCTTATTTTGGACTCTCCCATCAGGCCAAGTAGAATTCTAAACAGGTTTATTTGAATCAAGTAACATTATGAATCACTAGTAAATATCTATCTACCTTAAGTTTAGATTTGGAACAGGGTCATCATGGGTATTAAAGCAACATTGCTTTTTACAGCTTACAAAATCTTAATTCCATCACATTTCAGCAAACATTTTTTTAAAAAAACAGTTGACTTCTATCTGCTATTGCTCCTTGCCCCCATCATTCCAATTTTTTAAGGAAATAACTAGAACTTTGAATAGATATATTGAACAGTTCAATAAATTCATGATGAACAGAATTTTAGAAATATAGTCAACAGAAAAACATGAGCAACAATTTATTCAAACTATTTGTCCCACACCAAAATCAGTCTTTCTTCATGAGATTATTCACAATAATATTCCTTCTAATTATTTGGTATCTCTTAAAGGAAACTAAAATCAGGCACTATGACCCTACTTTAAAAATATGGACACAGAAGGTATTATTTTAGCATGGATATATGGCACACTTCAGGTCCAAAGACAAAGTATTTCAGGGTATCAGTGATCTCACTTGGTGCTTTTCAGATAGTCCTCCACTTAAAACTGTTTGTTTAGTGACTTATGGCAGTTATGGCACTGAAAAAAGTGACATGACCATTTATCACACGACCGTTCCAGCATCCCCATGGTCACGTGATCAAAATTTGGAGGCTTTACAACTGGCATATGTTTATGATGGTTGTGGTGTCCAGGGGTCATGCGGTCACCTTTTGTGAACTTCTGACAAGCAAAGTCAATGGGGAAGCCAGATTCACTTAACAACCTTGTTACTAACTTAACAATTGCAGTGATTCACTTAACCACGATGGCAAGAAAGGTTGCAAAATGGGGCAAAACTCACTTGTCTTGCCTAGCAACAAAAATTTGGGGTTCAATTGTGACTGTAAGTCAAGAACTACCTGAACATCTTTTGCTGGGATCATGCAGTGTCTGTTGCGCCTAGAAGGAGTACAGTGTGTCCCTTTGCCTATTTTGAAGTAGCTTTATGGCTACTGCAGTATGTTCCTATTTGTGTTATCAAACTAAGAACCTGAAATTCTCAGAAGGAATGACTGGTGTTATACCAATACGTAGCCATTCAGCGTGAATGTGTGCTTTTTCATCTTAGATCAGCGGTTCTCAACCTGGGGGTCGTGACCCCTTTGGGGGTCAAACGACCCTTTCACAGGGGTCAGGAGACTTCGCCCGGATGCCGCCATTTGGGTTCTTTTACCCTCTGTGCATGCCCAGAATGCTTTGCGCATGCGCAGAGGGTAAAAGAACCCAAATGGCGGGGGCGGCAGGGGCGGGGCAGATCACGGTGGGGTCATGGGGGAGGGGCACAGGTCACGGCATTAGGAAGGTTGAGAACCACTGTCTTAGATGCAGGCTATCATCTTCAAGCTTACATACGGCTTAGCTAATGTCTTACTTATTCTTTTAACACAATTAATGCTAATGATGTTTGAAGTACCTGAAATTCTTGTTCTAGTTTCTTCTCTATCCACTCAGTTACATGAACCAAAGTCACTTCTCTTTCACCAAGCTTTGGCCGAGCTTTTAGCTCCAGGTAAGGGGGTCTTCGGAAACCGTACCTGAAGATAAAGAAAATGATCCAGGTTAAGATGTTTCTATCTCAGATTTGTATCCCATATTTTCTCAAAGACCTCCAGAAGAATATAACCCATGCTCTGCTAAGATGAGACATGCTTAACCAAAGCCATCCTGGGATATTCTTGGACAAACAGAAATTTTAACCTAGAAATGTGTCTACCACACCGTGCTCCCCAACCCTTATCTTGCTGGCTATGGATTCTGGGACTTGTGTTCCCAGACATCTGAAGCACTCTAAGTCAGGGAAGGCTATACTACCTCATATAACCTAATCTTGTGCATTTGCGGTTTATGTTCAAGGATTTTGTGCTTGGAGGAGGATTGGAGGCTCTAAACCAGGCCTGCACAGGGCACAGAGGGGAAAAGGTCACTGATAAATTAAAAATAACTGTGGGCTGCAAAGGAATATCTGGCATACCAATCAGCTATTTGGCAGCAAGTAGAGTGCCAGTGGGACTGAAGCTGGCAGCAATGGTGAGTCTCGGAGATGCTCAGCAATGCAAGGGACAATAGTAAATTTATTACTGTTTTAAAAAACTTCAGCACACAAGGTTGCTTGGTAGGTTGCATGCAGCCTGCAGGTCATATGTTGTGCAGGACTAAACTATTGTGTTCAACAAAACATTTGTTCCAAGTGAGTACATATCTCAACATTAAAAATAGTATCATTTCCCCCTCCAGTTCAGGGGTGTAGTTTTGTTTCTTCTATGTACTCTGTAAACAGATGTGTCCAATTCACAATATGTCATTTTGAAATCAGATATATATTAAGAATCAGTGTTACTGCTGAAGTCTAGTACCCAGCTAATACTAATTGGTGAAGGACTTTATGTCTGAAAAATTTTATGCACCTGATTTATAACTAAAATTAAGTCCTAATGATTTAGCAATAGGTACTATGATTATCTCAAGAATGACCACAGTGAGAAATCGAATCAGCACCTTCTTATATTCTTACTTTTGAGGGGCACATGACATGGATTTTGTAACTTTATTTATTTATTATTTTATTAGTGAGATTTATATACCGCCTCATAGTGCAAGCACTCTCTAAGCGGTTTACACCATTAAGCAATGTATATATTTACATTGCCCCCAACAATCTGGTTCCTCATTTTACCTACCTCGGAAGGATGGAAAACTGAGTCAACCCTGAGCCGGTGAGATTTGAACAGCTGAACTCAAATGATCACAGTCAGCTAAAGTAGCCTGCAGTACTGCTCTCTAACCACTGCGCCACCTCGGCTCTTGTTAACTTGTTAACTAACATAGTTACTTTGTATTTTAACTTAACTTATTTCTGTCTTTTATGAGGATTTATCAAACCACTATAGACTGGAATGTAGGAAAACTTTTTATCCTATCGCTGTATGCATTGATCAATAGCTTCTAACATTCCTAAACTGAAAAGAAAACTAAAGAAGAATGAATGGATACTATTTCCTGATAAGAAAAAGTTTGTTAGTGCAAAACCGTCTGGTATATCTCTTTGTGAAGAGGTGTCTTCAAACAACTTTTGTAGTTGATTTACTGTGCAAAGGAGAGGTTACTTTTATCCTGTCCAATCAACTTTCCTCTTGCATTTTCTTTGTTATGTTAACTATAAAAGGGAATGTAAGATGGGTCTCAGGGTTCTCCCTTTTCATAGTGAGATCTCACTTTATCAGGATACCCTAATAATTTTTTTCTAAATGATCTTCCAAATCGGTTGCTTATTGGGAAGGTAAACCGAGGCAGAACCTAGGGCCAGATTTGCCTGTCACTTGTCATTAATCCTTTTCCCAATACAGTTTAAAGTAATTCTGTATTGTTGAACTAAGATAATGTTTTCTGAATTACACTGTGCGCCTCTCAGAGGTTAATTTCCTCAAATGGAATCCCATCTCGATTAAGGTAGCCAATGGTGAAGATATTGGACTGAGAAGGCCCAACTTCAATTCCTCACTGAATATGGATCTCACTGAGGGGTTGTGAGAATAAAATTATGGGAAACCCAATATAAGCTACTTTTGAACCTCCCAGATAAAAAGGCAAGATAAAAATGTTCAGTGACACACTCCCAGATAAATGAAAACAAAATTTCATTCACAATTTCATTCCATATTTCTTTCAGATAAAAAGAAGCACTGAAATAGTTTTTCTCCTTTGGTACTATTTTCAATTATAAGAAACCACTGGAAAAAGCTTTGGCATTGACCTCTTAATTAATACCTCTGTTGATCCTCAAGTAGTTCAATATGCTGTTTTACCCAGCATGCTTCTGTATTATTCTTTATTAAAGGAAGGGAAAGGTAGAAGAAAAGAAAAAACTAGTAGTAATCTTTCTTTTTGACCTGATTTCTGGATGCTGTAGCTTTTATTCATGGATGATAAAATTTCTAAGCTTTGTTAGCTTTTCAGTTTCTGGAAGTTTACAAAATGCATAATAAGAAATGGAATTGTATGTTTTTACAAAAGATCTCTTTTTGGATAGAAGAGTAATTCAATCACACGAGCAATTTAAAATAACACCCAGTTCCATTATCTTTGTCAGTAACTGTTCATAGGAATTAATGGCAAAATCCCACACACTTTCTCTCAGAATTAACTTATTTAACCCTGAATAAAATGGTACATGTCAGACTGTAGCTTGTGACTCACAGATTGGTACTGCAATTTTCTTAAAAAGGATCCTTACTAAGAATCATGTGAATTCTTGTTGAATTCTGTAAGAATGATCACACGCTGCAGACCAGCTTTGGTTCTGTATGACCTCAAACTACATTACTGCTGCATTATTCATTATAATTCATTAGTCAAATGGTCCAGCTTTTTTTATCATGGATGTGTGTGAGAAAAAGTGGGAAATTAGGGGACTGGAATATAAAATATGTTTTAGGGACTTCTTTCACAGCCACCCATAAAAACAAGAAATCTATTTTGGCTATTTGATTAGTTTGAGTGCCACATTATACATGACAGATTCCAAAATCATAAAGTCTTATTAACTACACTTACCATATACGATCAGTAGGTGGGGGCGGAATGTTAATTACTAACATCCCTTTACACTCTTGAACCTCAACGGTGAGCAGGAGCGGTGTATTGGATACTTCTTCAATCTTTTTCTTAATGAATTCTGTCTCGGTCGCCTTCTGGAAATATTTTGACTTGGTAATTTTGTCCACAAATCTCATTATTTTACTTGTTCGGTGCCCTGATCCATACCTTTAAGGGAGGAAAGAAGAGGAAGTCATTTAAGTGAGTTTCAGCTACTCTTTAAAAAGCAAAGGCTAATGCTTTGTGGCAGTGGTGAAATCCAATTTTTTTTACTACCGGTTCTGTGGACGTGGTGGGCGTGGTGTGGCATGGTAGGCGTGGTGGATCTCTGGATCTTTCCATTTTTATTCACGGAAACTATAAGTCTGGGCTCTCTGTACACTTACACAACACTTCACAATTTGTGAAACCGGCTCAAGGTTGACTCAGCCTTCCATCCTTCCGAGGTCGGTAAAATGAGGACCCAGATTGTTGGGGGCAATATGCTGAACTCTGTAAACTGCTTAGAGAGGGCTGTAAAGCATTATGAAGCGGTATATAAGTCTAAGTGCTATTGCTATTGTAGTAGCAGATTGGCATTCTGTGTGGTTTGATGGCCGTGGCAGGGGAAGGATACTGCAAAATCTCCATTCTCACCCCACTCCAGGGGGAGGATACTGCAAAATTTCCATTCCCACCCCACTCTCGGGCCAGCCAGAGGTGTGTTGGAATATTCATGACTGGGAGAGCCATGTGATTGAGTCAGCCAATCCGGCTGAAGTGTTAATTGAGCATGTCCAGAAACTTAGCAAGAAGAAGGGTGTGGTTTAGTCTGTCCACCATTAAAGATTGCTGTGGAAACATCTCAACATGTGGTGAAACAAAGCGGTATTGTAAATGTTTTATTCTACTTATAAAGAAGTTATTTGAATCAGCAAAATGCAGTTATCTTTTGAAGCTTCTGATTTATTGCGTAACTCTGACAGGTTATGGGCCCAGGAATCGCTCAAGAAGTAAAGTTAAAACTGCATTGTAATTTAAAGCTGATAAGAAGCTGTGTTGTTAAAGGAACAGGCAGAGAAGAAAAATAAAGCAGGATGGCTGCTGCTATGGAATTTAAAGACAGTCCAATACCCAAATTGGGGAAGAAAAATTATTTAATTTGGGCTGCAAAAATGGAATGTTTTTTGAAAGCAAAAGAATTATGGGACATCGTAGCAGACCCCTCACAAGTGCTTGGAGCAGCAGATCAAAAGGCTCATGACAAAGCTATGGCTTATCTTCTTTTAAGTCTGGGGGATGATCAATTCTTAAATGTAGCTGAATTAAAGTCTGCAAAAGAAATATGGCAGAAATTGAAAGCAGTACATGTCAATGTTTCTGCGTGTAATGTGGTCCAACTTTCAAGAAAGCTTTTCAGAATGAGTTTGCAGACAGGAGATTCTATGGAAGATCATTTAATGAAAATGCAGTCTAATTTTCTAGAATTGGAGCAACGTGGAGTAAAGTTTTCAGAGTCCCAGAAAGTTTTATTAGTGTTAAATAGTTTGGATCAGAGCTGGGAGACTGTGTCAGCTATTTTTGAAAGTAAGCCAGAAGCAGATTTGAATTTGGAGGCTTTGAAATAGTGTTTATTGAATGAATATGAGAAAAGGCTTTTCAGCCATGCTGATGGAAAATTCCACAGGTGGGGGCCCAACAAGGAGTACAGTGGAAACTTACAGCAAGTCTCCAGCAAAATTTTCCACAGGCTGCCTATCTCTAGCAACAGCCGAGGTGTCTGCAGACAAGAGGAGAGCAGAGGCAGGAGAGATCAAGTTACACAGCAACAATTCTGCAAGCAAGTTAAGAAAGCGTGTTTCATTTGTGGAAAGACCAATCATCTGCAGAAAAGCTGTGCACAGAGAAGAAATATGCAAGACAAGAGACATTATTTGCAAGGACAGATTGCAGTTGCAAAAGTTTGTTATAATAACAATAGAGACAAATGGTTGATTGACAGTGGGGCTAGTCAAACAATTGTTAATAATTCTGACTTATTTTCCAGATTTTTCCCAGGAAACCATGAAGAAGTAGCCTTAGCCAATGGTCAAAAGGCTAAAATCTTTGGAAGAGGTGATGTGCAAATTCCATATTTGGAATCCAGGTTTACTGATGTGTTATGTGTACCTGAAATGGAACATAATTTGTTAAGTGTGTCTAGTTTAGATAAGCAAGGTTATGAAACCACATTTGTTAATGGGAAGTGTCTCATCCAAAGAAATGGGAATGTTTGTGCACAGGGCATAAAAGAGGATAATCTTTATGTATTGCAGGGACAAAAGGTGCCACATTGTTCCCAGATATTTAAAAATGTAACAGAACACAATTCGTGTGTTCATCTTCTGCACAGACGACTTGGTCATGCTAATTTTAAGGTTGTTCAACAAATGAAAGAATTTGCAGAAGGATTAGGTTTGAAGGGATGTAAGGCATATTTGGATTGTGCAGTATGCAAAGCATCGAAATCCAAAGCATTCCCAGTGAGCAAGTTTAGCACAAGACAAACCACAAGAGCTCTAGAACTGGTTCATGCTGATTTAATTGGGCCTATGCAAGCCAGTTTGGGAGGAGCAAAGTATGCGCTGGTCATTGTGGATGACTACAGCAGGTTTGGGTTTTGCTACTTACTTAAGAGTAAAACAGAGGTGCTACAGCAATTTAAGCAATGGTTAAGTTTTGTAGAGAGAAGGTACAAACAACAGGTATGTCAGTTGCAAACTGACAGAGGTTCTGAATTTATGTCAACAAATTTTCAACAATGGTTGAGACAATTGGGAATAAGACACAGGCGCACAAATCCTTACACACCGGGGGAGAACGGAGTGGCTGAAAGGAGGAATGGTGTTTTGCAAACAATGAAAGACTCATTACTGGAGGATTCTGGTATGAGCAGGTCATATTGGGGTGAAGCCATACTGACTGCCAATTATTTAGTAAATAGGTTGTGGAGTTCATCCATCAATAATACTCCATATGCAATGTTATATGGGAGAAAGCCTTCTCTAGCACATTTAAAAATATTTGGTAGTACTGCATGGGTACATATTCCAAAGGCAATCAGAAGAAAGGGACAACAAAAGGCTAGAAAGCTCAGATTTGTGGGCTATGAGCCAGGCTCAAAAGGGTATCGCTTTAGCGATGGAAGTAAAAGGATAGTGATTTCAAGGTCTGCTAGTTTTGCAGAACAAAATTGGAACAGAATAGATGCAAATTCTGAAAATGTCTCACTTAGTGACGGTGATCCACTTAGCGACGGTGATCCACTTAGTGACAATAACTCATGTAATGATGGTGAATCATTTACTGAAGGTGTCAATGTTCAGGGAGGAGAGTCTGAACAAGATATGAAGCCAGAAAAGCTTGAAACACAAGTACAGGCAATGCCACGTAGGTCAGAGCGTAGGAACAGAGGGGTTCCGCCAGACAGGTATTCTGCCAGTAAAGTTAAAGTGTATAATGTGTCGTATGAGCCAAGAAACTATAAGGAAGTATTGGCATTACCAAAAGTTGAACAAAAAAAGTGGAAGGAAGCCATGGATAGAGAGATGAAATCCATGGGCGATCATGAAGTGTTCACATCTGTGACTTTGCCACAGGGTACGAAAGCTGTAGGATGTAAGTGGGTATACAAGAAAAAAGTATTACCCAATAATGAAGTACAGTATAAGGCAAGGTTGGTGGCACAAGGTTTTTCTCAATTAAAGAATGTGCACTATGATGAGGTGTTCGCGCCAACTGTAAAAGGTGAGAGCATAAGACTAGCACTGGCATTAGCATCAGCATACAGGCATAGAATTTGGCATTTTGATATAACCACTGCATTTCTCAATGCTGAATTAGAGGAAGAAATTTATATGGTTCAAGCGCCAGGGTATGAAAATAAAAAGCCTAACATGGTGTATAAATTGAACAAGGCTATTTATGGGCTGAAGCAGTCAGCCAGAAATTGGAATATCTGTTTAGATACTGCATTGAAAGGTCTTGGGTTCAAGAGTTGCAAAGCTGATGGTTGCATATACACTGGAAAGTTACAAGGTGGGAATTGTCTACTATTAGCATTTGTGGATGATCTTTGTTTCATTGCAAAGGATGCATCACAAGTTAAAGAATTTGCTAATAAGTTAGAAAAGAAATTTGAATTAAAGAATTTGGGAGAAATAAAGAATTATCTCGGTGTAGAGATACAAAAAACTGAAAAAGGTGGTTATATTCTCAGTCAAAGGAGAAAAATTGAACAATTATTAGAGAAATATAACATGAAAGATTGTAATATTGCTCCTACACCTATGAGCACAGATTTTTACAATAGTTTGGGTGAGGACAAAAGTGAAGCCTGTGATCAGGAGATATATCACTCTGCAATAGGGAGTCTGTTATATCTGTCACAGTGGTCCAGACCAGACATAGCTTGTGCAGTGAGCATCTTAAGTCGCTTTACTGCTACACCTACAAAGTTGCATTGGATGGGTGTGAAAAGAATTCTCAGGTATTTGAAGGGAACTGTGAATTTGGGTCTTCAAATAAAGGTCACTGAAGAATTAAAATTGAAATGTTATGTTGATAGTGATTATGCAAATGATGTAAAAACCAGAAAGTCTAATTCTGGAATTGTAATAATGTTTGGAGGGGCTTTAATTGGTTGGAAGTCCAGAAAACAAACAACGGTTGCTATTTCAACTGCAGAAGCAGAGTTTATTGCATTGTCTGAGTTATGTTCTGAAGTAGTTTGGTATGTACAGTTGTTACAAGATTTAAATGTAAATGTAAATGAAGCTGTAACTGTTTATGAAGATAATGCTGCTTGTATAAAAATGGCAACAGGTGACAGAGTGAAGAACAGAAGTAAACACGTGGACATTAAGTATTGTAATGTCAGGGAAGCTGTAAAAGAAAAATTGATACGTTTACATCATTGTTCTTCAGAGGATAATTTAGCAGACATGATGACCAAACCATTGGGTGGCGTCCATTACAGGAAATGTTTAAATCCAATAGGTCTGGTGTCTCTCCCAGTAATGAAGGGAGGAGTGTTGGAATATTCATGACTGGGAGAGCCATGTGATTGAGTCAGCCAATCCGGCTGAAGTGTTAATTGAGCATGTCCAGAAACTTAGCAAGAAGAAGGGTGTGGTTTAGTCTGTCCACCATTAAAGATTGCTGTTGAAACATCTCAACATGTGGTGAAACAAAGCGGTATTGTAAATGTTTTATTCTACTTATAAAGAAGTTATTTGAATCAGCAAAATGCAGTTATCTTTTGAAGCTTCTGATTTATTGCGTAACTCTGACAAGGTGGTATTTGCCGGTTCTCCAAACTACTCAAAATTTCCACTACCGGTTCTCCGAACTATTCAAAATTTCCGCTACTGGTTCTCCAGAACCTGTCAGAACCTGCTGGATTTCACCCCTGCTTTGTGGTATTCTGCAGCTGAAAATACAACATGTTAAGGGCACAGAATGCCAATCTGCTACTACAAATTGTGAAGTGTTGCGTAAGTGTACAGAGAGCCCAGACTTATAGTTTCTGTGAATAAAAACGGAAAGATCCAGAGACCTGGCTGTGACAACTCAGAATCAGAACTAATTTAAAATCAGATGTTATCTACTCACACAATAAGGATTTGATGAAATGTTGTTGGCCCAATGTTCAGTATTACACTTGGATAGCCCTACATTCTACTGGGGATTCTCCCAAATGTTTGAGAGCTTTGACCAAACAGGTGGCTTACTTAATTCCAGTGGACCTTTCAATACCAAACTGCAGTGTGGCAAGAATGATGTTACGGAGCCCTGTTACCTTCCCACCAAAGTGATACCTATTTATCTACTCGCATTTCCATGCTTTCAAACTGCTATGTTGGCAGGAGCTGGGGAATATACCATATTTTTTGGACTATAAGACACTTCAGACTATAAGACGCGCCTAGCTTTTGGGGAGGAAAACATGAAAAAAAAATCTGCCTCTGCCTCCCAGCAATTTGCCTCCTTGCAGCAAACAGCAAACAGCCTGGTCAGCTTCAGCACAGCCTGATTTAGCACGAGCAGCTGATTGGCAGTTGGATCTGCCTCCCGGAATACCACTAATCAGCTGTTCCAGGATGCGGGGATCACCGCCGCCCATTGGCGCCAGTGCTGCCTATCACCGCTGCCACCTATTGCCGCCTCCGCGGATCCCGTTTTCGGCCCGTTCCAGGAGGCAAGGATCACCGCCACCGCCTATCCCTGCTGCCTGGAACAGGCCAAAAACTGGATGCGCAGAGGCTGAAAATGGGGCGCATGGAGGCCGAAGAGGCCGAAAACGGGGCACACGGAGGCGGCAATAGGTAGCAACGCCGATGGGTGGCGCTAGCGCCGATGGGCAGAGGCAATCCCCGCAGCCTGGAACAGCTGATTGGTGGTATTCCGGGAGGCAGAGCCAACCGCCAATCAGCTGCTTGTGCTAAATCAGGCAGTGCTGAAGCTGACCAGGCTGTTTGCTGCAAGGAGGCAAACTGCTGGGAGGCAGAAGCCGAAGGGTGGGGGCCGGGGGGTGGCTTCACCAACATTCGCTCTATAAGACGCATAGACATTTCCACCCACTTTTTTGGGGGGGGGAGTGCGTCTTGTAGTCCGAAAAATACGGTAAATGTTAGATATAAGAAAATAAAGATTGTAAATAAAAAAGTCAGATATTTTTCTGAAAATAAATAAGCTTTGCCTGCTAGAAATTTGACAAAGTTGTTAAACATAATCGATGCAGCCAAAGGTCTATTTAAGTTCTATTGATTAATATTTGGATGATCTGCAGTTGACTGGCAAGAATCAACTATTATTACTACTAACTACCCTATTATTAAATAGCAGCAGCAGCAAATCCTATATGCTGGAATGTGGGGAGGGAGGATCTTTTTTTTCTGCAACAGATAAAGCAGAATGATCTTTCTCTCAAGTAAAGACCTTTAAAAATAGCTACAGTAAAATAATTATTTCTGCAACTTCGATCATCTGTTACAGTTGCTAAATTATTTATAGTCTTGCTAAGAAGCTGCATTGATCTATATGCTAGTCCAAAGAAACATTTCAATGTCTTATCTAAATGTTTATTTGCACTAACATACAGATATTTTCAGACATCAGCTAACCAGCAATTCAGAAAAATCCATGAAACATTTATTTTTGATTAAAGAACTATATTTCATTCAGTGCATACTATTCTCCTTTCTTGGTAGCACTTGAAATATACAAGTTGGATGTTCTTATACATTGAATTTGTTTACTGTAAAATAAGCTGCTATATACATGAAAAGGCTAGCATGATCATAATTCTTTCTTAGACCTAATTCATTCTAAATCTTTTATCCAATAACTGCAGTAAACAGCCATCTGCAAAACCAGATAATTTACATGATGACTTGTACATTTATAAATACCAAATATGGAAAAAATAGGGCTGCCTCATATCCCTTATAACTTTTTCTACTAATTAGCAAATATAATAAGAATTACCCAATGAGATAAGGCCATTTGGATTACTGTAATAAGTATCTAATTATTTCCAGATGATACGGCCAGTAAAATTGGCATTCTGAAAACTGAATTACCAAAAGCATTAAAATGATAAATACAGACTGGAAGCATTAAAACATTTATAGAGTTATCTCTTAGCTTAAATAATCTATATAGATCAAATTTAATTTGAGACATTGTATAATGTTTTTAGGGCATTTGAGGCAAGCACATAACACATCCCTGCAACTCCTTAAACCAATCATGTTGCTATTATTGACTGACTTCCCAGTTTTTGAAAATTGCCCTAATGTGGAGCGTCTGGATGATCTGTTCGAAATTTAAAATACAAAATGAAAAGAAAAAGTCCTGCAATCAATACTGTGTTTCCCCGAAAATAAGACCCTGTCTTACATTTTTTTGAACCCCAAAATAAGTGCTTGGCCTTATTTTCGGGGAGGTCTTATTATTTTGGGGCGCATGAGGCAAGACAGGGCTCCTCTTGCCGTCTTACCAGATTTCCAGCTCTGTCTCCCTAACCTTAACCAGAGAAAATGGTATTTTCAGGGGGAGGGCTCATTTTTGGGGGAGGGCTTATTTTTGGGGAAACACGGTAGGAATCCTGCCCATGGCCCCCAGAAACATTCCATCCTGGTGCAAAGCAAAGGGACATTGTTTTAATGGCTTCACAAAGTGTCAAGATGACGGGGCTACTAAAATCTTCAAACGCAGGGAATTCCCAAAGCGCAGAGGCCACAACAGAGCGAGCCCTGCTGTCTGGCCCATGTTCTCCTCACTTCAAATAGAGTAAGAACTGTATATGGGCCTTCTTGTGACATTTTTATTGGATAGGCAGGTTCAACCCTCGCAAGGCTATTCGTAATGTCTTTTCCTAGAGTTGCACTGCAGCTACGGGGTTGAATTGCACAACCCAAAGAAAAAATGTAAGTGTTTTAAGGAATAGCGGATAGGAGATTTATTATCATTTCCATATGTTCCAAAGTACCTTTTGCCTTTGATTCCAAGTATTACAAAAACATACTGTGAAATAATATAACCATTTGGTATATACTGTATGTGTGCCTGTTTGCGCGCGTGCGCGCGCGCGCACACACACACACACACACACACACACACACACACACACACACACAGAGAGAGAGAGAGAGAGAGACAAAAGCAGATTTTTTTTAATGTTAGAGAAAGACAGAGAAGATACCTTTGATGGAACGACTAAGCATGGAAGAAAGATGCACCACTGTTGATAATGCACAAACTAGACAGAGACAAACTGAACAAAGACTCACCCTTCTACTCCTGCCACTAAATTCTTTTCGCTTCCTGATGCTTCCGGAACATCATCTTCCTCTGAGGATCCTGCACTAGAAGATTCTTCATCACTGTCTGCAAGGTAATATGCCCTTGGCCTGAAACTGAAAGAAGGGACACAGGTCGAGACAGAAGCAACACTTAATTAATGTTGGATAGGACAGTGTTTTGATGCCTTTTAGGCAATTAGAGACTTTCTACCATTCCGTGCCAGACTTTGCTTAAAATAAAAGGAAACAGGTCTGAATATCCTACATGCGGTTTAATGAAATGTCAAATAAATTAAAGACATATAAGGATGTGTCTCTTTCATACTTAACTTTCCAATGTAATGGAATACAATGCCGGCAATTATAACATTAAGAAGATGATGATGAGAAACTTGGCATGGACTTTCATTTTTTAACTGTAATGGGATATGCTTCTGAGCTCCAAATGAATTGCTATATGAAAAGTCAGAATTGATTTTGTAAGTGCTGCGTGCTTCCAGAAGAATATGCATTCCTTCCACTGTTTCTTCTACACATACGTACCTAGCCTATTAACCCAACACCCACAGCTGAGTCCTAGCCGCACCCCACTCTAGGCCACTAGCAGTAATGGAATCAGAAATATTTTAAACGAGACATTTGGCAAGTAAGTGCAAAAGACAGTTACAGCCTCAGATGCAAAGCATGTTTCCATAAGGCTTGGGGCATCTTTTCAGAATCTCTTGCATTTCAAGTTGTCTTTAAAAAGAAATGCCCAGTTGATTGTGCCTTAATTGTGAATTGTGATTTAAGGGGAGAAATGCTCAGTCAGCACCTCTACATTTCATCCACAGCTTTTCCTGGGATTGAAATCTATTCATAATCAGTTCTCGAGAGATTGTTCTTTAAACCTAGGTTAAGTAGGTGGCAAAGTTAGAAAGAAGACCAATGTCCTCAGCCAAATTTTATTTGGCAGCAACCTCAAGCATCTTCCCAGCTGAGAAAGGACTTATTTTCCTTGTGCGTAATAGAGACAGTACTTTTGCAAAATCTGTGCCTATCTATTAGCTGACTACAAAATGTGCCGCATAATTATCTGACTTTTTTTAAAAAGAAAAAAAAGGAACAGCTCTTTAAAAATTCAAACCCTACAGAGTAAAGATAAAGATTGCTCAACAGAGATCATTAAACTTTTTCTTGCCAATAATCTCTTTTGTCACCCATAATTCCCCAAGATAGTTTTCTTTTGGGTTGATTGGGAACACGCCGCCCTGAGTCCTTCGGGAGTTGGGCGGCATATAAGAACACCATAATAAATAAATAAATAAATAAATAAATAAATTTCTGGATAAAAGTAGAGAGACAGGTTGAAGTAGATAACACTAAAGAAGTAGTAATTTAAGAAGCTCTCCATCTACCCACTGATCCCTCCTAAAACAAGTTTACTGTTTTATTTAACGTTTTGTTGTTATGTATTGTACCTAACATGTACGTAGCCTCTTGTACCAGTCCCCGTGAATAAATGGGCCACCCACCCACCCACTGGCCGGGCCTGGCCAGAAACGGCGCTTCTCCTGTCACGGGCTGGACGCCGACTTCGGAAGGCAAGCGGGCGTGGGCGACCGCCGGGAAGGCCGCATGGAAGGCCACCAAGCATAGCAGGGCTGCGGGGAAGGGAGTAGGCTGCTACCTCCCTTCCCTGCCACCCCGACATGCTTTCCTGCCTTCCACCTGGCCTTCCGCTTGCCTGCCTTCACAAACTGGCCACGTGGAAGGCAGGAAAGCATGTGGAGCCTTTCCCAGTCTCGAAGCTCCATACCCCACACCAACCCATGCTCAAACAAAGCCTCGCTGGGCGGCTCTGCCCCCACCACGGCCGCGCAGGAAAATTTCTCAGCACGATGCAGTTCTGGGATGGTGGAGAGCTCAGGCAAGAGCACACCCTGCCCTTCGGGACCAAAGGCGCAACGGGTTTTCCTCCCCCCGCCAGCATCGCCTTACCATCTGCTTTTGCTGCTGCTATGGGGCTGAGTCTGAGAGCGGCAGCAGTCGGCCAAAGGCCCCACGGAAGCAGAGCACGCCACACCCAAAATGCGGGAAACGGCAAGCAGATGTCCCGGGGCTGCTGCACATGCGCACCGCATCTCCCACAGCCCTCTTCCGGTGCAGACTCACATCCTACCACATGTGCAGTGCTGGGATATCTGCTTGCAGGTCGAGCGAGCGGCGAGCGGCGGATCGGTACAGGGGCGTGGCCAGCCAGCCATCGCTGGTGCTTCGGCGAACCATGGGTGGCCATCACTACCGGTCCGCCCGAACCGGTCCGAACCGGGAGCATTTCATCCCTGTATGTATGTATGTATGTACCTACCTACCTACCTACCTACCTACCTACCTACCTACCTACCTACCTACCTATTTATAAAATTTATTGGCCACCCATCTTACCATAATTACATTTACATCTTAGTTAAAAGATAAAATGTTAAAATCAAACCTTAAAACCAAAGACACATGGGGAGGATGGGATCTGCTATTATTCAATCAACCACCTCCATTATGCCTTTCCCCCACTGGGGCCACAAGCCTACTGGTAAAGCCACATCTTTAGGCCCTCACCAAAAGATAGGAGGGTTGGTGCCAACCTCATATCGGAGGGCAAGATGTTCCAGAGGGCAGAAGCAATAGCAGAGAAGGCCCTTTATACACTGTGTTGAGCTTCCAAGGAAAGGGTAGGAAATAAATGCCATAATGTAAATAGATATCCTTGTTACCTTTTAATTCATTATAATGAAGTCTACAATAGCAAGGGGAAAAAAATACTTCAGAATGCTACAAGCCTTCTGATAAATGTTCAAATTTCTCTTCAAAAACCATAAAGAAGGAAAAGCAGTGTCCTGTGATAAAATACTTAAACATCTCTGGCCATAAGCACCCAAACATGAAGAAAAGGGCTATTCATAGGATTTTCTAATAATATTAGACCAGAATAGCAATGAAACTGCATTATTATTTGCACTTCGGCACCTTCATTATTTAGCACACAATTTTATTTACAGATTTCAGGAGGCTAGCTCTGAAAGATCTTTTAAAAAAAACCAATTCAAAAGTTAGAAGCATTCATACTTATCGTTCTACCCATGGCTCAATCTTTCCAGACTTATTGCTTTATATTGCAGATGTGAATACGGTAGCTATTTAGACAAACTAGACTAGAGTGTTAGAACCGCACTGTCTTCAAGCAGTATCTGTAGTATTAGAGAAGTACTACTTGTAATAAGTGATGTTTGCTTCCAAATCTAGAGAGCACAATTCTCCATCCCTCGACATCCCCACAGGCAGACATACTTCAGAAATTTCAAGAACCGGGGAAAGAAACGGTATCCTTTTAAGACTCCCCTTCCTCTATTACTTCAGGAGCTGTTGCAGTGATTCCATCTAGAACTAGTATCCAGGACACACAGCTATGAAATATGGAAATCATACAGGTTTGATCAAGCATTTGAGAAGGCAACTGTATGTGTATTAAAGCTAATTATCAAGAGACGCTGGTTCCAAAGAATTGACCTCTCCATACCCAGGTTGTGTAGCAAATCCACTGTACAGTGGTTTCAACACTTCTGAACGCTTCAGCACTAACAAAATCAACAGTACACAGAATGGGCTGACATGACACATACCACTCACCAGAAAAAAATCCCAGATTGACGAATCCAAATATTATTAAAAAGAAAAGAAAATGGAGGGGAAATAAGAACAAGTGTTAAGTTAGAGAAGTGACAGTATAGAATCATTTCTGGCTAATTTCTATTAAAACACTTTATTTGGCCAGCATGAAATAAGCAGAATTAGCTGACCTTTTTAAAAAGTGTATTTTGTTAAGTCATATAGTGTAACCTAGACTGTTATTAAAGTATTGCATACACTGATTATGAAAACATAAATTAAAATATATAGCTGACAAGTTTTAATTTTTTAAAATGTACGTAGAAGTCAACCATTTGGGGGGAAGGGGGAGGCAAAGATATATACTATTGCAGAATTATGTGAAAGGTATAATCAGCTACATCTAGGGCAGTGATGGCGAACCTTTTTGGTGCCGAGTGCCCAAAGCACTCAAAGCACCCCCAAAATGCAATGCGAGCGTCCCCCGCGCATGCATCCCCCCTCACCCATTTTTGGCTTCCAGGTTGGTGTAGGAGGCCTTCCAGTCCCAAAACGGGGCGGGGGGTGCGTGCACACACCTCCAAAATGCAATGCAAGCGTCCCCCGTGCATGTGCCCCGCCCCCCACGCATGCGTGGCAGAGACCTGAAGACCAGCTAGCCGGCGGGAGGCGTGCACACATGCGTGGTGGAGCTGGGCTGGGGCGATGGCTGCCGTGCCCACAGAGAAGGCTCTGCGTGCCACCTGTGGCACGTGTGCCATAGGTTCGCCATCACGGATCTAGGGTCAACATAAACAGGGTAAGCTATTCAACTAAAATATGAAATCAACGGAGAAGGATGCAATAGAAAAAATAATTTAAAAATTAGTCACAATTCATTCATAAATACAACCTGTTTATTTCGCTTTTATTAAAACAGAATGTAAACACATTCATTGATTGTTGTACGACTGCGTGCCTTGAGTCTCAACTATATTTTATAGCAATACTTCTTTCCTAAGAGCTTGGGAGCTCTGCTAACAGCAAAGTATCTTTTCTTCCATTTAGTGCAGGCTGTATGTATATGTCAGCTTTACTGAAGTTTGCCCATCTTCCTGCAAGGCTGATAAATGGATCTTTCAGCAGGAAAACAGCAAACACATCTGAGAATTTAAAATCTCACCCAATGTTAAGCACAGGCTAGAGCCGTGATGGCGAACCTATGGCACGGGTGCCACAAGTGGCACGCGGAGCCATATCAGTGGGCACGCGAGCTCAGGTCCGGTGCGCATGTGCGCACCGGCTGGCTGATTTTCGGGCCTTCTGGGCCCACTGGGAGTCAGGAAACAGGATATTTCCAGCCTCCAGAGGGGATGGGGAAGGCCGTTTTCGCCCTCCCCAGGCTCCTAGAAGCCTGGAGAGAGCAAAAAATGGGCGTGCCATTGCATGCTGGGAGTGGGGGGGTCATACGCGCATGCGCGGGGGTGCATGGAATTATGGGTGTGGGCACGCACACACGTGATCCCACGCATTCCCCCCCCCCTTTTTGGCACGCGAACCAAAAAAGGTTCGCCATCACTGGGCTAGAGCATGAGATGATGAGGAAATGGAAGGAAGGAAGAAGAAAAAATCTTTGTTGTGTTTTGTGGCTAGTTGAAATTTGAATTGGTCTGTATATACATTCCACTGCTCAATATGCACAAATATTTATATTTCAGAGTCAGTTTGCTGGATGGTTAAGGCAGAGGTCTTAAACATCTACTAGGGGTCACCAACCTTGGCAACTTTAAGATTTGAGGACTTCAACTCCCAGAATTCCGCATCCAGCTTCACTGGCTGAGGAACTCTGGGAGTTGAAGTCCACAAGTCTTAAAGTTGCCAAGGTTGAAGACCACGGCTATAGGCCACTGAACTCTTTGTTACAGCCCACAATGGCTCAACAATGACAGGTACTGCTGGAATCCAAATCCTGCTGGACCAGTTCTGCAGACACCTGCTCCCTGCTACCACCATAGTTATATTTTTAATCCCACTTTTTAATGTATAACTCAATACATATTATGAGCATAAAACAATAACAATATACAAAAGGCTCATCAATGCATTTTGAGCTTGGGGGCAACAGAGTTAGACTGCGTACGATAGCTTTTACATAAACAATTATAGGTAGTCTTCAACTTATGATGACAATAGAGCCCAGTATTTATGTTGTTAAGTGAGAAATTTGTTAAGTGAGTTTTGCCCCATTTTTCTACTTTTCTTGCAACATTTGCTATGTGAATCACTGCAGTTGTTAAATAACAAACATGGTTGTTAAGTGAATCTGGCTTCCCCATTGACTTTGCTTGTCAGAAGGTCGCAAAAACTGATCACATGACCCCAGGATACTGCAACCGTCATAAATACGGGCCAGTTGTCAAGCATCCAAATGTAAATCACGTGACCATGGGGATGCTGCAATGGTGATAAATGTGAAAAATTGTCATAAATCACTTTTTCCAGTGCCGTTGTAACTTCAAACGGTCACTAAATGAACTGCTGTAAGTTGAGGACTACCTGTCCTACATTATTTACTATAAAGAGTTCATTGGGTTCTTTCATGGATAAATGCAAAATGTTGCTCCTACGAATTTTTTTCTGTACAAAAATTTAACTGATAAGCATATTCCTTACCCTTCTTTACCAAATTCTCCGGATTTTATTGCTTCACCCAGAGGTTCTTTCCCAAGTCTGGTCAAATTCATCTTTGTCTCGAGGGTCATCAGAAAAGATCCATTGTACAATATTTCCAGGTCAATCCAAAGTCCTAGAATTGTTGGGAGAACATTACGTTACATATAAACAACAAGAAGTATTTTTCAACAAGTAACAAGTAAGGTTTTTCGGGAGAAAAAATTGCCACAGGCTGCAAATTACACAGGTGCCTTCAGATTGTTTCCACCTCTTTTTTTAGAAGTCAAGGCTATTATTATAAATGTAAACAGCAATTTGATCGGTAAAGGCAAGCATGATGTAAAAAGACTTCATTACATAAGTCAGCAGATTTAGAAAATGTTAGCACTCCAATTGGTAATAGTGTTCGTATTCTGCTGTATTGATCTTGCAATTAGATTGTTTCAAAATCCTAAGTTTCTAGAAAATAAAAAGGTGATTCTTTCTAAAAAAAGAGACTTGCTACGGAACATTCACTTTCACTTTTTTTCGTCTTAAGAAAACCTGATGATCAGTTTTTATCCTGTAGTACCCTATTGTTCAAATCGTAAAATTCATAGATTGCTAGCTTGTGACAGTGGCGCCTCCAAAGTAACACAGGGGAAAGGATGTTTTGTTGCATTCAGACAAATAGAATGTGAGCTCAGTTAACACATACATGCACAAACTTACATTCATTCATGCTGTTGGATGTCTGCATTTCAGTGTGGATAAGAGGCAAATCTATTCAGTAAAATGGAAGTGGAATAATTTCTACACTGCACACTGGAGTAGCACTGATGGCTAACCTTTTTGTCGTTGCGTGCCGAAAGCGCGTGGGGAGTTGCAGTGCCCCTGCAGTTAGTCATAAGGAGGGGTGGAGGGCCCAAATTTCTATTATGTGACTGTAGAGATGCTGCAATAACCGTAACTTCAAATATAGGTCATACATCCATTTTTTCAGCACCGTTGTAATTTTGAATGGTCACTGAACAAATGGTCGTAATTTGAAGACTACCTTTATGATTGGAGATATGGTGATTTCATCAGAGTCAACAGGGATACAATTTTTGGATTGTTTAAATTTACTTTGTTGGCAGTTAAATTTTCAAAAATTGTAACAAGAGTTTAAAAATAAAAACTGCTAAGAATTACTATTTTGCCACCAAATTTAAGTAGCATGATCTTTGAAAGCTGTAAAATCAAATAAATGCTCTTGCTATAAACGCCCATCCTTGCTCTTTAATATTGTATTCTCAGTTCTAAAAGCATCCAAATATTGCCTTCCAGTTTTCTACAAAAATGCCCTAAATAAATATCCTTATGAACCCGTCTTAAGGGGCAATTAAAAAGCCTATAAGAAGAAACATGAAAGCTGCCTACACCACCTATGAAAATGTTTCCGCCTTGCAATTTGGATCCTGTCATCTGCCCTGAATTCCATAGGGGGGCATCCATCTATCTGAGGCAGACTGGCAATAACCTGAGCGCAACTGTTTGTAATTGTACTGTTCTGATCTGTATGTAATATCCTGCAATTATAACGGGGGAAAGCTTTAGAGAGCATCTGTGAGACAGAGAGATAAAACAGCCACATCACAGACTCAAAACATTGTTCCTATTTCGCTAAAGAAGACAGGAAATGAAAAGGATCAGCATCTCAGAGCAGCTGCACCGTGTTATTTACAATCAGTTGTGAGGAAGCTTGTCCCTTTATAGCAAACCAAACACGCCAAATCCCTGAGGAAGGGATCACTTTGGAATGTGATATCCGCAGTCAAAAGTATCTAGTAGGGATGTGCAAAACTTACCCCTTAATTCTCATGTAGAAATTTTCACTATAAAAAAAACCTTACCATATGGAATATTTCTAATATTCTTGTTTTACAGAATAACAAATATGGATGCATGAACAGGTTCAGAGGGAAGCCATTGGCATAATGCTTAAGGTGTCTGTCTATGTTCAAATGTACCTTACAGTCTCTCGGCTCAACTTAATTGGTCAATTCACACACTTTCTCCACCAAGCCTATTTTCTAGGGTGATTATTGAGAAGTAAAATGAAGAGAAATTCTCAAGTAAGCTCCCACAAAAACCATGGGATATAATAAACTGGGACAGGTGTACTTAAACTCAGATGTGTTTGCCCCCAAATACCTCAAATATTTACCTCAACATCGCAGTAAAGTATGTTAGTATGAAATATAGTGCAGTGCCTTTCTTCCTCCTCCTTCTAAGTCCACATTTTCCCCCTTATATTTAGCTGCTTATAATATACCCACAAAAGTATTCCTAAATTGAACATGCTGCAGTTTCACAATTAGGATTGCTTTTCAACTCTAAAGAGCTAAGTAGTAAGTGGCCTTTTTTCTTTCATTTAAATGCACCTCTAATGGAGACAATAAGCTATTTAATGATATCATCATGCGATATTATATTGGTTGCCTCTGAAATCTTTGTCAAAGCTTCAGTTTCTTTGGATGAGTAATTCCTGAGAAATGGGACGAATTTTTCACTTACTGGAAAAGTACCCAAATCTTTAAAGGGTAAAAGGGAATGAGGCAGAAAATAATAACACCCATTCAGGAGTCCTAACCAGTACATTTATTTTTCAGCACCAAAGAACTGGAATTTGCTTTCATGCCTTATTTTATAATGCCGTGTCTCGGTAACAATCTAGTCAAAGAATAGCCACCAATTGCTCTACAAGGACTGGAACATTCCTATTGCAGTAAATTGAATGAACCAATTCTACAAATATATCGCACTGTTGATTCACAATGAAAAAATGGTGTTGCTTTTTTTAAAAAAAAAACACCACTATCTTGCAATAAGAGCAGATTGAATTCTATTTCTATGATAGGATGAAAACAAAAAAAGAGTCATTCAAACTACAATTCTGTTCTTCGGAGTTCATTAATTTGTACTCAGATGCTGTTTCGACAATTTAATATGGCATTTACAGTATGTAAAGCAACAGACATGAATAGAGCCTATTTGATTAATCTCCTCCAAAATAGACCCACTGATCAAGAACCAACAAATACATTTTTCCTGTGATTTCAGTTGGTGAAATTCAGTTGCTTTCATTTATGCAATCAGTGAGTCAGCAAGCTCCAAGTACCAATTCTTTTTAATAATGTAATGGAATTAAACAAAAATAATAATTCAAGATCACAGATGATATAAATTTTTCATTCATGACAAATCCAAATTTTCCAATATCAAGCAATAAGAAGCAGTTGTACTTTAGCTGAATGTTTTATATTATGTTACTAAATTAAAAAAAGAAATAGTGTGCTTTTTTACTGGGTTGTTTTTTGTTGTTTGGGCTTTAAAAAAAATTGTAAGTCACCCAAAGTCTTCTAAAATAGGCAAGTCGTAATAAATTAAATTATTAAACCACAAATAGTTAGGAAAGATGTCCCCATTTCTGTACAAAATATAAATAATGAATTTAAAAAAGTAATATATGAAGGGAAATTAAAAGATGAGCCCAAATTTGAAAGCCCCCTTTCAAAAATTCATTTAAACTGATAGAAGAAAATACCAGTTATCTATTCTTCCCAGTCAAATACTTCCACATCTTTAATGGGCATATCTAGACAGCAATAGAAGAGAATGTACTGTACATAGCTCAGGGGTGCACTGTGGAGTCCTTGGTGCTCTCTGAGCTTAGTGGTTTGTTTGCAGATGTTTCATTACCCAACTAGGTAACATCATTAGTGTATAATTACTGTAAGTGTGGGGTTTGCTCTCTGTTGATATTCAGTAGTTTCCTGTGCCACTTATAGTTGGGTGTGGCTTTGTAATACCCCTAATCAAGGAAGGAAGTAAACCCTAGCAAGGAAAAAAACTAGCTGGGTAATGAAACAACCACCAACCAAACTCAGGGAGCATCAAGAACTCCACTTCTAGGTAATTAAAAAAATAGAAAACATGATTTGCTTGTGGAATAAAAAATAAATAAACTAAGTAAACTGAAGGTCTACGCCACGGCTGTCAAACTCGCGGCCCGCAGGCCAGATGCGTCATGCGCTGGCCACGCCACACCCAGTTTAACGAAGGGGGGGGAAGTCGTGATACGTCACGTGATGCCGTCGTGATGATGCGAGTTTGACACCCCTGCTCTACACAATGAAGCAATCAATTCAAGTAGCATTTACATACACCACTCCTCCCTCCATTTATTTATTTATTTACTAAAGAGATTTCTAGCCCAACCTAATCCCAAAAGGAGGGGTAAACACTGAAAACAAATGCAACAATGTTAAAATGAAAGCTACCCAGCCATAGCTTGTAAGAAGGACACCATGCAATAGGATTCCCCCACTTTCTTTCAAAATGCAAGGAGAGTTAGGGCTATGTCGGTGGGGGGGAGTCTATCAAGTGGGAGCTGTTACCCAAAAAGCCTTATTCATGCTATTTGAGCAAAGCATTGCCTGAGATAACACAATACCCCACTGTGTAGACCTAAATATATAACCTGAGCATTCTGAACTGGGCTCGAAAGCCTCTTGCTAACTAGTGCAGGACGTTTAAACAGATGTTTTTCTGTGCTGTATCATATGGACTGCCATTTGTCCGAAATGGTGTAGGGACTCCTGCTTGAGCGGGGGGTTGGACTAGATGACCTACGAGGTCCCTTCCAACTCTAATAATCTGTAATCTGTACAGTTGCAGCTTGGATGTTGCATCCAGAAGTAGTCTCATGCAGGAAAAAAACATGTTAGATCAGTCTAAGAGAGACATTGTTAGGATTAGAGAACATTCATTGATGCACTTTATGATTAGGTAAGCATGATAGTTTTCTATTATGAATGCACCCTACAACATTAAAATTCAACGCAATACCTTTATAATCAATGGTAGGCTTATAGGCTTGAAGGATTTTCGGCAGTGCAATTCCCATGTCCAATTCCGTTAGTGTTAATTCATTCATGAAGTATGGCAACTAGAAAGGGGAAAAAAAAGTAGAATAAAGCAGCCCTTTCTCTCTTTTCCCAACATTCATGGTGTTTGAATGATTGACACTACCTGGGATGGCCCAGGGCCACGTTAAGATCCCTGGAGGCCCCTGAAAACAACAATCTGGTTTATTAAAATATTACCTGCACCTTTATTTATCAATAAATCACAGTAAGTATATGCATAATAAAGTGGTAACAATGCCTTAAGTGTATTTAATTTTGATGTATGAACGTTTTGTTCTTATTATTCTACTTTTTGAAACTTAAAACATTTTCATAGACCCCTTTCACCCTGCAAAGTTTTGTAGGACATAGGAGTGTACCTACAAGTAGTCCTCAACTTATGATCACAACTGACCCTGGAATTTTGGTTACAAGTCGTTGCAGTTGAGTCACCATGTGACCGAACTTGATTTTACAAGTGTTTTTACAGTGCTTGTTAAGTGAATCACCATGGTTGTTAAGCAAATCAAGTCATAAGTTTGAATCCAGCTTACCTAGTAGAGTAAGTTTTTTGCCAGAAAACTGCAAAAATCATTGCAAAATGTGATCATATGGCTGTGGGATGCTACAACTGGTTGTAAATGTGAACTGGTTGCCAAGGGCCCATGCCAGAGCAAGCTCAGATGGCAAAAGGGGAACGGTAGGTAGACTTTATATATTACCCGGACTCCAAAGGCGGTTAGAGCCTTACCTGAGGTAAAAGCGGCATTTAGGGCTTAGCTAGTCGCTAAGTCGCCCTATCGGGTTAAGCGTCTGTTGTTCAAACGGAGCAAAGCCCCTTACTTTTTCTCTGTGCGCACACCACGATGGCCTGGGGAAAAGGGTGGGTGGTCCAGGGACTCACCCCCTGAGGCAGACCAGACGGAAGCCCTGCCGGTCAATGCCACCGTGCACCTTCACCGCCCGCTGATTGCCGTAATTCCACTTGGGAAGGTTTAGGAATGACGAATCACTCATGATAGCAGTCAGTGAATCAATCAAGCAGTCAAAGTAGAAGAAATTTGCAGGAAATCCAATGTTGGGATGGGAGTCTGTTTTGCCACGTTTCGTCCTACTGAGGACCGAGTCAAAACTGGGTCCTAGCAGGGCGGATCCCGGCAAAACAGACAGACTCGGTCCTTCAAGCTGACAGGACGAGGACAATCCATCCTGACTGCTGGCTCCTCCCACGATGGAGAATGTGACTAAGGGGTAGTATGACAGTCGTAATTTTGAGATAAATACCTTTTTTTTAGTCCATCGTAACAGTGAACAATCTTTAAGTGACTGGTTGTAAGCTGCGGACTACGTGCATTGTGACCAAGGACACCAGGATTCCTCCATTCTGGTCCCTGGGCAGTGCCCTCCACAATCTTTTTAGCTTGGGCTCCAAACGGACCAGAAGCCTGGAGACACTTGCCCATGGTGAACTAGCATTTTGCAAAATGCCAGTCAGACAATATGTGGGCTCTTAAGCACAGTCCTCTGAAAGGTTGGCAGAACTTTTTCTAAACAATGTTCATTGTTCTTTCAAAAGATTGATAGACCTGTCTGACCAAAATAAGAGAAAAAGGTTCCTGCTTGATTTAAACTAAAAGGACATATATTATTGATTCTCCCAAATAAAGATGGTGTGTGTGTGTGTGTGTGTGTGTGTGTGTGTGTGTGTGTGTGTGTGTGCGTGTGTGCGTGCGTGTGTGAGAGAGAGAGGGAGGGAGGGAGGGAGGGCGAGAGGGAGGGCGAGAGGGAGAGGGAGAGGGAGAGGGAGAGGGAGAGGGAGAGGGAGAGGGAGAGAGAGAGAGAGAGAGAGAGAGAGAGAGAGAGAGAGAGAGGGAGAGAGAGAGCACATGCACACATGCTCTTGATGACTGCTTGGACAAATCTTGCAGTTTTCTGGGCAACATTTTTGGAAGTGGTTTGCCACTGCTTTCTTCCTAGAGCTGAGAGAGAGTGATTAGCTCCAGGTCACCCAGTTGGCTTTCTTGCATAAGGCAGGACTAGAACTCATGGTCTCCTGGTTTCTAGCCTGATGCCTTAACTACTACACCAAACTGGCTCTTTTGTCCCAAATGAGAGCACTGCAGGTTTTCTGTTCCTTCTACCAACACATGGTTTTCAGTGCTTTCTACTATTTTTAATTTCTTGAGAGGTGTGCTATTTTGCCTACTCCAATATCATTCTACATGTTCCGCGGAATACCTTTGGGTTCTGCTGCCAACATTAGTATTCCCTTGCAGCACATATGAATCTGGACATATCAAAGCTGGAGTGAAATTAATAAGAGCTTCCCTTTCTAACTCAAGTGACAGAAAGCACCATAAATCTGTTTCCAAAAATAGCCTGGCTGACAGATCAATAGGTGACGGGACTGTCCCAATGTGACATGAAAGCTCCCTCCTGCTTCACCCTGCATATCTTCTCCACTCCATCAATCTGTCAGTTGGTCTATTTCTCAGCACAAATCTACCAGTCTTCTAAATCACCAGTAGCGCTGTGTTCAGAAACATCCTGAGTGACAGATTACCAGCGTGGAGCATCCCTGTGCCAATGACAAGTCACCAGGGAAACCTGAAAAGTGGCTAAATCATCTGCATCAAGCACTCACCCAGATACCAAAAGCCCGTTACTACTCCATTTTAAGGAGAGCGATCAGTCCTGCCAGCTAGTGATGGCAGAAGGGGAGGGGGAGAAAACTGAGGAGAATCACCAATTGTTTTCCTTCAATTGTCCTGTACAAGTAGTCCTCAAGTACAACCCCAATTGGGAACCAGAATTTCCATTGCTAAGCAAGGTGGATGGTAATACCAATAACACTATCTATCTATCTATCTATCTATCTATCTATCTATCTATCTAATCTATCTATCTATCTATCTATCTATCTATCTATCTATCTATCTATCTATCTATCTATCTATCTATCTATCTATCTATCTATCTATCTATCTATCTATCTATCTATCTATCTATCTATCTATCTATCTATCTATCTATCTATCTATTTATTATGAGGCTTATATACCGCCTCATAGTGCAAGCACTCTCTAAGCGGTTTACACCATTAAGCAATGTATATTTACATTGCCCCCAACAATCTGGGTCCTCATTTTACCTACCTCGGAAGGATGGAAGGCTGAGTCAACCCTGAGCCGGTGAGATTTGAACAGCTGAACTGCTGATCACAGTCAGCTAAAGTAGCCTGCAGTACTGCACTCTAACTGCTGCGCCACCTCGGCTCGACACTTGCTTTACAGCATTCTCTGGGTGGTTTACAGAGTCAGCATATTGCCCCCAACAATGTGGGTCCTCATTTTACTGACTTCAGTGCTGTGTTCAGAAACATCCTGAGTGGCAGATTACCAGCATAGAGTAGGGAGCCTCAGAAGCGTGGAAGGCTGAGTCAACTTTCAGGATCGAAGGCCTGGCAGTGAACAGGGTCAGGCTGCAACACTACATTCTAACCCAGTGATGGCGAACCTTTTTTTCCTCGGGTGCCGAAATAGTGCGCGCACGCGCTATCGCACACGCGTGTGTGCCCACACCCATAATTCAAAGCTCCCCACTTGCCTCACCCCCCTGCGCATGCGTGCATGACCCCCCCCACTCCCCTGTTTCCTGACTTCCAGTGGGCCCAGTAGGCCCGTTTTTCACCCTCCCCAGGCTCCAGAGGCTTTCTTAGAGCTTGGGGAGGGCGAAAACGCTCCCCCCGCCAGCCCGGAGGCCCTTCGGAGGCCAAAATCGCCCTTCCAGAGCCTCCGCGCGAGCCAAAAATCAGCTGGCGTGCACGTACATGCGCGCTGGAGCTGAGCTAGGGCAACGGCTCACGTGCCGGCAGATATGGCTCCACGTGCCACCTGTGGCACCCGTGCCATAGGTTCACCATCACTGTTCTAACCACTGTGCCACCACAGCTCCTGTTAAGTAAGTCATACCTAATCTTATGCCCTTTTTTTAAAAAAGGGAATCACGGCAGTTGTTAAGCAAATTTGGCTTTCCCCATTGATTTTGCTGGATGGAGGCTGATTGGGAACATTGCAAATGGCAATCACATGACCCCGGGATGCTAAAACCACTGTAAATACATGCCGGTTGGCAAGCACCAAAATTTTGATCATGTGACTTTTGGGATTCTGCAATGAATATGAGGACCAGTCCTATTTTTCAGTGCCATTGTAATTTCGAATGGTGGCTAAATGAATGGATGTATGTCAAGGACTACCTGCAGTGAAGCCACTAGGTTAGGACTTGCAAGTTCTGTTACTAAGGCAAACTGCAGCTCAGTTGTGAGGGCAGCACACACTTTGCTGCTGTTTCAAGCACTGGAGGTATGCACATTAACACTGTGGTGAGCAGCAGCTCAAAGTCAAATAAGAAACCCAGAACTGGCTCTGCAAAGAAAGTAGAGAAATCTTTCTCACTGTCCTAAAGGAATGGCATATAAATCACTATTAGAACCTGTGATGAATACATGAAGGGCACAAGACATGGACTAAAGGCCCATCTTTTTTCTGTTTCAACAAAAACCATCTACAGATTACAGCGGTCTCCAACCTTGGCAACTTTAAAGCTTGTGGACTTCAACTCCCAGAATTCCTCAGCCAGCAAAGCTGGCTGAGGAATTCTGGGAGTTGAAGTCCACAAGTCTTAAAGTTGCCAAGGTTGGAGACCCCTGATCTAGAAGATACTTATTTCTATTAAAAACAAACAAAAATGGAAATGGGGCAACACACAAACGGTTACATCAAACTTGTGAATGATAGTGCCTTGGCATCCATTTAAAAATCTTCAACAATGTGGTGGAATGACCAGCTGGAGGGGAAGGTGCCCCTCTAGAGATAGTAAAGAGACATTCCAGTTTAGAGTTTGTTCAGGGGAGAATAGTCTGAGGTAAAACCTTTAGGTCTATCAACAATAAAATATCTAGTTGGTCCTATTCATGAGTGGCTCGGATTGCCTGTGCCTGACAAACAGCGTCTCATAATCCCAAATGTGCCCATAAACCCAAAATGAGTTGCCTGTCCCTGCACTAAGAAAAAAATTAAGGATCTGTCAAAAGATCTTGTGGAAGAGAGGGGGAAGGGAGAGTACATTTTACTAGATTAATGTATGATTTCGTAATTATAAGCTAGTTGACAAAATGTTCATCTTAAAAATCTTCCTCACCCTGATGTTGTCTCAGTGCATTTGGAGGGCGTCAGACTGTGGAAGGTTGTTCTTAAGAAATGTAGGGATGTCTGTCCTGATTTAGTTGAGGGAATTCTACTTCTTGTCAGTATTGTTTTTCTCCTCACTATTCTGGCAGCACTTTCCTAGCTCTTCTGGTGCTCAAGCTTTAAATAGGTCCTCCGTCTTCCTAGCTCCTAATGGATCACTACTGTAGCAACACTGAGTATAGCAACAAGATCATTACCAAGATGACATGAATAAGAGAGAGGGTGTGTCAATAATTAATTCAACCGACCTAGTGAACTCCACGCAGATTTCCAATATCAGAACACTATTATTTCATGGACATTTGAACAAAATGTTCCTAGCCTTTAGTAGAAAGAACAATAAAAGCTTTGGCTGAGCTTGGAAGGCAAGCTTGTGTGTCCAAAATTGTAAGCTTTAATTCACAGATGCATCAACCATTACCCACATTGGCTGCAGTTGCTTTTTTAAAAGACGCCAAATGGCTATCTCTACTAAAATATTCAAATGGGAAATTTGTTTTCATGCTAATATACAATCATTCCTGCAGAACAGCATTAGGAAAACTGATCATTTATGCTGCCAGCTAATTTGGAGTTAGTCCGCTTGTTTCATTTGTGCAATCAAGACACGTAGAGGAATTAACTGAATGGGACACAGCTGAATCGCAGCACCACCTTGGGTCATACATTTTCATTTAAAACTCATTTAGAGGAACAGAGAAACAAAAACAGTGCTTGGATCATTTATTATTCAAAAGTCTGCAGACTGGGGGCACAAACAGCACCAATCAGAATCTCTGCCTTTGGCTCTCTGATAACTCTGATAGTCCTGAAGATTAATGCTTGGTGTGGATAAATAATTCACTCATATGAAAATCCTGAACGAACAACCAACTCTTGAAATAACAGGCAGACTGTTGCAGACTGATGGACCTGACTGAAGCCAACGCACAAGCATTGAGTTGTGAACAACAGGTAAATGGTTGCTGGAAGAATTATTGTTAATAATCTAAAAAGGAGGACAAAACTATGTTTATATTATTAAATAAAACTTATTTTGGGGGTTCTTAAAGGGGGAAAAGGGACGCAGTGGCTCAGTGGCTAAGACGCTGAGCTTGTCGATCAGAATGTCGGCAGTTCACCGGTTCGAATCCCTAGCGCCGTGTAACATTACTTGTCCCAGCTTCTGCCAACCTAGCAGTTCGAAAGCACATAAAAATGCAAGTAGAAAAATAGGGACCACTTTGGTGGGAAGGTAACAGCGCTCCATGCGCTTTCAGTGTTGAGTCATGCCGGCCACATGACCACGGAGGCATCTTCAGACAGCGCTGGCTCTTCGGCGCAGAAATGGAGATGAGCACCGCCCCCTAGAGCCGGAAACGACTAGCATGCATGTGTGGGGGAACCATTACCTTTAAAGGGGGAAAAGTATCAGATCTCCTGGGAGATCATCTCCATGAAAGTTCATTTAGTACTTTTGAGTCAAGGCAGAAAAGGAAGCAGGCCTATTAGAACTGCAAAGGTTACCATCTTTTCTCTCAAAATGTTTCTGTTCTTGACATTCCATTTTCTTTTTTCTCACAATCCTTTTATGACATATCTTTTAGGTCTGTCTAGGGCAAGGACTACTATTACTAATTTTTGTAACCTATTCTAGGAGTTTACTTCAGCTAACAAGTAAAATTAAAATGGTTCAAATAAAAATAAAATGATGCTCCCTCAGGAATTAGAAAGACAAAAGTAGAAAACCTCTAGAAGCATTTAATCTTCCAAAAGTGTCCAGAAACCACCAAGAGTCTAACTAATAGTTATGATAAACATGCCAAGCAATTTTATGGTTCAAGAAAAAACAGACTGGTGTAGTCCCCGACAGGTTGCTTGATAGCATCCTGCACTGCCAGCAGACCGAAAACTCTATAACAGTTCCCTTCAAGAATGGGCTACCCAAACAGATCGTAGAAATTTAGGAAAATATTCCTACCTTTATTTTGCTGAGCTTCATCTGTATTTTCTTTGACACAAAGTCAGACCAATATTTCTCTCCCAAGAAATCCCAAAAGATTCTTCCCAGCAGAGCATTGATCCAGGCTTCCTGTTCTTCATCTTCACTATGGAAGGTGGTTAGCAACTGGCGAGAGATGTTTTTTTAAAACTCACTTTTAATAAGTTTCACAATGCTACTACTGAATATATAAAGTGAACAGTTAATTTTAACAAGTTTAATGAAATAATTTTTTTGTACTTAACAGCAAGTTAAAAATATTTCACATGAATGAGTCTACTATATTGTCCAAGATAGTCAGCTGATGCTTCAATATGTAAATCACCAGAGTAGGAGGAATAAGACTGGAAGCTAAACAGGCTGAAGAACTGGGGTGCCAGAAACAGAAACCAAGCAGAGCCTTGCCTCAATTCAGCCCATGAAGACTTTGACACCGATCTAAAATCAATCATCCAGTCTCTTCAGGAGAGAGCTGCTGCCTTTGGCAGTCAGAGACGAGTAGCATCAGCTTTGTTTCATTAAAAGCTAGCATTCTTCCCCATCATAAACATTTCTATGCAACAGCAATCAGAAGTTGGAAAAATGTTTTGATCGTATGCACTTTCATGTCCGGTTTCAAAGCTTCTTCCCCAGGACCAGGGGTGAAATCCTCCCGGTTCGCCCGGGCCAGTCCTTCGGCGTATAGCCGATGGAACTGGTGGCGGTCGCGGCGCGGAGCTTCTCCCGCCCGCTTTCCCGGCCCGGCTGAACGCCGCCATTCGGGTTATTTTTCCCTCTGTGCATGCGCGCGCATGCACAGAGGGAAAAATAACCCGAATGATTGTGTTCAGCCGGGCCGGGAAAGCGGTGATTGTGTTCAGCCGGGCCGGGAAAGCGGGCGGGAGAAACTCCGCGCCGCGACCGCCGCCAGTTCCATCGGCTATACGCCGAAGGACTGGCCCGGGCGAACCGGGAGGATTTCACCCCTGCCCAGGACGTTCCTTTGACAGGATCTGACAATGGTTTCTGCTTTGATCACAATGATCACAGTAGCTTTTAGTAAGGAATCTTGTGCCTTCTTAATCTTGGATCAGACTGGAACTGAGTCTTTTCTCAGTGATTCCACTGTGCTTCCATTAATCTTGAATTGAAGCTTTTAACAGATTTCCTAAAACTTTTGGGTAACAGCAATATGCCATATGTGGGATCGAGAGGACATTTTCGCAAAATGTAGTCTGTAGTTAACAAATGGCAGACCTATGCATTCCCCATTATCTCTAACTTCCCAATTGCTGATAAAATGAAGGCCAGTTTCCAACTGCACCTTATCAACAAAAATACAACTCAAGATGCCTGGGTAGCCTTGGGTCTTACCAATGGGACTACTATGTTTGGAACATAGTAGTTTAACCTTAGAACTTTAAACCTTAGACTGTCTACAGTCGACCTCACCCCATTCCTAAGAGGTCTGTAAGGGGCATGCATAAGTGCACCATTGTGCCTACCGTCCCTGTCTTACTGTCCTATTGTCCAAATTTACCTGTACCTACTTTGCTTTTGTTTATGTTTATACCATACCTGCTTCTTGTACATGTTTTGACAAATTAAATAAATAAATAAAATAAACAAACATGGTATTGGGCTATGGTTACTATCAAAGGGCCTATTGGTGGTGGCAAACACTCACCTTAAAACATAAGTCAAAATGACTGAAGAAGTCCAAAATGGGTGTCTTATTAAAATAACAAAATTACAGAAATCATTGGGCGCCCAACTAGCTGAATCTAGCACTGATGCTGATCAGAGAAGATCTTCAGATTTGCAAAGAATGGAAAGGGCATAAACACAGTTCAGTCTCCTCATAGGAATAATTTACAACTGTAAATTGTAAATAATTTACAAAGAAATTGGATGAGGTTGCCCAAGGCATCTTGGCTGTCCTCCTATCTGATAACAAGAGCATTTTGTATTGCTATGCCACTTAGCTTAACAATAACACAAATGCCATAATAATTGCCTTTTGTGGGGGGTTATTTTAACCAGATGACCCTCATTGCCTCTCAGGGGAAGCATAAAGGCATTCCCTATCTAAATCTTTGAGGAAGTTGCCATTGTAAAGGTATATAATTGTAAATCAAAGCCATCCATCACTTAGGAAGGACATATGCCTGAAGGGTTTGGTTTGAAAGGAACAGAAAAAAGCTTCAACAGTTAAATCAATAGTGACTGACCTGTATCCAACAAAGAGGGGATAGAAAAAATTCAGAGATCCAGCTAATACAAGTTATTGAACTAATACAAATTTATGCCTAGACAAATAAGATTATTTATGCAGATTGAAGTATAAAGAATAGACCTCTCAATGTTGCCTCCAGATAACAAACAGGGCCTGTTGTGGTTATTGTTTGGGGAAGTTGCTCATGCCAGAGCCTTGTTTGTGAGAGATTAAATATGTGGGTCTCTGGATGTTAATTTAAATTTAAGTGCAACTATTAATCAGAAGCAGGTGCAATTCTTGTTGATTGTGTGATTCTATTACTGACACCACCACCCCACCGAGCATTATATTCTCAGAATCAGAGCTGGATTATGCAGAGCAGCCTGAATAAGTCAGCTTGTGTTTCAGACCTAGAAAAGGTGGCAATTAATTCAGGATGGAGGCAAAACAACCGTAAGAATGACTGCAGGTAGGAACTGCTATAACAATAAAGGAAAGGGTAGTTGGATGTTAGTAGGAAGGCAAGATAGTATCTATATGTGCTGCCTTAACACCAGTCTCTCTGCCAACCTTGATAACATGGCTAACATGCTGTTAATAATAAACTGCTTCAACTCCTACCCTCAAAACGACGCTATAGAGCACTGCACACCAGAACAACTAGACACTAGAACAGTTTTCCCCCGAATGCCATCACTCTGCTAAACAAATTATTCCCTCAACACTGTCAAACTATTTACTAAGTCTGCACTACTATTAATCTTCTCAGCGTTCCCATCACCCATCTCCTCCCACTAATGATGTATGACTGTAACTTTGTTGCGTGTATCCTTACGATTTATATTGACTGGTTCCTAATATGATTTGATTGCTTATATGTACTCGGACTATCATTAAGTGTTGTAGCTTATGATTCTTGACGAACGTATCTTTTCTTTTATATACACTGAGAGCATATGCACCAAAGACAAATTCTTTGTGTGTCCAATCACACTTGGCCAATAAAAATTCTATTCTATTCTATTCTATTCTATTCTATTCTATTCTATTCTATTCTATTCTATTCTATTCTATTCTTATTTTCAGTACCAGATTAGTTAACAGAAAAGTGTTTGCATCCACAAAATCTTCCAAGAAGTATATTAACTTTGCTTATTTAACTGGTTGATAGAAGGGACTTTATTAGTCTTTTACAAATACACACCCTGGTTTTAAGTGTGTGTATCAACTGGAGCTTCCAGGTAGGGGGAAAGGGTGTTTTTAATTTCTAAGAAAGTCATTAATCTGCTGAAGTAACCTGGTCTGTATTTCCATTGTGCTGGAAAAATGAGACAGGACTGAGACTGAGCTGGTGTACCCTCTACCTCACTGCTCAAGAGCTTACCTCACTCACTATGTGAAATATACAAGCATCAATAATGGACATTACACACAAACAAGGAGAGAAAAGGGTCATAAACAGTATTCAAGACAGTCCCAAGTAAAACAGAAGAGACTGTATATAGGGTATGCAAAGGGTGATCTTCATAGAATTTAATTTGGATGGGGTAAATCTAATACCTGCTCAGTACACAAATTCAAAGTAAACATTTTCACAAAAGATTATTCTACCCTCTGCTTGAACATATTCAGCAAAAGGGAACTACAGGTTTTTTTGGCAGTTAGTTCCACTGTCCACTGACTCTGATTTTTGCTCGATTACTATTTGGAACCTTGACACTGCTCTTATTGACAGAACAAGACTTCCCAATATAATAGCTATTTTCCTGTAATTGAAATCCATTATTCCACCTCCTACACTCTGGAATGAGAGAGAACATGTCTTTATTATCATTTATTGATCTGATTAAACCAGACCTTTATTTTGTACAACTTAAGACAGTGTGTGTAATGCTTCCTCCTATTAGCTTCACAACAACTACCTACTGAGGTGGGTTATGCTGAGTGTGTGTGACTGGCCCAAAATCACCCATCTGGCTTTCATGCCTAAGGCGGTGCTAGAACTTCCAGACTCCCAAATACTAATCCAGCCCTTTAACACAAACTGGCTCTTTATCTTTTGAGTGACATCTTTCAGCTTTTTGAAAATTGTAATCATATTTCCCCTATTCCAAACCTGTCTGCTTTCTCGAGGCTAAGTCTTAGAATCTTTCTTCATAATTTCTAGATCCCTAGAAATTGTGATTTCTAGGGATCTAGATTGTGATTTTCACTGTTCTGCTCTGAATCTGTTTCAGTTTTTCTAAACATTTTAAAAATGTGGGGCCCAGAAACTGGACACAATACTTAAGTATCATGACCAAAAAACCTGAAATGATTTCTTCCTATGAATTTAGAACATATTTCTCTTAATCAGCCTAAAATAACTTGTATTTTGAATAAATACTTGAGTACACATCTTTTTATAATAGTTTAAGTCCCAATTATTATAATTCTGTTTCTATTAAAAAGAACAATTGTTGCAATATTTTTAATTTTGCTGTCTAACATCAAAATAGTTCTATTGATGGGTAGTCCTAAAAGTGTAAGAACTAAATGAAATATCTATTGTTGCAGAGATCTTTTAAGCTGCATCAAAATAATGTTGAATGTTGAGAAAGTGAGCATACCGTAGAAATATTATTAGCTCCACACTTCTTTGGGAACAAAAAACAGCCCCTGCCCACTTGAGCTTAGCAGACACTACAAGGTAAATCATAACACCTCAATCAAGAATATTTAAAGAATATACTTTACCTTTTTCACAGCTGTGGGGCTGCTGTCAGCACTGTCAACGGGACTAACCGTAGGGCTTGGGTGTTCTGGTGGAATGCACCTTGCCATGTACACATTATAGTCTAAAAGTATTTTCTGCCTGATATTGAGACCCAGGTCCTTCAGCTTTGGCTGAGGAAGGATTTCTTCTACACTTCCTTTACTGCTGCTGCGGCTGTGTGTAAGAATCGTAGACTGGCTATTGGATCGACTATGTCCTGGCAAGAAGCCTGAATACAATAAGAAGGAAAAACAAAGGGTAAAGCATCAATAAATAATCAAATATGGAACATAAGAATGAAACAGAATGAAAAACAGAAGATTATGATGCCAATACTCAGGCAAATTACAAGGTTGTCAATATGACAAGGTGGTAAACATACACCGTGATTTAATCTATTCATTATGTAAGTAGACACATTACTATTCCACACAATCTATTCAAGGTTATACTGTATAATAGTTTTGACTTTAACGTAAAGCACAGGAGATATCATTTTGTAGCCTTCAGTTGTTGTTGAATTCCCAGAGCCACAGCCAACATGGACAATGCTGGGTATTGTATTGTAGTTCAGTAACATCTGGAAAGCCACAGGTACTCCCCCTGCCCTCTGCCGTTCTATGGCAAAGGGTAAGTAAACTATCTGGCCATGCATCTTTTTCAGTACCATATATAAAGACACCAATCCTTATTTTAAAACAGGTTTTGGCAATGTTTACAAGAAACTGTCTGAAAATAAATCATAATAAATAAAAGAGAGAATTTTAGAGGAAAGAAGACAGCCGAGGATGTAAAACTCTGCACCAAATCTGATATGCTGAACAATTCTAGACTAGAAAAGAACCTGAATGTAAGGAAAGCTAAAAAATCAAGAATCATGAATGTCAGCAAATATTTATTTATTTATTTATTTATTGGTATTTCTTATATGCCGCCCAACTCCCGGAGGACTCCGGGCGGCGTACAACAGAAAAAATACAAGAAACCAATATAAGCATTTGAAACAAATATAAAAATTAAAAACCATAATCTTAAAAACATTTAATATCAATTCAACTTCATACATACTTGGGGGTGAGCTCAGATGGATTACACTTTACCCCCTGCCTGCAGGAAAAGCCATGTCTTAACAGCTTTCCGGAAGGCCAGCAGGGTGGGGATAGTTCGGGTCTCTGGGGGAAGTTGGTTCCAGAGCACGGGGCCTGCCACAGAGAAGGCTCTCCCCCTAGGGCCCGCCAGGCGACATTGCTTAGCCGATGGGACCTGGAGGAGGCCAACTCTGTGGGCCCTAACCGGTTGAAGGGAAGTGTGAGGCAGAATGCGGTCCCGGAGATAACCTGGTCCTAAGCCATGAAGGGCTTTAAAGATGGTGATCAACACCTTGAATTGGACCCGGAGACCAATGGGGAACCAGTGCAGCTGGCGGAGTAAGGGTGTCACGTGGGTGTACCTTGGCACACCCACCACAGCACGCGCAGCCGCATTTTGCACCAGCTGAAGTCTCCGGATACTCTTCAAGGGTAGCCCCATGTAGAGCGCGTTGCAGTAGTCCAGGCGCGAGGTGACAAGGGCATGAGTGACCGTGAGTAGAGCCTCCTTCTCCAAGTATGGCCGCAACTGGTGCACCAGGCGAACCTGTGCAAAGGCCCCCCTAGCCACAGCAGAGAGATGGTGATCCAATTTTAGCTGTGGATCTAGGAGGACCCCCAAGTTGCGAGCCTGATCCGAGGGGGTCAGTTTCGCTCCCTCGAACATCAAGGAGGGACAATTGTCATAGTCCTTAGGAGGCAATATCCAAAGCCACTCAGTCTTGTCGGGATTAAGTCTGAGTCTGTTCCTCCCCATCCAGATCCTAACGTCGTCCAGGCACCGGCACATTACATCAACTGCCTCTCTGAAATCAGACGGGGTGGTGATGTACAGCTGGGTGTCGTCAGCGTACTGATGGAAACGCACCCCATGCCTGTGGATGATCTCACCCAGCGGTTTCATGTAAATGTTAAACAGGATGGGCGAGAGAACCGACCCCTGAGGCACCCCACATGATAGGGGCCTAGGGGACGATCTCTGCCCTCCTGTTAACACCGACTGCATCCTATCGGTGAGATAAGAGGAGAACCACCGTAAAACAGTGCCTCCCACCCCCAACTCACCGAGACGATGCAGAAGGATACCATGGTCGATGGTATCGAACGCCGCTGAGAGGTCAAGTAGCACCAGGATGGAGGAGTTACCCCATCCCGGGCCCGCCAGAGATCATCCATCAGAGCGACCAAGGCAGTTTCTGTACTGTAGCCGCGTCTGAAACCCGACTGATAAGGATCTAGATGATCTGTTTCATCCAGAAGCTGCAGAAGCTGAGTAACCACCACCTTCTCCACAACTTTCCCCAGAAAGGGCAAGTTGGAGACAGGACGATAGTTCTTCAAATCAGTTGGATCCAGGGAAGGCTTCTTCAGGAGGGGTCTCACCACCGCAGCTTTTAACGACTGCAGTACGGATCCCTCTCTCAAAGAAGCGGTGACCACCGCCTGGATCCAGCCGCATGCCACCTCTCTGCTGGCCGAGACCAACCAGGAGGGACACGGGTCCAATAAAAACACAAACACACTCACCAGCCTCAATTTAAAAGTTTTGCAAGACTGAGTAGGTAGAATCACTTTCAATTATCATTCCCACTTCTGTGAAAGGGTTTTTCATAAATTGGGTTAAGAGGAAACATTTCTGAACTACATTTCGGCTTTTTGGAAGCTTGCCATAAGCTTGGCCAAACGTTTATATATAAACAGTGCAAATATTTTGCACACAGATTACTTGAAGGTTGATTTGGAATAAAGGCAAAGACTTTGTAAATTGTGTTTGAACAACCTGCATTGTGTTTAATGAAATACATTTCAGTTGTTTTAAAAAGAATAAAAACTGAGATATTACTTCCCTAAACATCTTCTGTCATTATTGTTCTATTAAATGCTCAAAGGTTCAATTATGGCCAAATTTCCAGGCCCTACTAACTTTAAAGAGGTAAATTAAGTCCCTTCAAGAAACAACCTTTCAAATACTTTTGCCTAAAATGTATGTGTATTATTTCTGGAAATATATTGGAGTCTCATATCATTTTAAATTATTGTTTTGCAAGAAAAAAAAATCAAAGAGAGATTAATTCCATGTTTACTCAAATCAACCACTTACATAAGGCAGGATTGCATTAGAATGCAATTTTGTTAAAAAAATTAGTGTCTTTAGAAGACATTTAGCATTCCTTGATGAAATCACTGAATAGCAGAGTTCTTTCTTAATCATGCAATAGCACTTAAGACTTGTATACTACTGTACAGCGCTTTACAGCACTCTGAATAGTTTCCAAATGTCAGCATATTGCCCCAACAATCTGGGCCCTCATTTTATCGACTTCAGAAGGATGAGTCAACTTTGAGCCCCTTCAGGATCGAATTCCAGACTGTGGGCAGAGTTAGCAAGCAATCCTGCATTCTAACCACTGCACTACCAGGAATCCAGATTAATCCCAATTAACCTTTAATAAGCTGATATTTTGACATTATTACACAAAGTCTCAATGGAATAAGCAAACAGGTTCCTACCTGACTTGCTTCCCCAAACGACAATTGCCTTTTTTTCTTCAGATTTTAATTTGTGGGCGACAAGGAATCTCCTAAACCATTCTTCTTTCTCACGACCTGTCCTTGCAAATAAATAAAGCACTTGGTTCTTCTGGGTCCCAGACCTTGCTCCATCCTGAGAGGGTTTCCAGATTTCTTCACTGCTTAAGTTTTCCTTTTCTAGAGAGATTTTTTCTTCTGAGGTTTCTTTATCAGTTTGGGCTTTGGCCATGAAATCGTCTTGTCTCCCAAGCTCAATGCAGATTGGGTACTTTTTATTCCAGATTCGTTTTCGAGCCAAACTTTTGGGAACCAAATAAATCTGCAAACCAAGTTGTGAGAGTTTCACATTTCATCTCATTAGAGAAGAGAATACAGAATACTAACGCATTGCCATAATCAAAGAAACAATCAAGTCAAAACAACATTGGGCAAGCTGCCTGCCCAGGATTCAGGAGTGATAAAATATGGATTAGGAACTATAATTCTGGAACAAATAATATTTGGGCGTCTTTTGTATTTTCTTTGACAGGTTGGAAAGACTTGGTGTGGGGTAAATCTCTATTACACTTTTTTTTTTTGCTACTAGACTTCCTTTTCTGCAAAAATCTGGGAAACAAGGCTTAAGGAGTATGGTGGCCTGAAGAGCAGCCATAGAAACTTTTATGGGAATGGGTGTGCATGTGCGCCAGTGGTGGGATTCAAATTTTTTTACTACCTGTTCTGTGGGCATGGCTTGGTGGGCGTGGCTTGGGCGTGGCAGGGGAAGGATACTGTAAAATCTCCATTCCCTCCCCATTCCAGGGGAGGATTGCTGCAAAGTCCCCATTTCCTCCCAATCAGCTGGGACTCGGGAGGCAGAGAATAGATGGGGGCAGGGCCAATCAGAGGTGGTATTTACCGGTTCTCCGAACTACTCAAAATTTCCGCTACCGGTTCTCCAGAACTGGTCAGAACCTGCTGAATCCCACCTCTGATGTGCGCCGAATAATTGCTACCTGTAATTTCATCAGCAATCATGAAGCATGCAATCTTACAAATCAACTGAACTATCCAATGTTTATTTTAAACCATTTTATTCTGGTTATACAAATAATTTAAAGATCACTGCAGACAAGGCCAGAGAGGATTTCAGATGTTTGTAGAAACTTCACTCATTCTTTGATGGGATTAGAAGCATGGTAAAATGACAACCTGTCAAACCTAGATAATATCACAGTTCCAATAATTCTGGGAATTAGACAAAAGGGTTTTTGTCTAATGAGTTTCGCTCAATAGGATGATCTCCTCCTATCCACCATTCCTCCCTTCCCTTTAGTGTGAAGAGGCAGGGATACCAGTAGCAAGAAGGTATTATTCCAAGAATTCCTATAAGCTATAGACAAATGATTTCTCTAAGGTTCACAGATACTTAGCAGCTGTTAACCGCAATAATTCAGATTAAAACAGAACAGAAATCCAAACAATGCAAGATAGAAATTATTAATTCTGAACTCACCTTACTATCTGTAAGATCATAAATTTTCTGGCTAATGTAGGTAACTTCTGGCTTGGTTTCATTGTATAAAGCTCTTCTGGAAATATTTTTGTTAGGTTTTGAAAGTCTCAGGATGCTTCCTTCGAGTCTCACAAAAATAGAGTGAGTGAACGTAGCATGATAGGTTTCTGGATTATAATTATAGATCTCATTCATCCAGCCCTAGAGAAATTAAAGAAATGAAGAGATTTTTCATTTTAAGACAAAATTAATAAGAGGTGTTGATTGCTGACATCTTGAATCATTTTAGTCAGTTGGGTGTATGAGTTGAGTTGAGTTTGAGTTAAGTTTGTAACTTTCACATTTCCCACATAGTAAAAGTCTTCCAAAAGTTCTAGAGGACATTTGATTAGTGAAGGCTGACCTAATTGAATTCCAAAAAAAAAAAGTTTATTTTACCTTGGAAAAATATATTGCACATATACTGCGTGTGTCAGAACAAGAGAAGCTGGTACCTGTATTTCACAGCAGGCTGAATGCACTTGTTCTATAATTACTGGAAAGAGATAGATTTTTAAATATCAAAACTGGAATGGGATAGACAGGTAAGGCGGGCATAAGGTGGTCTACTTGGAATGCTTGCTTGTTTCTTCCTAACTAAGCAAGTCATGAATCAGTCAGGGTATAGCTCAATAACTGTACTGGGAAGGGAGACACCTCAGTACAAAGGATACCTGGCACTCCAAATCTTCAAGAACTGGTTTTTTTTTAACATATATTGTTTTCACCTCGCCTTTATACCTCATATCTTGTCCTTAACATGCGACCCAAACGTCTCTGACATGTAATTCTAATATGTCCATTTTCACTCATGTTAGAGGTAAGCAGTGCTACAGATGCCAGATGCTACAATTCAGCCTCCTAATCTTCTGAATGACTGCTGTACATGAGGCCATCCACTAATCCCATGATACCATTCAAAGAGCTGCAGCTGAACTCTTTGGCTTTGGAATATACTAGTTAAGAGTGGGAATAAGAGTGGGGTTCTTACAAAGGCAAACTACTCTTACTTTAAGACCACACCAAACCAGGGGTGGGTTCCTACCGGTACGGTCTTCTCTATGGCACCGGTAGCGGCCGGAGGATTGCAAAATGGCTCCGGTGCCGTCCTCGCCAGTCCGTCACGTAGCGCCATCTTTTTCCAAGAATTTTTTGGCGATTTTTTGCTTCCGCGCATGCACGAAAGCAAAATCTCGCCAAAATCTCATGAGGGGACGCGCGTGTGTGAGATTTCAGCGAGATTTTGCTTCCGTGCATGCACGGAAGCAAAAAATCACCAAAATCGCGTGCGTCCCCTCATGGGAGTTTGGCAAGATTTTGCTTCCATGGATGCGCGGAAGCAAAATTGGATGAGGGGGCATGCGTGCGTAGCGCGTGCGCGCAACATGGCAATGCGCACGCAGCGCACCGGTAGCGAGGTAGGAGCAACCTGCCCCTGCACCAAACCCTAAAAATGACCCAAAATTGCATTGCCGAAGTTAGTCCAGTTTGTTACTGAAATTTGGTAGTGCAATATGAGGGTGCTAGAGTGTGGGAGATGAACTGTGGCAAGCCCTTCTGCCTTAGGTCATACAATATGATCCTAAGCTCAATAGGGCTCCTTGGTCAGACTGCAGTGTATATAAAAGGACTGTTTAAAAACAAAAATATTGTATAGATAAGGAATTGACAACTATTGTAATTAAATTAGCATGCTCTTTCTTTGCTACACACAACTTGGTGCATTTCTATACTTATGTAAAATAGTCCCAGCATGCATGAAGCAATTCTATGCCTCTGTATTATGTCACAGAACTCATTATCAATCAATTGTAATTGATTGATAGTATAGTATGTACTTTCTGAGAGCAAGAAGAAAAAATCCATAAAAGTATATCATTTTACAGCAGGATATAAGACTAGTCAGTCTTCTACATAAAGGCACACCTTTTACACATGCCTCTCTCATTGCCTGTTTTCCATATTGCTGTCCTTACATTTAATTAGATAACAGAAAAACCACATGCTGCACTATTGATTTATTATCCTGTTATATTAAGAGAACTCATTTGCCAGCAGCACAGAGGCAATGGCTTATCTGATGCTAATATGGCGTATTATCCAGTTTTATAGGCCTCCAAAATATTTCCCAATTCTGATTCTAAAATAATTATTAATTCTAATTTAATTCTAAAATAAGAATTTTCAGAAAAAAACTGTTTACAGGTAGTCCTTGACTTATGACCGGTCATTTAACGACTGTTCCTTGGAAAGGGTGCTGTAGAGTCTGTAAATCTGAGGAATCCCTATAGTTATATAGAATATCACAAACCTCCAAAATAAATAAAATTTGAAGAGCAAAAACAAACCAATCTGGCCCAACAAAGTAAAGTCTGCCTTGTTCCCTGTGCTTCTGGTGCTATGCGAAGACACGCTGACAGATCCTGCTGACAGATTTGGGAGCAAACTTTTATACTTTCACATTTTTGTACCTTTTTTTCCCTACATCTTTCCCCCCCCCTTAGGTGCCCATATTAACTTCTTCGTTTCTTTGCAAACTTTTCCTGAAAGATGAGTGGTGGATATTACTAAAATGTTTTAAAGAAATCACTCAGCCATGGCTGGAACAAAAAAGAACCTCCCTTCCCTGATTCAGTCAAGATGAAGTTAAGCTACAGCTTTAAAGGCATTCACAACAACAACAGGTGAATTACACCTGGAAACATATTCCTATAATTATATGAGGAGGAAAGTGCCAATATGCAGTGGGGGGGGGGGTCATCCAGTTTTTTTTCTGTTAACAGTCTTCAAAATGGCTATTTCCTTTATATGTTTAGGACCTCATATTCCACAGATAAGACTATATTGCACAATTAAAGCTGAACTGTAGCATTTTCCCACCTGCCTCCAGGTGTGCTTGAGAAGTTACCAAGGGTGACCATTTGAGAGCACTTAGCCCTATCAGATCTGTCACTGGCTCCCCTGGGCAACTTACCAATAACAGAAGTCAGGTCTGCTCACACCCAGGCTCCATTGCTTCCTGGATAAAGTCTCTTTCAAGGCTACAAACCATTAAGAGATCCTTACAAGGAACAAGGAATCAGGTTTTTTTTCTCCTTCTAGTGCCACACCTAGAGTTTGAACTGAAAACTTCCCCTACAACAGTTGCATTTATCAGTACTACTTTGAATTTCAGAAGCAGTTGGTGCTCTTTATCAATGGCAATACGCCAAACAATTTATGTACACACATATGGATCAGGGCTGCTACAGCTCTTTTCAATTATCAAGAGCTACTTTGCTTGAATAGTTCTATCGGACACAGTTAATCTAGTGCAGGGGTGTCAAACTCATGACCCACGGGCCAGATGCGTAACATGCTGGCCACGCCCACGCCCAGTTTAGCGAAGGGGGGAAAAGTCACGATATGTTATATGACGATAACGTGACAATGCGAGTTTGACACCGCTGATCTAGTGGATTAATTGCTATATTCCTCTAAACTGGTCTTTGCCATATACAGGTAATCCTCGATTTACGACCACAATTGAGCCCAAAATTTATGTTGCTAAGTGAGAAATTTGCTGAGATTTGCCCCATTTTGCAACACTCCTTGCCACATTTGTTAAGTGAATCATTGCAATTGTGAAGTTAGTAACCCGGTTGTTAAGTGAAGCTGACTTCCCCCATTGACTTTACTTGTCAGAAGGGTCACAAAAGGAGATTACATGACCCTGGAACACTGCAACAGTCGTAAGTATGAGTCAGTTACCAAGCGTCCAAATTTTGATCACGTGACCACAGGGATGCTTCAACGGTCTAAGTGTGAAAAGTTTGAACGGTCACTAAATGAACTGTTGTAAGTCAAGGACTACCTATATGTTAGGCTACAGTTCCCAAAATCGCCAGCCCACAGCAGTGCGTACTGCCTAGCAGTAATGAGAAAACTAGGCGATGCTCCGAATGCAAAGGTCAAAAAGTGGTCCAAAGTATGTAGGGCAGAGTGTCTCAACTTTGGGAACTTCTAAGCAAGCCATTCCTTCAAGGTGCATAATCCCAGGTAAAAGATATATTCATCTTAAAAGAATTGCAGAGAGTTACTACATTCATATCCTGCATATTCTGAACTCTATTTTTGCCAAGGTATGCAAAGTGCCACACAACCCAAGTAAATATACCATCCATAGGAAAATATTATTTTCCAAGGATACATGAATATATGAATCATACAGAATGATACTTGTCATCCTAATAAATCTGCTCCAGGGTTTTAAGAAGATGTTGGATAACCATTTGTCTGAAGTGGTGTAGGGTTTCCTGCCTAAGCAGGGGGTTGGACTAGAAGACCTCCAAGGTCCCTTCCAACTCTGTTATTCTATTCTATTCTATTCTATTCTATTCTATTCTATTCTATTCTATTCTATTCTATTCTATTCTATTCTATTCTATTCTATTTTCTAAATATTATGCAAATCCAATCAAGAAAAGTTTAACAGCATTCTGAACTCTTGTCAATAGTAATTTGAGGGTTTGGGGCTTCACACAAGATTTGATATAAGAAAGCACAATAATGTCCACTGACATAAAACAAAATATTGTGCTTTCTTTCTCTGATAAAGGTCATTCTGCTGTTTTATTTGTGCTTTTTCCCTTCTCTGTTCTCACCCCTATTCTCTTTTTTTTCATCAGTAACCATACAACAACCATCTGTGCAGCTATGAAGCCAAAATACTGTATTTCCCTAGAATTCTTTTTGTTATTATTTGGTAAACTTTTTTTTCTTTCAGTCCTTACTGAAATAATTAGAATCCATAGAATAACCTCAGAGTGGGCGCTGAAGGGTAAATTATTGTGGCTTCATCCTATTTCTTTGCTTATGTATATCAAATTAACTTATTAATTTATAGAACTTCTAATTTTCATCTTATTCTCCTATGTTTGTAGGGTTTTGCAGAGCTACTAATTTTCTATGGGAAAGTACTGTATTTTTCGCTCCATAAGACGCACTTGACTATAAGACGCACCTAGGTTTAGAGGAGGAAAACAAGAAAAAAAAATCAGGCGGAGCCAGAGAGGACCACAGATAGGTGTCCTCTCATGTGCCAGCTCTGCCTATTGACTCTTGCACTGTGGAAAAGAGACAAAAGAGGCGGGCAATGACAAAGACAGAAGAGGCGGGGTTCAGCACTGTAAAAGTACATCTTATGGAGCGAAAAATACGGTAAATCTTGAGTTCATTTTGAATTATTCCACAGAAGAACCAGAAATATCAATTCCCTAACTCAGTGATGGCGAACCTATGGCACGGGTGCCACAGGTGGCACGCAGAGCCATATCTGCCGGCACGCGAGCCATTGCCTTAGCTCAGCTCCAGCACACATGTGCGTGCCCGCCAGCTGATTTTTGGCTTGCACGGAGGCTCTGGGAGGGCGATTTCGGCTTCCAGAGGGCCTCCGGGGTGGCAGGGGGGGAGCTTTTTCACCTCCCCAACCTCCAAGAAAGCCTCTGGAGCCTGGGGAGGGCAAAAAACGGGCCTATCAGGCCCACTGGAAGTCGGGAAACAGGGGAGTGGGGGGTCACGCACACATGCGCAGGGGGGTGGGGCTTTGAATTATGGGTGTGGGCACGCACATGCATGCGATAGCGTGCGCACACACTATTTCGGCACCCGAGGGAAAAAAGGTTCGCCATCACTGCCCTAACTAATAGGCCAATTGTACATGAATCAGCTGTGCGCCCATAACACTTCAGTTAAGTCATGGTGCCTTTCTTCCAGAATGAGGTTCCTCCTGAGATCCTTGATAATGTCCCAAAGGGTTTTAAAGACCTGGTTCTTCTCCCAAACATTTGGTGGTTGGAACTCCTTGTGGATGTTGGACATGTTTGTGTTGATTGCCATCTTGTTACTGTTGTATTCTAGTTTTAATTGCATGTTGCTCTTTTTGTTTATGTGCAATGAGCTGACCTGAGTTGACAGGAGTGAGGCGATGCCTGTCAAATTAAATAAATAAATAAATGCTCCTTTGTATCAGCTCTTGGCTGCATGTATGTGAGATCACATGGGAATGGAGCAGGGGCAGGTTCCTAATTTTTTTACTACCACTCTGTGGGTGTGGCTTATTTTGTGGGTGTGGCTTGCCAGCCATGTGACCGGTTAGGCGTGGCTTCTCAGACTGCTGAAGGGAGGGGAACTGAGATAGGTCCTGCCGCCCATTCCCCCTCCCCTCAGCAGCTCGAGAAGCCTCGAACGTGCAAAAATGCCTAGGATCATCACCGTGCATTCGTGGCTTCTCGGACTGCTGAAGGGAGGGGAATGGAGATAGCTCCTGCCGCCCATTCTTTCAGCGTCTCACGCGCTCCCTCAGCCATCCTCCCCTGCTTGGACTCACTGTGGGGTAGGAAGGAAGCACATGAGCAGTGCCGGAAACTCGGCTTCTGGGCATGCGCAGAAGAAAAAAAAAATTTAAAATATTTTTTTTTAAAAAAAAATGGTGGCGCCCAGGCACCGGCAACCGACCGCACCGGTACTGTGACGTCACCAGCGGGCCACTACCGGTGCTATAGAGTGGACCGCACTGGTAGGAACCCACCACTGGAATGGAGGTATACCAGCAGTACTTCTTTATACAGAAGCCGACCAGATTAATAGCTCCATGGTACTTCCACGGTGATGGAACGACAATACTCTCCAACCACAAAGGACAACAGCAAAGTTGTATGATACATATCAGATACAGAACCTTGGGAGTCCCTCGGGAGTAGGGCGGCATAGAAGAACAAATAATAAATAAATAAATAAATAAAAACCTGAGGGGAATACCTTGTTGTTAATGACGGAGCATGTAGAATAACAAGTGTTTAAGATACATACAGAGAAAAGAAACACGAAGTCAAAACATGATTTTACATTTTCTTTCATAAAGTTTAATAGCAGTTCACATGTATGAAAAAGAAATACCATCATTTTAGACACTAGAATAGTATCCTGGGATACTGTTTAAGGAGGTAATTCTTGTAGGCAGAACTTTCTATTTTGCTGCCCCAGCAAATCTGCACACCAGGCTTATCACAGAAACATGGAAAACTGAACAATGCATTGATACAAATTGCATAAACCTCTTAAAAACCAAATCATGGGTACCACCACTGGAACAGTCTTTTGAGGGGGAGAAAAGAGTCTAAGCCTTTTTATAAGGAATACTAGAATTAACTTTCAGTACACAAATTAAATTCGTGCCTATGCTTGCATAAGCCTTCAGCATTTAAGAAGCGTACATTATTAAAAATAGTTATTAAAACATTTTTTTCAAATATTATGCTACACTATGTGAGTTATAATTATAGTAAATGAAGAGTGAGTAATGTGTGGCTTTCCAGATGTTTCTTGTATTAGATTTTGCAGAACTTCTAACTATTGGCCATGTTGGCTGCAGCTGCTGGGAATTGGAATTCAACAACATCTGGAGGGCTATAATTTGCCCATTCTTTACATGAATTATTTGTAAATCCCTTCCTTTTAATCACTGTCACTGTCTGTTCTAGACCTAGTCCACTTCAATTTAGCATCCCATAGAATTTCCCAACCTAAATACGACAGCTTGTGTGTTGCCAAAATACAGACATTTTGCCATGTTGTTACCACAATGTAGTCACAAGTTAGGAATATAAATCTTTTTTTTTTTTTTAAAAAAAGGGATCAAGCTTAAATACTGTGAAAAGCAGTATTGTTCCCAAAATAATCTCTAAAGACTGCTGATATTCCATTTGGCTGCAACTTGGGACATCCAAATATTTAATCAAAAGAGTCTAATTTGAATGTGAAAAGTATTGATATGTAATTCTATTTCATATGAGGTTTCAGAATGAACAGAGGGAAGGACAAGCTAACAAAAAGCCGTACTATTTTTTGTGGGATATTGAAGAAAAACATGGTGAGTGCGGAATCTCAAAACAGGATGGGATAAATCTATGCTTAACAATTTATATAAAAATGTTTTGAATAAAGAGAGAGAGAGAGATCTTCATAAGCATTCATTTTTATCTGAAAAAATATATGAATACTAAGAAAATTGTTGGAAAGCAAAGGTTATGCATGGAGAGTGATTATGAATTTTCATACTTAAAAAAGTTGGAAAAACCTAGATCATCCATCCACCCACCCACCCACCCACCCACCCATCCATCACTTCAGGGTATAAGCCATTCAATTTCAAGAGAATCCATGTGATTTACACTAAGTTTTAATAAGACACTAATATTTAATAAAATGAGAAACAAAAATCAATACAAATATAACCAATCAGCAGATGTATTACCATGTAAAGATAGCATGATAGTAAATATTATGTATCCAACTGCCCTTTTGAAGATCCATGTTTTTACGGCTCTCCAGCAATGTAGTAAGAACAGGAGGGGCATCATCAAGCAGGCTGAAGCTGAGAATCCCTGGAGATGACATTCTCTCAATAATGGGGCTCTCAACAAGCTGTCTTTCCCAGCTTGTTTTTACTGGGTTGGCAAATTCAACTCAAAGAAGGTAGTCTGTCCAAGCCTTGAGCCATACAGGACTTTAAAGCTTACAATCAGCCCACTGAATTGCATTCAGAAGCTAACTGCAGCTCCCATAGCAGCAACGTTATATGATAAGCACATCTATAATTGGTTTGGCCACTCTGAGTTGCACCAACTGAAGTTTCTGAACAGTCTTCAAGAGAGTTCCATGTAGATCACAGCCATAAGGTGACAAGGGCATAAATGCAGTAAGAGTGGAGAAGAAAGCTTGTTTTACTGGTCTTACTGCCACAGTAAATGCTAGAATGACCTCTTATCCATGTTCAGTTAAATTCATTATTCCTCTTTACACAAGTGTTGCTCTAAGCATGTCTTCTGTCACTCTATTTCCATGGATCAACAACGAAGGAGAGACTGCTCAGAAGCCATCCACCAAGTACCGTTGTCTAGATACCAAGTATCTAGCTATGTCAGATGGAGGTGATACATCATCCTAGTTCTCCTTGATCTTTCATTGGGTTTCACTACTTCACAATTACAATATCCTCTGGGGACTGGAGCAGGGGTGGGTTCCACTTACCTTCGCCAATGGTTTGCGTCGTGACGTTTCGCTCGCACGTGCGCATCCCCTCACGCGATTTGGCTTCTGTGCATGCTCAGAAGCAGGAATTAGCCCGAAACACAGCTGAGGAGCTCATCAGCTGTGCTTCTGGCGAAGAAATAAAGGTCAGAATTCACCCACGGGTGGGCAGGCGGGCCCTTTTTCAAGCCACAGAAGGGGGAAAATTCGCAAAAAATCCAAAAAAAAAAAGATGGCGGCGCGCACGGAACGGCACCGACAGTGACGTCACCCAACCGGGAGGAACCCACCCATGGACTGGAGGTGGGGAACACTATCTTGCAGTGGTTTGCTTCTTTTCTCTGGGGCTGATTTCAACCAGTGTTGCTTGAAGGGGGAGAGATCTTTTTCCACGCCTTTCCTCTGTGGGGGCCATTATGTGCCATCAAGTTGCTGTTTTCTCCTAATGACCATTTAGATATTAGGGCGCTGGAGGATTTTACTCTCTCTTCCTTCTTTTCAATAACTACAGTATATGGAATTTCTGGGTAAGGTCATCTACTGCTTTGGGATTCGGTCTCATCAGTACAGGTAGTCCTCGAAGTACGACAGCCCTTTTACAACTATTTGAAGTTATGAATACACCCCAAAAATGTACTTACAACAGGGGTTCAAAATTTCTACCTACAAGAAGCCTGTGCAGTCATGTGACCTGGATTCAGTAACTTCTGAAGTAGCAGCCATTTTTAGACCCGTGACTCCTTTTGGAACCCAGAAGTCACCTGTGGTTACAACAGGTGATTTCCGTGGTCCATGTGGTCGTGTGCATTTTTTTTCCCCATCAGGGACTTTGCAGCCAGCATGCTTTTATTTTTCTCCTCATTGCTGCCCTGTGGAGGACCAGAGGAGTGAATCTCTTGTGGCTGTTCTTGTTGCTTCTTTCAGTTGCTATTGCCTTGAGAACTGGAGTACTGTAATTGCCTTTGCAAGTGCTTTGAAATTTTCTTTTACATTATAGTACTGAGCTTGTTTGTAAGTACTTTACAAAGCTGAAGACTTTTTTTAATTACTGTATTTGTTTGTGTTTGTGTTTGATTTGGAATTGCTTGCAGAAATACTAGCCGGTGTCTACAGAAAGCAGATTCAATGTGAAGCCCCTTTGCATTATAATGCATCGTGTTTGCATGTGCTTTGAGATTGCTTGCAGAAAGTTCCTTTGCAGGATCCAATCTACAGTATGTCAGTCACCGAGATCAGAGGTTTAGTCTTTTGAGCTTTCAGACTTGTGCTGGAGCCCATCCTCAGGGAACTTTTCTCACTCACCAGAATTTTCCTTTGCATTCTACTTTACTGTGCTTGTGTTAGTTTTGAGGATTAGTGTGTACTACTGTAGATTGCTTGTAGAACAGCTGATGGTTGGGTGGCAGTGGTTCCCTCCAGAGGCTCCACATTGGGGAGCTTTGCAAATTCACCCCGACCCCAATTTAAGTCCAGGCACCTGCATGGAGGTACTGCAGTTTGGAAGCAGAAGGCCACCTTGCCTTGCCAGAATAGCTGATGGGCAGGTAGAAGTGGTTTCCACCGGAGGCTCCACACCAAGAGCCATGCAAAATCTCTAAACCTCTTGGTTCATTTAATGATCGCAGAGGTCATTTAACGAACTGAAGCAATCAGCAAGCCTGATCTTCATTCACCTAATGGCACGGTTGATTTGCTTAATGAGCATGGTTGTTAACAATGAGTCTTATTCATTTTACGAGAGTTTTGACGTACGACCCTAATGGGCAGGCTCCATTAGGGTCATACCTCAAGGACTACCTTATGCTTGTGGGTATTTGGACCACCAAGGTCTGAGAATGTACCATCTTGCATGGGATAGCACTTCCACATTCTAGAGCAGTGATGGCGAACCTTTTTAGGTTCGCGTGCCAAAAAGGGGGGGTGCGCACGCTAGCGCGCGCTCGCATGCCCACACCCATTCCCTCCCCCCCATGCATGCGCACAACACCCCCCCATGCTGCCCCCTGCGCATGCGCACACACCCGCGCAAAGGCCTTACCGGAGCCTGGGACGGTAAAAAACGACGAAATGGGCAAACCGCAAGTTCGGAAAAATGCACTTCCGGTTTGTCCGTTTCGTCGTTTTTTGCATTCCAGGGCTTCAGGGAGCTTCCCTGAACCCTCCGGAGTGCAAAAAACAGCTCACCGGCAAATCGGAAGTGCGTTTTTCTGCACTTCCGGTTTGCCGGTGGGCAACGCTCGTGTGCCCTCCATTATGGCTTTGCGTGCCACCTGTGGCACGCATGCCATAGGTTCGCCACCACGGTTCTAGAGTGATACACAATCTGGGAGTCTTCCTGGACTTGCAGCTCCTGCTTCATGAGCAGAGAACAGCTGCAGGTAGAAAGGCCTTTGCTCGAATTTATCTGGTGCCCCCCTTTCCTGGATCAGGTGGCTCTTCAGTCACTTACTCACCCTGGTCACCTCACTGCTTTACTATTGCAAGGCACTCTAGTTTGCCCATGTAACATTTCCGTTTCACAAGCTGCACTAATTGCCTGTTTGCTTTCCAGTGCAATTCAAGGTACTGGTTGTTATGTATAAAGCCTACATGGCATAGAGCCTGGTTACCTGAGGCACTGCTTATCCCCTGCAACACAGGTGTCAAACTCAATCAGGTCACGTGACCTTTTTTTGCCTTTGCAGAGCCGGGGTGGATGTGGCCTGCACGTGATGCATCCGGCCCGTGGGCCGCCAGTTTGACATCCCTACCCTACCTTCAAGGTGCTTTGATCCGGCAGGATTGGCAAACTTCATTTCCCTCAATTAAACCATGTCATCTATCAAGACTCTGGGAGAACGCCTGTTCTTTAATAGCACCTGCCCTTTGGAATGAGGTTCTCCCAACTTCTAGATGGGCATTTTGAGTGGCCTCGAAGACCTGACTCTTTGCCTAGGCCTTTGGATAGAAAAGGTGGGGTCCCCTTTTGTGGAATGGATGTGTTTGTTGCTGCTTGTTTTGTCATTTTTGCTTCTTCTTTCATTGTGGCCTTCTTATTGTTGTTTAATGGTTTTCATATTTTTCTGTGAGATGCCCAGAGTTGTTGGGAGTTGGATGGTGTACAAATTGAGTCAAATAAATAAATAATAAAGTTGAAGTTTGATTAACACATTGAAATCTGTCTTACAATATACATCACAGTAAAGCCATCATTTGACCTCATTAATCTTCCAGCTAACAAACCATAGCATGATAAATGTACAAATTACTCTGAGGGAAAAACCCTATTAATTAAATTCATCACAATATACCAGCTCAAGCAAGAAATTGGCATCCCCTGTATATCGTAATTCAACACAGAGTTAAATGAATTCCGATACTGTTTGTTAATATATTCATGTCTGTACAATGTACGCAACTACAGAAGTTTCAAGACAAAGCTGTGACTCACCTTAAATATATCAGGCTCCTCAATATCCAGAATGTCTGTATTAAACTGGCTGTTCCAACTGGAATATCGCCTGTTATTTGTAGCACTTGGTGTAAAAAGCCAAATTACACAGGCAGCAATAATAAATCCAATAGCAACTCCCAAGAAAAGTCCACTGAAGTAACTTGGGAGAGGAAGTATAAGGTAAAAATAGATCAACATGGTGAGAAAGTACAGCGTCTTCATCGGAAGCCTAACTTGTGGTGCTGGTAGTTCAATTCCACCTTCACTTCTAATTAGTGGAGAAATTTCTTCTTGTACCTCTATCTTCTCCAAACTCTCCAATTGTTGGTCTTCTCTGTCATCTTCTATTAAGCAGAAGTCCTCAGAATACAACTCGCAGAACTCTTCATCTTCCTTACTTGCCAGGGCGGACAGGGAACAGCGTTCAAGTACCAGAGAAGTCTTAGAACCAGAATCCTTTGTGTTTAACAACGGGGAGCTTCTAGGTTCAATTTCTTTTGCGTGTCCTTCAGTGGCTTGGGTTTTGGTACTCTTATTTACACTGGAATTACTTCCATAGAAGTCTCCTTCCGAATCACATTCTTCTTCCTTTATACTATAGTTATTATTGCTTTCCAAATGGCCATTCAAACTGGAGAGATTGGACAGTTCTGAAGCACTTGAAGATAAAGCTTTGGGCCTGTGGCTGCTGCTCTCATCGCTCATTATTTTGCTGAAGAGCTGAAAAGGCTCATAAATCACTTCTGAAAATCGCCTCTTTGTGTTCTCAATTTTGGCTTCCATTTCGGGTACTTTAAAAAAGGAGCGAGCGTCTGGAGACGTTAAGGGAGATGAGGGAGCTGTTTTGGAATCGCTACCTGTGCTTTGAGGCTGGGTGAACTGTTTGAAGAGGTGCAAGTTCAATTTAGAGTCAGGTGGTTTGAACGACACTGTTTCAGGCTCCTGCTTAGAAGTGTCTGTGGACAGAGACTTCACCAGAGTTTTCATTAACTGTCTGTGTCTCGTGGGTAGAGACGGCTCTTTTGGTTCAATGTCTGTAGAAAGGGTTTTGACTATGCTCATGAAAGGCTTTGAGCTAGTCACAGTGGTTGGCGTGCTAGACAAGACATGTGACTTGGAAGGGGAGGACAAAGGAGAAGATGAAAGGCTGGTTCTCAGTTCTGAAGGCAATGCCACACCAAGTGGGCTAGGGGCTTGTCCCAAATCTGAGGAGGGTGATGCACCCAATGGCACCACACTAAACCCTTGGGACTCCAAGGGTTTCACAGTTGGCAGAACTGTGGGAGATGCAGCCACAAAAAGCGAGGTAGTGGGAACAAAAGAATTCTGCTCACCATGATCAAAGCACAGGTCTTCCTTAGCTTCAAGTGCAGTTACAATGCTTTGGTCATCGGGTGTCTCAGGAGGAGACTCCGTACACTTTTCTTCTTCCTCCTCCTCCTCCTCCTCCTTCCCAAATGCCGAGAAATGAATGGTGATGGTTTCTCGGGAAATGGATCGCTGAACCTGCACTTTTGGCGCTGGCTGCTTTGAGGACATTTCATTGGTTTTCTCTGCATGGCTAACGTTCAGACTTGTCATTGCAGGTCCCAGAGATACACCAGGGTCTATGAAGAGGAAGCCAAACATAAATTAGACTGAAACTTTTTAATGTTGCACAAGATAATACTTGTACAGATAGTCCTTGACTTACAACCACCATTGAGCCCAACATTTCTATTGCTAAGACAGTTGCTAAGTGAATTTTGCCCTATTTTATGGCCTTTGTTGCCACAATTGATAAGTGAATCACTGCAGTTAAGTTAGTAACACAGTTGTTAAATGAATCTGGCTTCCCTATTGACTTTGCTTATCAGAAATTTGCAAAATGAGATCATATGACCCCGGAATACTGCAACCGTCATAAATACATGCCAGTTGCTAAAAATCTTAATTTTGATCACATGACCATGGGGATGCTGCAATCGGTTGTAAGAAAAATGGTCATTAGTCACTTTTTTCAGTACCGTTGTAACTTTGATCAGTCACTAAGCTAAGCTGGTTATAAGTCAAGGACTACCTGTCTAACTTTAAGTGCAAATCTAGCAAGAACAAATACATTGGAAAAATAAAACAACCACTTCACAAACGTATGGCACAACATAGGAGAATAAACCCATCAGGACAAGATTCGGCAGTCTATCTGTATTTGAAAGACAAACTTCACTGTTTTGAAGACAGCAAAGTCCACATTCTAGACAAAGAGGACCAGCTGAGATCAAAGGGGGTCAAAGGCTGTGAAGGCTATCTATATTAAGATTTAACAGCCCTCCCTCAATAGAAGGGGAGGGCTACAACACCACCAATCTCCTGTTTACAACCCAGACCTTTCAGCAGTTCTAAGAAGGTTCCACACCCAAAGAACTGTATTATCAACTTTACAGGAGGATGTAACTGCTGAACCACAACCCAAAATCAGAACCACCACACAACTGGTAAGCAAGACCATATGATCTCCAAGAGTGTGACTACCGGTAGTATGTACCCTTAAATGACAGTAGCCATTAATAGCCTTTATTATTTTATCCAATTTCTTTTAAAAGATATTCAACATGGATGTCATTACTATTTATAATAAGAAATGCTTAATTTTAAATTAACAATGCATTGTGTGAACAATTTATTTTTCCTGATTTTCTGCTATAAGACTCCAATGGACGATTCCAAGCTCTCCCTTGTGCAACTATATGCATGACAGAATTCTCTCCCTTATCCTTTCTCTAAACTATGCCTAATCTAATACACCTGAGAAAATACAGCATGTCTACTTTTGTTTGCATTCCTGATTTAATTTTGTAATTTTCCATTTGAAGATGTCTTTATAGGTTTGGTTAAGCAGTATGACAATAAGCGATTAGTAGTAAGTTACTTCAGAGATAGGGTATGGCAGCCCATTAAGATTCTGTGAAGGAATTTCTAATTTAAAATTAATTTAATTAGATTTAGTGATGGTCATAATCTGTTGATTTTTCTGTGCCACTAGTGGGGACATTAATATCACAAGTACTCCCTTCACTGCTAGCAGTCTTAAAATCAGAATGCTGTACTCTTGGTTTAATCCATAGTGTCCTATGATATGAAAGATCAATAGTACCAGAGAGTGATAATAAAGATTTTCTGCAATGTTTTTAAAGGAGAAAGGGGGCCTGGTAGAGTTTTCAAATTGCAAAACCAGTAGCAAATAAATGGGGAAATAAGAGCTACAAAAAAGTAATTTAAAAAATCCAACATTGGATAGCAGCTTATTGAGGTAGACATGCATATTTGATACTTGTAAAAGAAGCCAGGGTCTGATGCAAACAGGACAAGAAGCCATAGCCCAGATGTCACAGAATGTGAATAATCTGCAAGCTCTAGTAATTAAGGAGACAGTGAAAACATGGGATTAAGATTAAATATGGCAACAAATACAGTCACTGGCCTTAGAATTGACACTGAAATGGCAGATAGCGTCTTCCTTTTAGGATTATCAGAAGTCAAGAAATTTACTGCAAACGGACTCTGGGTGGGATAGTAAGGAAGACCTTGGAAAAGATATTCAGGGGTGTGATGTCTATGTTACAAAGATCAGAGCTGTGCAGGCAATTACTTTCATTATGACATTCAATGCAGCGGTGGGTTGCTCCCGCTTCGGCCCGGTTCATTCAATGCAGCAGCGGGAGGCTCCGCCCACCCACCCAAGACACCTCCGCGCATGCGCAGAAGCATTGCGCGTGCTCGAACCGGTAGTAAAGGGTTTTAGAACCCACTACTGATTCAATGGAAATAAAATTTGGAGTCTGAAGAAGCAAGATACAAATAATTTTGATGTTTTTGGTTGGAAAAGACTCCTGAAATTCTCATTAGAGGCATGAATGACCAGGATCAAATTATCCTAAACATTATGTGAAGACTCAAGTATCTACAGAAAGCTCTAATGCTAGGAAAGGTGGAAGAAAAGAGAAGAGGACAAGCAGCAGCAAGATGGATGGACTCAGTTACAGTACAGCAGGGACTGGTACACTATTGGAAGACCTGAAAAAAGAGAACAGGAACTGAATGTCATGGAGAAAATTTAACCATAAGGTCTCTAAGAATTGACACTGACATGGTAGGTTATAGTCAATCCAATTATGTGAAGTTCCAGCTCCCCTGACAGAAAAGAAGAGGAAGGGAAAGAGGATGATTTGATCATAGTAGTGCTGGGTGTATCACTGGAAGCCATGAAGAGTAAGTTGGGAATATATCATCCTTGAGAAGGTCTATCTGTACGATCATTAAAGTTGATATTGACTTGATAGGATATTTATTTATTTATTTATTTATTATGGTGTTCTTATATGCCGCCCAACTCCCGAAGGACTCAGGGCGGCGTACAACAGAAAAAATACAAGACACCAATTCATAAATATTACATTAAAAACAGATATAAAAATTAAAAACACAATATTTAAAATCATCCAGTACCCATTCAACAACCATACATACTTGGGGTGAGCTCGAGTGGATTAAGCTCTACCTCCAGCCTGCAGGAAAAGCCATGTCTTGACAGCTTTTCGGAAGGCCAGCAGAGTGGGGATAGTTCGGGTCTCTGGGGGAAGTTGGTTCCAGAGCGCGGGGCCTGCCACAGAGAAGGCTCTCCCCCTAGGGCCCACCAGGCGACATTGCTTGGCCGACGGGACCTGGAGGAGGCCAACTCTGTGGGCCCTAACCGGTCGAAGGGAAGCAATCAATCAAGCAATGTGGACAATAACTGTTGGGATAGCAACACAATTTATTTAAACATTTCATTAATCCATACAAAAACGGGTGGGGTGGGGTGGGGTGGTGTTCCACTTCATTGACTCTCACAGGCTTAATTCTGAGTAAATATGCATAGGAAAATAAAACACAATTCTGTGATTCTTGACATTCCTAAACCTGGTGCTCTCAAACAGCTGAAAATTATTCCCTCAAATGCAACAGTTGACTTTCTTCATTTTTTTATCCCTGTGTCAGGAATTATATGCATCATTTATCTAATAATGATAAATGGATTAGCCATCTGGCTTAGCCATCAGCAAACAGCAGCCTTGTTCTTTTATTTACGTTCCAGATGAGAAGCAACAGGAAAAAATATCCCACTGCTTCAACCAGAGTGTACTGAAAATGCAGTTGATCATGTTTATGAATAATCTCTCTGCATCTGTGGTTCTCAACCTTTTCTTCAGCACGGACTTCCCTTTAAATACCTTTTGTGGCCATAGACATGGCCACGGACCACCAAGACTCAAGATTTAAATCATAACATCTCTTCAAGCCTTCACAGACGCCCTGTGATGACATCGTGCCCCTCCCCCCGGGCTCCGCAGACCACAGGTTGGAGAACCACGGCTGTACATCATTTCAAAAGCACATGTAACTACAAGCAGAAGTGTAGCTATATAACAAAATAGCAGACTTGGAAGGGAGCTTGGAGGTTTTCTAGTCTAGTCAAGCAGAAGACCCTATATGTTTTTCCCTGGAGCATTTATTGGAGAGAGAGAAATGTTGTAGTTGCCATCCCCTTAGCCCTAGCACACAAATACCTTCAATGTGTCCTCCAATCATTTTTCCATGGATGTAGCTGAGAACAGCTTACACTCTTGCACACACACAGAGTGTCACAACAGCACAGGGAGACCGGCTGCTGGCAAAGCAGTATTTCCACATGAAGCTGAACACAATAGCCACACAATGTGCAGTTTGCAGTCCAAGCAGAAAACTTCATAGCAAATTTTGCACCTCTGCAGTGTCAAAATGCAGCTCCACTGAAGATTAGAACATAAAAATCAAATAATGGCTTCTTCTCATTCAAAAGAAAAGAGGACAAATCAGGGAGACCTTTATATTGATTATTATTTGAAATGAACAGAAATGAATAATAAGTTTACAAGACTGTTTTCTGAGTGAGGGTAAACAAGTACTATTGTAGGATGTCTAGTTTTGTTCAATTGTACGTTCTAGGAATAGGCAGATCATTCATTAATGGGTATAGTATATCACTGTGCATGGTTACCACAGAACCCTTCCCCTACCAAAAAATGTCATATCACAACTTCCAGAATTCCCAGCCAGAGATAGTTAGGCAGCCTAAGCATTCTGAGAGGAGGCCCCAATGTATCCAGAGGGCACTAAGTTGAAGAAAGCTGGTTTGGAAGTCCTTATTTAGAACTATCATTGGTTGCACAAAACTTTCACAAGATTCCACTAAATAGGGATAAGCAACAACCATGCAGCATTGCCTGTAATAGACTACAATTGGTCCTCCATGCTTATAAAAGTACTTTGTAGGCATTGAAAATGCTGGCCTGCACAGGCAGGTTGCTGAGCATTATGAAGACGCAAAACCTGGGCCACAGGAAGTGCTCCAGAAAGAGGAAGGGCCTGAGGGTGACAGCCTCACAACTATCCAAGCAGGTTTCCTGAAAACAGTAGGGCTTGGTCAACCAAGCGGTGCCACTCTATGGACACACAGTTGTCTTCACCCTAGAACAGGGGTGTCAAACTCAAGGCCCGTGGGCCAGATCTGGCATGCAGGAGGCTTAGATCTCGCCCACGGGGCCGCCCTGGAAACAACGAAGGACCGTCCATGGTGCCTATGCCAGCGAAAACAAAGCTTTGGAGGGCCGTGTGCAGCCTTCCTGAGCTCTGTTTTCGCTGGCAGAGGTTGCAGGAGGTCGTCGCAGCCAAAAATGGAGCTTGGGAGCAATGTTCCCTGTAACATCAGAAAACGGCCCGTGGCAGTTAGAAACTGCCGCGCAACGTTCTCTTTTCATGTGCGGGCCCGCGCAGGCGCACGGCCTCTGCCATTAGAAAATGCCATGCGAAAGTTCGAAAATGCCGCACGGAAGTTCGAAAATGCCGCACGGCGTTCTCTCGTTACGTGCGCGGCCACGCAGCTTAGAGGGAACAGTGCTTGGGAGCCCATTTTCTCTGGCAGAGTTCTCGGGCCACCACAAGGCCCCCCGACAAGAGTGATGTCAAGCTGGCCACGCCCACCCCAGCCCCCCGAGCTCAAACACAACCCTGATGTGGTCCTCAATGAAATCGAGTTTGATACCCCTGCCCTAGAACAGGCACTGCTTCGGGATTATGGACAAGGAAAGTGGGGAGACAAAGTTTGATCAGGGATGATGGCCTGGGAGACTAGGACTGCTCAAGGGAAGGTAAAATGAGGAGGATGCTGAGAAGAAAGGCAAAGTATAGCTGCCCCACTGTGAGGGTCTCTGATAGATAAGAAGTGACTATGAGCAAGACCTCTTTGCTGGGCCAGAGAATGGAGGATGATCTCTTCTAGCATGGAGAGAGAAAGGAAAAGGAATGAAGGCAAAAGAAAAGGAAGGAAGAAGAGATGAAGAGGATCTGATCAGCTCTTCAAAGAATGGATTTTAGATTTTATCTCCCTAGATATAACTGGAACAGTGTCTATAAGTAATCCTTGACTTACAACCTCAGTTATGCCCAGAATTTTGATCGTAAATCATTGTAGTCACCTGGTTTTAAAATAGCTTTAAATATATTTTGCTTTTTGCTTTTTCTATTTGTATTGTTTCCTGTGCTTTTTTCCCCTCTAATTTTTCTTTGTATGTTTCCCTGTTTCTTTTACGTATGTAGAAAACCTTTAATTAAATATTTTTAGATACGTAACAGAAATAGGTCTCAAATGCTACTTTTCTTTATAATGGTTATTAAAATGGGAAGCATAGCATATTATTGAATGTTAAAAGGAAAATAGAAATATGGTTACTTGGAAATGGATATAGGAATATGATGAAAAAGCTGTAAAGTGATTACTGTATTTTTCGGAGTATAAGATGCACCTTTTTCCTCCCTAAAAGAGGCTGAAAATTTGGATGCATCTTATACTCCGAATGTAGCTTTTCTGAAGCCTTTTTTCCCAGCCCTAAGGAGGTGCTAAAGATCTTACCGACTTGCAGCATTTTTTTATTCCTACTCCTTCAAAGTAGTTTTTCCTGCCCTAAACCTTTGCAGGCTTGTTTTCATTCCTAATCCTCTGAAAAAGGTCTTTTCAGCCCTAACCAGAGGATAAAATAATGTGCTGAAGCTGAACAGACTAAGGACGCTAGCCAGAGGAATACCTGGTAGGTAGATTTTTTCCCTATTTTCCTCCCCCAAAACTAAGGTGCGTCTTATACTCCGGTGCGTCTTTTACTCCGAAAAATATGGTAACTATTTTCGTGTTTGTCTTGTTTTATGTATTTTTGGTTTGTCTGTAGTGTTTGTTGTTTTTAACTGAAAAATTTAATAAAGACGATTTTTTTAAAAATGGGAAGCATAGCATATCCGTGCCAAGTCAAATCAGGACTTTACAAAAAATCTTTCATTGTTTGAAAATCCCCCTCCCTCCAAATGTTGTTATTTGGGGAAGGGGGGAACAGCATAGGGGCTATTTGCCACATACTGATGTAGAACTAGTACAGTAATTGTTTTCAGCTGTGATCCCTTTTGAACTGTTTATAGAATAAAGGCAACACTTCAGAATAATGCACTTTGTTCTATTCTTTTCCCATTTTAGTTCCACACCTTAATCCTTGGTGTATCAACATCAAGAATTTTTCATTTCCCAGTCTTACGGTAGGTCAAACTTTTTAAAACTATTTTCTCTAGCAAAACTATAATATTATGTAGTTCTCACGGTTCTTTCATTCATTAATTACTAATACATACTGTAATAAAATAGATGAGAATTCCTGCTAATTAATTAAATGGAAAAATATTGATGCATGTTGAATTAATCAGCATTAAACAAATTAAAAGGTACAAGCAAGCATTTAAATGCCGTCTTTTTAAAAATTTCACTAATTATCTGAAATTTTATCCTTGCATTCAGCAGAATGCAATTACCAAACAGAAATACTGAATACGTAAGTTAAGGTTTTAGACGATATGTTTGCTGCTATCATACATTTATATCAAAATATTTTTTCTATTTTTCAGAAAAAACTAATTTGCTATTCCACCAGCCCAGTAAAAATAATATTGTCCTATTAACTGAAAAGGGGGTAATTTAAATATAGTTTAATAGTTCTAAGAAATATTTTAATAGTTCTAAGGAAAATATATATTTAATACATTTTATATTATATATTTAAATAGTTCTAAGAAAAAATCCTAGCTATTGTCTTTTACTCCTACTGAACATTCAATGACTATTTAAAAAAATTTCCATTGTTCAACTTGGGTGGTGGTGGAAATCTGCTTATAAGACAAATACGGCACATTTATTTGGATTTTTTAAATGTAAAAATAGAAATGTAACATTCTATTTAATACTAATTACTCCATAACAACAACAATAACAACAACAAATCCTCATTGTGAAATGATGTTAACCTAGTTTAGAATCCGACTCCTCAGAGTTGTATGTTGGGTGTATATGAAGCAAACTCACCATTTGGGGGCTACTGATACTTTCAAAAGCAAAACAATAATTTCTGTTGTGGACACAGGTTATTTAAAATCCACTATCTTTCCGATTTTAAAAGTATTAAATCTCTGCTATGTTAAAATCAGGTTTTCAATTATGTACTGTATTATTAGATTTGAAGGTATTGTTACTATTCAGTCTTAACATTAAGTTTTACAATTCATGTAAACCTCAGACAAATCAATGCCCATATTGCTTCTGCTATGAGTTTTATTTGGAAACCAGTGAAATAACTGTTTTCCAGTAAGAAAATTACAAATGGTGTCTGCCTTCACATAACGACAGTCCTCAACTTACAACAGTTCATTTAGTGACTGTTCAAAGTTACAACAGTACTGAAAAAAGTGACATGATCATTTTTCACACTTATAACCGTTGCAGCATCCCCATGGGCACGGGATCAAAATTCAGATGCTTGGCAATTGACTGATATTTATGACAGCTGCAGTGTACCGCTGTCGTATAATCCCATTTTGCAACCTTCTGACAAGCAAAGTCAATGGGGAAGCCAGGTTCACTTAACAGCCGTGTTACTAACTTTAACAACTGCAGTGCTTCATTTAACAACTGTGGCAAGAAAGATTGTCAAATGGGGCAAAACTCACTTAACAAAGATCTCACTTAACAACATAAATTTGGGCTCAATTGTGGTCGTAACTCGAGGGCTACCTGTACTGAAAAGTAACGAAAGAGCAATTTATATATGTTTAGGTTCATGTTTTGATTTGATCTCATCCATTAATACAGAAGTATGAAATTTTGTTCTGAATAACTTATTTGGACTCCATCTCACACCATGGTGAAGCAAGTTGTGGCCAGAACCAACAGTATGTCACTTCTCATCGTTCTCATTTTGATACCCTCTTCTCTCATTTTTCCATCTGACCATACAGAAGACTGAATGAACAGTTTGTTTTTGAAAGAAGTCTGCACTGCTTGCAAAGAGCTTTTAAGACCAGGCTGAAGTACACATAAATTTAAACCAAAGTCTACATATAAATCCTTTGGACTAGGGCTCTAAGTTGATTTGGCTCCTTCAACCACACAGTCTTTGCTACCAGGCTGCCCATCCAACTGACACATCTATAAAAGTACAAATGTCAAGCTTCTGTTTACCAAAATGTGCAACCAATGCAAGAATTTCTTTTAACATTTTGCCAGATTGGAAAAATACCAGACCATGTTTTTGGTTCATCAAAACATATAGTATTTAAGTATGAGTATTATTTGGCAGTCTCAAAACCTGAACCGTAAATAACATTTCAAGCTATCATGATTTGAACATGGCCATAAAACGTTTGTGCACTCTCTCCAAACCTAATAATTGTACTACTACCAGTATTATCGTTTCATTTTCTTACTATAAATTTGCTACTGGTTAAGACAAGCTGTACAACAGGCAATATCAACCGTATATATGCAACCATCTATTTACATTCCAATTTCTACCCATGATAACCCCACAATTTACCATGAAACTATGAAAGTAGATAGCAAACCCTTGTAAGTGCTTCAAACTACAACTTTACCATTTATTCCAGCTGGTGGGGTCCAGGAGAAGGGCCTTCTCTGCCGTTGCACCTGCCCTCTGGAACATTGGCCCCAACCCTCCTGACCTTTGTAAGGGGCGTAAAGACCTCGCTCTGCCAGTTAGCTTGGGGCCCAAATACAGAGCATCACAGTGGAGGTGGTTGATCGAGTAACAACAGATCCCACCTCTCTCCCATCCTGCCCCACCCTCCCATCTGTCATTGGATTAATGTGTGTGTGTGTGTGTGTGTGTGTGTGTGTGTGTGTGTGTGTGCGCGTGAGTGTAAACCACCCAAAGGTACCCTATGGTAAGATGGGCAGCCAATAAATTTTATAAATAAATAATAAACAAAACTACTCTAAACATCTTACAGTATTCTGTTTCCTTTCTCACTAGTTATGCCAAGTGACATAACTCCATTCTTACTTCTACTAAAGCAATGTTTCACAATGGCTACATTCATACATCATAAGTCACAATGTAGTTTTTGTTTCCTGATCCCAGCAACTGTGGATCTGTAATATATGGCTTATGACTTCATATGCCATGTGAATCCACTCAATACTTATTAAAACATGATTAAAATATGGCTTAATGTAATATTGCAAGATGCTAGATTTTTATTTATGACTTACTACATCCAACTTTCTTTCTTCCCATACAGTGTCTTCCCCACTGATAACATTGAAATTCCAAGATCAAGGAAAGGAGCCTCACCCCAGGCATAATACACTTTTGTGATGAAACTGGTATAAAGCTGCACTGAGTAAAATACTAATCATTTTTCATACTAATTTAAACATACCTTTTCTAGTTATTCCTGTCATCACATGCTTCCAAAATGTATTCCGTATGTTACATATGGCTTATATGTCTGCCACAAGTTCAATTCCTCATTTAAAATCATACCTTTTTCTTCATAACTCTTAAATGTGGGGTTTTATTAGGATTTGGATGTCTTCTGTATCTTTCTGCTAGCTATCCCCTGAAGTTATTCAACTACTTTTTAAAAATCTACATAAAACCTATGCTTATTCATTGATCGATGCTCCATTCTTTCCTGAAAAGCTTGAATTCTCTCTTCTACCTACCATGGGGGGAAAAAATAAACAGTCATTCTCAACCTTTAAAGAACTTTATAGTACCAACATTCTTATTTCCTGTTAAAGGAACATCATTGTGCTGGGTGACGGCAAAGATAAACCATCAAACGATAGTTCACCGAATCAAGAGTGAACTATTTTTGATGGCCAGAAACCTCACCTATCCATTTTGGGATGTCAGTGGGCTGCTGCTGGTAGTGGGTTTGCTCTTTGCAACTGGATGGAGCCCACTTTTTTTAGCTTTGGGTTTTGTAGTAGAATTTATTTTTTTAAGTGACTTATTGGGCCTGTTTCAAATTTTATCTTTAAAATGTCTAGTACAAACAAGACGTTTATCCAAAATGAAATAATAAAGTACTCATAAAAGTGGTCAACAGTAAGCAGCACATATCCATTTAATGTCTCTATTCAATACACCATTGTTAAGCAAATCGTAGTGTGATATGTGAACCAAATCTATGGTTGGATATTTGTAGTGAATTGGAGGAATCTCATCCCAAGATGTTCAAACACTGAACGTTATTAAAGAAAAAAAACAGATTGGCCTATCCAGGTAAATGGGAAGAGACACACATCTGAAGTCTACAAAAATGGGACTTTAAGAAACCAATCAGAAGTAGGAAGCTTTCTATCTTGAGTAGGCCTTTAAAGGAAGATGGGATCAGTTCTGTTTTCCTTTTATCTTTTCCAGTGGAGCTCCTCTTGGGCTGTTTAGATACCTGGTAAGAAAGAAAGCCCCAACCCAGAAACTTGGGTTGACAATTGAAGAATTATATGGCAAGCCAATGGCTAACAAGAGTATGATGTGGTGTATAATTTGGGTTCCCTTATGGCCTGTAAGCCGAGTTGGGGACTTTATGTTGTAGGTGAGTGTTTGTAGAATTTTGCCTGAGCAGGTAAGCCAACTGACATCAACTTCTTCAGCACTAATTGTTTGTTCTCGTGCCTCGTTTCGTTTCTTTCAACTTCCTTCTAATTCTTTGTCTAAGATGTACATAAGACTTGAATTTCTATTATTTTCCTTCTGGGGAAAGGGACGAGACTTAGCAGAGGTCTGTCTTCCTATTAGGTGAAGCTTCTGAAGGAAGAAGGAGTTGCCACTTGCTCCTCAAGAATCCCCTGCAAGCAAATGAGTAACAAAGCCGAGCAGATTTCACACCTCTCCTGGCTGCTCTTGGGTGAATTGAAATATGGAGGAAAACATATTTTAATGCTGATACTGCTAAGGGTGACTTAAGGCTGCCTCATCCATAAGATAAAAGCAAAGTTATAAGGGACATGATAGGGGGGAAAAGAGGTAGTCGGGACATATTTGTAACATCGTTAGATGCAAATAAGGAAATATTAAAAACTTTTTATCAAGAGGTAACTTAAATAAGTTTAACACACCACAAGATAGAATATCTGTTAGGATCAATGCATGTTTACCAAATAGGATGGGATTGAGGTCCTATCAGAACAGAGTAGAGCTTTAATAAAAACTATCATGAGCTGCGTGTTACTAAAAACTGCTTTCTTGTAATTATTATTTTTAAATTGTTCTCAGAAGGGGAGGAAACAAATATTCAAGAACCACCTTAATCATCTTCTCCTATTTCCTGTCCTTGTTGAAAAACCAGTTTAATATTTCAATGGCCTAATTAATGAGCTTTTCGCCTGTTCTTTATTTATTTGCTCACTTAAGGTGTATTTACCAATTCTTTAAGCAGCTGCATGAATAAGTCAGCCTCTATCCTCAGTCTTACCATCTAAAGACATAAAAGTAAAGGTAAGATTGGAAGTGAGAGAGCTGAGTCTAAGCTAATGTAGACCCAAGTTATTGATCACAAAATAATTCAGCAGATCACAAACCACAGTAGAAAGGCTGGTGGTACATAAGAGACATGAACCAGCTATGGTTCATGATGGGGAGAGAACCAGCTCTCCCCATCATGGTTTTATTAGTATCCACACTGCATTTCTTGGTATTAATTAACGGAGATAATGTCATTCTTTCACTCTTCACAGCAAAGGATGGACAATTGGCAACCCCTATTTAATTTGGGAGGTTTCTGAAACAATACTGATACTAGTATTTGGAATATTACTTCAAATTCACATACACACGTACAAAGCCTTTCACTGTATGGATTTGTGTATATAGGCTATACACACATATCACTGATTACATCAGATCAGGACCAACATATCCACTAGGCATAACAAACACAGGCAACAGTGTTTTTAATGTTTTTAAATCAGAAATAATAAAAGAGTAGAATTTACTTTCATGCTTTTTCAGAAAAAGATAAATGCACATATCATGAACATCAAACTGATGGCTTTATTTGTAATTTAGAGGCAGAGCATGAATATTAAAATGTTGTAATTTGCATGATACTGTACATTATAGATATCAGGCAATAACTATTATTACAAAAATAATACATAATTTATTATTCCTTCTCTGTAAAAATACAAAGACGTTATTGAAAATGATAAAAAATATAATTTTAATACTGGTATAATTATAGTGGGAGGAACCTATGGGGGCAAAAGTGCCTATGGCCCACAAATGTCATAATGAACAGATTAACAGAGTTGGAAGGGACCTTGTAGGTCATCTAGTCCAACCCCCCGCTCAAGCAGGAGACCCTACACCAGTGATGGCGAACCTTTTTTTCCTCGGGTGCCGAAATAGTGCGCGCGCGTGCTATCGCGTGTGTGTGCGTGCCCACACCCATAATTTAAAGCCCCCCCACTCGCCCCACCCCCCTGCGCATGCATGCGCGACCCCCCCACTCCCCGACTTCCAGTGGGCCCTGTAGGCCCATTTTTTGCCCTCCCCAGGCTCCAGAGGCTTTCTTGGAGCTTGGAGAGGGTGAAAACGCTCCCCCTCGCCACCCCGGAGGCCGTCCGGAGGCCAAAATCGCCCTCCCAGAGCCTCCGTGTGAGTCGAAAATCAGCTGGTGGGCACACACATGCGCGCTGGAGCTGAGCTAGGGCAACGGCTCGCGTGCCGGCAGATATGGCTTCGCGTGCCACCTGTGGCACCCATGCCATAGGTTCGCCATCACTGCCCTACACCATTTCTGAGAAATGGCACTCCAATCTCTTCTTGAAATGCAGCCCTGCATCACACAGATAGATGTCACAACGTCTTCTCTGTGAAAAAAGAAAAGTAACGCTACAAAGAAATCTCCCTTATCTAATGCTTTTTAGTTACACTGCACAGTAAAGAAAACTATTGATTCTTAGCCATCTCTGAGCTTCTTTCAAAGCAACCAGTAGTTTTTGTCAGCCATGAAATTCATGCAAATAATGAACTCTTTCAAGTTTTCTATCAGTAATTCTTGGATTACATCTTTGTGAATCCAAGTGTTGTATCACCTGCCTATTTTAGACACACAGAGAGACTGGGAGAGCCAGTCTCAAAAGCACAGGACAATAATGTTATGTAAAGGTAGTCCTCAACTTACAACTATTCATTTAGTGACTGTTCAAAGTTATAATAGCCCTGAAACAAATGACTTATGACCATTTTTCACTCTTAAAACTGTTGCAGCATCCCTGTTGTCACATGATCAAAATTCAGACACTTGGCAACTGCATGTATTTATGACGGTTGCCGTATCCTGGGGTCATGTGATCCCTTCTGTGACCTTTTGACAAGCAAAGTCAATAGGGGAAACCAGATTCACTTAACAACCATGTTAATAACTTAACAAATGCAATGATTCACTTAACAACTGTGGCAAGGAAAGTCGTAAAATGGGTCAAAAGTAACTTACCGTACTTTTCGGAGTATAAGACGCACCTTTCCTCCCCCTAAAAGACCCCCGCATACGGCCCGCCCCCTGCGCATGCACAGCAGAGACCCGAAGATCAGCTGGCTGGCGGGAGGCGCGCGCACATGCGCGGCAGAGCTGAACTGGGGCGAGGGCTCGCGTGCCCACAGAGAGGGCGCTGCGTGCCACCTGTGGCACGCGTGCCATAGGTTCGCCATCACGGCTTTAGGTGGAGATCACCCTTCAGATTGGTAGTAGGAACCAGAGATATGACTGTGTATTTTTCATTGTTCTGGTTTCTCTTATTTCATTGGTTGTTTTTTTTTTTTTGGTACAAGCTGCATTTAGCATTGCAAGCTTCAGAAACTAAGATGTCTCCTTGTTTCTTTGCAAGTAATTTCTCTTGATGGCCTTTTCAAATTACTTTCATTCGATTCAATTCTGTGTTTCCCAGTAACCTTCTCTTAAATCCTATGAGGGAGTAGCAAGAATTATAATCAAGGGGGACAGTTTCTTACTCAAGCAAGTTTTAAAGCTATGGGCTTTCTCCAGCTGAGTCAAAATGTCATCTGCCCATCTTGGAAAATGAAAATGTTTGTCCCTATTTATTTTATTTATTTTATTTGTCAAACATGTACAGGATAGTAGTTGTTTGTATAAACATAACTAAAAAGTACTGATAAAAGAGGACAATAGGACAGTAGGACAGGTGTTAGAACCCTGTTCAAATGATTGGGTGTGTTAATATATGATTAAGCCACAAATCATTGTGATGTGTATATTGCTTTAAATGCATTGTGGATGATTACTATATAAGCAAGCAAGAGAGAATGCTCAATGTGGTTGGTGGTTTATGGTTCAGTGTGGTTTAGTGTGGTGAGTGGTGTTTGACGGTGTGTTCCCGATTGAAGACTCTTTGTGCTGCTTTACTGATGAGTAGATTACTTTATGGCTGTGTGAAATTGCTGTGAAAAGAAGAGTAACTATCTGTGATAGTATAGAATTAAGTGATAGCTGTAATCTTTGTTTGTGAGTTAAAACAAAGATAGGCAAGAAGAAGAAAATTCGCATTGACTAAATAACTGTGTATGACTTGGACTTCTTATTTAACTTTGCTACTATTCAAGTAAAACTATTTTGTACATATTAAAGATATTCTGTTTATTGACTGAATAGCATTCATATCAAACTGCAACACCATGTGCTTAACAGCACAATAACTCCTTAACAACAGGGACGGTAGGCACAGTGGTGCGCTTATGCACGCCCCTTACAGACCTCTTAGAAATGGGGAGAGGTAGATTGTAGACAGTCTAAGGTTGAAGTTTTGGGGGTTTGGGGAAGAAACCACAGAGTCAGGTAGTGCATTCCAGGCATTGATCACTCTGTTGCTGAAGTCGTATTTTCTGCAGTCGAGTTTAGAGCGGTTTACATTAAGTTTGAATCTATTATGTGCTTGTGTATTGTTGCGGTTGAAGCTGAAGTAATCTATTGCTGATACCCTTTCTGCCTTCTGTTGCTTCTGTTTTAAATCACTGCCAATCCAAGGCAGTGGGTGGTGCTAGAACGAGAGGAAGGTAACACTACATTACCAACGCACACAGCTAAGGAAAATTTATACCCATCTCAGTCAGGGTTGTGGACAAGATAAAAGCAACTTTTATAGAGACACAACAGAGAAATGTTGCCAGGACATATGTTTACACGTGTTAGGTGTAAACAGGGAAAGGCCTTATGTTGATTTCTTTTAAACCCTTAACGACAAACATAAGAACAGCATACTAGATTATGAAGCCAGCAGCTAGAGCTACAGCTTACACAAGTGCCATGAACTGGCCAGCTTTAACAGAAATGTTTTAGGAAAACACAAGGTTTGCCTGTATGTCACCCACTGTGAGGAAAAGTACAATGAGCTGAATGTCTGCACTTTGCTATCATCATCATCAATACACCCACTTGAACGGGAAAACAAATACTTTCTCGTATAATAAGAGGGGGAGGATGAAAATCTTGCAACAAGTGCCTGGAAGAATGCCTGGGCACCAAAAATCAGTGTATTGTGCAGAAAAAGAAACCATTCTGATTCACCTGATTTACCAACAGAACTGCATTTTGCCCCCGGATACCGTAGCTTTTTTCCTAACCTAACTGGAAAATTCTTGACTGTATGATTGCAACACATCTGAAGGGCACCTTGTTAGGGATACTTGCTATTTTTCTCAGTCACAGATCCCATTAACTGTGGCTCAAAACCTGTGGTGCTAACCATACAATGCTGCCTTTGTCTCATCCAATCCTATAGGTCAGTGATGGCGAATCTTTTAGACACCGAGTGCCCAAACTGTGTGCACGCGCATGCCCAAACTGAAAGGTGTACGCGGACATTCGCGCACATGCGCACATGCGCAACAGAGACCCAAAGTCCAGCTGGCCGGTGGGAGGCGGGGCATCCCAACACCAGCAGTGCGGCAAGAGGTAAGGTCTTCTTTCATGAGCTTCTGTTTTGTCGTTTGCAGGGAAACAGAAGCTCATGAAAAAAACGCCATGGAGATCTGACCTGGGGCAACGGTGCACATGCTAGCAGAGAGGGCTCTGCGTGCCACCTCGGGCATGCGTGCCATAGGTTCGCCATCACGGCTATAGGTTCATGCTTATATTACTATGCTAAAGGGGTACTTCTGATTGTTCCCCATCTTCTCTTCTGCAGGATTTCTGGCACTTTAATGGCAGCCACAATGAGAGCAATAGCACTTAGACTTAGCAATAGCCCTAAGACTTATATACCGCTTCATAATGCTTTACAGCACTCTCTGAGCAGTTTAATGGAGTCAGAACCATTTTGAACTTCCCTTATGCAACCATCCAAAACATGAAGTTTGCAGTAAGTTACTCTTCAGATTACATTCAGCTTTCCTATGCCACATCCTCTCAAGCAGCATTAAAGTGCTCCTTTAGCAACCTCTCAGACTAAGTTCCAGGATACTAAAAGTTGAAGCTGAAACTAGTCAAGTCCTCATATCATGCAACATATTATATAAAGACTTTTCAATTCATTATTTTCTGAAAAATAACCACACGTTTTCCACAGGAATCCTATGTGAAGCTTGGAATGAACAAGTGAGAAAGCTAGACGTACTGTACAGTAGTAGGTAAGATCATCAAAGTAAGGTCTTTTAATCTACAAATTAATGTGTACTGCCGAGCAGGTGCTGGCAGACTAAAGAAAATTAATGAATTATCTCTACAAAAAACATTTCTATTTTAGGGAGATAAATATTTCACAACTCTATTTAATATCAGAGATTTTAATTTGGGAATGGAAATCCAACAAATATGGAGGCTACCAGATTAATGAAGACTGAAGTTTCAAGCCAAAGTGTCATATATCTTCCCTTCTAAACCATAATTTGTGTATTTTTAATTTGTTTTCATGTCGTTATCCTCACCTCAACCCCTGCATAGAAAGCTGCTCTCAAAATTTGACTTGAGCTTCAGGTCCTGCCTAAAGCTTCTTGATGACTCAGAATGCGGAGTATATGTAAAGCTTACCTTTAAAAACCAAAGTCTGCAATTAGCAAAGACATTATTAGTTGCCTACCAATTTAAGCATTAAGGATTCATTCAACCAGCAACTAGAAGAGCTACAAATTGCAGCTTTTGGGTTCTGATGGATATTTCAGATTTTATATATAAGCTTCTGTGGGATCATGACACTGGTGCAATCAGTTGACAAATTAAGTGGAAATGGAAATATGAGCAGCTGCTCACACAGCAACTAGCCCAGCCCCCCCCCCCAGTAGTGGGTTCTAAATCCCGTTGCTACCAATTCACGTGCACGCTCACACGTGCGCGCGACACTTCTGCACATGTGGAGAAGCATCCTGGGCGGGTGGGCAGAGCCTCCCACCGCCACCAGTTCGTCGAACCGGGCCGAACCAGGAGCAACCCACCGCTGTCCCCCCCCAAAAATGTTACTAATGCATGAACATCTGCAGATAGGATTCGCTGAATGCCTGGTGCTGGGAGTGAGCCAGAAACATTACAAGAGTGGCACTTGCCTTTTATTCATTTCAACAGCTTTTAAAGAGCAAAAAGATCAGTAAGCACAATAACCTACAATAAAATGTACTTCTTAAACTATGGTTAATCATTGTATGCGCAATTCTTCCCTCCAATGGGCTTCACGTTCCCTCCTAATCAGGGGTCGGTTCTAACTTACCTAGTTGCCAGTTTGCTTCCTCCCGTGCCTTGTGGCTGCACCTCATGGGCGTGCGCATGCGCAGTGGCAAAAAAGCCGATTTTTTTTTAAAAACCCCAAGATGGAGATGCGTGTGCAGTGCCGGAAACTCGGCTTCTGCACATGCGCAGAAGAAAATTCAAAAAAAGATGGCGGCGCCCACGGACTGGCACCGACCGAAGCGGTTCCATGACATTATCGTGATGTCACCAGCGGGTCGCTACCGGTTTGGGCGAACCAGTCCAAACCAGGAGGAACCCCCCTCTGCTCCTAATGTCATAATAAGCTCGCTCTCATTTGCAACTAAACATCATGCTAAGTCAAAGCAGGAATGTTTTAACAGTGTATGAATTAACGATTACGGTATGTCCAAACCTTAACTAGGACAACTATAACTTAGTCAATGTCATCCTTGTTCACAATCCTGGCTTTTTTCTCCACAGTGCTCTCCAACACTGGCTGGGAGTTATATCCAGCACAGTTGGAAAACACCAAATTGAGGATCGTTACTTTAAATAAAGAACAGACCTAAATTCAGAACAGGCAGTAGAAAACAGAACTGAAATCTTCAGATTTCCTCTTCACGAACCTGTGGAAAAAAGATTGAGCATGCCATTCATCTGGGCTAATTCACACAGTACTGTCTACTCTACGCTGAAGTTTGAATTGTGTCTCAATGGCAACTTTCCATCTAAAGAGTAGGAAGGAGGGATATCCACGACCATTAAATTAAGGAATAACAAAAATCTGAACAAATAAAGGTAATCTCCGTCTGCCTCCTCCAGCAACCCCCCCAAAACAAACAAAAAATAGACTCTTTCAGTGCCATAACTGTAAAAAAAGAATTTCCTGATCGACATCTAACTCACCTCTAATGACAGGGTTTTCCAGACAAAGAATTCCTATTATATTAATATTTTGGATAATATTATATGTATAGGCATCACAGTCCTTTTGCCTGTTGAACTGAAATGTCAAGTTTCATATTTCAGACCTTTATTGTTTAAGGTTCATATTTTGACTTGTACACAAGATCAAACTATTTACAAACTGGTCCAATGTATTGTGACCTTTCATGCTGCTCATGGGTAGGGAACAGTATGGCCCATAGGCCCCTCTCCCAAGAAATTCAGTAGTCATAGTAAACACTGCACAAGTAATGCAATTTCCCCATTCACTTTTGGCAAGAAACAAGAGTGTTACACTTGGGAGAGTGAAAAAATACTTAGAAAACTTTTCAAAAATCAATTCCCTCAGAAAAAAGGGGACCAGAAATCCACCTTACCAGCTCTCCATCAGTACTATACATGCAGACATGTGTGACCTTGCCACCCAGTCACTAAAAATCACCACCTCAACTTAGCAACTACTGTATGTTCTTACATTACTTAAGTTTCCGGACATATTACAAAGAGTATATTAACTACAAAAGATCTGCAACAATTACACTGTAGATTACCAAAAAATGGGAAAAACACAGCCAGGCTCTCTCTGTCAAAATTGGTGGCAGCACATACAAATCTTCATAAAGTTACAAAGAGTGAATTTCACAATGAAGAGATAGGTACACACACAACCTATTCAACCAACACAGAGAGGTCCTGCAGACCTACAAGTAGGTAACATTTTTTTCATGAGACTGAAATAAAGTAAACATCGAACAATCTTCATGACTTCACGGATACACCTTTGCAATTTTCTTGACAATTCTAGAACGTGATTTTGCTTCTTCTGCCTTCTTGAGGATATGTTGTCAATTTCCCAGTATAGTCAACAACTGTATGATTTTTTTCTGATGATCTCCCATCTAAGCACATTCAACCCTGTCTTAGCCTTTTGAAAACAAAGTTGTCTTATTACTGTCCCCTTGCAAGGGTGTCAGAGTAAACAAATGATTCAATCTACAAAAAGCACTATACTTACTTAATCAACTTGTCTTCACAGGACGATCAAGACTTTTTTTAATAGAGAGAAATGACAGAGCCCTGCAAAACACTGTTAAGAACCCAGAAAGGAAATGAGATTCTGTCTTAATCTTTGCCTTTTTGGCAAAATATCTTCTACCCTGTGCACAATATTAACCGATTAACACCACTGTGCAGAAGAATGCAGTAAAAAAAATCCATAAAGCTCTATCAAATATTTCAGCTGTGTTCTGAAAACATAATATAAGCTCTGAAAAATAGAGCTGATCAGAAGCTTTACACAATTTGGAAAATGCTCTGAGTTCACCCTGCCAAGCAAAGATTTAATAAGCAATAGTTAGAAGCAAGGGATTAAAAAGTTTTATAACCCATCACTTTTGTCCTGGAATATAAAGGAAGAAACTGCAGAACAATTCACAAAAACAATACTCAAACACATTTTTAAAAAACAAAACGTAAACATGACCAATTTTCATTTGTCCTGCAAAGAAAATATGTTGAAACAAATACAGGTTGATGGCATTGGCATATCTGCCTTGGAAAAAAAAAATCCTGGCATTCAACCTTCCATTTGAAACCCATGTAGATAAGGATTTGTCTTAATATTTTGCTGATATCCTTTTTATCTCGAGAGAGAGAGAGAGACACATGAAGAAATTGCAACAGTCTACAGATAGACTTCAACTGACTAACATATTTGAGCCCAAATTTTCCATTGCTAATCAAGTCAGGTGTTAAGTGAGTTTTGTCCCGTTTTATAACCTTTCGTGCCACAGTTGTTAAAGAGAATCACTGTACTTCCTAAGTTAGTAAAATGGTTGTTAAGTGAATCTGGCTTCCCCATGGACTTTGCTTGTCTGAAGGTTGCAAAAGGGGATCACATGACCCCGGGACACTGCAACTGTCATAGTTATGAGCCAGTTGCCAAGCGTCTGAATTTTGATCCCGTGATCCTGGGAATGCTTGCAACAGTTGTAAGTGTGAAAAATAATCATGTCACTTTTTTCAGTCACTTCGAATGGTCATTAATTGAATTGTTGTAAATCAAGGACTACTGTATAGATCTCAGTTAGTTCAGCTTTCCCTTGGTCAACATTGGTTAGTTGTTTGCCTTGTTTGGAGTAGAACAATCTGTTCATCTCTAGGTTGATTTATTCACTGAAAAGACACAAAATTGGCACTGAAACACGAAAGTTTTAGTTGCAGAATTCAGCAAACTAAAATTTGTGACTTCACCCTTTCAAACTGATTGTGAAAGGATTAACCTATGGTAAGATGCGTGCCCAATAAATTTTACAAATAAATAATATATAAAGTTATACTTTTTATTTATTAGACTCTAAATCCAATCTGTAATAACACTGTTTACTTGGAACCTTGATATCTTAAATAATGCCCTTGTATTATACTATCTAATCTATTCATTAATATTTGAGAAGATACGTCTCTGGTAATCTTAACACATAGATGAGATAATATGGGAGGGTGTAAAGGACACATTTTTATTGCCTGGACATTTTGATTGGCTTTATTTTTTTTAAAAAAATACTGTTTTAGCTGCTGATTGTCAAGTTTCTGATGAGTTCATTCCCCCCACCTTTAGTAAAATGGGTCTTACTGTACTTTATTACTGTACTAGCTTTTATCTATTTTCACTGTTCTTGCTTCTGTTTTGTGGATAAATGGAAATACATACCAAAATAATCATTTCTGTCCATTGAAACATATACATGAATTGCTTTTTCATAAACACTGTGCCAGTTAAGAAGCCCTTATCACAAAATCACATGCGCAACTCAAGGGTAGTTATATTTTTTTATTACTAATGGCGACAGAACATTCAGTAAAAAGTTTCATTCCTAAAAAAATACCAAGAATTGTCCATAGTAAATATCTACAGTTGTGGAACTCCTTAGCCTTTAGAAATCTCAAGGTTTTTCAGATACACCAACCTCAAAATCTAGGCCTTATCATGGTCTCTTTCATCAGTTACAATTTGTCAGACAAATAACAGGAGAAGGGCCTTTTCTGTGCTGGTACCAACCTTACCCCTCCACATGTAGGCCTGAATCTGGGAACTGTATACCGGGATTTTTTGGGGGGTGTGTGTGTGTGATAGATGTCTTATGCTTGTACAATTGGCAATCCTGCACTGAGTCTCTGGTAAAGAAAGCCTTAGTTTAAAAAGAATGTTGCAACTGTTTGCAAAATGGGAAGACAGATTACAACGGCAAGAGAGCTGATAGAATTTTGATTATTTGATTATATTTTATTCTGGTAACAGATAATTCTCCACTGCATTGTCTGTCGTCTGTCTGTCTCTCTTTCACATTTTGACCTGCTTATCTCCCTCTCACTATGCTGTTGTTGTTTATGTTGTTATTCATTACTTTTGTTTTGCTTTTTTTACTATGTTTGGTGCCCAGAATTGTGATTGTGAGATGGGCAGCAATATAAATCAATAAAATAAATAAATAATTTCCTGCAGTAATTCAGCCATAAAATGAGGAGATTGTTATAATTTGGTGAGTTTATCACAATGTTTACAGCTAGTACCTGTGCAAAAATAAACATCCTTTTCTGCAGTAAGAGCAATCAGCATATTTAAGTGTGAAAAATTCGGAGGGAGGGGAGGAGAGATGGAGTGAAATATGCATTGGGCATCATGCCTGAACTCTTTTAATAGCTTGTGGGTGTATAGAAGGCAGAAAGAGTACGATTATTGTAACAGTAAGTCAATTACATAAGATATTTTCTCCTTACACCAACAAAAGAATGAGCATGACCAAGAGAGTCACAAGTCTAAGACAGATTTGGCAGAGAACAAGCACAAAGCCACAGAAAACTCACTAGTAGCCAAATAAATACATGTTTTCATCCGATATATCTTGGGTGAACAAGAACATTGATGGACAACTGTTAATGGAAACTCCACAAAAAGGTTACTTTGCATATTTTCCCCAAGCTATATCACAATTAAGTAAGGCTAATATTGGAAAAACACAGACGTCTACACAGAGCATGATTTAGCATGGGCATTTTAAAGAAGATATACCCATGGTATCTTATGTAGGCGATGATCAGTGTAAGCACTGATTCTGTGCTTCAGGTGTTCTATTCCACACACACACACACACAAAAAGCCTTTCTAGAGGGCAAGATTGGATCAATTGTAGCAGTCCATCTTCTCTGCTTTTATAAATATTACATCAGCACAAGATGCTGAAAAGTCAGCAGCTACTGGATTGATACCTCCAACAAGAATATTTTATTTATTTATTTGTTCAGATTTGTATGCCGCCCAACTCCCAGGGGACTCTGGGCGGCTTACAACAAAGAGAAAACATGTGAATGAACAAATAGGTAAAAACATCATATAAAAAACATTAAAAATACATATAAAGTTAAAAAACCAATCACACATAAAAGGGGTGACCACTTTAAATTATTCCGAGCGGTCCCTATCCACACGCCTGTCGGAAGAGCCAGGTCTTGATGGCTTTATGGAAGTCCAACAAGGTGGGGATGGTCCGGATCTCTGGCGGCAGTTGGTTCCACAGAGTTGGGGCCATCACAGAGAAGGCTCTCCCTCGCAGTCCCGCCAACCAACATTGTTTGGCTGACGGGACCCGAAGGAGTCCAACTCTGTGAGATCTAACTGGTCGCTGGGAGGTATGTGGTAGCAGGCGGTCCCGTAAATATCCTGGTCCAGTGCCATATAGGGCTTTAAAGGTAATAACCAACACCTTGAATTGTGACCGGAAACCGATAGGCAACCAATGCAGCTGGCGGAAAATTGGTGTTACGTGGGTGTACCTTGGTGCACCCACCACAGCTCGCGCAGACCAACTGAAGTCTCTGAACACTTTTCAGGGGTAGCCCCATGTAGACCGCATTACAATAATCAAGCTGTGAAGTGATAAGGGCATGAGTGACTGTCCTGGTACGAGCTAAACTCACCCAGTAAGATAACTCAGCACAACGAGAATAACAGACTACTTTATTGCAAAATATTCACACAATGACTTACGACCATGATGCAATACTTCTACAGCGTAATCTTCTCATTGTACAGGTAAAAAGAGGTTAGTTGTTTCCGGCCACTAGACCACACGGTTTCACATGTTGCCTTTTACATGCTGTCTTGCTTAATGAAGAACAAAGAACTAACTGGAATACTTTCCAAATTGCCCCCTCTCCCACATCAGAGCCAATAGGAATTCACAAATGGGGTCACATGGCATAAAACTACATTACCCAGAGTGCAATTTAACTACAATTCCCCTAATACGAAGTCTTAAAGATACATATCCTAAATTAAGCTAACTATCCTATCAGCTGTGACAGCACAGTGACCGTGAGTAGAGCCTCCCGCTCCAAGAAGGGTCGCAATTGGTGCACCAGGCTAACCTGTGCAAAGGTGCAAAGAATATATAAATACAGAGCAAATTTATTCCATCTGTCCCATTCACTGGTTATATTTTTTATAACTACAGCAGCATTTTCTCCTCATCTCCCCATACTGCTAGCGCCTATCTCCCCTTTCACATGTACCCATCTACCTGGCTAAAATTTCACTGCAAAAGGGTAATCAATACACTCCCAACACTGGGTTCATATTCCACATTAGGCTATAATCTGACTTTTCTGACTGTAGATATGTACATCGTATGAACCACAAACCACAGTTAAAGAAGCTACGCGGGTGTATGTTTTGCTGTTTTAATTATTTTAAAAGGCCTCCATTTTTATAAAAGAAAATATACAAATGAACTGAATTAATGAACTTACTTAAGTAGCCTAGAACAAGCAGTATAAATGAATGCAACCAGGTAAGAACATAGTAAGTTTCTTCAGCCTCTGCTGAGCTGCAACCTCTTACCATACCCCATACAAATTTCAGCAGATCTGAAATTGGACTCCTCCTGACCCAATCTTTTTGGCTACATAATTTTGGACAGGGACAAAAAATTAACCTAAGATTGAATTCATCCGAAAAGGCACATTCTTAACATATCTGGTCCATGAAAAATCTCAAATAAGCCATCTTTGACAAATACAGAGCTTTTAATCAAACAAAACTCCCAAAAGGAAAAGTAGATATTCTGGGATTCAATGAAGACTGGTTTTTCAGAAAACATTTCCTTCAAAAAAGTTAATTAACAAGGTTTGCTCTATTAATACTGGGTTTAGATCAGTGGTGGGTTCCTACCGGTGCGGTCCACTCTATAGCACCGGTAGCGGCCCGCTGGTGATGTCACAGTACTGGTGCGGCCGCTTGCCGGTGCCTGGGCACCGCCATTTAAAAAAAAATTTTTTTTTTAAATTTTTAAAAAAATTTTCTTCTGCGCATGCCCAGAAGCCGAGCTTCCGGAACTGCACATGCACTGCCTTCCTACCCCACAGTGAGTCCAAGCAGGGGAGGATGGCTGAGGGAGCGCGTGAGACGCTGAAAGAACGGGCGGCAGGAGCTATCTCCATTCCCCTCCCTTCAGCAGTCCGAGAAACCACGAACGCACGGTGATGATCCTAGGCATTTTCGCACGTTTGAGGCTTCTTGAGCTGCTGAGGGGAAGGGGAATGGGCGGCAGGACCTATCTCAGTTTCCTTCCCTTCAGCAGTCTGAGAAGCCACGCCCACCCAGTCACATGGCCGGCAAGCCACACCCACAAAATAAGCCATGCCCACAGAGTGGTAGTAAAAAAATTAGGAACCCGCCCCTGGTTTAGATGATGCAGCAAAATTAATGAATCTATTAAAAAATCAAGAGAACAACAATTAGAGGTAAGTCTCCTTGCCAGGTGAAAAGGCAGCAGGACAAATGTCGAGGAGAAGCAGAAGCAACAGGAGGTAGAAGCAAACTGGTAAGAAAATATATTCCTCTCTAGCAACCTGCTTACATTTATGGGCTGAATATTTGTGAAATACCAGACAATGTTCTGAAGCCTGAAGATAGCTCCAAAATAGGTATTTGATCTGAAATAACATCATGCATAGAAGAACGAGCCATTCTTGTAAAAAAAAAAACACATTACAGAAAGTACATCTATCTGATCTGAGAGAAAAAACTGGAAAGCTTCAAGTAAAATTTTCAGAAATAAAACTAGTTAATGGGGTTTTAAAGCATGAAAAGTCTCTTGACATCTTAACACTAAAAACATTTCTGGATTATTACAGATCCAGAATAGAAACTGAGATGAAATTCTCCACAAAAGGAACTCAATAGTATGAGTAGGAAAAAATCAATAACTGATAGTTTGATGTAGCTATTTTTTTTCCTAATTAGCAAGTTGGCTTCCATGAACTGTACCAATTATGTGAGATCAATGCAAACATTTGAAGATGGGAAATTATCTGGGAAACCAGATGGCAAATATCTACCGGTAGTTAACAAATTTTATTATCATGGTACTGAAATAACAATAGCAACAACAGCAGCAGCAGACAGTAAGTGCCACCTATGCAAAGAAGCTGAAGAAACACCTGGTAAGCTGCTGCAAGAAGATCGCACAGACTGACTACAAGCAACAGCATGACAAGTAGCAACAATGGTGCACTGATCTGCAAGAAATATCATTTGCTTGCAAGCAAGAACTGGTGGGAACCATAAAATAATGAAAGTCATAGAAAATGAAGAAGTTAAATTGTTCTGGAACTTTAGAATTCAAAGACACAGGCACCTGCCACATAATACCTAGACTTAACAACTGTCGATAAAAAAGACAAAAAAGTCTGGATAGTGGATATGACAGTACCTGGAGACAGCAAAATAGAATAGAAAGAAATGGAGAAGATAACACAATACAAAGATCTACAAATAGAAATAGAATGACTGTGGCAAAGGCAAGCAAAGGTAGTACCGATAGTAATAGGGGTCTTGGGGTGCAATCCCAAACTGTGTCAGCATTGACAAATTTGCTATCAGTCAATTGCAGAAGGCAGCTTTACTTGGAACAGCTTCTATACTGCGACGATATCTGTAACACCATTAAACATCCACATTTACCTAATCCAGGTTCTTGGAAAGGACTCGATAGGTAGACAAAAATACCAAACCCAGGCTGAACATCTGGCTGACTGTGTGACAAACAACAACAATATTCCAAACGTCTTCATCTGAACAAGTCTGCAGACAGCTTATTTCTAGGCACATTTAATCTTCAGCAAGAATATTACTTGCCTAGTTATATTGCTCACAATTCATTGGCTCCCAAACTAATTGTTCAAAAGCAAGGTTGCCTACTCCTTAACCTCCCCTCAAAGAAGCCCAAAAGCTTATCATCATATATAGTAATCTCTCCACTATCAGATTTCATTTGTCTGATATTGGAATCAGAAGTCTCGCATATTGTAATTCAAGGACGCAAATCTCTGAAGACTAAGTCTATAGCAAGAACTAGGAAAGTAGTTAAGAATTCTAGCTACTGGTCAATATGAAATGGAAGCCATATTTGTAGGGACACAAAATTTAATTCTTCTGTCTTTTTCATCCATCTATGCAACTGGTTGAAGACTTCTTGCTTTTGAGCAGAAAAAACACGACATCCATTGTTAGGGTAATGGATTAGACTTGGTTTGGATGGCTATTTTCCCCCCTGATCTTTCCAGAACTAGCTCTCACACAATATTAAGCCGATTATACTTTGACCTGTTCTGGAGGAAATACATTATGTTTGACATAATTTTGGATGTTGTCAATTTTTGTTCTAGAATTACAGGAAAACAAACTTTCCTACAGTTGCTTATAAATACAAGGAAAGGCAATTTGTTTCAGATCTGACCTGTCATTGAATCATGATGTATTTTTCTTAAGAGCATGTAACACATAAAATAGCAATGTTTTGACCTTACTGCTTTTCAAAGAAACCCCCAAAATAAACCAATATCCACCCTGAGAATAACCACTCGGCCTCAGGGACAAATTATTTTCCTCCCACATGTATTGCAGAGTAAGAGTCCATAGCAAATTAAATTGAGTGTAGTATTGCTTCATGCACCTTTCTCTCCATTTTTGCTTACCTTTTGACAACTGTTTCTACTCTAGTTGCTGAATCTTTATTCAGAATTTCTCCGATTAACATCAGCCTGGGAAAATTAGACTGTAATGGCTGGGTGCCTTCAATTCACTGCACAACCTTTTATCAATTCAGCAAATCAGAATTTAAAAACATGAAGGTCCACAATAATCTATTCAGTACAATATATATGGGAACCCAAACTCCCAAGTTCTGGCTTAAATGAAATCATATACATTTGTAGAATTTTTTTGTTCTCATCCTCATCTGGTCAATCTAGTGGTTTAATGTGCATCTATTCAAACTTAAACCCAGAGTACGCAAAATCCTCTCTTCCCAGCTTATTCCTACCAGCTCTTCAATGATAGTCCTCAAGTTACAACCACTCATTCAGCAACCTTTCTAACTTACAATGGCACTGAAAAAGTTACTTACGACTGGTCCTCGCACTTATGATCATCTCAGTATCCCACAGGGTTGCATGATCAGAATGCAGGCACTTAGCAACTGGCATGCATTTACAATGATTGCGGCATCCTGGGGGTCATGTGATGGACACTTGTGGTCTTCCAACAAGCAATGGGGGGAGCCGAATTCACTTAAGAACCGCATGATTCACTTAACTACACTGATTCGCTTAATAACCATGGCAAAAAGAAAATTTGGTGTAAAATGGTGTAAAATTGGACACTATTCACTTTTTTTTAATATTTATGTTTCCTATTTCTAAACTGCCTATCTCCCTCAGAGAGGGGCTCTTAATAACTGTTTTGCTTAGCAACGGAAAGTGTGGTCCCAGCTGTGATGATAGGTAGAGGACTACCAGTATGCAAAGATCTACAAGCAGAAGATACATTCCGAAATGTACTTCCTTTCAGGATTACATCTTTTTAGATCCCCTTCGAATTAATTCCAATTTAGTTTTTGTTCTAGCCCCACCAACCATCCTTAAAGAGTAGTCTTTGGCTTTTAAAAAAAGTTGTACATGGTTTGATTAAACCGATCAACGTTTAATATGATACTTCTTTATGATCAACTGTGCATCCTCATCATCATGGAGAAAAAGAATCGACAGCCCAAACCTTTTGGAATGACAACATTTGTTTTTTCCATTCTTTTATCTTTTATAATTTTTCTAATTATTAGGATCTTCAATATTAAAAGTCAGAAAATTGACTTTAATTGAAAATGAAACTGTACATTTTCAGATGCAGTGTTCACATCAATTACCAATGAAGTTTTAAAAGGTTCACCTATCTCATTGTTACCTTTAAAAGTTATAAATACTGGTGATTCATCTGCTTCTTAAATTTTGAACATTGCATCTCAAATCTAATCTAAATTTTGAACATTGCATATCTAATGGCTACACATTGTTAGCAACTAACCTGCAATTCATTTATTTGTCTCCAAGGATCCTGAACTTACAGATAATATCACTGATTAAATTACTATAAAGGTCAGTTCTCACAGGATTTTCCAGCCCTAGTAATTCCATTTCAACTACTATAGATCAGTGCAAACAGTTCTTCATTCTTTTCAGTACTTTTTTTTCTTTTGCTTGACCAAAACCAAGATGGAAAATATCAATAGGTTTAAAGGTCATGATTTCTATCTGGGAAATCTCAGTCCAGAAGAGGAAAACAGAGAGACATAGAAATATATCTATCCTCTTCAAATTCACAAGGAAATCACAAGATGTGCTGGAAAGGTCACAGAGAATGCAAAGCGCTTCCTATTCCTCATGTACCAATAGCTCAACACTTTTCATAGCAGTGAAGCTCCAAATGGATTCCAAGTTGCACTAATATAGCATGGCTGTAGTTAGCTCAGCCTGTTCTCCATGGAGGGTGGAGCTAGCATTCAGAATGGGTTGTCCTCGTCCAATCAGAGTGAGGACTGAGCCTGTCAATCATCTTTGAAGCTCCATCCACCATCTTGGCCCAGCTTCGACTCAGTACTCAAAGAGGAAAGAAGTGGCTAAATTGTCTCCCATTCTGACAGCTAATTCCACCCATTTGCACACTGGTTCACTTGGGAATTCCTTTCTAAGTTCGTGAGTTAGTCTCCTCCGTTTCTCAAATCAACATCAGAGTCGGGGGAGTGCGTCGGCAGTGAGCTACGGCTCAAGCCACGGCTGCGGCCACATTACCTCAGTGGCATTCAATTGCTCAGGCGCTTGTCATCAGATCTGCCATAGGAAGTCTTTGGTTTCCCCCCCCCTCTGTCTAGCAGCTACCTTTGGGGGGCTAGTAGCGGTGACCCTTGGAGTGCTTACACCTCACTCCGGGCTGTTGGCAGGGGTGCTGAAAGGGACTGCCAAAAACATCTCATAGCCCAGCACCTGCCATTTAAGCTGCGCGGTTGCACGATATGGCCTCTATGGATTCGACCTCTTCCTCAGGCACCGCGTAGCTGCTGGTGGGAGGCTCCATTCCCCACCCGTTCTCTGACTGCAGGGGGGCCTGGATTACATTGAGCTTACTCAAATCAGCCCGCCCTTATTTTCCCTATCGCAGTTGGCAGTCTGAGACGAACGAGCCGCTTATTATCAGCCTGTGCCTGGACCGCCAAAGGGCTTGCCCTAGGTCGGCACCAACAAGTGCATTCCCGCCAGCCCGCCATATATCACAGGCCCATAGTGGCCATTTTGTGCTCATCACTCCAGGCGAGGCTTTTCAAGATGGTGGATGCTCAGCCTTCCACCTCAGGCCATAAGGCCTCTGGCAAGAGGCAGAAGAAATCGGTCCGGCCCGTTCGCAGTAAGGATTGGCAGCCTTCCCCCCCCCACCCCCCAGGGGGGCCCATGAGCAAACCAAACGGTCCAAGATGGCTGAAAGAGACGAACTGAGGGACTGCGCGCTCCAAAAACGCTGCACGCAGACTGACCAGGAGGCCTCCGTTCATACAGCCCCAGGCAGCACAGCAAGTCCATCGGGGGGGACCAGTTGGCCCTTGATAATCCAGGACCGACGGTCATTAACCCAGACATCTGGGAATTGGCTGGCTTTGCCAACTCTGGGTCCTCAGTATCCAGTGCGACTTCTTTATCAGCTGTAGCCTTCATCAGTGGTCAGGCTTCCGGTGTTGCCATGGGTCAGACCCCAGCACCTTTGATCCAGCCAATCTGCAATTAATCATTGAGGTTGCAGTGCAACAATGGCTGGCAGGCTTCCAAAATTTGGGCAGACAACCACCCTCCCATTCCAGCCGATCTGCTCGTGGCCTACCTCAAGGGGATCTGGCAATCTCTTACCAAAGGCACAGTCCTGATCGCTATTCAGAGGGCTCAGCAGACAACAGCCAGAACCCTCAGGAGGAGGACGAGCATGCTGACTTTGAACTGTCGGAGGACAAAGGACTGGCTCCAGAACAACCAGCTTCATCTGGCCTATTCCCTCCGGCCTTGTTTAAATCTCTACTCTACAAAGCCTGCAATGCCGCTGGGCTCTCTAATCCTGTTTCTGCCTTGACTGGGGTCCCGTCCGGTCATCAGGATCCCTTATTTGCAGAATTTACGCCTGAGCTGGATATCATTCCGGCTTCTCAGTTGTTATTGGACAATGTGCAACACCAATGGTCTGCTCCGGCATCTGGACCCATGCCCTCTCCCATGGACAGGAAATACTTCAGTGTGGCTCCTGAATTGTCATCTCTTCTGAATGTTCCATCTGTTGATGGCCCAGTTGCGGCTCTATATTCTCCTAACATGATGCCAGGGGAGGAGGAAGAGCTGTTGAAGCCTGAGGAGCAGCGTACAGAACAGGCTCTCCTAAAGGCACATCAGGCAGCTGCCTGGGCCATTAGGGCCTCTTCCTCGGCATAGTTCTTCACCCGAACTTATATGGCTCCGGCAGATTCAAGAACTTCTCCCGAGTTCTGATCTACGGGCACAGCAAGACCTCAACAATGTCATAGCGGCCACCCAATTCTCAGCAGATGTTCCTCTGCGCGCTTCTAGATTTGCCTCAAAGGCCATTGCCACTTCTGTTGTCGCCAGGTGCATGCATTGGTTGCACCAATGGTCAGTGGATTCCCGCCATAAATGGCGACTGGCATCGGTTCCTAATCAGGACCAGCAGCTGTTTGGGGAGGCCCTGGATCCGATTCTGGTTGAATCTCGTGACAGGAAAAAGGTCATTCCCTCTTTCTCGAGGAAGGGTAATTTTCGCCCTTTCCCCTATGCCCGGCAGCCCTTTCGGGCTACTGACCAGGGCTCCAGCTTCTCCCAGCCCCAAGGTCAGTTGGATCTAGACATCAGTCGTCCCAGGATAGATTCAGCAGGGGGAGGTAGTTTAAACGACCTTTCCGAGGGGTAGGATCCCGCCCCTTCCGTCGTTCTCGATAATCCCTGACCTGATCCCCCCATAGGAGGTCAGCTGTCCCTTTATGCCAACGTGTGGGACCAGACCACCCAGGATAGATGAGTTAGGGAAACGGTACACTTTGGCCTCTCCTTGGAGTTCACCTCGACTCCCCTGAGGCATTCAGCAACAGGCTGATAATAACACTCTCAAAACTATTCAGCGCTGAACCACTCAAAAAAAGATTTGACTTAGATACAGGGCTCGATGATAGGCCATGTCTCTATGGACTTTGTTTTGCCTTGGAGAAAGAAAGATCTCAAAGCTAACTTATCTATTAATAAGCTACTGGGAAAGTCATTTCAATTAGTTGCCAAACTTGCCTTAATCTCTACCAGACAGGCAAAAAGTCATTTAATTTTAGGAGAGCTTGTTTTACATAATTAATCAACCGCTTAGATGTTAGACTTCACCTTTATGAAACTGTATTCTGTAATTAACATCTTTTGCAATTTTCAGGCCATTACTTTTGAATGAGCTAAGTATTAAGGATCTCACAGATGCTTTCTTGCAGTCTCTGCACCTCTTCTCAAGGTGAGAACGTTGCTTCCGCTTTGCCTTTTCTTCCTATCCCCCTTTGGTGTTTCAAAAAAGAAAAATGTCTAAAGTGCATCTGAAAAAAAACGCGTTAAAGGAGCTGGAAATTTAGGATTAATGAGGGGAGGTCTGAAATGGCAATTAGTCTCTTTAGTACACAAGAACATCTGAAAGCACACAAATTAGGACATGAATTATTAAAGGCACAGTCAAATAGGGCTATCAGCTTGAATGCTTCCTCTGAATGGGCACACTGAAAGGCACACAATGACTGCTCTAAGTATATCCATGTTACAATCCTAGCAGTCAAAAGTAATTAAAAACATTTATTTGTTCCTCTTATGCTTCTGCTCGTTGTTATTATGTTTTTGCTTCTTTTTTGCTTAGTTTTGTATCTCACATTTCTTTCATGAGCACAATGGAGCAAAATACCTCCCCCTTCCTGCCACCACCAATTTTCTCTTTAATAGTTACCCTATGAGGTAGGCAGGCCTAAGAAAGAATGATTGGCCACAAGCCACTCACCGAGTTGCCACAGCTGCAGACTTGAACTCAGGTCTCTCTCATTCTAGTTTAATATTTAACCTATATGAGGTACCTAAATATCCCAAGAAAGATAGCAATGTTATTTCTAAATTAATCCAATGAGAAAGACTGCTCTATTTCAAAAAAATAAGAATAAACGCTCTTATATGGAAGGAAATTTTCTATAACCATCATGAATTCATCTAAGATTTCTACTTTCACATTTCTGATTAGAAAACGTCTTTCACCAATGTGATGCCATAAAATATAACTAAACGGCAAGATTCCCAGAGAAATGTGTTAGAATGTCATAATCAGGACATCTGAGTTTTCACTGAGCAAACTGGCAATTCTGGGAAAAGAGATGTCTTCCAATTGGCCATATTCATGTAAACATGGACAAGCTAATTTCCTATCCGTAAAGCAAAAGATCACTGGCTGCAGAGGTGACAGGATAGCTGTGTTTCCCTCTGGAGAATTACTCAACCTTTGTAATAATTTTATTTATTTATTTTATTTATTTATTTGTCAAACATGTGCAGGGTAGTAGTTGTTTGTATAAACATAACGTAAGTAAAAAGTACCGATAATAGAGGACAATAGGACAGTAGGACAGGGACGGTAGGCACAGTGGTGCGCTTTTGCACGCCCCTTACAGACCTCTTAGAAATGGGGAGAGGTCTACTGTAGACAGTCTAAGGTTAAAGTTTTGGGGGTTTGGGGAAGAAACCACAGAGTCAGGTAGTGCATTCCAGGCATTGATCACTCTGTTGCTGAAGTCCTATTTTCTGCAGTCGAGTTTGGAGCGGTTTACATTAAGTTTGAATCTATTATGTGCTCGTGTATTGTTGCGGTTGAAGCTGAAGTAATCATTGACAGGAAGGACTTTTTGATATATGATTTTATGAACTACATTTACATCAGATTGGAGGCGGCGTAGTTGTAAATTGTCTAATCCCAATATTTCAAGTCTGGTGGAATAAGGTATTTTATTGCGAGCAGAGGAGTGGAGGACTCTTCTAGTGAAATATTTCTGGACTCTCTCGATTTTATTAATGTCTGTTATGCAGTGCGGGTTCCAGACAGGTGAACTGTATTCCAGAATTGGTCTAATAAATGTTTTGTATGCTCTGGTTAGCAGTGTAATATTGCCTATGTAATTATATTTGCTACAAAGAAAATTGGAAGATCTTTCTATTTCTATTTCTTATCTTTTCTTTCACTTTTTAATCTTTTTCTTTGTTTTTTTTTTAATTCTGTGTTTTTATGTTCTTTTTAGGACTTTTCATAACATTTATATAAGAGGATTACTCAACTCAACATTCCACTGGCTCTTACAGAACAAGTTCGAAAGCTTTAGCCATAAGCACTTATGAATTAAGTGGCAAAGCAAATACTCTATCCTGAGCTTCTCTCAGGGGGGAAAAAAGTTTGGGAATCAAACAATTAAAGAACACAAGAAACACAAATATAAACCCCAAAGGCTATACGGATTTTGGATTATTTGCATATCGCTGCTTCTTCATTCAAAAATACTAGATGGGATTTTCCACATCAAAGTATTTTAAAAATGTTGATAGAATAGATTTGTTTAATCTTTAATTATGTTTTCTAATTTCAATAGTTTTAAATGATTTCAACTAAGTACATTTAATCATCTACTTGTTGTTAGAGAAATAAAAGGTAAAGTCATAAGCTAAACGTGCTTATACAGTTAGAGATTCTAAATCCCTTCTGCAAGGGTATTATTTTTAGAGAATTGAAAAACAGGCAACCAGCTACATAATCCCTTTTGAATTCTTGGAATTCAGACAGACAAGCACCTGCCACATAATACCCCAGACTTAACAATTGTCAATAACAAAGACAAAAAAAGTGGATAGTGGATGGGGCAGCAGAGACAGAATAGAACTGAAGAAAAATCACGAAATACAAAGACTTGCAAATAGAAATAGAATGTCTGGTGCAAAAGAAAGCAAAGACAGTACCAATAGGCACCTTGGGTGCAATCTCAAAATAATAGGAGCACCACTTAAAGATCACTGGCATTGACAAAATTACCATCAATTTCAAAAAGCAGTTTTACTTCCAACAGCTTACACGCTACCTTTAACAGCATCAAATGACAACATCTGCCTATCCCAGGTCCTTGGGAAAGACTAGATAGATGGATAAAAATGCCATACCCAAACTAAACATCTGGCTGACTGTGCAACAAGTCATGATAATAACAACCCTCCCAGTGAGGCACTACCTTGATGTAGTTGTGGGGCTTGCATGCTCCAAGGAGGATGAGAGCTCTGCCAGAGATTCAACCATATTGGATAGGTCGCATCAGAGGAGCAAATGAAAAACGCCTCTCTCCTAAACAATATGGTGAGATGTAATTTACAGAAACCCATATCAGATCAGTTATCATCAAGGTCAACAAGGACCACATACTAGGTGACACATCTGGTGACAAACAGGTTTTTCAGGACTGTTAGCTGAGCAACCAGGGACAGCAGCTGTATGACTACTATCCTGGAAGAAAAGTTATTTACTCTTTGCAAATATATGAAGACTGAAAACAAAGAAATAATGATCAAGTCTAATGAGAAGAGAATATCTGAAAAGAATGCAACAGTTCTGGAAAGAACAGCATCCAGAATGGGTCTATGACAATTCGCCATGGCTAACTCGCCATGATCAACTTGCCACAGCCAACTTGCCACGGCCATGGGACAACTCGCCATGGGACAACTTGCTGCGGGACAAGTGTGTTCTGTCCCCACGATGCACACAGCCACACGAACAGGTTTAAAGCAATACTTTTACTAATAAAACTGTTATCAGTAAAGAGTTCTCAAACAATGACGAGCCAATTAAGTCCAGTTAGCTTACGGAGCTTCTTAGCTTTGGCAAAGTTCCTAGAGTCCAGTCTCTGATAACAAGACGCTGACAGAGAAACACAAAACAGGTATCACCAAACAAACTATGATTCAGACAGATTTTTCCCAAGTTGTTCTCTGCAACTTCCCAGCTGCATCGACTCTTCTTAAATAGACTAGGGGAGTGGCCAATTAGCCCCAAGTCTTACTCTCAAGTAGACCTCTTGAGTAGACCTTTCTGCCTCTTGGCAGCCCTGCCTGCTCTTGCATTCAGGAAAGGAGTAGTAGCCCCTCCTTTCTCCGCACTGCCAAGAGGCACTGAAGGTTGCACAAAGGCCCAGGCTGCACACGCTGCAGACGGGCCACAACAAAGTGTTACATTAATATCAAAGGGTGGAACAGAATCATTAAAGAAAGGATGCAAAAGGAGGGACAGAATGAATGTGAATGACAAAAAATAAAATATTTATTTATTTTGAATAATTAAATTGAATTGTTAAATTATCCAGTGGCTAATTGTCCTGTGGCGAGTTGTCCCACAATAAGCTGGCTGCAACTTGTGGCAAGCTGTCCCATTCCGATCCAGGATCAGAAACAACAGAACAGAGACTAGCAGATCAACACTGATTTACAATATGAAATAAAGTATAAGATGCTACTGAATTGTATTCATTCTCAAACTCTCCGCTGCCTTCTCTTCAGAAAGAACAAAATCCTCTATCTAAAAAACAAGAGGAATTGAAATAAAGCATAACTAAGCACCCAGAACAGCACAAAAACAACAGAATCAGGTTGCTTGAATTGAAGCTTGTTCTAAAAAACAGCTAATACAAATATTAAAAAAAAACCCAATACTGTAATATCAAATATAAGCACCAGCTCACTGCAAGACACAAATCCAGCCAAGTACAGCATGGTTGCAGATATAATTGGAAAAACTTGGATGAAAAATCAACAAAGAAGAGAAAAAAAAAGCCAAACAGTGCACCCCCAAATCAGGTTGGAAAATAAGAGTAGCATGTTAAAATCAGGTGCAAGCAAGCTAGAACAGATGAAGCTGAAAAACAAGAAAATCAAGGAATACCTGATTAAGAAATATCACCTAGAAACAAGGAAGATCAAGGAAGCAATGGAAATAATAAAGCAGCAAATACCAGCTATAGCCAAGAAGATTGGCAGATATTAAGCTCAAATTGCACACTAGTAAGCAGAATATTCAATTACACTGAAAATCAGAATAGTTCCACTGAGCCATTGATGGAAAGATTGCAATAAACCAGTGAACACCTGATAAAACAGTGTAGTTCTGGATGCATCTATGGGACAACCCAAAGAAATACAACAATAATGCTGCTTGAATAAAGGAGGTGACTAAGAATAAAAAAGAAGCTGAAATGAAGGAAATCGTGGGAAATGGGAAAAGGAGCAAGGAAGATCAAGAATTGGTCAGCGCCAAGTGAAGATGAGCTGCATGGTTTTTGTTTGAAACATCTGGCTGGTTTCCACCCACTCATTACCAAACAGTTTAACAATATATTGTACTGCACAAACTTTTTCCACCTGAGCAGAAAGGAAACCACTCAAACAGTCAAAGAATAAAATATCAACTCAAATTGACAAAACAATTTTGGAAAGCTGCAACAGAAGGAAGACCAACTTGAATGTAGTTTGGATTAATTACAAGACGACATTTGACTCCCTTCCACATGATTGGATACTCAAATGCCTAGAAATAACAGGAGTCAGTAGAAACATCAGAAGCTTTGGGCAAAGATCAATGGCACAATGGAAGACACAGTTACTGGTCTATAGAGATAGACTGGGAAAGGTTAGTATCAAGGGAGGAATCTTTCAAGGAGTCGCACTATAACTGTCAGCCCTGGAGGCCATCTTTTCTTTTGGATCTTCAGGGCTGCCACATTGACAATAACCACTACTGTTTGTCTTTGCTTTTTGATTCAAAAATACTGAACAAGTCAGGCCATGGCTATCAAACATCAAAAACATCTGCCAGGCTATCCCACCTCTTTTACATGGATGTTTTATAGCTAAATGGAAAAACACTATCTGAAACAGAATTGTTGTCAACACATACAGATTTGGCAGAGGGAGTAAGCTCATTAAAGAAAGATCCAATCTGGATCTAAAGAGAAATGTCCTGACAGTAAAAACAATCAATGGAAGAGTTTGTCTCCTGGAGTTGTGGTGCACTATTGCAGGAAGTCTTCCAAGAAAGGTTTGGACAGCTATTTTTCTGAGATACAATAGAGCAGTGATGGCGAACCTATGGCACGGGTGCCAGAGGTGGCACGCGGAGCCATATCTGCCGGCACGCGAGCCGTTGCCCTAGCTTAGCTCCAACGCGCATGTGCATGCCGACCAGCTGATTTTCAGCTCACACGGAGGCTCTGGGAGGGTGTTTTCGGCTTCCAGAGGGCCTCCCTGGGGGTGGGAGAGGGCATTTTCTCCCTCCCTAGGCTCCAGGGAAGCCTACTGGGCCCACCGGAAGTCGGGAAATGGGCCATTTCCAGCCTCCAGAGGGCCTCTGGGGGGGGCAGGGGAGGCTGTTTTTGTCCTCCCCAGGCATTGAATTATGGGTGTGGGCACTCGCATGTGTGCGACAGCGCACGAGCACGTGTTTTCGGCACCCAAGGAAAAAAAGGTTCGCCATCACTGCAATAGAGTCTCCTGCCTTGGGTGGGAGGTTGGACTAGAAGACCTCAAAAGTCCCTTCCATGATACTATGATACAGCTAAGATATTGCAATGGATTTTGGATTGGACAAATTTGCCACCTTTACTATCAACAATTTCTCCCTATACTAGGTCCTTGGGAAAAACTCGATAGGTGGATAAAAACGTCCAAATCTAAATATCTGGCTGGCTGTGTGACCAACCACAATAATAATATTCAGACATTCTTATTAAATCAACAGCACTTCCAAAGAAAGCTATCATATATTCTGTTAGAGTGACTCAATCAAATATGGGACACAGCAATCAGGTTATTTTATTTTTGGCTCACTCATGGAAAGCAGAGCTATTGCTAAGTGCTTTATTAAGCTAATTATTCATCAGTTGATATAAATCCACCCACTCCTTTTTCATTCATTTGATGTGAAAATGCAGCCATGCCCATGTTCATATGTATTATGAAAAGGCTAACAAATCTGTATTCAAAAGCTGATAAAGAGATAATTTTCATACAGGATCAAGCAGTCATTCAAATGAGAAGATTTTATTATAGTCCATTTAAAAAAGCTGAAGTCATTATTATTTAAATAGAATAAATACTTTGAATGTTGGACCTAATTTGTGCAAGCATGTAGACTTCTTTATCATTGCACTGTAGTCTTTCTTCTTTAGTACAATTATTTCAAAACATATTCCAATAGCAAAAGCAGAGAATAAATAGTAATTTGATGCCCAAATTCAATAGTTTAACTTAATTATTGTAAGTCACAGATGCTCCCAGTTCAAGAAATGGGAAATAATGCATTTTAGATTCAAAACCAGTCTACCTCACTTGTTGCCTTCAAATATAGGGCTCTTGATCCTCTATGAGCTTGTTTTATTGCAAATGTTTGCAGAAGTGCATTGATGATGTTTCCTAGTTGGGTAATGAAATGTCTGCAAGAAAAAAAAACAAGCTCAGAGAGACCAAAGACCCCACAGTTGAAACCTGAGCTACAAATATTCTCTTCTATCAGTGCCTTGAAATATACTGGACTTCCTAACCAGCATGATTTTGGAAGATAATGCCCAACACCAATGGAGTACATTGGGGAAAGCTGGCTTGAACAATTTAGTGAACTAACTTCAGATAGGAGGGAAGCTATAGAATTATTGATGGGAGGTGAATGTATAAGGGAGAAACAATAGAAGCAGCAAAATACCTTAACAATCTTATTTCCTTCTACCATCCCCAGTATATATCCCTCATCCAAACAGGTACTACATGGCACATGAAACATTATTTCCACAAAGATACATTTTTATTTAAAATTGCTGATGATTCAAGAACCATAGCACTGGCATCTCTATGTGTACATTGCTAACCTCCTCCTTCACATACCAATACAGGTTTTTATAGATTTCTTCAAAACAATGATTTGAGGGGATGTCTTACCAGGATTTAATGATCAAAAAGTTGAGCTGTTAAGGGTGATTACTGTAAAAAGTGCTAGGCATTAAGATTCATGGTCGTTTTTGAGACCTGGGCATTTAATAAAAGTATTGAGGAGTGTGAACATGAAGAATTTTAAACCATATATGCTTGTGGTAAAGGTCAGTCTTAGCTGAGCTCCATCTGAGAGAGTTAATCTCTTTCATGATTGGGGAAAGATCCTATAATGCTGAGGAGGCATTGAAATAAGTAAAGAGCACTTGCAAAAGCAGAGAGAGAAATTCAAAGTTGGAGGGAAAAGAAGAAAGAAAATATGGAGGTAGATAAAAGTAACCAAATAAAATTCAGGAATGTAAACTACATTTCCATAATATGGATGTTAGTATAAATTGTTTTTCAAAAAAGATAATTAGATGAAAGGAAGACCAAACAATAACTATTAACTAAAATATCTGTGCTGAGAGTCTATCTCCAATTGTCACACGTGAAGGTCAGACAAATGAGTTTATGCCCTGTTAATTAACTTTCTAATGTTTTGCTACCACCAGAGGCTCAATAGACATAATTTGGATCCAGTTAAAGTAGCTCAAATTGTTTTATCAAAATGTGTCTGGCAAATGCTACAATGATAAATTAAACCAGGCCAGAAGAAATAGCAGTCTGAACTTACTAAAACCTTTGTTTTCACCCATGGCATCATTATGCTTTGATAACATCAATTTTTTCTCTTGCCCATGATTTGTTCTTATTTTGCCAATAATTTATAGGTGAAACAGCCTAAAATCATCATTAGGTATACAATGATATACTGTAAGTGTCTATTTTCCCCCTTCAACCAACATTATTCCACAGGAGCTTTGGGTTGCATAAATTCTATTATTTATTTGTTTAATTTTATATATATGTATCCCACCTTTTTATTTTTATGACTAACTCAAGGCAGCAAACATATCTAATACTCTTCCTTCTTCCTATTTTCCCCACAACAACACACTGTGAGGTAGGTTGGGCTGTGACATGGTGTGGCAGCAAATGGGTATTGCACCATTACCTGAGAATATGCGAGAGAAAGAATGACTGGCCCAAGGTCACCGAATCAGCTTTCACGGCTAAGGTGGGACTAGAACTCATAGTCTCCTGGTTTCTAGATCAAACTGGCATCTTGCCACCCATTACCTTGGAGGCAACATCATATGACTTGCTGTGAATGAGGTCACAAATGTGTTTTGGGAGTGTTGGAAGGAGGAGACAAGATTCCCTTTCTACTCACTAACCAGCTTCCGTGAGAAGCCATGTCTCTACCTGGGTTTGCCTTTCAACAAGTCTCTACCATGACTTGTTTGTCTTCCATACCTGTCACTTCCTCCTTTACTGTTTTGGACACCATCTTTACTCCAGGCTTCCAACAAGACAGAGGAGAGGAGAGGAAAGCAGAGCACCACTATTCTACTGGAGGTGAAAAGAGACTACATTAGTGCTATTCCACTGGCAGTAATAGCCAATCGGATTTCCTCTGTTCTATTTGGGGAAGAAGAAGGAGTATTTTCCACAATTTCATCTCAATAATATTGTCAAATGTATCTTTACTGTAGATGCAGCAGTCCTGTTTTTTCTTCTTCTTTCCATTGCAATGTTCAGAAATAAATGAGGTATGGTGTTTTAACCATCATTTCTTATCCACAAAATAAAAGAATTGTTGCATCATCCTGTTTCCTGTCTGGTTTAACTGGGAAGGCTGGCAGGAACACCCGTAGAATACCAATGCAACATCACTATATGTCTCAATCTATCCAACACCAATAATATAGCAACCTATATATGCTGAAGAACAATATACAGTACATTCTATAATAAAAATGCGTTCTGAACTATTTAATATTTTGTATTTGTGCATCCAATTTGTGACATGGTGTGGCAGCAAATGGGTATTGCACCATTACCTGAGAATATGCGAGGGAAACGCCCACAGTGGTATGGCCACATCCTACGAGAAACACCCCACACCGTTGCCTGCCTCTCCTCCTATTTTAACACAGATGGCAAGCACCCACGTGGCAGGCTGAAGCAAAGATGGCAAGATGCAATAAATGCAGACATGAAATCTGTCCGGTTGGATCCGGATGCTGCATTTGATCGTGCGAGATGGCATACATCAATCAGCAGAAAGTGGACCCTGAACCTGCAGGAATAACGCTAGGATGATGATGATGATGATGATGATGATGATGATGATGATGATGATGATGATGATGATGATTTGTGCATCCAATGTGTCATAAACAGTATGTCAGGCCAATGATTTTGTGATACAGCTTTCAGTTTTTTTCCTTGATGCACACGGAAGCCTTTCCCCATGCATTTCTGTATATAAGGTGGCGTTTTTTTATAAAAAGCAGAAAAAACCTAAAAAAGCATAGAAATTGTATAACCTAAGCTGTGTAGCACGAAGTCCTAAAAACCTACTGCAAATAGTTAAGATAATGGACAGGTTTTGTATGTAATACACGATGAACAATTTCCTCTTTTTGGCTAGCAAGATATGAACAGGTAGAAAGCTCAACAGAGGGCATAGTTAAATGAGAAGCTTGCTTTATGTTTTCAATGCCAGAATTACCCAGAAACTAAGCACATGATGCACTCTTTCTACAGAGCTTTGTAACTAAAGCAACGGTTAAATAACTCTAATGCAGAGACAAAAGGCAGCACCAGGATTTTGCAGCAGGGCATGCTTAAGCTAAATGAAACACAGATTCATTAGCAATTACTATATTGATTAAAAAGAAACTAATGTCAAAATAATTCCTATTTAAATGTGCATACAGTACTTTGCCTTGGAATTTAAAAAAAAACCCAGAAAACCTCAACAGGTTTCGACCATGAATAAGTTGTTAGTTGCATTAAAGAGAGTTAAAAAACAAGGCAAACTGCCATGTAGTACCTCTATTTTCAAGGCAATTTGAAACATATGCCACTATATTAGTTTTTGTAGTCCATACCCTTATCTCCTGGACAAATTCACGGCCAGAGAAAACGAACTCAGATTGCTCCATAGCAACAGCAGCTGCTTGGCTTCTTGAGCACAACAGCCTAATAAAGTGTCAGGAAGTAGTTCAAAATAATTTCAGGCTAATTCAGCATCATAATTTATCTGGGGGGGGAGAGAGAGTCATGGTTTATTGGCCCATGTAAGGTTGTCTTTGCATGTACTACTAAGAATGTTTAAACAGCATGTTTATTTATTTATTTATTTATTTAAATGGATTTATATGCCGCCCAACTCCCAGGGGACTCTGGGCGGCGGTTATGTTGAAGAAGACATAATGATTACATTTGTACTTCTTCCGAAACCATAAAGCAAAGTCCATTATAGTTTGGTACAAGGTGTGATTTGATAGCTAATGCCTTGATTATGTAATTCTTTCCAAGGTATTCTCGGCTCTTTTTAGTCCTCCATTGGAGCATGGAGCGAAGAATAATGATGTCAACGTTCTTCAAAGGGAATTTTACACAAAAATCAGGTATCAAGAAGAACAATGCTCTGTCCAAACAAGACCTCAAAGTGCTTTTCACTTCATGATGGCATTGATCCACAGGAATGCCTTTTTTTTAATAGCAATTAGGGCTAATATAAGAAAATACCAGTGAAAAAATAGTACAAAAAGCACCAGAGTATAGCTGACACCTCCAACTGCAGCCTTCATTTTTTCAAATCGGGTAATAGTAATCGACTAAAAAAGGTTTTGCAGACACAAAAATCACATGAGTGCCACAAGGAAGTCAAAGTCAAAGAGATGGGTTTAGCTCCTATCCTGATGATATCCACAAAGCCTTTAAAAATCAGGCTGTTTTCCCAGGCCTTGGAGTAGTTGCTTGGGGAGCCCCTACCAATTGTATTTTATGTTATAGACCAGTGATGGCGAACCTTTTAGGCACCGAGTGCCCAAAGTGTGCGCGCGCACCCAAACTGCAAGGTGCAGGTACATGTGCACCCTGCGCATGCGGGTGCACACCGCACATGCGCCCGCGCCCTGCCCAAACTGCAAGGCATGGGCGCATGCATCCCTGTGGCCCACGCATGCATGCGCGCCCTGTGCATGCGCAGCAGAGACCTGAAGACCAGCTGGCCAGCGGGATGCATGCGCGTATGCGCGGCAGAGACCCAAAACAGAGGTTGGGCGATGGCACGTGTGCCCACAGAGAGGGCTCTGTGTGCCACCTCTGGCACGCGTGCCATAGGTTCGCCACCACTGTTATAGACAGTGTATTTTGGCCAAATGCACAGGAATTTTTTAATTGTAAATTCCCTATAGTACTGGCTCCCAACCTTTTGGGCACCATGGATTGGTTCCATGGAGATAGGTTTTTCCGCAGACCGGAGGGGATGTGGTTTCATCTGCTGCCTGCATCCCGGGGATGGGGCTTCGCTTGTTTGCACGGCACAGTTTCTAGCATGCCGTGGCCCGGTGCCAGTCCACAGACCGGGGTTGGGAACCCCTGCCCTAGGGTCTTCTGGAGTTAGATGGTCTCCAAATCTAAATTGGGGTTAGGGTTGAGAGATAAAATTAAAATTTTATAAACCAGATTAATCTATATAACATAGGTTCTCAAACTTGCAGTATTCCAACTGTTCCCCGGAGCTCATGAAGTGAAATTTTAATCACCTTTCCACTCTTCCCATGTAAGGTTGATAAAGTTTTGTAAAATATTGTGAACATCAATTGCTTATGAGCCTCTGGAGGACCCCAACACAACGTTTGAGAAATCCCGCCTTAACCTTGTTATTTCTGTTTCTGGTAGTTTCATGTTAACCAACTTTTAAGAAGCATAACTTACAGTCAACCAAGTCCACCGCCTCCATAATTTATAATACAATGTACACATTTCAGAAGCCAATTTTCTTTGGAAAAATCATTTACGAAGTAAAAAAGTACAGCACATTTTCAACTGACAATATAAGTCACAGCATGAATTAATGCCACTGACTTCAGATGCAAACACTTCTCAATACTTTCAAGCCATGGAAGCAGAGCAGGAAAGAGGGAAGGGAGAGCACTCACAAAACCTTTCTCAAACTTTTAGGAAGATGAAACTTTAGAAAAAGAGAAATATATAATACTGATTTATCAAGTGATACCTCCCTCAAATGAGAAATAAGCCATACATTCTTAACCAATTAATTAGGATTTAATATATAAAGTACAGGGATGGGTTCCGAATTCTACTGCCGGTTCGCTCAGGGATGCGCATGCACAGTACTAAAAAAGCGCAGAAGCAAAAAACAAGATGGCGCCACCTATGGCGCCGCCAAGAGAACTGGCTCGAGGGCGTGGCAGGCCTGGGTCACTGCCAGTTCCAGTGACCCAGGCTGCCAAGTTACTAACGGTTTTATAGAACCGAATTGGTAGGAACCCACTTCTGATAAAGTAGCATTGTGAAGCAACCAATAAAAAACGAAGTCTAAAGATTTAGTAGGCATGTCCATGCAGTTCTCTGTATTGTTTCCATGTTGTGGAATGTTTTTCAACTAGCTTACACCACTGATTTCCTGATATCTCTCATTCAAATATTAACCAGGCCCAACCCTGCTTAGCTTTGAATCCAACCATATTGCCAAGGTAAATCATATCTGCTGAGATGAAGCATCATCATAAATAGTGAGATGAAGTAATCATAAATACTGTATGAATAACTGTAACTGTAAATTTCTTCACCTTATGCCACATGCCTAGTACTTTTCACTAGTTAGCAAACAGTCAAAAACAAGATGAACCGAATAAGGAAAGTTTGGAAATGCTCTGTAGATTCTAAGAAGGTACGTTTCATGTTCTAAACCCGTGGTGGCGAACCTATGGCACGCGTGCCAGAGCTGGCACGCGGAGCCATAGAAGCCGGCACGCGAGGGTTCCCACCGGCAAACCGGAAGTGCGAAAAAACGCACTTCCGGTTTGCCGGTGTGCTGTTTTTTGAAATCCGGAGGGTTCAGGGAAGCTCCCTGAAGCTCCGGAATGCAAAAAACTACAAAACGGACAAACCGGAAGTGCACTTTTTCGCACTTCCGGTTTGTCCGTTTTGTAGTTTTTTGCATTCCGGAGCTTCAGGGAGCTTCCCTGAACCCTCCGGAGTGCAAAAAACAGCATACCGGCAAACCGGAAGTGCGAAAAAACGCACTTCCGGTTTGCCGGTTTTATCGTTCCAGGCTCCGTTTCGTCCTTCCAGGCTCCGGTAAGTGGGCCTGTGCGGGGGTGGGGGTGTGTGCGCATGCGCAGGGGGCAGCGGGGGGGGTGTTGTGCGCATGCGTGGGGGGGAGGGAATGGGTGTTGGCACGCGAGCGCGCCCCCCCCCTTTTTCGGCACGTGAGCCGAAAAAGGTTCGCCACCACTGTTCTAAACTTATACTTTTGAAAAGATAAATATAATTATAGTAATAAAGGTCCCAACCTGGTCTCTATTTTGCTGATCAAATCCATACCATTTCTTTAAGACTAACAAGTACTTTTTTTTTAAGACTAAAAGTATAGGAAGAGAAAGGCCCTAACTTTCAAAATGCAAAACTAACAATTATAACTGAACAGAAAACAAGTAAATTGATATTGCATATTTCTCTTATCTTATGCAGAGAAGAGATACCTTATGGGAGAAATGGGCGACATATAAATTTAATAAGGTGTACCATGGTTGCATTCTCAGGTTTTTATTTATCTTATGGAAAGTTAGTTCCCAAATGATGCCTTTATTGTTTCTCTGATTCAGTTTGTCCTAGACATACTGTATATCCTGTAAAGAGTGAATTAAAAACAAATAATGAATAGGTTTTATTCTTATTTAATGAATTTTTAGGACTACTTTGTGCAGATATACTTTGTGCAGTGTTTCTCATCTTAGCCATTTTAAGACTTCAACTCCCAGAATTCCCCAGCCAACATTGGCTCAGGTTAAAAAGTGGCTGAGGAACAATGCTCTAAAGCCTTTGATGCAGATTTTATTATCTAATCAGGTTTGTTCTGTCTAGGCAGCAAACTGCCTGGACCACTTTAGATTACAAATGTGGAATCTCACCTTTAATGAAAAATAGTTCAAGGCAAAAAGAATTAAGATCATTAAGAGGGGCCAAGTCAACAATAAAGTATTATTTTGTTTTGCTTATCAGGAAAGTTTTTAAAGGCTGCTTCCCTTACTTCCAATCTAAAGTAGCACGGTTAAGGTATGACTCAGCCTTTTAGTACTTTGGTCTAACTTCAGTAATCTTAGCAAAGCTAGGCAACTTGCTTGCTTCATGATTAAAATGAACTTACTTCCTGCTGTGGAGTAATGCTTTCAGGTTTCCACAGGAGTAAATAATACTATAGAAGATTTAAAAAAAACAGGGAAGAAAAGAGAGAATTAAGTACCTCTGCAGAAACTACCCAAAACAAAAAACTTTTAAAAAATTGAAGGAGGAGCCTTCAATAGGAGAGCCTTAATGACTCATGTGGACCAGGTCCTTTTTTTAAAAAAAAGTTCACATTAAAAGATTGAGACCTGTATGTTTGGGTTTCTATTTCATATAATATTTTGTTTACGCTTATTCAAGAAAGGGAACTGTATGAAGTACAGGACAGACATTACACACAAGATGGCTGTATTCTCAGAATTGTCTATTTAAATTAGAACCACACTAAAAACATAGATACATTTTCTGACAGCTGTTTCTCAGATGTTTGTTCTACACTTGGAATTTTCAACGAACAAGGGATCCTTTTTACAGCTTTCTTTCAACTTGGATACCATTTCATTATGTAGCCAACTATCAATAGAAGGGAATATTTATAGCTCAGGGTTCAACTGTGGGGTTCTCGGTGTTCTCTGAGCTTGGTTATTTTCTTGCAGATGTTTCATTACCAAACTAGGTAACATAATCCGTGATAGCATGATGATGTTATCTAGTTGGATAATAAAATGCTTACAAGAAAACAACCAAGTTCAGAGTGCACCAAGGGTCCCACAAGCAATTATCTATAGCAAATCATTTTGGATGTATAACTTTTATTAGCATTAACTAACATGGCTAATGTCAAAAATGAAGATGTAGCACCAAACATGGAAGGCGACAAGTTACCTTTTCCTGATCAGCAGTCACATAAACTCTTCAGGCATGAATGGGGAGTTTTAAGCTATTTTCAAAAGAACATTTTTTCCGCTGAATCCCTTCTATTTCTTTTGACCCCGAAAAGAGCTTATAAAAGCTTAGAGGTATCACACAGAGGTCAACTTAACAGAAGAATCAGTGACAAATGACATGGTTAGTTTCTAAGTCCTTTAGCGTACCTGAAATACTGTTGTTTGATTATAAACAAGGCTTCTATATTTTTATATTTGAGGCAATAAACAAGGACTTGCCTATCTGTCTCCTAAAGGAGCAATAAGAAAGATGACCACGTCAATATTTAGAACATGGCATACAAAATCGACATTTTCTCTCTGAAAGCTTCTTCTACAAGAGACATTTTGCAGTTGAATATTTTATGCTGGATCACTTCAGACAGTTTCAAGATTATAGCTACAATATTTCACAAGAAAGGAAGATGAGTCATCCTCAAAAGGGAAAGGGGGCAATACGCTTCTATGCGGGGAAACCAAATGCAGAACTAAATTGCCAAGAAAGCCAACTCAGTCCTAGGCTGCATCAACAGAACAATAGTGTCAAGTTCACGGGAAGGGATAGTACATACTGCACTAGCGAGGCCACACTTGAAATACTGCATCCAGTTCTGGTTGCCACGACACAAAAAAGATGCTGAGGCCCTAGAAAGAGTGCAGAGAAGAGCAACAAAGATGATAAAGGATCTGGAAGCTAAATCGTGTGAGAAATAGCTAAGGGAACTAGCTATACTTAGCCTTTGAAAGGAAGGCTTAATGGAGAAATGATTCTTGAAGGACTGTCACAGGTTGATCTATTCTCTATAGCAGTGATGGCAAACCTATGGCACGGGTGCCACAGGTGGCACGCGGAGCCATATCTGCTGGCACACAAGCCATTGCCCTAGCTCAGCTCCAGCGCGCATGTGCGTGCCCGCCAGCTGATTTTGGCTTGCACAGAGGCTCTGGGAGGGTGATTTCGGGTGGCGGGGGGAGCGTTTTTACACTCCCCAAGCTCCAAGAAAGCCTCTGGAGCCTGGGGAGGGCGAAAAATGGGCCTATCGGGCCCACTGGAAGTCGGGAAATGGGGGAGTGGGGGGGGGGGTCATGCACGCATGCGCAGGGGGGTGGGGCAAATGGGGGGCTTTGAATTATGGGTGTGGGCACGCACGTGCGTGCGATAGCACAGGTGTGCACTATTTCGGCACCCAAAGAAAAAAAGGTTGGCCATCTATAGCATCTAAGGATAAGAAGCAATGGGTAGAAGCTCATTAGAGAGAGAGCTAACCTGGAAATAAGAAGGAATTTCTGACAGTGGAATGATTCATCAATGCTATTGCTTGCCTCCTGGTGTTCTATATAGCTTTCCTCCTGGGTCCTCCATCGCTGGAGTTTTTCAAGAAAAGATTGGACATTCATTTGTCTGGTAAGGCCGTGATGGCGAACCTATGCCATGTGTGCCAGAGGTGGCACGCAGTGCCCTCTCTGTGGGCACGTGAGCCATCGCTCCAGTTCAGCTCCGCCACGCACGCACGTGCACCTCCCACCAGCCAGCTGGTCTTCGGGTCTCTGCCACGCATGCGCAAGGGGTGGCGGGCATGGGGGGGGCACATGCATGGGGTGGTCATGCACATGCGTGTATGAAGGCACATGCAGGGGGCCACGCACACAAGCACAGGGGGAGCAGAGCACATGTGCAGGGCGTTCATGCATGGGGCGCATGCACAGGGCCACGCACACATTGCATTTGAGGGGTTCGGGCACGCACACACACTTTGGGCACTCAGTCCAGAAAAGATTAGCCATCATGGGTATAAGGGTTCCTGCCTTGGGCAAGGGTTGGACTAGAAGACCTCTAAGGTCCTTTCTAGCCCTATGATTCTATCTCATGAAGTTCCATAAAATTTTACTAAGTGAGGCCGAGACTGCAGCTGTGGAGCAGTATTATTTCACAGATGGTAAATTTCAGGAACTAAATGTTGAAATGATGATTAAAGATGTGAAAGTATGGTTAATTACACTGCCTCTCTCACTATGACCATTTGATGTAATTTCTACAGAACATGCAGTCCCAACACATCTGAAGGGAGTCAATGCAGACCCCAGAAAGGAAGACCTCTGGGTATACAAAGATTAGTACAGTGTCAATCATTCATGTATTCACTAAGGCTGTCTTAAAACTTCCATGAGCTCCCAAGGGTCTCCCCCCTTTAGTTATGAATGTTGGAGATTTCTTTTTAATTTTTATATATCTTTTAATTGTTATATGTTTTACTGTAATAGATTTGGACATGTTGTGAGCCGCCCAGAGTCCCTCGGGAGTTGGGCGGCATACAAGTCTATTAAATAAAATAAATAAAGGGGCTCCATAAACTCCCGTAAGTCATTTGGCTTAGCAAACAAAATACAAGCGTACGTTTGTTACATCCAAATGAAGAAACACTGCAAAGCTCATCCTTTAGGAAAAAGTGAATGCTCTCACATATTATTCTCAGATTAATTTATATACCGTATTTTTCGGAGTATAAGACGCACCTTTTTACCCCCCAAAAGAGGGTGAAAACTTGGGTGCGTCTTATACACCGAATGTAGCCCCACCCACCCAGCCACCCCCATCCTTTGGCCTCTGTCTTCCAGCAATTTATCTGCTTGCAGGAAAGAGGGAAGAGCCTTTAAAGCCAAGCAAGTCAATAGCAGTTTCCCGACAAACAGCTGATTAGGTTTGCCACGTGGAAAAATGAAAATGAAACTAACTTGAAGTCCACAAGTCTTAAAGTTGCCAAGGTTGAAGACCCCTGGCTCTAGAACAATAATAAAGCAGTCTTTAAAAAATAAGTCTAATAATTTGAACATTCTACAAACATTTATAGTTATTCACTTACCCCTTTGTAGCCAGTTCAGCAAAAATAAAAACCTGTGTGTCTCTCCCAGCTATTTGCCTCTTTGCAGTTAGTTTCACTTTCATTTTCCCACATGGCAAACCTAATCAGCTGTCCATCGGGAAACTGCTACTGACTTGCTTGACTTTACAGGCTCTTCCCTCTTTCCTGCAAGCAGGTAAATTGCTGGAAGACAGAGGCCAAAGGGTGGGGGTGGCTGGGTGGGTGGGGCTGCATTCGGTGTATAAGACGCACCCAAGTTTTCACCCTCTTTTTTGGGGTAAAAAGGTGCGTCTTATACTCCGAAAAATACGGTATGTGTGTACAAGAAATGATTGTCTAAGAAGCACTTTGTTGGTGATGTAATGAGGATAATACTTCTTTAAAACACGTTTTTAGTATGTGCTATACCACGGGTGTCAAACTCAATGGCGTCACGTGATGTATCATGACGTATCACTATGTTTTTTGCCTTTGCAGAGCCGGTGTGGGCGTGGCCTGCATGTGACGCATCTGACCCGCAGGGTTAGGGTCAAACCCGCCAGTTTGACAGGCCTGTGCTATACTTAACATGTTTGGCAGAAAGTCATGGAGTATAATATATATGATTGTGCAACAAAAGCTAATTTTTTTCAAAGGATAATATTCTTTTGAACTATACAACTGGACAATATAAATGGATTTTCCATGTGCTTACTATGGCTAAAAGACTGATATTGTAACAATGGGAAGATAAATGTATGGCACTATTCACTCAATGGATTGAAGATCTGATTACACTTGCCACCAATGAGTGGATTGTCTATGGACGTAGAAGTGTGGACAAGTATAATGAAATATGGAATTCTTTTATACAAAATACACATAGACCTCGACTTACGACCACAACTGGGACCAGAATTTCTGTTGCTAAGCGATGTGGTTGTTAAATTGTTGTACCCAATTTTATGATATTTTTGTCACGGATTTTAAACAAATCTGTTCAGTTAAGAGAAAAAGTGGTTGTTAAGCTTCCCCCACTGACTTTGCTTGTTGGAAACTGGCTGAGAAGATCACAAATGGTGACCTCATGATTCTGGATTGCTACAATCATTGTAACTATTTGTAACATGCTGGTTGCCAAGTGTTCGAATTTTGATACGTGACCGTGGGGATGTTGCGACGATCGTGTGAGGATCGGTCATCAGTTTTTTCAGTATTGTTGGCCAGTCATTAAACAAATGGCTACAAATCAAGGTCTGCCTGTACAGTAGGTTAAAAAGAATGAGAGTTATATAACTGAATTAAAAATACACCCACACCCACACCCACATATACTAATATTAACATTACATAAGTGGATATAGAATTGTAACTGTTAATTGCTGTATTATATTTTGTTTTCGTGTTGTACTTTTTCACTAGAGCACTTTCTATGCATATATTTGTATGTATTTGCACTGCAATTAACATTGTTGTTTTTCTTATTTAAAAAAAAATTAAAAATTAATTTTGAAAAAAAGAAAAAAAAACCACTCCAAATTGAGTAAAGAGACAACTCAATACTACTCCTTTCTCTATACAAGGGGTTCCCAACCCCCCCCCCCCCCCCCGGTCCATGGACTGGCACCAGGTTATGGCATGCCAGCAACCAGGCCGCGCAAGCAAGCGAAGCCTCATCCGGGGGATGCAGGCAGCACACAAAATCACGCCCCCTCCAGTCCGTGGAAAAATCTTCCTCCATGGAACCGGTACCTGGTGCCCAAAAAATTGGTTGGGAAAAGTCAGCTGCTGCCTTTTTTTTTTTTACTGAAATTTTCTTCATTGCTTTTTAGAGCTGAAATTTCTGACTACATGTATTCCAATTATAAGACTGCATTTCCAGATATAGTTCTTAGGTGGAATTCTTAAATTGTGACAGTAACTGTAAAAGAAAGTATACCTCCAAAAGCCATAAAGCTCAACATTGTTTGGTCCACTTTATAAAAATAAATCCAGATATACGTATACAGCACTTTGTTGTATTTTTTTCCTTTTATCTGCTCTTTCTGTGAGTGAAGATTCAAATGAAATTGTTTGTATTCAAACTTTATACTAATGACTGGACATGTGGAGAAAGGAAGCTGGTAAGACCAGTTATATCTGCTACATATCAAACGGAAACATTACCATTTTATTATCTGTTTCGAAGAGTCACTTCATCCAAAATCTTTAAAGTTCTCTTGAAGAGAAGAGGCACACCGATTAACAAACAGGAACATATTCAATTTCAAATGTTTCTTGCCGAAACAAGAAACTGATCATTTGCATGTCACATTCTGCATGTGGCAACTAAGTTGAAAAGTTACAGGAAGCTGCAGAAAGTTTCATCCTCACAGCCTGTTATCAATAGTTAGAGCAGGAGACACAACAATAACGCAATCAACAATAACAGTGTAATCAACTTGAGCCACTCGGTTCAGCAGATAGCTTAGTTCCTCAAGGTCTTTTCAGAAACACATCAGTGTATTTGAAAGCTACACAATCACAAAGTTAGTACTGAAGCAGAAACTGCTTCCAATCCATACAAATCTTGCCATCATAACTATGTAGGAAGTTCTATACAATGGTTCATTTCAACCGCACAGCGAACGCATTCAGCAAGGCTGTGGATTTATTTATTTATTTATTTTATTTAATGGATTTTTATGCCGCCCAATCCCTAGGGACTCAGGGCGGCTCACAACATGTTAAATCCATTACAGAATAAAAGCAATAATTAAAATATATGACAATACAAAATGCAATCAGTAAAATACAGAAAATACAAAAGTTAAAAGAGTATCTCATTCACCCCGCCTGCCGGAAGAGCCAGGTTTTTATTGCTTTCCGGAAGGCCAGCAGGGTGGGGATGGTCCTGATCTCTGGAGGAAGTTGGTTCCACAGGGAGGGAGCTCCCACAGAGAAGGCCCTCCCCCTCGGTCCCGCTAGCCGACATTGTTTGGTCGACGGGACCTGGAGGAGGCCGACTCTGTGGGCTCTAACCGGTCGTAGGGAGGTATGCGGCAGGATGCGGTCCCGAAGATAACCTGGCCCTGAGCCATGTAGGGCTTTAAAGGTAACGACCAACACCTTAAATTGGATCCGGAGACTAATGGGCAACCAATGCAGCTGGCGGAGGATAGGTGTTACGTGGGTGCATCTAGGTACATCCACCACAGCTCGCGCAGCTGCATTTTGCACCAATTGCAGTCGCCGGACACTCTTCAAGGGTAGCCCCATGTAGAGTGCATTGCAGTAATCCAGCCGTGAGGTGATAAGGGCATGAGTGATTGTAAGAAGTGCCTCCTTCTCCAAGTAGGGTCGCAATTGGTGCACAAGACGTACTTGTGCAAAGGTCCCCCTAGCCACAGCTGAAAGATGTTGTTCCAATTTTAGCTGTGGGTCTAGGAGGACACCCAAATTGCGGACCCGTTCTGAGGGGGCTAATTTCTCCCCCCCAAGAACCAAGGAGGGCCAATTGGTCGAGTCCTTAGGGGGCAATATCCACAGCCACTCTGTCTTGTCCGGGTTAAGCTTTAGCTGGTTCTTCCCCATCCAGACCCTAACATCGGCCAGGCAGCGGCCCATTATGTCTACGGCTTCCCCGAATTGAGACGGGGTGGAGATGTACAACTGGGTATCATCAGCGTATTGCTGATACCTCACCCCGTGTCGTCGGATGATCTCACCCAGCGGCTTCATGTAGATGTTAAACAGGATGGGCGAGAGGACCGAGCCCTGCGGCACCCCACATAGTAGGGGCCTAGGGCTCGACCTCTGCCCCCCTGTCAACACCGACTGCGTCCTGTCAGAGAGGAAGGAGGAGAACCACTGCAAAACAGTGCCGCCCACCCCCACCTCTCCGAGACGACGCAGAAGGATACCATGGTCAATGGTATCGAAGGCCGCTGAGAGGTCAAGTAGCACCAGGATAGAGGAGTAACCCCTATCCCGGGCTCGCCAGAGATCATCCATCAGGGTGACCAAAGCCGTTTCCATACTGTAACCACGCCTGAAACCAGATTGAAAGGGATCCAGAAAATCAGTGTCATCCAACAGTCGTAGGAGCTGGAGTGCCACCACTTTCTCAACAACCTTCCCCGCGAAGGGAAGGTTGGAGACTGGACGGAAGTTCTTTAAATCCGCCGGGTCCAGGGAAGGCTTCTTGAGGAGGGGGTCTCACCACCGCAGCTTTTAAGGCCTGCGGGACGGATCCCTCTCTCAAAGAAGCGTTGACCAACGCCTGGAGCCAGCCGCGTGAAACCTCCCTGGTGGCCGAAACCAGCCAGGAAGGACACGGGTCCAATAAACAAGTGGCGGAGCTCATAGCTCCTATGGCCTTGTCCACATCCTCAGGAGTCACCGGTTCAAACCTATCCCATATAACTGGACTAAGACCTGCCCCAGTCATCTCGGCCTGTACTGCCCAATCGGAGTCCAGGTCTGTCCGAATCTGAATGACTTTATCCGCCAGAAACCGAGAAAATTCCTCAGCTCTACCCTGCAAGGGGTCTCCGCGTTCCTCCTTAGCCAGAAGGGTGCGGGTCACCCTAAACAGGGCGGCTGGGCGGGAGTCAGCGGATGCAATAAGAGCGGAAAAATGCGAACATTTTGCCGCCCTTATCGCCACTAAGTAAGACTTAATGTAAGTTCTTAAAAGTGTCCAGTCAGACTCAGCTTTACTAGATCTCCATCGTCGCTCTAGGCGTCTCTTGTGGCGCTTCATCTCCCGGAGTTCCTCGGTAAACCAAGGAGCCCTCCTGGATCTGCTTCCACGGAGAGGTCGCAAAGGCGCAATCCGATCCAGAGCCCCCGCTGCTGCCTGATTCCAGGCGGCAACCAGGGATTCGGACGAACTGTGTACCAGGGATTCAGGTATCTCCCCAAGTTCCCTCTGGAATCCGTCGGGTTCCATTAGGCGCCTGGGGCGGAACCACTTAATCGGTCCCGCCTCCTTGCGATGGAGGAGTGGTGCCATGAAATCCAACCTCAGAAGGAAATGATCTGACCACAAGGGTACTGTGACTAAACCCCTTAGCCCCAGATCATCTCTCCACTGCCCCGAGAGAAACACAAGGTCAAGCGTGTGACCACCCTCATGAGTTGGACCCTGAACTACTTGGGTCAGGTCCATGGTTGTCATGGAAGCCATGAACTCCTGGACTGCCCCCGAGGCTTCGCCGGGCGATGGCAGATTGAAGTCCCCCAGCACCATCAACTTGGGGAACTCAACCGCCAGCCCTGCAATCGCCTCGGGCAGAACAGGCAGGGCCTTTGTAACGCAGCTAGGAGGCAGGTACGTTAACAAAAGGCCCACCTGAACCCCTAAGTCCAACTTCAGAAGGAGTGTCTCACACCCAACAATCTCTGGGGCAGGGCTCCTTCGAGGACACAGATTCTGGTGAGCTATAATAGCCACTCCTCCACCCCTTCCCTGGGGTCACGGCTGATGCTGAACCGAGAACCCGTCCGGGCATATTTCCGAAAGGGGCACCCCCACTTCCTGGCCCAGCCAGGTCTCGGTTATACACGCCAGGTCCGCCCCCTCTTCTAGGATTAGATCCCGAATGAGGGGGGCCTTGTTGGTGATCGACCTGGCATTTAACAGCAGCAGCTTGAACCCAGGGCCCTGACATCCCTGGTTACCAGGCACTCGGGTTGAGCTATCACCTGTTATCACCTGTTATCACCTGTTCAATACTAAGCTGTATCTATACTAATTATTACTATGTAAACTACAAGTGTAGGTACAATTTACATATCTTCCCACAGTTCAAGAACAAGCTGATTGATTGTAAGGCATACAGAAAGATGAGGGTTACAAAATCCTTAACAGAGAACTATTATGGAGTCAGTAAGAAACAAATACAATATTCAAAAATGAATTACATCAATGCCACCAAATTGCAAGCAGCACTGTTGAAGCTATTTTTTGTTACCATTGTTTTGGAGATATGTAATATATTTTGTCCTTAGAACAGATTCAAAGTGTCTGAATTTTGAATTTTTAAAAGGCAATTCTAACCTTACTGCAAACTGCAAAACAGGACCATTTTAAGTAAGTAACAGAACCTTTTTTAGTAAGGTCAAATAGCTGTTTCAAAATTTAGTACATCTTTCGTTGCTATTTAATGAAGTCATTATTGAAGTGAATGGAGGATAAGAGTTAATATTCTGGTTCTGCCAAGTCAAAAATCAAAATTTAATGTGAAGATCTTTCCCCAACAATGAAAACTCAGCCTTTTGCAAGATAATTGTTGTGTGAGAGGAAGAAAGAAAGGGAGGTTTGCAAGCCTCTTCTCCCTATTACATTAAAAAACTATCATTAAAACCCCAAGAGCTCATTTCAGCAATGCAAATTTACCTGGAAACAAATCCATTACATTTTCTTCTCTTAAATAGGAGGGGAGGATTTTGTTATCAATTAATCTAGGAGGAAGCAGGAGTATACATTTATATTTTCAGGCACAGCAAGTAATACTTTTGACGCAAGCAAGCTAACCAGCACCCTGTAATCAAATTAATGGAAATCGTAATGCTTCGTTTTCAGCCATTACTCCAGTCATACATCTGAACTCAGTTGATGGAAAGAAAAATCTGTGTTCTCTATGCTGAACTGGTCTCACAGGGATCAAAGATACCGATGCACATCGTATTTTCATAACATATTGTTTAGCTCGGACAAAGCTACAACACAGGATGTGCAACACCTGCAAACGGGAAGCAAGTCACTTTCATTCATACTATACTCACAGCTTTACACAAATATGCACCTGTTGCAGCTTTACTTTTGCTTTTTTTTATTCTACTCAGGTTATGATATTTGCCAAGAAATTAATCTTACTGTATTATTATGGAAAGGTGCCCTTCTAGAAATGCGTAGGCTTGAATGGTATCTGGAACAAAGATCACTCCTTTGTATTTTTGCTCCTAAACAAGCAGCTGATGCCCAAGAAGCATGACATAATCAGAAATGCTGGCTGTTCTTGCTATGTCGTAAGGCCTTGCTTACTGCAGGGCTGGGCTGAGGAGAAAATTTGAACAGGGACAGCTTAGATGGCTTTACAGAGAGTGTTATGGATGGATGGATGGATGGATGGATGGATGGTTTGTATAGAAAAAGGAGTGTACAAAGGGATACAGAGAAGTCTGATCTATTTTTCTCCATCATGCATCTTGGAATACAGTTTGACCAAGAAAATTCTATTCTCATAGGAAAGTAACCCTCTCACATGTGTCACTGCCCTGGTATTCTCCTGTAAGTGTCTCCACTCCTGACAACACCACAGTATTTTTTCCCAGCCATAACAACTACAGGCTTGATCCAGGTTGGGTTCACACAAAAAGCAAAGCTGAAATGTGATTGGTTAGTTTGCAGCTCAGTCTGCTGTGTAAATCCAACCAGACTGGTTAGCTTGGTTCAGCTCAATATAGGTTGATATGCTGAGCTTTATACTTACTTTTATACAGTATATTGGGCATTGTTGCAAAGATCAAATAACAGTGAAATCTTTTTGAGAACATTAAAATGGTGGGGGGATTCTTCAACAAATTGCAATTTAATAAGCTAAGATATACACCTAAAACTATGCCATTATTTATATTTGTGTGTTAGATTTACATACTTAAAGGTAAAAGTAAAAGTTCCCCAGCACATGCATGCTAGTCGTTTCTGGCTCTAGGGGCGGTGCTCATCTCCGTTTTTAAGCCGAAGAGCCAGCGCTGTCCGAAGACATCACCGTGGTCATGTGGCCGGCATGACTAAACGCTGAAGGCGCACGGAGTGCTGTTACCTTCCCACCAAAGTGGTCTCTATTTTTCTACTTGCATTTTTTACGTGCTTTCAAACTGCTAGGTTGGCAGAAGCTGGGACAAGTAACGGGAGCTCACTCTGTTTTGCGGCGCTAGGGATTCGAACCACTGAACTGTCAACCTTCTGATCGACAAGCTCAGTGTCTTAGTCACTGAGCCACTGTGTCCCGCACCGCGTCCCGTGTCCCGCACCGTGTACCTCACCGCGTACCGCACCGCATTACATACTTACTTTTCTCCAAATTCTCAAGATACGTAACTTTCGAAGACATCTTCCTTCACTTTATTTCCAATATTTATCTGCAATAGTTCTATAAAGTAAGTTGAGGCACAGAAACCTCCCTCTGAGTTTTCATGGCAGAGTGTGAACTTCAATCTACATTCTCCTCGTTGTAGTCCAAAGTTTTTACCATGACACAATATATTTAGCCAAAAGACAACCAGTTCTTACAAAACACAACAGAGCATGCTTTGTCTCATCAAAATAAACCAATTTTGCTATCTTTAAAGTTCTTGGAAAGATCTTCCAGTGACAGATTACAAGAATAATACCTGGAACCCAAAGCAGGTTCAATATAATTAGACAGAATTCATAAAACCTAAGTCATAAAATAGCTGTTTAGTTTTGGTTGTTGTATAACCAAAACTAAAGTTTATAAATAATACTTTGTGGACTACAAACAAACTCAGTCTGTTGTGGTCTGTTCAGTATATCATATTCAAATGAACCATGCTTTACAACAGACATTCACAGATGTTCTTAGTTCATGGTGCCCTATCTCAATAATTTTTTCATAATGCCCAGGCCAAAATTGTGAATTACTTTGAAGATGTTGGGAAACATTGTGCTTTTCTTGAAAATCTAAAACATCCCACAGCACTCCTGTGAGTTTGCTGAGGTGTTCCAGGGCACCACAGTGCAGTTTGGGAACTGAGCCCTTACATTAATGGGTGAATTCAACAATAGAGGTGAAGAAATGTAATAAATGAGCATTAATTTTAATTAACTTCCAGTTACTTCAATAGGCTTATTGTAAATGTAAACAACTTTGAATCCAGCATATACTATAGCTCTAAGCCACAATAAAATTAGATTTATTTGGGGTTAATATACAGTAAAGAATTAGGAGAACTCAACATTTTGTTTTTTGTAAATCTAGCCACTTGTGTTATACTAAACCATGGCTTGGTCTCAAATAGATTCACAAAGTACACATGTAATTCGTTTAGTTGAGATTCAGTTTGTTTTGCAAATTCAGACACTGATTTACAAAAATGGATTATAGTTTATAGTTGGATAAACCCAACAAGCTGTGGTTTATTTAATAATCCATAATTGAACAAACCAGATTTAGCATATTATGTGAACAAATCCTTAGTATTAAACTTATCCCAAAAGAGACTTCAGCCACAATGAAAGGGAATTCATATTCCACCAAAAACAATCCATATCACATGTTGGTTTAGCAATGCATAATTGCAAAACTTTAATCTTATGCAGAGTAATGAACATTTAAATACACTGAAATAATTATTCTAGTCCTGCCTTAGACATGAAGCCCACTGGGTGACCTTGGGCCAGTCACTCTCTCTCAGCCCTAAAAAACAGACAAGGGCAAATCACTTCTGAAAAACCTTGCCAAGAAGCCTGCAAGTGCTTGTCCAGGGTCAACACTGATCCTAAGACACAAAATAAATAAATGCTTCAGGAGGCTCAGGTTAGAAGGCTCCAAAAGGTTGCAGTTAATTGTGCAAGTCTAAATCTGATTCCTACAACATTTCTTGTACAATAGAAAGTAGCTGAAAGGCAAGACATAATCATGGAATTTGGGAAATTGTTCAAGAGTATATTGTCTTACTGATGTTGTGGAAATGTTAGTCTTGGTTTATTATTATAATTAATAATTTTGAAGATACAATGTTTCCTGATTGCTGTGCTCTTGTAAAAGAATTTCAACCTGAATTTACATCTGTAAGAAATCAATCATTACAAACGGCCTACTTGCTGTAAAAAGCATTCTGATAAATGCTAAAGCATTTAAATGCTTCACCATTTAATAAATGCTAAAGCATTCAGATAAATGTATATTCTGAAATGTACATTCAAAGAATAATTTGGAGAAATAAATTTGATCTTCTGGTTTTTCTCATGAATGTTAAACATCTAGCCTAGTCCCAGAAAACAAAAAAAATTAAGCAAACATCCAAGAAAAAATATCTTGCCTTTTAGATGTCTTTGTCAGTTATCTTCCTCCACAACACTTCAAACTTGGTAGCATACCATCTTCTTCTGACACCTTAAGAGTTCAGAAGATCAAACCCTAAGCTCATTTAGAAGTTACGCTATCCTTCAGGTCTAACTCAACTTCAGCTCCCTGCATGGACATACCCATACAATTTTCTTGGCAACACTGTGGAAGGTATTTGCTAGTGCCCTCTTCCTTTTTAAACAGCTTTGGGATTTCCTAGTAGTCTCCAATCTAGATCCACCACTGTCTTAACCTTTCTAAAATCAATCCAAGTCAGCTAAATACTATATCTTGTATGACATTTAAGCCAGAGCTAATCAGAAAACATTCTAATGCTTGTAAAACCTGAACAGATCAGAATCTGATTCAAATTTCAAGAGCAGTGAGCTTGGAGAATTGCTTTAAGATCTTCACAATCCTTTTCTGTGGTAGAGTTTACCTTCTGAACACCACTTTGGTTAAAAAAAACTCCAGAACTACCTATCACTCAGTGGCAACCCAGACCAATTTAATACTGTGGACAAACTGTGCTCTTCTTGTAGCTGAAAGTCCCCAGACTATTTGCCTGTAAATTTCAACTACAGCAGAGTCCAATGTAAAAATAAATTCCTCCCTTGAGAGTCACACTATGAAAACCACTTTTCGTCTCCCCAAAGAATGAACAGTCGGCAAGTCCCCTTCTTAGAAAAAACAAACATGTGGCAATTGAGTCAAGTGCAGTACCAATCTGTGCAGTACCAAGTCTTACAAAAGCCATTCTCCTCCAACAGCTTAATTTCTCATACTGAGAGATTAGTTTTCACCCAAAATTTAAACTACTGCTATCCATTGTATTCTAATAGATGACATTCCCTTACTAGGGATTTTTTTTGTAGGGGGGGAGAGAACAGCTGAACACATCCTGGGGAGCACCAGATAAAGAAAACTGCTTTTCTAGATTTGTTAGTCAGAGAAGATATTACTAGATTCCTGTAAGACAGAGGTCATAGCTGTCTGGAGAATTCTGGGAGTTGAAGTCCACAAGTCTTAAAGTTGCCAAGTTTGAGGACCCCTGCTGTAAGAGTACTTTAATAGCAATAGCACTTATATACTGCTCCACAGTGGTTTACAGCCCCTCTCTAAGCGGTTTACAGAGTCAGCATTTTGCCCCCAACAATCTGTGTCCTCATTTTACCGACCTCGGAAGGATGGAAGGCTGAGTCAAACTTGAGCCAGTCAGGATCTAACTCCTGGCTGTGGGCAGAATGAACAGGGCTCTTCTTTTACAAAGCTTTCCTAGAGAAATTCATGCTCCAACCTCTTCAGCCAAGACTCCTCTGCTGCTCTGTTTAGAGAGCTCCATTTATAAAGGCATCTCTTTACTCAAACAACCCCCCCCCCCAGCTGAAACCTAAACCCCAAATCACAGATTTCCTTCTGTGAAAGGTGTCACAACTCCACCTTTCTTACATTGGCTACTTCCTAACATATGATGTTACTCCATATTGGGAGGCGGAGGGGCAGGCGCTGGTGAGAGAGGGGGGGGAGAGAAAAAGAAATGGAGGGAGAGGGGGAGAGAGAAAGGAGGGAAGGAGGGAGGAGAAACACATAGCACGCCACCTTCTTAAGATTGCAAAAACTGAAGAGGGGAGAAAAAAAGTTCCAGGGTTAAAAGAGATGCCGGGAGTTAAGTTTCTCAGCAATGTAAACAACTAGTAGCCTGCACGGCTTCCCGCACTGGCCGAAAGTCGGCTCAAAGTCTTGCCTGGAAGGGACCATCCTAAGGCGGAAGCTCAGACCGGCTTCAAGTCCCCCACTGTCCCGAGGCGAGGAGAAGGCAGCGCCCTCCTCCTCCTCGCAAGGCCAGGCGCGAGCCGCCAGAGACCGGCGCTCTTCTCATGCTCAGAGGTACGCGCTCCCTCGCCCCGCCGCCGCCGCCCAGACAAAAGGTCTCGAGGGCGCGGAAGAGCTTTGCTCCCGGAATCCGATCCCGGCTGTCAAGCGCGATTCTGCAACTCACCGGCTTCTCCGCCAACCGCGGCCCCGGCCAAGCCCCCCCATCCCGCCCGCGGATGCCAAACCTGTCGGGCTCACCTAGGCTCTGCCTTCGCCGGCTGCCATGTGGACTGGCCGGAGAAGCTGGCGGGCTGGGTCCCTTTGCCCCGGCAGCCTTAGGCCCAGACAGACTCGGCTGCCTCCGAGGCCGAAGGTCTCCTCCTCCCAGCAGCCCGAGAGAGAAAGAGGCGGGCGGGAGGAAGGGAGGGAGAAGGGACGGGCGGTTCGAGGAGCCTCTCAGCCCGGGCTCCTTGCTGCCGCTACTGCACCAGGCGGCTGCAGTTGCCTGTCAAAAGGCTGGCGGCCAGGGAGGGCAGCGTCGGGCTTACCTCACCTGCGGTAACTCATGGCATGGCAGGGCAGGGCATAGGCAGGCAGCCCGGGAAGGCGGGCGGCGTGGCGTGGCGAGCGCCGGTGGCTTCTTCCTCTCAGCCCAGGTCGGTCCCCAGGCTCGCCCTGTCTCGTCACGGGCAGCGCGAGGCAGACGCGCGACGGGAACCCGGCAGAAGCGCCGAGCCGGCCCCGCCCGCCGGTGGGCGTGTCTGACGGAGACCCCGCCCGCTCCCGGTGAAAAGCGCAAGGGAGCTGAGACGAGAGAGAGAAAACAGGAGCGGGGATTGTCTGGTTCCCTTTGCTCCAGCGAGGAGGGACGCAGCTCTTAGCTCGGGAATCTGGTGAGAAGGTCCGGAATCGGGACGGAGTTCACGCGGATCCCGCTCGAGCATTCTCTCTTAAAAGCTTTAGCAAACTGGAAGGGCTGGGTCGTACCGCAGGCCTAGCGGGCGATTCACTTTTTTAGGGTGTGCTTAATGTTCGCGTGTGTTTATGTACATGTGTATACACCCACACGGCTGCCTGCTGTCCGTAGTAGTCAAGCCTGCTTAGCAGGATGGGCAAGCAGACATAAACTCAAAAGGTTTTTGTAGGCCTGTGCGGAGTAGGGCAATAGTGCTAAGGAATCTCAATTAGAGACTACAGGTGGTCCTCGATTTACAACAGTTCATTTAGGGACCATTCAAAGTTACAACGGCACTAAAAAAAGTGGCTCATGGCCGTTTTTCACAGTTACGGCCTTTTTCAACTTTCCCATGATCATGTGATCAAAATTCAGATGCTTGGCAATTGGTTCATACTTATGTCCGTTGCTGTTCCCAAGGTCATGTGATCGCCTTTTGCAACCTTTTGACAAGCAAAATCAATGGGGGAAGCCAGATTCACCTAACAAGTGGGTTACTAACTTGTCAACTGCAGTGATTCACTTAACTGTTGCAAGAAAGGTTGTAAAATGGGACAAAACTCACAACAAATGTCTCACTTAACAACATAAATTTTGGGCTCAATTGTGGTCATAAGTCAAGGACTACCTATAAGGAAGTAGGGTTCACAAGACTTTTTTCTGATGCTTCAGCCAGGAAATAGGCCATGAGTGGATGGCCCAGCCAAGTTTCCTAACAATTTTCAAGTTCACACATCTTAAATCCTAATGTAGATTGTGGACTCGGAATTTAGCATGATGTGTTATTTCAACTGACTTTCTACCAATTTATAATCTATACCAGTGTCACGGTGTGATTTATTGCCTGTTACATGTATATGCAGGGAGAAGCATCCCTATCTAATATAATGGTTCATTCCTGAGCACGTGATTGATTTGTTCTTGTATGCATGTGTGAATTCCAAAGTTTCTATTCCTTTCTTCTTCTTCTGGCTTCCATTGAGAGAAGTCGCACATTTTATATCAGAGAAGTAAACAAATGAGGTTTTATTGTTTTTGTACTGAAATAAATATTTTAATTAGACTTTTAAACTGCGGTTTCATTTCTAATGTCTGATGTCCGGGAAAAGATCAAACATCACCTCTGTGAGATTAATTCTCACAATTAATGACAACCAGGGATGTCATTCACCTACTGATACTAAACAACTGCCAGCAGCCCTGCCAAACTGCTCAGTGATAAAATGATAAATGCTTGGTGTTGTATTCAGCAACATATGGAAAACAGCAGGTTCCCTATTCTAAATATAAAGAGTGAAGGAAAGTGGAAAAGATGAGGTAAATGGGTGTATAAAATTACAATTATTTGGTATTATTACATAAATGAATTTTCAGGACATCAACTTTTTAAAAGTCTCTTTAAAATTAAAAATAAAAATAGCCACTTCTTATTGCAGAGAAGAGAGTAAGGTTTTCCATGAGACTGTAAATATACCCTATTCTTGCCTTCTCTTTAGCTGGAGAGCTCTCAGATAATCAATAGATGGCAGCAAAAAGCATGGGGAGTTTCCTCTAGGCCCGTGATGGCGAAACTATGGCACGCGTACCACAGGTGGCACGTGGAGCCATATCTGAGGGCACGCGAGGCGTTGCACTATGTCAGCTCCAGCACGCATGTGTGTGCTGGACAGCTGATTTTCGGCCTTCCGGAGGGCGGGAGAGGCCGTTTTCGCCCTCCCCCGGCTTCAGGAAAGCCTCCAGAGCCTGTGGATGGCGAAAAAACGGGCCCAACGGGCCTACCGGAAGTCCGGAGGCTTCAGTGAGATCTGTGTGCATGTGCGGGGGGGGCAGCACAGGGGGGTTGGGCATGCGGGGGGGAAGGATTGCATTATGGGTGTGGGTACGAGCGTGTGCACTAGCGCACGGGCACCCTTTTGGCACCCAAGCAAAAAAAGGTTCGCCATCACTGCTCTAGGCTATTGCTGCCATCTAGTGGTCTTCTGAGTACATGCAATCAAGATACTAGAAACCTTCAGCTGCCTATAAACAAGCACCGTCACTTTACACTTTCTCCCTCATCAGCCATCAGTTGATAGGAGAGGACTGATGATGAACAAAATAGGAACATTGTCTGCATTTATAGTGTAAGCTAAGCCATAATACTGTTTCTCTGTGGCTGCTTGTGTTCTGTGAACTCAGCTGTTGGTGTTTAATGTATTGCATTAGCTGAACTGTAATTTTTAAATAAATCATGGTTAAACTACCGTATGTTCTGGCGTATAAGACGACTTTTTAACCCAGGAAAATCTTCTCAAAAGTTGGGGGTCGTCTTATACGCCGGGTATTGTCTTAACATCAGGCAGCCTCTCACTGGGAGCCGGGCTGCATCAAATGTTGGGCTTCGGGGGGAAAAGGGGGGCTCGTAGGGAGGATTTTAAAGGGATCAGAGAGCTGTTATCAGATGCAGCAACTGAGGAGAAGTGGCGGCGCAGCAGTTCCCACGGAGCAGAAAACCTTGCAAGGAAAGGCGGAGTCTCGGAAGGGGAGGGGGCGCAACTGGGGAAACTTCCCCTCGCTCTCCTTCCCTCCTGCACCTGGGGATTCCCCCTCCTCCTCCTTGTCCCCCTGCTCCCCTCCCCCACTCGCAGCGTCCACAGCACTTGGTGTAAAAGACATCCGGAGACCACGAAGGGGGACAGGAGGGAAAGGAAACTTGGTTCCCAACCCCCCCTTTCCTACCTCCCCTCTAGGCATAAAAGCTCTCTGCCCTTAACCTCTTCGTTGAAGCCACTGCGGGGAGGGGGCTGAGGTGCTGCTGAGCAATGCAGAAATCAGGATTTCTGTTGACAGCTTGCTCGTAATTTAGGAACTCTACTGCTGCAAAACATGCCTTTAAAGCAGAGGTCTTCAAACTTGGCAACTCTAAGACTTGTGGACTTCAGCTCTCAGAATGCTCCAGCCAGCTATGCTGGCTGGAGAATTCTGGGAATTGAAGTTCACAAGTCTTAAAGTTGCCAAGTTCGGGGACCCTGCTTTAAAGCAAAAATAACAAGAGGAAAAAGTGGAATGGCTCCTTTACAAAGAAATCCAAAAGGCCTATTAAATAAGCCTTTTGCTTGTTTATTCACAAGAAAGGAACCCATTCCCTTCCCATTCAGGCACTTTCCAGAAGGAATGGCATGATGAATTAAAACCTATCTGTACTTTTCAGCATTTATGATCCCATCAATATTGCCAACACCACTGGCAGAAATGCAGCCCCAAACAGGTCAGACGCTCCACCATGTTCCCTTGAAGGCGACAAACACTCATTTGTCCATCTCTCTCCAACTCTTCTCACATAGTTTCAACAAATTGGATCCAAAAATTTCAAACTTGGGTTCATCATTCCATAATACTCATTAGTCCAATTTTTTTGAGCCTCAGCATATCTTAGCCTTTTCACTGTGTTACCCTTCTGCAAGCGTGGTGCCTTGGCTGCTACCCATCCACAAAGACCATTCCTGATTGTGCTTCTTCAGACAGAAGAAAGAAAGAAAGAAAGAAAGAAAGAAAGAAAGAAAGAAAGAAAGAAAGAAAGAAAGAAAGAAAGAAAGAAAGAAAGAAAGGAGGGAGGGAGGGAGGGAGGGAGGGAGGGAGGGAGGGAGAAAGAAAGAAAGAGAAAGAAAGAAAGAAAGAAAGAAAGAAAGAAAGAAAGAAAGAAAGAAGAAAGGAGGGAGGGAGAGAGAGAGAAAGAGAGAGAAAGAAAGAGAGAAAGAAAGATGTTAGGAAGGAAGGAAGACAGAAAGAAAAAGAAAGATGGTAGGAGGGGTAGTCTTATACGGCGAGTATATCCCAAACTCTATTTTAACTGGAAAAGTTGGGGGTCGTCTTATACGCCCAGTCGTCTTATACGCCGGAACATACGGTAAATGTATTGTGTAACACAGCTTATTGCTTTCTTATAGATTTCCTTACCAGTTTAACTAATCAATCTTGGGATTTCTAGATCATCTCCCATTCAAGTACTAACTAGGTCTCACCCTGTTTAATTTCTTTCTCTTTTCATTTACTTAAAAATATTAATGGTTCTGCTTAGTTTCCGAGCTCAGAGAGTGTTAGAACCCTGTTCAAACAATTGGGTGTGTTAATATATGATTAAGCCATAAATCAATGTTATGTGTATATTGCTTTAAATGCATTGTGGATGATTACTATATAAGCAAGCAAGAGAGCATGCTCAGTGTGGTTGATGGTTTGTGGTTGATGGTTGATGGTTGATGGTTTATGGTTGGTGGTTGTGTTTGACGGTGTGTTCCAGATTGAAGACTCTCTGTGCTGCTTTACTGATAAGTAGATTACTTTATGGCTGTATGGAATTGCTGTGAAGAAGAAGAGTTACTATCTGTGATAGTATAGAATAGAGTGATAGCTGTAATCTTTGTTTGTGAGTTAAAACAAAGATAGGCAAGAAGAAAAAACTTCGCATTGACTGAATAACTGTGTATGACTTGGACTTCCTATTTAACTTTGCTACTATTCAAGTAAAAATTATTTTGTACATACTAAAGATATTCTGTTTATTGACTGAATAGCATTCATATCAAACTGCAACACCATTACTACAACACATTTTGCTGTGTATGTGCGTAACAGCACAATAACTCCTTAACAGAGAGAATCAGCCAGATGCCATCAAACAATTACTAGCTTGAATCAGGGCAGCTAGTAGCGAATCAGTGGCTGAGCATGCGCAGAGGGCAAAACAAATGGCGGCGCCCAGGCGCCCCCCCCCGTCCCGCTTAAAAATAAATAAATCTGGTCACTTTACTCTTATCAGTACCCATCTTATGTATATAAACAATGTTATATCTATGTATATTACCAACATGTACTTGACATAAATAAATAAATAAATAAATAAATAAATAAATAAATAAATAAATAAAAATATTCTGCAAAGCCTCCTTGCAAAGGAGAAAGAAGAGACCGCATAGTAATATTCTTGCTTGCTCCTGTCGTATTTCAGTGTTAAAGATTACCGGTAAGTGAGGGGAATACCACAGATGCATCAGTCACCATTTACAGTTGTGTTCAAGTGGAGCTGCTAACACCTTTCTGCCATTTAGTGGCCATGAAGATTTTTGCAGCTCAGATAAAATAGCCCTAGGAAATGTCAACTGGATTCCAACATTTGTACACTAGAGAAGATATTTTATTCTTAGGATTCTTCCTCATGTCCCTCTAACTTTTGTATGCACATTCCATGGTAGCTACTTCTTTATGCCATATCATCATGATACTGCCTTAGTCTTATCACCAGCTCACACCCAAACAAGCTTTAGTCCTCTTTCAGTTTTAAAGTAACATTTCCCTCTCCTCACCACACAATTTTTGCCATGGATAAAATCTGGCATGCTTCACAATGGGAGAGTTGATGTTGTAATCAGGAATTGGGATCTGCTCAGTTCCTACTAGCAAGTTCCTACTCCTACTAGATATGGAGAAGCCCCGTCTCTTCTGGTCTCCAAGAACCAGATGACCTAGGCCTCTGGTTGTTTTGCAGAGGTATTTCCCTATGTACTAGTGTCTCTCACCAGTATGTTCTGTTGGGTGGTTAAATCGTACAAGGGGTCCTACAAAACATGGATTTGGCACTCTTTGGAAAGAGCAATGGACCTGTGCAGCACAGATAATGGAAGCAGGAGAGAGTTTCGTCTCCTTCATGCACAAGAGGCTCTGGGACTGCGTCCAGCATATCTCTGGTCCTGATCCAGAGCAGTTTGGGAGACTGCCTGCTTGCTGTCCCATCAACAGTTGCCTCCCCCAGAAGCTCCTGGTCAGTCCATTTATTTACTTACTTAAAAATTTTGTATGTCTAACACAACTCTAGGTGGCCCACAACAGTAGTAAAACCCAATAACTGTAAAAGCATAACCATAAAACAATCCAAAAAACAAAAAAATCCAGCATTTTAGGTTGATTCTATTCTGTTCTGTTCCGTTCCGTTCCATTCCATTCCATTCCATTCCATTCCCAGTGCTCTGCTAAAAGGACAGGTTCTGATGGCCTTCTGAAAGGCTAAAGTGGGGGAAGGGCTTCCAGATCACTGGCAGGAGGGTGTTTCATAAGGTAGGGGCAGCCACAGAAAAGGCACACTTCTGAGGTCCCACTAGTTGGTAGGATTTCATGGAAGGGATGTGGAGCTTTCCTACTCTATCTAGTCTAGTAGGACGAGCAGATATTCTTAAGGAGAAATGGTCCTACAAATAACCAGATCTTCTGCCATGTAGGGCCATGACAGTGGCAAGCAACCCTCACTGCTATAGGTAAATTGAGGCAGTGAGCTTGCACAACACTCCCCACAAGTCATGAGTTGGTACCTGAATTTATTATAGCTTGGAGTAACTTAATTTGGGGGATGCTCAACTTTTTGCTGTATGCATGGCTTGATGACTAGTGTGTGTGCCCACATGTGCACAAACAAAGGTGAGGCCTCATAGCCGAGTTGCCTAAACCCAGACAGCCACTAGATTTTTAAAAAAAATCTGAAGGTCTGCTGTTGTCTAGTGAAGGGATCCCCAACCCCAGGTCCGCGATATGCCAGGAACTGGGCTGCTCACACAAGCAAAGCCCCATCCATGTGATGCAGGCAGCATGCAACCCCACCCCCTCCAGTCCACAGAAAACCTTTCTCCAAGGAACCAGTCCCTGGTGCCCAAAAGGTTGCAGGGTACTGGTCTAGTGGATGCCCAGCTCAGAAATAGTAGCACTACTACAGTAGTAAATCATGGTTCATGCCATATTGTGTTGTGCAGGCCAGCCAGTTGTGATTTGGAAAGAAACCATGACCATTGCATAAACACAAGGACAACGTTGTCAATAAGAAAAAAAGTTGCACTTCCTACTACTACTTCAAGTTTGTTCCTCGCAGAGTCTAAGAAGAAGAAAAGTATCAGAGGCTGAGAAGATATTTTATGCAAAGTTGTTTCCTGTTCAGTTGTTATTTACTGGAACAAATATTTAACAGAAGAGGCTTTTATTTCAGCACCTTTTGGTTCAAATTCAACATAACATTTGTACAGCTGACATAAGATCTGGTATATTGTGCAAAAGATTGCTCAAGAATTACCCAATCCATAATCACCGCCATGATTTCATACTTCCTTTTTTTACAGATTAAAGTCCCCTGTTTTATTTTAGTCCACTCCCTGTGATTTCTCTGTTGCCAATATTATAAAAGATCTTCAGCTATAAACAATATTATTTCTGACCTATACAAATCAGCCGGGTAATTACGGAATCCTATAGAAATAATCCTCGTTTAGCACTGCCTTGTTTAGCAACTGTTCAGTTACGATAGTGAAGAAAAAGTAACTTTGCAACTAATCTTTGCATTTACAACCTTTGCAGGTCTGCAAAGCAAAGGAAAAGTGAAGTAAGATCAGAAGCACAGTTGCAGTTTCACTCAGTGACCGTTTTGCTTAATAACTGACTTGCTTGTCCCAATTGTGGTCACTAAATAGGGACTACCTTTACACATTCACTTACGATCTTCTCCAGACTGGTGTATTTAGGATGTACATTGGCTTGCAAGGCATAAATATATAACACAAAATATATTTAAGTACTGATATGTATAAAAATAAAGGCTTTTAAAGTGAAACTTGGCTCCAATGATTACATGAACGCAACCCTTAATTTTCATTACAATTAAAAAAACTATACAAAAATGATTTCTAGATGGTCTGCATACATTTACAATAATATACAGCACAATTCAATGTGTCTCTCTACTACAAATAATCTTCACTAAGTACAGAGATAAATAAAATCAATTGGTCCAACACCTGGGAAGCATCAGATTGTCTAATCCAGCATGTAAAATGGATTATTTCAATTCTGAAATAATAACGCTGGGCCATCCACAGCTAGGAGAATTTACCACCAGGCTCTACTAGGAGACAAATTCAGTACTGTATACCAGGGGTGTCAAACTCAAGGCCCGCGGGCTGGCTCCGGCCTACAGGGTGCTTAGATCTGATCCGCAGCACCGCCCTGGAAAAAGTGAAGGACCGGCCTGCGTTGCCTCTGCAAGCAAAAATGGAGCTCATGAGGGCTGCGAACAGCCCTCCCGAGCTCCATTTTTGCTGGCAGAGGGTTGCAGGAGGCCATCGCAGCTGAAAACGGAGCTCGGGAGCCTGTTTTCGCTGACAGAGCCCTCGGGTCATAGGTGCCCCCGACACAAGTGATGTCAAGCTGGCCATGCCCACACTGGCCATGCCCACACTGGCCTCCCAAGGTCAAAACAACCCTGATGCGGCCCTCAATGAAATTGAGTTTGACACCCCTGCTGTATACCATACAACTGCTACATATAATGCTGCTGGGGGAGGTGGATGAGAGACAGTATTTTAAATAAATCATTGTGGAAGGATGCTAAGAGAGCCACTTTGCTCTAATCGTTAAGGCTCCAGGCTACAAACCAGTTGCCTGTGAGTTCTAGTCCTGCCTTAGGCATGAAAGCTAGCTAGGTGACTTTGGGCTGATCATGCTCTCTCAGAACACGACATCTGGCTTGGGTTGGTCAATTCCTTTTGCAACCAATGGAGCTTCTGTTGAGCTGGAAAAAAAACAGATCCTGCACTTGTGGGAAAAATGCTAGGAAGAAAAAAAAATTGGGAGGATGCTGTATTGCAAAAGAAAAATTAGAATGATTTGTTCGAACGCTTATTATTTCAAGTTGCTTTTTTTTTCTTTTTTGAATCCAGGAGATGATTGAAACTCATATCATTTGCTTTCCCTAAAAGCGCCTTTGTTCTCTTTTGTTGTGTACCCAGGTGTACATGTGAGTACACTTTGCCACAGGCATGTTTCTTTTATTCTCTGCTGCTGCTGGACCCTTTGTCTTTCTCCGGTGCAACTGTCACTCAAGAGGCCACATCAATCAGACCAGTGGGTTGTCCCTCACAGTACTGGAAAACATCTGCATTTCCCCAGAAGCAAGCAGCTGGTGGCCTAGAACATGTGGGTGTTTGCTGAATTAATTTATCTTTTCAGTCTTTGAATGAGCCTACCTGTCATTTGTAAGCTGCCAAGATACCAAGAATGTTCTTTTGTGAAGCAGATACAGTTATTGAAGGCAACAGATCTCTAATTCCTTTTCCTCCATTGTTCTGCCATTTGCTGTCTTTTGGCTTCGAAATCATGCTTTCTTTCTTCCTTTGTTTGTACTTATCAAGCCATCTGCTGCTGTCATTTCTGCTTTCTGTGGAGCCTGCTAAGTCACCTGGCTCTCCCTTTTCTGCCATGCAGTCCACTGCAATAACTTCAATTTCAGATTCATAACAGAATATAAATCCTTGGAAGGTCATCCTTTGCAGATTTTTAGCCAATGCTGTTTCCTGACTCCATTTTGGGGCAAACAAGTTTAATTATACCTTTTTTTTTAGCCTTCTTTTTCACCCATTCTTTTTTAATACTCGATTTGGACCAATCGAGTATGAACAATGAGCTGCTTATGTGGTTCAGTGAGTTGATGAAAGCTGAACTTTGTTGAATAAAAATCCTAACTGTACTGCCGGTAAAAATGTATCAGCTCTCAATCTGAATCCTCCACGAAGGATTACAGTGTTTGCAGTGTTTCTCAACCTTAGCAACTTTAAGAGGTGTGGACTTCAATTCCCAGAATTCCCTACCCACTATGGCTGGCTGGGAAATCTTGGGAGTTGAAGTCCATACCTCTTAGAGTCGCCAAGATTGAGAAGCACTGTTAAGGTGCATTAAGTCATAACCATGGTTCATTGAAGAAGGTGGAAAGAAAGAGAAAAAGAAGATGACCAGCAGGAAGGTGGATAGGAAGGCGTGGATGAATGCACTGTTGGGAGACCAGAAAGACTAGCTTAGGGATAAGTCATCATGGAGAAAATCTATCTAAGACAGCGGTTCCCAACCTGGGGGTCGCGACCCCTTTGGGGGTCGAACGACCATTTTCCAGGGGTCGCCCCGGCATCCTCAGCTCCCCCCCCACTGCCACAAGCCTGGCCATATCGCACCCCACAACCCGCGCCCCGCGACCCACCCCACCGCCGCCATTTGGGTTCTTTTACCCTCTGCGCATGCGCAAAGCATTCTGTGCATGCACAGAGGGTAAAAGAACCCAAATGGCAGCGTATGGGCAAAGTCTCCAGATCCTGGTGAGGTCTCCGCTCGCTTCGCGTGTTGCCTCTGGGAGCTTTTTGAGCCCCGTCGTGAAAGGCGTGCGTGACTTCGGCGGGGCCAGGACAGGTGGCTGCCCGGAGAGAGCCACCCCCTTCGCCCCGAACGCTACAGGTAGACGGGAGAGACTCTGCGAAGGGGATGGCTCTCTCCGGGTAGCCCCCTGTCCCGGCTCTGCTGAAGTCGCGCAGGCCTTTCGCGACAGGGCTCGAAAAGCTCCCAGAGGCAACACGCGAAGCGAGCGGAGACCTCACCCGGATCTGGAGACTTCGCCCGGACGCCGCCATTTGGGTTCTTTAACCTCTGCGCATGCGCAGAACACTTTGCGCATGCGCAGAGGGTAAAAGAACCGAAATGGCAGCGGCAGGGTGGGTCGCGGTGGGGGTGCGGGGGCGGGTCGTGGGTCACGGCATTAGGAAGGTTGGGAACCGCTGATCTAAGAGGTCCCTAGGAGTTGAAAAGGACTTGAGGCCACATAATCAATTTTAAAAAATAATTGAATGAATGACAGCCAGTGGCTGGCTTTGCCCAACATACTTAGCCAAAACTAAGCATGTAAAATAAAACAACAGTTTGAGTAGCGACTTTGTATCCAAAATGGCTATAAAGTTTTGTGTCATACAAAAACAACACAAAGCAAAACATTGGATAGTTGGCAAGCTTGAGAAACATCGGTCTAAAGGATGCCAGCCACATTTGTGATTTACAGTTTTGTATGCTCTGCTATAGAATATATAGCTTTTAAGGAGACCATAAATCTGATAAGGGGAAGAGGGTCAGCTTCCTGCAAGATAATTGATTTGCCCGTTGAGAGCTTGATCTAAGCCTGGGCTCAAGTCAGCCAAGGTTAAGAAACACTGATTTAGATCATGAAAACATCTGGCAAAGCCTCAAGGCTCTTTGAATGACTGATCCTGAACGAGAAGATGACACAGAAAGCAGCACTTCCTCTCTTAGTAAGAGCTGATGGGGTGATTTTGCCCTGAAAGCCCAACTTCTGAAAGACATTCTGGCAAAGCCTTGAGAAACAACACAGTAGCTATGAAGAACACGACAACTACCGTGCTATAAATTCAATTCCATCCGCAGCTTATTGTGCCCGAAACCCTTGACAATGTCATCACATGTCATGGAATATCACTGGTATTTGCTAAAAGCAAAAAGAAAAGAACAAATATTTTAAAACACTATTCCTTGAGTTATATGCACTTAAATCTCCAATACTATGACACCTTTATTTTAAAGTTGGGAAACTTTAATTTGTCTTAACCTCTTAATTTGTCAAAGTTTATTTGATGTAGTTTTCAGACCCACCACATTCTGGTAGGTTTTATCATTTCTACTACTTGTGCCATCCAGTTTTGTTTTGTTTTTAAAACCCACTTTGACCAACATTTTTTAACACACAGGAGTGTAAACTCTGGTCAAACAACGCACAATGTTAATTATATGATTTCTTCTTGAATTCCCTATTTTCCTTTTTTTTTTACTAGTAGGTTCAAATCTGGGATCTCTGCTCCTTTCAGGCTGTTCCAATTTTCCAACAGGGGAGATACACCATTTTGCTCCTCCAATCGGAAGCTCTGATCTAGAATCCAAAAACATTCAGCTAAGTTAAAGGTGAAGGTTTCCCCTGTCCAGTTGTGTCTGACCTAGAGGGCTCATTTCCATTTCCTAGCTGAGGGAGCCAGCATTGTCCAAAGACACTTCTCTGTTCATGTGGCCAGCATGACTATACACATTTGACTATACACAATTGTTAGTAGATTCCCATTGATTGTGTTGATATGAAAGTTGAGTAACTTTTGTGTTGCTGTTTCAAGGAAAGTTGACCAAGACTTTCTTAGTTCCCCTGTGCACACATACACACACACACACCTCAGTTGTTTCTTGATTAATGTTGGGAATGCCAATGTTTTTGACCCAGTCAGGAAATGTAAATTTTGTCAGCAGGACCCAGCTGCGCCTGTAAAGGTTACAGATGAATGCAGCAGAGAGAAACTGTACTTCCCAGCATTTGTATAAAGGTCATTTCAATAATAAATGCATTTTTGAAGCTTTGTAATCTAAAACCACACAACAGCCTGCGAGGAATTCAGTTTATGGCATTTGAGTAATGCAGGTTTATCATTTTGGTTGTGAATGTATTTAGTTTTTTGTCTTAAAAGGGATGGCCTTCCTATTGACAATCTCCTAATACCTGTTTCTACTATATAATTAACAACGACTTCATCAAGGGTACCTTATTATTAAATGAGTTCTAAACATGTTTACTTTATAATAAAGGTTACTGATTGAGATATAAGCTAGGAAACTATTGGATTGGCATTTTCTTCTTCTCGTGTTGCAAGTACTAAAACAGAAAAATTAACAGAGTCCTGGGTGGAAACAGCTAAATAAAGTTTCTGTGCTAGTTTGGAACCAATTCTGGAGTGATGATTTCTCAACCTCACTTAGATGGCGTTGAGATCACCATTTTTTTCACTAGTTCTGCTGCAATTTATTTGAAAAGCTGCTGTTTTATTCACAAGGCTGCTGCTCTGCAGTGTTTGTAGACAGTCTTAATTTCCCCATCATTGTTAGAAACGTCATCCTCGGAAAAACGCATCTCCTTCTCTTCCCCAGAGTTTTAGTATCGTGTTCATTTCAAACACACTTTCCTTTCTCTCCCACTTCAGCTGCTGTAAGTAACATGCAACCATAGTTACAGAGATTGGGAAAAGCACAGGAGCCAATGTTTCATATTTTCATGACTGCAACTCACAGGGGTTGTGAAATTCACTAGATGTTTTGGTGGGTTTTAGCTCTTTGTTAAAAGTGACTGGGTGAGAGAGCCCTAAGCTAGCACACTCGTATTTTTTTTATCATGTCTGTGGGCCGCCCTTTCTAACCTACAGTGGTATCACAGTACTTATTGTTAATTGATTCCGGGAAGTATGATGAGTACCCAAAATGGTAAGTACTAAACAAATTATTCCCACAAGGAATAATGTAGCAAGTCACAAGGCAGCCGACATTGACAAGTTCTAGCTTGTGTGTTGAGTACTAAACAAACAGTGAATACTGGGACAAAATTGTCATGTCAAAATGCGCTGAGTACCAAATTGGATAAGTTTCAAAGCAGTTGAGTACCAGAGTACCACTGTATACTGTAACCCTTCAAATTATAGGCATTTCTTTAAGTTCTGGGAAAAGTAATATTGGCTTAGAGAAAATAGGGAGTTTTGCTGAACCGAAAGAGCTCTGAGGGAACCAGTATTTTAGCCCTTAACAGCTGGTTTTAAAGGTGCTGTTGCTGAAGTGGAAATTTCTTGGCAGAGACGGACTGCTTGTGAACAGCAAAGAAACCTCTCCAGTTCATCTGATAAAGAGGGGGCTTGCATTGCTGCCAAAAATCCAACATATTAAGAGGCAGCTTTTCTTGACTGGTTGGGCCCTGTGAAATTTGCGGGTCTCTTATCTGTTGCATAAAATGCTGTGTTCTCTTCTTACAAATATCTAGCAGTAGCAAGGTTTCTTTTTCAAATTTCATTCCCACAGACCCTGGAACCTATAATGTTGCAGCCCCATTCAAAGATTATTCCTACATGGGATTGGCTGGAATACTGGGCTGAGATGTTACCTTTGGTCTCATTTCTAGAACACTCTGTTGTAAACACCAACTCGTCATCTGAAAATTCAGAGAACATTGACTGGAAGATGCAAAATAAAAAATGGCAAACAGTTTCCAAGCATGCCCACAATGGCTATCTTTCTGTAGCTGAAAATGAAAGAATTAACAGGGGGTGGGGGGCGGCAGGACCACAATGACTCCTAACAGTGTGCATTGCTGTTTTGTGTTGTCAATCACTTGTCTTTTAGAGATATTCAGGCTGTGAACCAATAGGGCTAGATGCCAACAGACTTTTTCCAATTATTTTGAATTTGCAATTATAGAAAGGTGGGGGAGGCAAGTAACTGTAAAAACATGTTAGGCAAATACTAAACATATTTGCAGCCCTAAAAATTCAGAATGAAACAAACCACATGATAACCAATATATGGATGCAAAAGATTATGGATTAGGTTAACAAATGTACCTGTGTTACTTTGCATTGACACAAGAGGCAGTTAAGGCATTCTGAATGTAGCAATTGCTCTCTGAGTCTTTAAAGACACAAAGCCAATTTAAAAAACTCCATTGCTGTTTAGAGATTAATTCACAAAGCATTTAACATATAACTGCAGACATTAGAAGAACAAGGACTCAGCATACTGTTGACTGCCTTAACCATTGGATCCTGAGATGGGAAAGCATCACAAAAGGAATTGCTGGACTATCCTAGAGTTACTCTCTAAAAATTAAACAAAATATTTAGTTTCTTCATTAATTCCATCTAGTAATTGGGATTATATCTGAACTGAATATTTTGCGAAGAAGGAGGATAGATTTTTATTCAGATTGGTGAATATAATTCTTTGAATCACCAGTTGAATTAACAATGGACTGGCCCTTCTTGGATTTGATTAATATTTTACATTCAGGTGAGGAATCCATTCTTTAACGCTCAGGCAATTACAGGTAGTCCTTGACTTAAAACAATTCGTTTAGTGACGTTCAAAGTTAAAATGGCACTGAAAATAGTGACATGACCATTTTTCACACTTATGACCATTGCAGCATCTCCATGGTCATGTGATTTATGTTTGGATACTTGACAACTGACGGATGCAATGTTACAGAGTCATGTGATCTCCTTTTGAGACCTTCTGACAAGCAAAGTCAAGGGGGAAGCTATTCACTTAACAACCATGTTACTAACTTAACAAATGCAATGATTCTCTTAACAAATGTGGCAAGGAAAGTCATAAAATGGGCCAAAACTCATTTAACAAACATCTCACTTAGCGACATAAACTTTGGGCGCAATTGTGGTCGTAAGTTGAGGACTACCTGTAATGCATCTCTCCCTTTTGAACATTGTCATGACAGAACTTGGAAACTGAACCAGTATTAAAACCAATTGTCTAGTTTGGAGGACAGGTGTAGAAAATTCTGAATGATTATGTTTCCAGGAGAAACTGCCTAGAAAATGAACAAACTTAATGACAGTGAAATGCAAACTAAACATCCTGGTAAATGCCCCCCAAGGTTTGCTGATCCTATTGATGATGGTGGTTAATTTAGAAGGAAATGAAATAGCATTCAGAAAATTTTGCAACACTATACCATATCATCAAGCTGGCAAATTAGCAAACAGATAAGAGAGAAACCATGAGGCAAATATAGCAAATACAAACATATGTTTGATTATGGGAAGGAAATAGATTTCCCAAGCTCGTGACAAGTGTGAAAAATTGTAAAACCTGCATGTGGAAATTCAGTCAGCTAAGTCTCTTATTTAATGTCAGATCATCATCGGTGTAGTTTTCTAAAAGGCTTCATGAAGAATGGATTTGCATTTCTCAGGGGATTAGAGCCTTTTAGTTGAACTTGCATTAACCATTCCAGATATTGCAGCAACAATTGAATGTTGTCTTTCTCATTTAATAACAAACTTATGCCCATACAGATTGCCTCATAAACTTAAAATTGACCTTGTTCTTCAACTACCATTATCTACCATTGACCTCACCCCATTCCTAAGAGGTCAGTAAGGGGCGTGCATAAGCGCACAATTGTGCCTACCGTTCCTGTCCTAATGTACCCATATATTCATACCTCTTTTACTCTTATTCATGCTTGTACTATTACATATATATTCAATCATGTTTTACTGTTTGTACTTTGCTTATAATCATATATGCTTGACAAATAAACAAATACAAATACAAATACTTATAATGAAGACATTACTAAAGCATAGTGTGTTATGAACTTGTTTTGAATTTTGTAGTAACAAAACCTGACCTTTCGTAAGGGCCTAAAGGCCTGGTTCTGCCAGTGAGCTTGGGGCCCTAATGGAGGAGTATCACAGTGGAGGGGGTTGATCGATTAACAACAGATACCACCTCCCCCTCTCCTGCTCCTGCCCTCCCCATCTTTTAATAGGGCTGTAGTGTTCTGGATTTTATATTACTTTTTCATGCTATTAATTTATATAGTTTTTATTTTTTATTACTGTAAGCTACCCAGTTACCCTGAGGCAAGATGGGCAGCCTATAAATTTTAGAATAAATAAATAATAAAATCAAACTCCAGATGTTATGACATACACATATGTAGCCAAAAGGCCAACTTTAGCTAGAATAATAATTACAAATGACTTGGAAGAAGCAGATGAGCTGGACCTGTGGCAGTCAGGCCTTGTGCCTGAGTGTGGGACATAATATGGCAAGACTGGGATGGAGAGAGCACAGTTATCCTAACTATTTACTTTTTGCTTCTGCTGCTGTTTGTGTCCTTGTTTTAATTCTCTCTACTTTTTTATTTAAATCTTCAGTCTCTTCAATTCCCTCCCTCTGTACCTCTTCTTCAATCTCCTGCTCTTCTTCTTCACTTGCCCCATCCACTTTTCCTCACTTTCCATCTCTTTCTCCATACTAGCAAGTTGTTCATATACCTCCTGTGCTCTTTCTATGGTATCCACCTTTACTTTTCGTCCTTCTAAGGTTATTATCATCCCCTCCGGAATGAGCCATTTAAATATAATGTTCTTTTTATTTAACAATGTTAAATAAATGTTCTTTTTATTTAACAATGTTGCCAGTGTTGCCTATTGAGAGCACAGTGTTGCCTGAGAGCACAGTTATCCTACTGGACCTGTCACTAGCCTACAATATGGCAACCACAATACGGCCACCTGCAAAAGCTGGATAATGCTGGCGCTGTGCAGTGGTTCTGCTCCTTTTTTGGAAGGCAGACCCACTTAGTGGTAATCTGACTCTTGGACCAGGGGTGAAATCCAGCAGGTTCTGACAGGTTCTGGAGAACCAGTAGTAGAAATTTTGAGTAGTTCGGAGAACCAGTAGTGGAAATTTTGAGTAGTTTGGAGAACCGGCAAATACCACCTCTGGCTGGCCCCAGAGTGGGGTGGGAATGGAGGTTTTGCAATATCCTTCCCCCAGGAGTGGGGTGGGAATGGAGATTTTGCAGTATCCTTCCCCTGCCATGCCCACCAAGCCACGCCCACCAAGTCACACCACACCCACCAAGCCACGCCCACAGAACCGGTAGTAAAAAAATTGGATTTCACCACTGCCTTGGACAGTCAATTATGGGGGTAGCTAGACTAAAGTCAGTCCTCTTCCTCATCTTGTTTAATATCTGAAGGATGCTACTGGGAGAGGCCCTCAGCTAGATGAGGATAAGGTATCAATAAGTGTAATTGTAGGTAGGGATGACCTTGGGAGAGAGGAGGAAGAGATGCTGCCTAAGGAATGGTCAGATAAGAGGGAGCATAGCCCACAGTTGTACAATGGACAGAACAAGAAGCTCAGGAAGGAGTCTCTCTTAGGTTATCAGGCGGTAAAGGTGATGGGGGGCAGGGTAGAATTGTACTTTCAGATTTGCAAGATTATGTTAATGTAGCTTTATAATAAAGTGGAATTAGGTCATTTGGTCAGGTTTCCTGTCCGTTCTACTTGGGAAGGCTGATAAGTTAGCAATTTCAAACTGTAAGTCTCCAGTCCAGGCTGAATGGAGGAATATGGAAGATACAATGTATGAAGGCAGTCAGAATCTGAACGCAGAAGAACTGATTCAACCTAAGCAACAATGAATGGCTATTTATTCAGAAGACTACTGATTCTGGGATTGCACCAATTTTGGATCTCAAGAAGTAGTATCTACCCTGCAATTTGGGAGTCTTTCCTGGCTACTCAGATCCTGACGGAAAGCAGGTGGAGGCCATGCCCAGAGGACCTTCTCCCAGCTGTGGCTGGTGCACCAATTATCTATAAAAACAGGCATTAAATATGGTCTTACCTTCTTACACCCTTTCATTTTACATCTGGATTACTGTAATTTGTTACGTAAAGCTGCACTTGAAGACAACCCAGAAACTTCATCTGGTGTAAAATGTAGCAGTCCATGAAATCACCAGGCAATCATCCTATTGTTATGTAACAGCGCTGTTGGGGGCGCTGCATTGGCTATTGATATATTTCCAAGTGCAATTCAAGATGCAGAGTATTACTTATAAATCTGCATGTAGCTCTGGCCCCCCGGCTATCCACAAGAATGCCTATCCCAGAGAGATTTTGCCCACCTAATCCAAGAGAATAGAGAAGGCCTGCTGAAGTTTTCCACCTATCAAGAAGTAAAATTGAAGGGCACTCTCTAAAGTGCTCCCTTCCTCTGGAAATGAATTGCCCTTCAAAATAATGATAGCTCGCCCTCTGTGGTGGAATGTAGGCTGGAGTCCCAGGAGGGAGGGGGCTGCTTCAGGGGTTGGTTCCACTTACCTTTGCCACCGGTTCACATCGCGACGCCACCGCTCATGCGATTTCACTTCCGTGCATGCTCAGAAGCAGGAATTAGCCCGAAACACAGCTGAGGAGCTCATCAGCTGTGCTTCGGGCAAAGAAATAAAGGACAGCATTCACCCGCAGGCAGGCAGGAGGGCCCTTTTTCAAGCCATGGAAGGGGAAAAAGATGGCGGGGCGCGCACAGAACGGCACTGACAGTGACGTCATGAGCGGGTTGCTACTGGTTCGGGCGATCTGGTCTTAACTGGGAGGAACCCACCCCTGGGCTGCTTCCCACAAGGCAAAGAGACAGCAGATTTTGGAAGTCCCTAGGCAGGAAGAAGGCAAGCACAGACCCTCCCTAGCTCTTCACAGGATATACAGGAAGTCCTCAACTTTGGACCACAACTGAGCCCAAAATTTCTGTTGCTAAGCAAGACTGTTGTTAAGTGAGTTTTGTCTCATTTTACGACCTTCCTTGCTATAGTGAAGTGAATCAGTGTAGTTATTAGTAACATGGTTGTTAAGTAAAACTGGCTTTCCCATTGACTTTTCTTGTCAGAAGATTGCAAAAGGTGATCGCATGACTCTGGGACACTGCAACCGTCATAAATATATGCCAGCTGCCAAACATCCAAATTTTGATTACATGTCCACCGGGATGCTGCAACAGTGATAAGTGAGAAAAACAGTCATAAGTCACCGGTTTTTTTTTATTCAAAAAGTTTATTAGTACAAAGTACAAACATTTTTTTATTTTTCTCCCCCCTACCCCCCTAACCCTAACCCACCCACCCCCTCTCCCCCCCCGGATTTCCCAGAGAGAATACAGGGCATAATATCAATAAGATAAATTTAAATTAAATTTAAAAAAAAAGAAAAAAGTTTTTTTATTTCCACCTTATTGTTTAAAAATTTCAACTCCAAATTGTACACATAAAAATTCCTTCCTCCTCCTTTCCGTCATCTATCCTGCAAAGCATTTCTTCACTATTAAATAGAACTTAAATGAATATTACATAGACAATAATCAAGTGTTAAATACAAAACCTTAAACTTCATCATAAAGTCAACCACTATATAAATAGCATAACATTACTATATATCAGATTATTAACTTCAGAAAAATTCTAAATCTCTAAAAAATATTATTAATAATGATAATAATAATAATAAATATATATATATATAAAGAAAGAAAGCTAAAAGAAAAAAAAAGAATACAATCTATCCTGTAAATTCAGCACTGACTCCAAACTTTGAATAAGCCTTCTTTTCAAATAGATTATGATATTTTATAACTTAATAATTTTAAATAAAAATTCCAACTCTTTCTCAAAATTAAATAAAACTTAAATAAATATTACACCAATAATAACTAAATATAAAATACAAAAATCTTAAACTTCACCATAAAATCAACCACTATATTAATAGCATAATATTACTATATATCAGATTATTAGCTTCAAAAAAGATTCTAAATCTTTAAAAGGTATTAGTAATAATAATAGGATAGAAAAAGAAAACAAAAGAAAAAAAGAATACAAGAAGTAAAGAAAGAAAATTAAGGAAAGAAGGGAAAAAGAAAAATACAGTCATATTAGCAACCATCTGTCCAATAAGCTTCAACGCTGCATCTTGTTATATCTTGATGGTTGCATCTTTTTGTAACTTGATAATTTTGTATCTGTCAGCTCGCCTCCCATCTGACCCCGATCTTCCATCTCCTTTTCCACACTGTAGACATCTGTCTGGCTCTGCCAATCACTTGAATTCTGTAAATCTGTTTCGATTTGAACAGGAAGGGATGGCTTTCCCTCCTCCTCCTCTTTTGTTTTCATACATCTTTCCTCTGGAATCTTGGATATATCAGCCTTTAAGACGTTAGCATAAAATTCAGTAGCTTTCTTTATCGTATTAAGCCGATATCTTTTTCCCAGAAATTTCACTGCGACTCCTGTTGGTGCTTCCCATTTATATTGTGAGTTTAGCCTTTTAAATTCATCAATCAGAAAGGTATAATCTTTTCTGGCTTTGAGCATTTTAGAGGGAATTTCTTTCCATATCATTAGTTCCTGGCCATTCACCTGACGGTTATTCTTAAACGTCGCCTGTGTAATTCTATTCCATAAGGCTCTTGTAGTAAAGTATATTACAATGTCCCTTGGTAGGTGTTTTTGTTTTGCATACCAAGAGTTGATTCTATATATTTTATCAATTTGCCTGGCTAGTAGAGGAGCAGGTGTCACCTCAAGCGGAGAGGTTGCAAACGAACTGCCCTCCGCTCTCGTTCATCGGCTCCCTGAAGAATTGCAAGGACCCGACCCAGCTTTTTCCATCTCTGTGCGGGCCGGAAGAAATTGGAAGACCTCAGGAGCACGCCAGTCCGTTTTTGGTCGAGGAAGACTTCTGGCCACGAGGACTAGGCAGATTGGGAGTTCCAGGCTCGGGAAGACGCCGGCGGTATTAAAATGGCGTCCGCGAAGCCGCAGAGCTCTTTTTGAATATTTCAACATTAAAAAACTCTTTTTAAATAACATCGCGAAGGCTACTGGCCAGGACTGCAACAACCTAGGAAACCTAGGAAACAAGGACATTGGACAATACCGGGTATGTAAAGCAGACAGATCGGTACTGCTTCAGTGGGGATTTGAATTTGATTTCTCGGCCGGCAAAGTCTCGGGCTGGACTCGCCCAGCTGAGTGCTCTCAGCTGGGTTCTTTTTTTTTCAACAAGCGTTGCCGCTGGTGTTTGTTATTCTTTTCGCTGCGGCTTGTTATTCTGCCCTTCTAGCTGTTATTCTTTTCGCTGCGGCTTGTTATTCTGCCCTTCTAGCCCTTCTAGCCGAATGCCCTTTTAGACGAACGCCCAGCAATCCCCCGGGACTGCCAACTCTGAATTGCTGTGGGCCAGCCCTTTTTTACGTCTTTGGCTTGAAACTTGAAGTGGGATGCAGGAAGGAAGGAGGTCGCCATTTTACAGGCGACTGGAATGCCGTGGGAACATCTGCCGAGCACCGTGCCTTCTACAGCCTGGAAACGGGATTTGAACAATACTGCTATGCAGGCCAGCACCACTGAATCACCTGTGTTTATTATTGGGGTCGCACTGACGACCGGGCCCACCATCTGGACTGCTACAGTGGCCAGTTCCCCCTCCTTAGGCCCCCCTTATTTATGGGGGACCTCCCCCTATGACAGATTGACATCGAACTCTGGAGGGAGAGAGCTCGTGATTTATAGATACCATCTGGATAAGGAGATACACTATTGGCTTCCCATGACTGGACACTGGAACTCTTGGATTGACTTAATTTTTAATGAGATTATCTTTACATGCTCCTTATTAATTTTATTGATTTTAACATTTGTGATAAGTAACCTTGCAATTTTTACCCCAGAAGCAGTGTGACTGTGGTTATGGTGTGGGCTATGAATGGTTATGATTGTGTGATATAGTTTTATGGATTATAGTGGAATGAGTAAGCCGGGGGTTTGGTCTTTGTCCCCCTCTGCTGAGTGTGGAAACAGAAGTGGAGGGGGACTTAGGTTCATTCCCAGGTGTAGTATGAATGGTATGCATGGTCTGTCGGGAGAGGGGGGGACCAGTAGGGGAGGGGAGGGGATCTCTGATGGGATGGGGGACGGGAGGATTACGGTCATAACAGGGAGAGGTAGGTATGGCGGGAGCAGAGGGGTAGGCCGCTCTCGGGGAACGAGAACTCGCTGTCTTCAAGCGATTTCTTGTTCTGGCCCCTCTGGTTTGGTTCCATCTTGCTCAACCCGAGGTCCTGGTAACCAGGGATGTCAGGGCCCTGGGCTCAAGCTGCTGCTGTTGAACGCCAGGTCAATTACCAACAAGGCCCCCCTTGTACGGGATTTAATCCTGGAAGAGGGGGCGGACCTGGCATGTATTACTGAGACCTGGCTAGGCCAGGAGGGGGGGTTCCCCTCTCCGAGATGTGCCCGGACGGGTTCTCAGTTCAGCATCAGCCGCGACCCCAGGGAAGGGGTGGAGGAGTGGCGATTATAGCTCGCCAGAACCTTAATCCTCGAAGGAGCCCTGCCCCGGAGATTGTTGGGTGTGAGACGCTCCTTCTGAAGTTGGACTTAGGGGTCCAGGTGGGCCTTTTGCTAGCGTACCTGCCTCCTAGCTACGTTGCAAAGGCCCTGCCTGTTCTGCTCGAGGCGGTAGCAGGGCTGGCGATTGAGTTCCCCAGGTTGATGGTGCTGGGGGACTTTAATCTGCCATCGCCCGGTGAAACCTCGGAGGCAGTCCAGGAGTTCATGGCTTCCATGACAACCATGGACCTGACCCAAGTAGTTCAGGGTCCGACTCATGAGGGAGGTCACACACTTGACCTTGTGTTTCTTTCGGGGCAGTGGAGAGATGATCTGAGGCTGAGGGGTTTAGTCACAGTACCCTTGTCGTGGTCAGATCATTTCCTTCTGAGGTTGGATTTCATGGCACCACTCCTCCACCGCAAGGAGGCGGGGCCGATTAAGTGGTTCCGCCCCAGGCGCCTAATGGAATCTGAAGGATTTCAGAGGGAACTTGGGGAAATACCTGACTCCCTGGTACACGATTCATCTGATGCTCTAGTGGCTGCCTGGAATCGGGCGGCAACGGGGGCTTTAGATCGGATTGCGCCTTTGCGGCCTCTCCGTGGTAGCGGATCCCGGAGGGCTCCTTGGTTTACTGAGGAGCTCCGGGAGATGAAGCGCCTAAAGAGACGCCTAGAGCGACGATGGAGAGCCAGTAAAGCTGAGTCTGACCGGACACTTTTAAGAACTTGCATTAAGTCTTACTTAGTGGCGATAAGGGCGGCAAAATGCTCACATTTTTCCGCTCTTATTGCGTCCGCCGACTCTCGCCCAGCCGCCCTGTTTAGGGTGACTCGCTCCCTCCTAGCCAAGGGGGGAGTTGAAGATCCCTTGCAGGGCAGAGCTGAGGAATTTTCTCAGTTTCTGGCGGATAAAGTCGTTCAGATTCGGACAGACCTGGACTCCATTTGGACAGGGCAAGCCGAGATGACAGGGACGAGTCTTAGTCCTGTTATATGGGACGAGTTTGAGCCTGTCACTCCTGAGGATGTGGACAAGGCCATAGGAGCGATGAGCGCCTCCACCTGTTTATTGGACCCGTGCCCCTCCTGGCTGGTCTCTGCCAGCAGAGAGGTGTCACGCGGCTGGCTCCAGGCGGTTGTGATCGCTTCTTTGAGAGAGGGATCCATCCCACAGCCTTTAAAAGCTGCGGTGGTGAGGCCCCTCCTCAAGAAGCCTTCCCTGGACCCAGCGGATTTAAAAAACTTCCGTCCAGTCTCCAACTTACCCTTTTTGGGTAAAGTTGTTGAGAAGGTGGTGTCGCTCCAACTCCTGCGGCTATTGGAGGATACTGATTATCTGGATCCCTTTCAATCGGGTTTCAGGCGCGGCTACAGTACGGAGACTGCTTTGGTCGCGCTGATGGATGATCTCTGGCGAGCCCGGGATGGGGGTTATTCCTCCATCCTGGTGTTACTTGACCTCTCAGCGGCTTTCGATACCATCGACCATGGTATCCTTCTGCGTCGTCTTGGGGAGATGGGTGTGGGAGGCACTGTTCTACGGTGGTTCTCCTCCTACCTCTCTGATAGGATGCAGTCGGTGTTGACAGGAGGACAGAGGTCGGCCCCTAGGCCCCTGGTTTGCGGGATGCCACAGGGCTCGGTCCTCTCGCCCATCCTGTTTAACATTTACATGAAACCGCTGGGTGAGATCATCCGACGACATGGGGTGAGGTATCAGCAGTATGCTGATGATACCCAGTTGTACATCTCCACCCCGTGTCAATTCAGTGAAGCAGTTGATGTAATGTGCCGCTGCCTGGACGATGTGAGGGTCTGGATGGGAGTGAACAGACTCAGGCTCAACCCAGACAAGACTGAGTGGCTCTTGATATTGCCTCCCAAGGACTATGTCGACTGTCCCTCCTTGGTTCTTGGGGGAGAAAAATTGAATCCCTCAGAACAGGTTCGCAATTTGGGTGTCCTCCTAGACCCACAGCTAAAATTGGATCAACATCTTTCAGCTGTGGCTAGGGGGACCTTCGCACAGATCCGTCTTGTGCACCAATTGCGACCTTACTTGGAGAGGGAGGCCTTGCTCACAGTCACTCATGCCCTTGTCACCTCACGGCTAGACTACTGTAACGCGCTCTACATGGGGCTACCCTCGAAGAGCATCCGGAGACTCCAGTTGGTACAGAATGCAGCTGCGCGAGCTGTAGTGGGTGTACCAAGATACACCCACGTAACACCTCTCCTTCGCCAGCTGCATTGGCTACCAATTAGTCTCCGGTTGCAATTTAAGGTGTTGGTCGTTACCTTTAAAGCCCTACATGGCTCAGGGCCAGGTTACCTGCGGGACCGCATCCTACCACATACCTCCCTAAGACCGGTTAGGTCCCACAGAGAGGGCCTCCTCCGGGTCCCGTCGGCCAAACAATGCCGACTGGCGGGGCCTAGGGGGAGGGCCTTCTCTGTGGGAGCCCCGTCCCTCTGGAACCAACTTCCACCAGAGATCCGGACCATCCCCACCCTGCTGGCCTTCCGTAAAGCCTTAAAAACATGGCTCTTCCGGCAGATGGGGTGAATAGGATAATCAGATTCCCCCTGAATGTTGTGTTTATAATGTTTTTCTTTTTAATTATATTTTAATTTAAATTATGATTACTGTTTTTATATGTACGCTTCTTATTCATGCTGTACGCCGCCCTGAGTCCCACGGGATTGGGCGGCCTATAAGAGCGTCTAAATAAATAAATAAATAAATAAATAGTTCTTCTTTAGACAGTCCAGACACCTGCTCCAGAGCTTCCACCATCCTTCCTTTCAAATCTTCATATAATCCTTCTTTCAACCCCCTGACCCTTATGGCAAATTCCATGGATCTGAATTGCGTCATTAACACCTCTGTTTCAAAATTTGCAATGTCATTTTGTATTTTATCTATGTATTCTACCGAAGTTGTCAAAACTTGTTTATTTTCTTCAATGCGGTTTGCCAAGACTTCGATATGTGTTGCTAGACCTTTGCATACCTCCAACACATCATTCCTAATTTGTTGGTCAATATTCTTTAAAGCAGCCTGCATTTTATTATCTATTTCATTGATTTTTTGGTTAAATTCAGCAGTCAGTTCATTTTTCATGATCTTTAAGGTACTTATTAAATTTTCAGGTGTTAAAGACTTTGGGGGTGTTAACTCAGTGGTAAGTTGCATTTTAGAAATATAACCAGATGAATAGTCCGTTCTTTTATTCAAAACAGTCTTTCCAAATTTTGAAGCCATTTTAGTATTTCCAGTGGAGAACAAAGAAAAAGCCAAGCCTCTAGTTAAAATTCTTTTAAGTTTCTTTTAAAATTCTTTTAAATTCCAAAGCCAGATAGACTTTTATTTTTTAAAGATTGTCAGTTATTATTTAATCCAGAATCGGGAGACAGAGAGAGTAAAGCCAACTTTCAAAGTCAAAAATTTCCATAAGAAAAAAAAGCCGCTAGGGAAACGAAAGTTACTTTCACTTCTCCTCCCACTTTCTCCGATCGCCATATTGTAGCCTATTAACTGTTACTTAGTTTCTCCGAAGTGAAAGTCAGCAGTGGAGTTGAAAGAAAAAAAAATTCAGTACTTGCCCTTTTAAAATCCTGTCTCTCTCTGTCTGCTTCTTTGATCCATTAAATAGTTGTGATCCCATTCACGAAGCAGCGGTGGTCACGGCATCTTGCTCCGCAAAAGCGGAGGTTTCCAAGTCCCCGGAGCAAGAGACAGGCTGGCTGGGGAGCCCTCACCTTTCGCGCCCCTGGCTGGCACCTGGGGCACTAGGGGGGGCTCTACCCCACCTGTCCGGCTCTCATCTCTCCCCTTTGCCCGGGGCAGAGACTTTCAAGCTGCCAGACAGCTGTTCTGGCGGCTTTAACGGGGAAATGGAAAGGCGCTCAACGAGGAGCGTCCGCGATGCCGCGAACCGGAACCGGAAGTCTTAAGTCACCGGTTTTTCAGCACCATTGTAACTTCTAATCAGTGGTGGGTTCCTACAGGTGCGGTCCAGTGCGCCGTTCCGGTAGGGACCCGCCAATTGCGCAATTTGCGTGTGACAGCTCCGGTGCTGTCTTTGCCGGTCCGTCGCGCGGCCCCATCTTTTCCGCCAAATTTTCAGTCTTTTTTTGCTTCCTGCGCATGCGCGGAAGCAAAATCTCGCAAAGGGACGCTCGTGGCGTGAGATTTTGGCGGTTTTTGCTTCACGCATGAGTGGAAGCAAAAAATAGCCGAAATTGCGCACGCGTCCCCTTGCGAGATTTTGGTGATTTTTTGCTTCCTGCGCATGCACGGAAGCAAAATTGTGCGAGGGGACATGCACGCATAGCGAGCGTGTGCATGCGCAAAATGTGATGATGTGCGCGCAGCGCACTGGTAGCCAGGTAAGAGGAACCCGCCCCTGCTTTTAATGGTCACAAAATGAATGGCTGTATGTCAAGGACTACCTGCATCTATAGGTATGCAAATGGTTGCTTTGGTCTGGCAAGATTTCTGTCTGTAGGTGAACATCAATAAAGTACTCAGAAGTAACTCCACATGTTGTTCTTGGTTCTTCTGGCCTGACATCAGTCTTGCCAGACTAAAGCAACTATCTCCCTAAACTGTAGATGACCAATGACCGATCCTTGCCTCTATGACCTTTGCCCGTCTGAAATCCAGAGTCTATGAGTTCTAATCCTGCTTTAGGCATGAAAGCTGGCTGGGTTAGAGTTAGGGATAATAAGATGCTGAACTAGAAACCAGGGCACTGTGAGTTCTAGTCCTACTTTAGGCATGAAAGCCAGCTGGGTGATTTTGGGCCAGTCACTCTCTCTTAGTCCAACCCACCTCACAGTGTGGTTATTGTGGGGAAAATAGGAGGAAGAAGGAATATCCGGTCACCACCTTAAATTATTTATAAAAATAATAAAGGTGTGATATAAAATAATTACAATAATACACAGTATTAGCAAACTAATAGGGGCTTTTCTAAGTGAGCCATGGAATTAGCTTCAGCTTTTCCATCTTAATTATTTTGTGCTTTTGCTAGATTTAGCCATAGTTAGATCTGTTTAGTAAGAGATAAAGCAGTTCAGTAACACCTGCTTTAACGCTTGCCAGTAGAAGCTAAAGGGGTCGACCACAAAAGGCTTCCTATGTAAGAAGTTTAGCTGATGGCTTGTGGTCTTGTAATCTTGCTAAGAAACTCTGCAAACGGGGCCTGTTACTAGAACAAAGGAAAGTAGTGTGACATTTTTCTTAGTTGTGGTTAAGAATATCTAGACAAAGGCCTGGAGGTAAAAATTATCATTAGTATATTAGAAAACACATCCGGAGGCAGAGAGTAGAACTAATTAAGCGCACCCCCATGCATGTTATGGGTTAGCACATTGTACTGCGGGTGCTTAGGTAGAAGCAGGAACTAATGATGTACTAACTGACATGGTCAGTGGTTTTCTTATCATAAAAAATGCTGTTTTTCCTGATTTGGGGCTCTTGATTTACACTTGAATCCCAAGCATGCCTCTTTACTTCTGGGCGGAAATAAGGTGTTGAGTTCCATTTCCTCAACTTGGCACGATTACAGGTAGTAATTGCAACGGTCATCTAGTAATTGCATCTAGTGACGGTTCAAAATTAAACAGTACTGAAAAAAGTGACTTATGGTCACTTACGACCATTGCAGCAGCATGATCAAAATCACATGATTTTGATTTGATCACATGATCAAAATTCAGACGCTTGGTAACTGAGTTATATTTCTGACTGTTGCAGTGTCTTGGGTCATGTGATCTCCTTTTGTAACCTTGTGACAGGCAAAGTCAATGGGGAAGCCAGATACACTTAACATGTTCTTTCTGTGCCAACTCAGGAAGCTCAAACTGCCCAAGGAGCTGCTGATACAGTTCTACAGAGGAATTACTGAGTCTGTCATCTGCACCTCTATAACTGTCTGGTTTGGTTCTGCAACCCAACAAGACAGACACAGACTTCAGAGGATAATCAGAACTGCAGAAAAAACAATTACTGCCAACCTGCCTTCCATTGAGGACCTGTATACTGCACGAGTCAAAAAGAGGGCCGTGAAAATATTTACTGACCCCTCACATCCTGGACACAAACTGTTTCAACTCCTACCCTCAAAACGACGCTATAGAGCATTGCACACCAAGACAACTACACACAAGAACAGTTTTTCCCCGAACACCATCACTCTGCTAAACAAATAATTCCCTCACCACTGTCAAACTATTCACTAAGGCTGCATTACTATAACTATTAGTCTTCTCATCGTTCCTATCACCCATCTCCTCCCACTTATGACTGTATGACTGTAACTTGTTGCTTGTATCCTTACGATTTATATTAATATGGATTGTTTCCTGATTGCTTATTTGTATCCTATGGCAATCATTAAGTGTTGTACCTCATGATTCTTGACAAATGTATCCTTTCTTTTATGTACACTGAGAGCATATGCACCAAAGACAAATTCCTTGTGTGTCCAATCATACTTGGCCAATAAAGAATTCTATTCTATTCTATTCTATTCTATTCTATTCTATTCTATTCTATTCTATTCTATTCTATTCTATTCTATTCTATTCTATTCTATTCTATTCTATGATCAAAATCACATGATTCTGATTTGATCATATGATCAAAATTCAGACACTTGGTAACTGAGTCATATTTCTGACCGTTGCAGTGTCTTGGGTCATGTGATCTCCTTTTGTAACCTTGTGACAGGCAAAGTCAATGGGGAAGCCAGATACACTTAACAACAAGGTTAGTAACTTAACAATTTCAATGTTTCACTTCACAACACTGGCAAGAAAGGTCGTAAAATGGGGCAAAACTCAGTTAACAAACATCTCACTTAGCAACATAAGTTTTGGGGTCAATTGTGGTTATACATCGAGGACTACCTGTGTTGGCTTCTTGCACTGGGTGAAATGAACTCATTATTGGACTGGGCCAAAAAGGTCTGCAAAGCAAAGGGAAGCTGAAGTAAAATTGTAAACATAGTTGCTGAGTCACTTAATGACTGTGTTATTTAATGACCAATTTCCCAGGCCCAGTTGTCACTAAGCAAAGACTACCTATAGTTATTTCCATTTGCCAAAGGCCAGGACCGTGTATAGCATAAGCCCCCACATGGGTGGGAATGCGACTTTGTTTTAATTAGGGAAGCAGACAGTTTGGGCAACAAAAATATTAGCTGTCTGGAAGGGTTCAGAGAGGAAGGCAGGAATACTTGTGAACAGGAGTAATACAGGTAGTCCTCAACTTTCAACAGTTCACTTAGTGACCATTCAAAGTTACAACAGCACTGAAAAAAATGACTTATGCCAGAGGTGAAATGCTATCGGTTCAGATCGGTTCGCTTGAACCGGTAGTAAAAAATGCTACCCGTTCAGGCGAACTGGTATATCCGACGATCAGCTGTGTGATGATCAGCTGTGCCGCGCGATCTAGCTTAGTTAGAAAGCAGGATTTCCTGCTTTCTAGCTAATCTAAATTGCGCGGCACAGATGATTTCCCCCCCTCGCTGTTCTACTTACCTTTGCAGACTCTGATGGCTTCAAATGCTCCTTTTTCAGTGCTGCACGGTAGTGCCTGCGGCACGCATGTGCACACAAAGCGAACCGGTTGCAGACTTCAGAGGATTTCACCCCTGCTTATGACCATTTTTCACATATATGACCGTTGAAGCATCCCCCCTGGTCACATGATCCAAATTCAGATGCTTGGCATTTATGACGGTTGCAGTGTCCTGGGGTCATGTGATCAGCTTTTGCGACCTTCTGACAAGCAAAGTCAATGAGGAAATCCAGGTTCACTTAACAACCATGTTACTAACTTAACAAATGCAATGATTCACTTATCAACTGTGGCAAGAAAAGTTGAACAACGTGGCAAACTCTCTTAACACATGATTCACTTGGCAACATAAATTTTGGGCTCCACTGTGGTCGTAACTCAAGGACTGCCTGTACTGGGCTTCTGAGTTGTAGCAGGCTTCTTTTTCCATCTGCTTTTCTTAACCAGGGTGCTCCAGATGAGCACCTCCTGCGCTTTTACCATTCTGATATGAAGACTCTGTGAGATTTCTGCTTACCAAGCCGATTATATAATAGTCAAGCTGACAGCCATGTTGTTACTGCTTCAGGTGTCTGAGTGGTTTATGAGATCAGGCTTTTTGCTCGATACCATAGTTTTCCCTTTGAAACATTATTTGGCAAAGGAAGACTGACTCAGCCAGTCAATGCTGTACACAACTCTACTCTGAGAAGATGAGAAGCTATAGAAGCTGACAGTCATTGGCTGATTTTGTATGCTTTGCAGGGGAGACATCTCACTGAGCACACACAGCGGTGTTTACTTTAGAATAAACATGCACAGGATTATTCCCCTAAAGGTTTGGCCAAGTTAGGGGCCATATTAAGAAATGTTGAGCAGGAAATAACGATGAGCTTTGTTACATAAAACTGGAGCGCTGACTAATGTTTAGCAGTTATTATATATGAAAACTAGTAGATGGATACCCATGCTTCGCTACAAAACTATGTGATCGGGCTTGATAAATTGACAGTTAAAGCTTGAAAATGTTCCAACTCTGTTCCAACTGCCAGTTGCCTTATATTTTCCTTCCTTCCCTCCCTCCCTCCCTCACTCCCTTCCTCCCTTTCTCCTTCCCTCACTCCCTCTCCCTCCCTCTCTCTCTCTCTCCCTCCTTCCCTCCCTTCCTTCCCTCTCCCTCCATCCTTTTCTTTCTCTCTCTTTCCCTCGCCTTCCTTCCTTCCTTCCTTCCCTCCCTCCCTCCCTCCCATAAGGCAAGTGGCAGTTGGAACAGAGTTCTTTTCAGGTGGGGAGGGGGAGTAGAATGTCTAAATTCCCACCCCACAGGCCGGATGAGTCACGCACTGGCCATGCCCACGCCCAACTGGCAGTTGGAACAGAGCTCTTTTCAGGTGGGGAGGAAGAGTAGAACGTCTAACTCCTTAGCATCAGAGCATGTTAATAATATTATAAGAAATACTAATGATCTGATGGTCATTTCAAAAAATCCTTTCTTAGCGAACACTTAGAAGCCAAGAGGAACATACATGTCAAGTTTCAAGTTTGTAGGCTTTACGGTTCTGGAGATTTAGTGATGATGCGTGAGTGGTATTTGGCTTTTATATATATAGATATTACTGTGTAGGCTGTTTCTGTATAGTAGAAAAAGGCAATAATTGTGTAAAGATTGAAATTATATGTTGTTACCCTTCTCTTTAGAAAGGACATTTAATCAAGTCTGTTTTGCTGTGTTTGATTATATGAATTAATCCGTAACATAAAAACCGGAATAAAGATCAACATGCAAAAACAACTTTGATGGAAAAAAACAATCCTAGCTTTTAATAGCTCCCAACATAAGTACTGAAAAGTGTGGGCATCAGAAATTTCCACTCTAAAAAGTCTTTGCATGTGTGTGTGTGTGTGTGTGTGTGTGTGTGTGTGTGTGTACACACACACACACACACATACATACTGTATATTGGGCTCCTTTTGAAACATGAGAAACTGAAGAAGTGTATACAGGTCCTCATTTAGCAACTGCCTCATTTAGCAACGGTTTGCAGTTACAATGGTGATGAAAAAGTAACTTTACAACCCATCCTTGCATTTACAATCTTCTGTAAGTCTGTAAAAGCCAAGAAAAGCTGAAATAAGGTCATAAGAACAGTTGCAGTTTCACTTAGTGTCTGTTTTATTGAATGAGAGCATTGTCGCTTCGATTGTGGTCACTATATAAGAACTACCTGTATATGAGATTAGCTAATACCCATCAGCTGATACATTTTACCGGCTCTTGGTCGTGCAAAGCCTGTGTACATACAACTTGTAGAGCAGGGATGTCAAACTCACGGTGTCACGTTTTTGTCATGTGACGTATTACAACTTTTTTGCCTTTTGCTAAAACGGGTGGGAGTGGCCAGCGTGTGACGCATGCGGCCCATGGGCTGCGAGTTTGACACCTCTGTTGTAGAGGCAGCCACACTACTACCAATTAGGCAGATGCTGAAAGGGAGGGTGATTGTCCTTTCAACACGTGCATTGAACACAACTTCTGCACAACTGAAAAGAATTCTAAATATTCTGAAAGCATTGATTGCACAAAATTGGTAACAATTGGCTTCCATTTCCATTTTTAGTCCATTCCATTCCATTCTGAAGGAGTTCTCCTCAGGCCACAGGCCACTTGCTAAAGAGGGCTGCCTTTCCTGAAGGGTGGAGCAGCCGGATCTGGGCCGCCAAGGTTTCAGGAACTCCTGCTTCTCAGAAGGCCATGGGAATTAGCATGCAGCAAAGCAATACAACAGCCTTATTTACTTTATTTACAAACATCTGCCCGACATTTGCCTGAGAGGCATTTTTAAATAATAAAAAGGATGAATGGCTGCAGCTTGTTTTTTTGTTTGAAATACAGGTAGTCCTTGACGTATAACCATTCATTTAATGACTGTTCAAAGTTACAACAGCACTGAAAAAGTGATTTATGAACTCTTTCTTCTTCCTTCCTTCCTTCCTTCCTTCCTTCCTTCCTTCCTTCCTTCCTTCCTTCCTTCCTTCCTTCCTTCCTCCCTCCCTTCCTCCCTCCCTCCCTCTCTCCCTCCCTTCTTCCTTCCTTCTTTCTTATTGTTTGTTTGTTTGTTTGTTTGTTTGTTTTATTGGCTGTCCATCTTACCATAAGGCTTTGTTTCTCAAATAGTGGGGCGGGGGCCCCTGGGGGGGCACGGAGCAATGCCAGGGGGGCGCGTGTGACCCCGGGGAACATGCGTGGTCCCTCTCAATCAATTCTCCCGGACGGGGAGTGTTTTCCCAGTTGCACGCTGCTCCGAGCCCGGAAGAGAAGGCAGCCAGGCGGGTCAGGGCGGCTGCATGAATTCTTGTTGTTCTCGGCGGGCGCCGTGGTAGCCATGAACGGCATGGCGAACCTGCTGCTGGACAAGGAGGAGCATCCTCTGCAGCTGGGCGAAAGTTTCAAACAGTAAGGTGACCAGACGTCCCACTTTTGGCGGGACAGACACGCTTTTCAAGCGTGTGTCCCGCGTCCCGCATTCTTTTCAAAAAGTCCCGCTTTTTTTAAAAGAATGCCGAAACAGCGGGACGTCTGGTCACCTTAAAAGGGGAAGCAAAAGAGAGGTACCGGAAGCAAGTCGGGCGGAATTTCAGCGAGGCGGCTGCCTGCTGGGGAGAGGGGGAAGGGGGGCTGCTCCTCCTCTCCTTCCCCCGCCCCATCCCTAGCCCCGCCCTCGGAGGCGCCGCTGCTGTTGGGATGCGGGTGGAGGGGTGAGGGACGAGGAGCTGTCGCCGCTGCCGTCGCCGGTTTGAGCTCACGAGCGGCCCCTCCGGCGGCGCAAACAGCCCTTCCTCGGTCCCCTCCCCTTCCTTCCCCCTGTCGCCTCGCTGCCACCGTTGCCCTGGGGCCGGGCGGGCGACCGGCAGACCGCAGCGCTTGGATGCCTGGAGCTCGCGACAGGTAAGCTGCCGGCTGCCTCCTTTCCCTGTCTCCCGCCTCCCGTTCGTTGCTTGCCAGCCCGGCCGAAGGGGAGGCGGGAGGCGAGGAAAGGCCTCCCGAAGGGCTGCCGGCTCCCGAAGGGGAGGCGGGAGGCGAGGAAAGGCCTCCCGCCTCCCCTTCGGGAGCCGGCAGCCCTTCGGAAGCCCGCCTCCCCTTCGGGAGGCCTTTCCTCGCCTCCCGCCTCCCCTTCGGCCGGGCTGGCAAGCAACGAACGGGAGGCGGGAGATGGGGAAAGGAGGCAGCCGGCAGCTTACCTGTCGCGAGCTCCAGGCATCCAAGCGCCCTCCCGCCTCCCCCCCACCTGGACGCCGACATTTGCTGTGTTTTGCCCTCTGCGCATGCGCAGCGTTCTGCGCATGCGCAGAGGGCAAAACAAATGGCGGCGCCCAGGCGCCCCCCCCGTCCCGCTTTAAAAAAAAAATCTGGTCACTTTACCCTAAAGCCTCCTTCCACACCATTCACTGTGAGTGCCCTGCAGAGGCGGCGCTTATGGGCCAGGCTGGCGACCCCAAAACATCGGCTTGATTAAGCTGGCCTGGCCCCGTGTCAAAAGTGGGCCCTAACCACGGTAGCCTATGCCTGATTAACCGAAAACAGGCTCCACTGAGTTCAGTGTGACTTACTCCCAGGTAAATGGGTAGGGCAGCCTTTCCCAGCCAATAGTTTGCTTGCAGCTTATAATAAGTAAAATAATAAATATTAACACTAAAATTCCATTGGGACCCAGATCGGAGAGTTGGGGGCGCACAAAATGTTTACTTCTTCCTGGGGGTGGGGGGGTAACAGAAAATAATTGAGAAGCACTGCCATAAGGTAACTCTGGGCGGCTTGCAATCAAAAGATATGTATACATTAAAACATAAATAAATTAAAAGGCAGGGGCATAATGGGGGAGGTGGGATCTGTTGTTAGCTGTTCAACCACCTCCATTGTATTGTTCCCCCGTTGAGGACCTAGGCCCACTGGCAAAACCAAGTTTTAGGCCCTTACAAAAGGATACACTTACAACCCTTGTGGCATCGCCACAGTCACGTGATCAAACTTTGGGTGCTTGGCAACTAGCATGTACTGTATTTACGATAGTTGCAGTGTCCCAAGATTCTGGGATTAACAATCTTCTTAGGGAGTTTCTGACAAGAAAAATCAATTGGGGGGAGGGGGGAGAGACAGATTCACTTAATGACTGCATGATTCACTTAACTGTAGTGATTCAGTTAACAACCATGGCAAAAAAATGGTCATAAAATTGGGCAGGACTCACTTAACAACTATCTTGCTTAGCAGTGGAAATTTGGGGCTCAATTGTGGTTGTAGTTGAGGCCTACCTGTAAGTTAAGGCACTAAGAGTTGTCAACCTAATCTTGCGTAGCTTCTTCTCTGGCAATATTACTCTGCTAACCAGAGCATGCAAAACATTTGCCAGACTAATCCTTGAATACAGCTCACCTGGCTGGAACCTGCACTGCATATCGGACATTAATACAATCGAGAGAGTCCAGAAATACTTCACAAGAAGAGTCCTCCACTCCTCTGCTCACAACAGAATTCCTTATTCCACCAGACTTGAAATTTTAGGCTTGGACAACTTAGAGCTACGTCATCTTCGATCTGATCTAAATGAAGTGCATAAAATTATCTGCCACAATGTCCTACCTGTCAATGAATACTTCAGCTTCAACCGCAACAATACACGAGCACACAATAGATTCAAACTTAATGTAAACCGCTCCAAACACGACTGCAGAAAATACGACTTCAGCAACAGAGTGATCAATGCCTGGAATGCACTACCTGACTCTGTGGTTTCTTCCCCAAACCCCAAAAACTTTAAACTTAGGCTGTCTACAGTCGACCTCACCCCATTCCTAAGAGGTCTGTAAGGGGCGTGCATAAGCGCACCATCGTGCCTACCGTCCCTGTCCTACTGTCCTATTGTCCAAATTTACCTATACCTACTTTGCTTTTGTTTATTTTATACCATACCTGTTATCTTGTACACATTTTGACAAATAAAATGAATAAATAAAATAAATAAATAAAAAAATTGTGCTGCCTCAGTGACTGAGTCCATCTTACCTCAGTGATGGGCCTGGTGAGCAATGCTACTCTTACAGTTGTAATGAAGGAGAATTTAAGGGCCACAGTTACTGGATTCCACTGGTTTCATTTCTCTTTTCTTTCCAGTGTCATTTACCGGTAGAAAACAACAACAACAAACATGGGTTGTAGTCATGTCATTGTCAGCATTGTCAACAATGACATTTTGGGGATGATTTGTACAACAAAACTTGATTTGGGCAATAATAGGACGTAATGGGCTAGGAAAGAGGCAAAGGCAACATTATGGAGACTTGACCTTTGAAAATAGTGGGGCATCTTCAGAAAGAGATATGTTGAACGATCATCAAAATGATTACCGTAAGCTGTATCCAAAGTCTATTCAAAATAATTTAAAAGTGGTCGCAAAACCTAATTTGCCACTAGAGGTCAGAAGTGGTTTAGCACTCATATAGCTGGAAATTTCCCAGTTCTAAACTAAGACATATCTTTTTCAGAAATCCTTGATAAATAAAAGAATAAGCTTAATTAATCAAGGAAATGAAAGGAAATTGATGATCAAACAGCAAAAGCCACGGTATGTATAATCCAGTAGTATGAATGAATGTTCACTGACATTCTCAGTCTTTAAGCTTACACCAAAAGCATGTGAAGTTAACATTGGGGGGCAAGATTTTGTTACACCACCCCTAGCGTAAAATTGATTGTACACACAACGAGGAACAAGTGACAAAATCTACACCTTAATATTGCAATGCCAGATCCATCCCTTACCTACTTGTATGATATGCCACAATGCAAGTACAAAAATTCAGAGCTTGTGTTACAACATCTCAACACTCACACTGTTCATTGTGATAAGAACAAGACAATATGAATGCATTACACTTAGATGGGGAAGGAGGGAATGGACTTCTATGTCTTTAATAACAGAGAATCAGGAAAGTTCAGGGGCGGGTTCCTAATTTTTTTACTACCACTCTGTGGGTGTGGCTTATTTTGTGGGTGTGGCTTGTCAGCCATGTGACCAGGTGGGCGTGGCTTGCTGGCCATGTGACCAGGTGGGCATGGCTTGCCGGTCATATATTAGTTATTTCAGAGAGATGTTACTACTATTTTTGCTATTTTATACCTTTCATGAAAAGCTTTGCATACAAAGTGCGTGTTACGCCATGGCAACACAGCAACCTTTATATGCAGAAAATGCTATAGTTAAAAGACAAGCAAGTCTCATACAGCATTTTTGGTTTCAGTCATGGATTCCTTAGAAGAAAATATTGAGGACTGTTAAAAGAACAGTATCTTTTAACAGTCCTCAATGTTTTCGTCTAAAGAATAACAGTATAAAACTGTATAAAATTAACAATATAAAAGGTTAAGCTTTCGGAAAATGCCCACTTTGGAAAGCTTTAGGCAAAAGCGAAGGAAAAGTGTCAAATGCGAGCTTCTTATTATTTTCAAGCGAAGGGATGGGGAAATACTTAATTGTCAGGTTTCTGGGCATGTGCAGAAGAATTTTTTTTTTAAAAAATTAAAAAAATGTTTTAATGGCAGCGCCCAGGCACCGGCAACCAACCGCACCGGTACTGTGACGTCACTAGCGGGCCGCTACCAGTGCTATAGAGTGGACCGCACCGGTAGGAACCCACCCCTGGGAAAGTTGTATATTTGGTTTGTAATTCAGTTGAATCTATTGAAAGCACTTACCTCTTTACAAAAGATATTCTAGTTGCAGATACCAATTAATAAAATTGGTTTAGTAAGTTTTCTCCACAAATCTTGCCATGTCTAGAAACAGTGTCTAAATCTAAGTGTAATTTGAAAAACACTTCTGATATGATTTCATGTAGTAACTGGAACATCTCTGTAATTGGTGACAATTGATTTGAATATGGTTGACAGTTCCCTTTTATATATTTAAGCCCATTTCATGCATCAGAGTTCTAACCCCTGTGATATTTTCAACAATATCTTCATGCTGAGAATAACATATTCCCTCATCTTAGAACAAAGTTAGGGAGCACCTTTTGAATTAGATAACTGATTCTCAATGGGTCATCCATTTATAATTGCACACTCTTTGTTCTTAGTAACTTTATCAAGTATTCTGGAAAAATTGTAATAGGCATTATGTTAACTTGGGAGGAAATTCCCTTTTAACTTAAGATAATCTCCCTTCGAAAAGAAAGATTGGATAGAGGAAAATCCTTGTCTGTCTTCTTCATTGTACTGAAGTCACATCTAAAAGTACTTCCAGGTGGCCACCTACTTCAACCTTTTTACCATCTGCAGCAAATTTGCACCGCTGCAGGAATGTTCTCACTGCTGAGCTGTAGCTTCCTCTGTATCCTGCCAGTATCCCTTCCAGCTCGCTACTGGGAAGGCACAGTGCCAGGATCCAACCGCCATTCCACCCATTCTTCCCTTGTTCTGCTTCAGAACAAAACAACATCTCCAACTGCCCATTGTGCAGTGAAAGAAACCAAGACAACTCTTAAGGCAACCATAGAGAAAGGGGTAGATGGTAGAAGGCACCGTAACGCTTTGACTGCAAAAAGAAGGAAAATCTCAGGAATTACTAAGTGGGGAGCAAGCAATTGTTTGTCCCTAGCTCCGGAGGAAATTTTTGGAGATTTTCTTCCCTTGGTGTTTCCTCTGGAGAGGGAGAAAGTGGACCGTTAATTGGCTTGGCCCCATGGACATCCCATGACATTATGGAGATACAGGTAGTCCTCGATTTATGACCACATTTGAACCAAAAATTTCTGTTGCTGACTTTTGCCCCATTTTCTTGCATCCAAATTTTGACCATGTGACCACGAGGATGCTGCAACTCTCATAAGTATAAAAAACAGTCATACATCACTTTTTTTTAGTTGTAACTTTGGACAGTCAGTAAACGAACGGTTGTAGCCTTTTAGGACTAACTGTACAGGGGTATAATTCTTGTAAGAAAAGGGGTCCATGATAACCCTCCTAGTTGAAAAGTAAATTGGGGGAAAACGTTTTCAGGAAAATCCTACATTACAGAGATAAGAGAAATATATAAATTTATTTAATTTTTCACTATTTTTTTATTTGATTCCCATGCAGACAGTAGGTCAAGATATGGGTTGTCTGTTGTAGAGACCATAAGAACAGAGAAGTGTGTTGTCTTCTCCAGGCAAAGTGGATCAACTCAGTCAATTCTTAATGATTGAAACAAATTCTTACTGCTTCATTTAGTTTCCTTCAGGGATGAAAAAGATGCTGTTGCGTTTTTGCTCATTTTTTAGAAGAGATATTTGTGGGAGTTTTCTGCTACCTCTAATTGACATGTATCATGTACAAAAGCCTTCCCCATCAGATATGTTCCTATTATAGCCCATTCTTCCTTAGGATTTACAATGCCTCAAGATGCATAAATGAACAACACAATGTATGAATCCAGATTGCAACACTTTCCCAAGAGTATTAATTCAGTATGCACATTTGATTTCTGACAAGTGAGAACTCAGGGTGTGACGTATGGAATTGTTTGGAAGATAATGTCACATGAAAATTAACTAGTGATCATTTGCCCTCTTTTAAGAGTGGCTGTAGTCTTCGAATCTCTTAAGGAATCTTCTTTTGCAGCACCCCACATTCTAATGGCTCAGTATTTGAAATTATCAGATGGATATTTATTTATTTATTTGTTTGTTTGTTTATTTGTTTGTTTGTTTGTTTATGTATTTGTTTGTTTATGTATTTGTTTGTTTATTTGTTTGTTTATCTATCTATCTATCTATCTATCTATCTATCTATCTATCTATCTATCTATCTATCTATCTATCTATCTATCTATCTATCTATCTATCTATCTATCTATCTATTTATTTATTTATTTATTTATTTATTTATTTGTGAGATTTATATACCGCCTCACAGTGCAAGCACTCTCTAAGCGGTTTACACCAGTAAGCAATGTATATTTATATTGCCCTCAACAATCTGGGTCCTCCTTTTACCTACCTCGGAAGGATGGAAGGCTGAGTCAACCTTGAGCCGGTGAGATTTGAACCGCTGACCTGTGGATCACAGACAGCTAAAGAGGCCTGCAGTACTGCCTCTAACCGTTGCGCCACCTCGGCTCTTATATTTTTGAACCATCCATCTCCCTCAGAGAGATATTCTGGGTGCTTTAAAGTATTAAACTATAAACACAGTGTATAAACATTAAAAAAATTAGAAGGAAGCAAAAATTATTAAATTTTTAAAATTTATTTAAAAGGCGAAGCGAGGGCTCTCAGGGCATCAACCAGCCCATGGCTGTATGCTTGGGTCACCACAAAAAGCCACAGAGCCATGAGGCAAGGAGAGAGGGGACCTGTCTCACAGGGTGGCCACAACTGCAGAGAAGACTCTCTTTCTGGACACCACCATTCAGAGTTCACTGACTGATGGGATCTGTAGCATATCTTCCCTGCCTGACCAGGTGAGAATGCTTTCCATTCAAAGTAAAACAAATTAAATTATCATCTGAAAAACTGTTTCACATTTAGGTTTTCATCACATATCAGATCATTGATCTTAACAGATTTAATTTTCCATTTAAATACACAGGGGAAAAAAATATTGACATGACTAGATGTCATGAGGAGAAAGTCAGGAGAATGGGCCTTCTGGAATCTTCTAAAGACCCTATGCCAATCAATGATGTATGCCCCAAAGATTACTAAAATCAGGAAGCTCCATTAATTTCAAAGAGGATAAAGTTTATAAATCACATTTATGGAGTAATGGCTATATGATAGTGAGTTACTGTTATGATTGATTGATTGATTGATTGATTGATTGATTGATTGATTGATTGATTGATTGATTAAAAGTGCCTGTAATTACTCACTTTGGACTGCTTGTATGTATTACAATTTTGTGGACTCTTGGGATTCACAGTTCTTTTAAAAGTTTATGTACATCAAACAATGGGGAAAAACTACTTTTAATTTTTTTAATTTGATCACCAGAACAGAACAGAAACACAACAGCGACAAAGCCAAACTCTGCACACAAATTTGCATGAGATTGGAAATGCTTTTGCAGAGAAGGCTACTTCTGGAGCAATCACAAGATGTTGTGTAGCTCTTTGATTTTTGTTATAAGGATTGATGGATGGATGGATGGATGGATGGATTGATTGATTTTTGGTGGAGGAAAAGAAGATGGATGAAGAACAGTGGGAACCATAAAGAGACAAAATAAACACAACACCATTGCATGGTAAAGCCATTAATGTATCAGGAAGGTCCTTGATAATCTCTAGTATTTCTGGAGCATGAAATCAACTGCTGAGACTTTCTGAAATGATTGCAGAGATGTCCAAAAGTCAAACTAGGCTTCAGAAAGTTGTGTCTCTATATTAATTCCCATACTATATAATAGGCAGGAAGCTAAGGTCATGATCCTCATTTTAGGAGTCTCATTCCCCTAATTTCTTAGAAAAGAGCATTTTGGCAGGTTGAGATTTTCCCTTATACATTGCTGAGGGAGGGAGGGGAGGGGAGGATGCATGTAATGTTGTTTACTCAGTTATTCAATGTACGAAATGCCCCTGTGCAGTTTGCTATGAGGGGACCCTAGGAGTACACTATTACCGTATTTTTCGGAGTATAAGACGCACCTTTTTCCTCCCTAAAAGTGGCTGAAAATTCAGGCGCGTCTTATACTTCGAATGTAGCTTTTTTTTTCCAGCCCTAACTAGGTGCTAACAGATCTTCCCAGCTCTTACCTTGCAGGCTTTTTCATTGTTACTCTCTCCAAAGAATGTTTTTCCAGCCCTAAGTCTTTGCAGGGTTTTTTTTCATTGCTCTACTTGCTCCAAAGAAGTTGTTTTCTAGCCCTAACCAGGTGCTAACCATCTCCCCAGCTCTTACTGGCTTGCAGGCTCTTTCATTGTTATTCTCTCAGAAGGTTTTTTTAAGTCCTAATCAGGAGATAAAATAATGTGCTGCAGCTGCTCCGAATAAGTTTTTTTTAGCCCTAACCAGGTGCTAACGATCTTCCCAGCTCTTACTGGCTTGCAGGCTCTTTCATTGTTACTCTCAGAAGAAGGTTTTTTTAAGTCCTAACCAGGAGATAAAATAATGTGCTGAAGCTGACCAGACTAAGGATGCTAGCCAGATGAATACCTGGTAGGCAGATTGTTTTCCCCTATTTTCCTCCCCAAAAACTAAGGTGCGTCTTATACTCCGGTGCGTCTTATACTCCGAAAAATACGGTATATCAGTTACAATATCAGCAATTATATCAGAGAAGAGAGACCTACTTTTTTTTTCTTTTGCAGTCTGTATTTTATACACAAACACAAAAAAGAACAAGAACAAGGAAGTGATACTACGATCTCATTAGAAGACCTTGATTCTATTTTTATTCTGTTTTTCTTTTTGGGAATTTATATTGCCCCTTTCCACATATCTGCAGACTAAGAAAAACCACATTGCCAAAATATCAGCAATTTCCCACCTGATTTTGGTAGTGTAATCTTGAAGGAGGAAGGGAAGGTGCTAAGAACTACAAAAACAAGGCTGGGTATCACTTGTTCCCATGGGCTCTGATTTGTCCAGCCCTGGCTTATGTCATCAGTGTGTGCCTACTTTTTTTTTTTTTTTTTGTTATTTGGATGGAAAATTAAGATTCCTGCAATGTGAGAGATGTGAAACAATAACACTATGAGGTGGATTTCTTTCTACGTGTTATTGTAGGGAAACTTAACAACCATTTATGGAACTGCAATTCGAGGGAGTTTTTTGGTAACAGGCTCCTGCGGATTATTTTTTCAAGTGGAAAAAAATGGAACAAACCAGCAATTTCACTTTGCTAAGATGTTCCTGGAAAACTCTGGACATTGTTTAATGTGTTCCAAAAGAAGGTTCTGACCTTGATTTCACTGAACTCATTGCTGCTTTCCCCTGACTTTAGATCTGTTTCTGAGAAGCCTTAGGAGTCTTAAAATAACATTATTTTTATTTTAGTCTCCTTTTTATGATACTGGTTGTTGTTTACTAATGTAATCTACTGGTTTTATCTTATTGCTTTACTGCTTTTAATGACTTTGAATAACCTTTGCACTTTTTCCAGAGAAACCCCAATAATTGGGCAGTAAATATATTTTAATCCAGCGATTCTGAAGGAAATCCCACTGAGTTCAATAGATCTTACCCTCAAGTAACTATAGGATTGCAGCCTTAAGTATTTTATCTGCCAGGTTTCATAAATTGGATCTGAGTTTCTTTAAAATTACAATATTTTAATTCAGTAGTAGAGCGCTTTAGAGAACCTATCCATGTTTTGTAATCGTTTGCTTCCAAAACATGTTCACAAGCGGTCGTAAATTGATGTCAGCTGTGCCTGTTAGCACAGTCTTTCATGGACTACAATCCAATTTATCTGATGCATGGGTGTATAGTCTTTAGATGATAGCTAGATATGCATAGCCACAGTGAGCAAAACAAACAAAAAGATTAAAATGTAAAGCCACAAAGAAACATAGTGGGCTAATGTGAGCAATCATATGGTTCTTTTCAGGGAGAAAAAAAAATGTAGCTTTCCTCCCAGAAAGGATAAATCTGATCCCATTAGAGATTCTTGACAACTATCGTGTCTAGAATCTTTCTAATGGAGATGAACTATAATTTCCTGTGCTACACATCTTGTTCTTTTTAACCATACTTTGTTCTACGGTTGTTGACCCAGACATGGATCCACAGCAGAAACATGGAGAATTTAAACATTCAGAGTTTTAATGGCCCATTGTTTGAGTGCTATTGAAACTGAGCCCAGATTCAATTAAGACTGCACAAAAATCCTTTTAAAGTGCTACCTTAGTTGTGCAATGGACAAACTTGGCATCTGGGATTTTTATCTGAATTAGAGAACCTCACTGCAATGGGATTTATTTCCTTAAGGGATTACCCCCACGCTCATTTCACTACTTGTTTTGTACTACATGTGCCTAAGCATTAAGATAAGGCAATGTTGATTGGTAGGGCACAGCTACACCAGAGCTTAAAGTTGATTTAAGAATCAAGATTCAGGAAATTCTGAAAATGATAGTGCTGAAAAGGAGGGTGTTTTCAGCCCCTATGCTTGCTGTATAAAATGAGCATTAAGTAGTCATAATTGCTGCAATCCGTACTTAAATACATACCTGCCGCACCATTTTTAACAGGGTGGGCAACCTGTGATCCCAGCATGTCCTAGAATTCTCCGAGACTCTAACCACAGTGTTGAACAACCACAGCTGGAAACAAATGTAGTCTACGTCTACCCTAAAATAGGTGTTTCCCAAATAAAAACAGCCATGTACAGCTCTGCCTAGCTCACATGAGTGATAATGGATCTACCGTACTTACTTTAGACCCTCAGACCTCTCCTCAGATATTAAGTGTGGCCTCTGACCATCCTACTTTACTCATTTCCATGTTGGATTATGTTTAGGTAGCTTTTCAGTTCTACTTTAAGAACTTTAAATTCCATGTTTGTGTTGAATCACGCTGGGAATCTTAAAATATAGTATATTTTTCAGCTTGATGCTAGGGCTGACTGGCAAACCTTCACAGCTGCTGCATTTTGTGGAAAGATGGTATAGAGGCAGTTTAGTGTATTGATAAGATGCTGGACTAGAAAGCAGAAGACTGGTTTCCAGGCCTTTTTGGATATAAAAGCTGGCTGGGTGTCTTTGGGCCAGTCACACTCTCTCAGCTCAACCCTTTTCACAGAGTGGTTGTTGTGGGGAAAATAAGAGGTGGTGGCTTTGTGTACGCTGCCTGGGGATGTACAAAATAAAGGAAGGATATAAATCTAACAAGAATTACTTGTATATAATTTTTTTTATACTGCCTAATTTCCAAATGGCAACCAAAAGATACTTTAGCATGTCACAATAGCAGATTATTTTCTTCCACCCAGAAGACCAGCAAAATGAGCAAAAACAAAGGGCATAATACATGCAGATAAATTTTCTCTGATTCTTTTTCAGGGTTCTTCTTCCCCTTGCCCCTGCCCCAAATCTGGCTAGATATAATGGACTGTGAAAATAACCTTGGGAGACAGGAGGAAGAGCACAGCCAAGATAACAGTCTGATAAGAGAAATCTAAGTCCAAAAGTTGGACAGGGTGGAGAAAATATCTGAGAAGGGACCCGTCAGCCTTGCGAGGTAGACCAAACAGGAAACATGGCCAGATGAGCTAATTCTACTTTATTGTAAGGCTACATTAACAGAACCATGGAAGTCTGAAAGTACATTTCCAACCCCCAGCCTCAACCCAAGTCTTCTTTATAACTCAGGAAACTAGGGAGGATCCCTTCTGAGCCACTTGGCCTACCTCATTCCTTTTGCGGATTAAACTGCCTTTTATCTGATCATTCCCTTGGCTGTGTCTCTGTGCCCTGTTTCCTAAGGTCATTCCTACATATCATGACATTAGCCCCTCCCTAGTTCTCTGGAAAGTAAAAGCAGGGGAGGGGGAAGTGCTTTCATACCTGCAAGATTCTGTTACTCTAAGTTAAAAAAAAAAGTAATATCAGTATTGATGATTTTGGCTTCCTAGTTTGGATTACGGAATGGATTGGAATGGAAAGGACATTGGAGGCCTTCTAATCCAACTGTCTGCTCAAGCAGGAGATCTTATTCCATTTCAGACAAATGACTGTCCGATCTCTTCTTAAAAGCCTCCAGTGATGGAGCAAGCGGTTGGATTAACTTCTGAAGGCAAGCCGGTCCACCAGAGGTGGTATTCAGCAGGTTCTGACCAGTTCTAGAGAACCGGTAGCGGAAATTTTGAGTAGTTCGAGAACCAGTAAATACTACCTCTGACTGGCCCCGCCCAGGGGTGAAATGCTCCCGGTTCGAGCGGGCCGGTCGGTCGTCGTCGAGCCGATAGAGATCGCAGCGCGAGCCTTCCCCCACCTGCTTCCCCTGCCCGCCTGGACGCCGCCATTTGGGTTCTTTTACCCCCTGCGCATGCAGAGGGGGAAGGCTCGCGCTGCGATCGCTATCGGCTCTATTGTCTCTATTGGCTCTACGACAAGTGACTGGCCCGCCCGAACCAGGAGCATTTCACCACTGGCCCCACCCCATCTATTCTCTGCCTCCCGAGTCCCAGCTGATCAGGAGGAAATGGGGACTTTGCAGTAACCTTCCCCTGGAGTGGGGAGGGAATGGGGATTTTACAATATCCTTCCCCTGCTATGCCCATCAAGTCACGCCACGTCCACCAAGCCATGCCCACAGAACCGGTAGTAACAAAAATTGAATCCCACCACTGTGTTCCACCAATTAATTGTTCTCACTGTCAGGAAATTTGTCCTTAGTTTTAAGTTAGATCTCTCCTTCATAAATTTCCATCGGTTGCTTCTTGTCCTGACTTCAAGTGCTTTGGAAAATAAGTTGACTCACTCGTCTTTGTGGCAGCCCCTTAGATATTGAAAGATTATTATCATGTTTACCCCTAGTTCTTCTCTTCATTGGATTAGACCAGGGGTAGGCAAAGTTGGCTCTTCTATGACTCGTGGACTTCAACTCCCAGAATTCCTAAACTAGCATGATTGGCTCAGAAATTCTGGGAGTTGAAGTCCACGAGTCATAGAAGAGCCAACTTTGCCTACCCCTGGACTAGACATATTCGGTTCCTACAACCCTTCTTCAAATGTTTTAGTCTCCAGTCTCCTAACCAGATAATAACCGGATAATAATAATCAGATAATAAGACCTGCAGGGTGTCTACAAAGCCCACTCCCATCTTCATTTTAGTATTGCCAAGTTCATACCCATATAATGAGTAGGAAAGAAAATGATTCCTCACAAATGACATTCAAATTATTTCTTTAATAAAATACCACATCAAATTATATAGAATAACATCTGAATAGGAAAGCATGGTCTGGATTTTGTATGCACATCAAGAGGGATGTTGCAAAGATTCCGCAGCATGATTTCATGTTGTACTTAAAAGCTGGAGTACAGCATTTTAATATTTTGCTAATGAGGACTTAAATAGCTCACTCTTTCTATGAGTCACAATAAAGTTTCTTGAAACATGGACACTGTTCTTCATGTTAGAAATGATGTTACGGATCTACAGAGACCATGAGAATAACCACAATGTTTGTTTATAGACCATTTAACAGGAAAAAAAAGATTAACACTTGACTTTATGGTACATTAGGATTTATTCGTGTTTTACCAATAGTAATGTTTTTTCTTTGTTATGTTGGATTGTGTGTATGTGCTTGTTCCTAAACACTAATAAAATATGAATTGATCAGAGATATCATAAAAACAGAGTTGGAAAGCTCTTGTAGACCATGAAGTCCAATATTCTGCTGAGTTCAGGAGATCCAGAGCTACAGCATCCTTAAGTATTGGGTCAGTATCTGCTTGAAAACCTCCAATAAAGGAGAAGCTACTATCTGTCTCCATAATTGATTTAATTTTGAACTACTTTTACCACTGAGGTATTTATCTTGATTTTTAAGCAGCCTACTTTCTTAAAGAATTATCTTTGAGGCTTTGTTCACTGTCTTCTTTCAATACAGCTAATCCTGTGTTTGTCCTGGCACGGTAGGTTATGCCGAAATCTTTCTTGTCTTTAACTCAATGCACTTAAATGAAAGCCACATGGAATATATAGTACAAATCAACATCAGATTTCATTCTTCCCATCAGTTAACACTGAGGTAAACTTGAATGATAAAACTTCACTCAGACTCGAATGTGGATAATTTATTCCAGCGGCAAATTGTCATCAAGAGTCTGCTCTCCAGAGATTTGATCCTCAGAAGAAGCAATGGCAAAAACAGCAGCTTACAGGCAAAGTAAGACAATGTTGGAAAACTTGTGGTTCCCTAATCAGGATAAACAGCCATTCCCACAGGCCCAGCCAACATGGCAGAGAATCAAGAATGCTGCAATTGTCCTACAGCACGGGTGTCAAACTCACGTCGTCACATCGTTGTCACATCGTTGTCATGTGACATATCAGGACTTTCCCCCCTTCACTAAACTGGGGGTGGGCGTGGCCAGCACGTGACGCATCTGGCCGTGAGTTTGACACCCTTGTCCTAGAGCCTCTAATTTATGCAAAAGCTACCTTGGAAGAGACTGAATGGACACCAGAGATAGCATGGGGTCATGCCAACTAGCTATTCCTCCATTTATTTTCTTGTAACTTTTCAAATAACAATACATACACACATAGTCACTGCATCAAGATCCTATGAACACTGATTATGTTGAATGTGCATTGGGGAAACAGACAGGAAACAGGCTCCTGATACTGTTTTGTCCCCATATTTGTTTAGTCTAATATCTGTGCACTGTGTCAGTATTATATACAGTATGTTTCACTTAACCTTGGCTTATTGAATACTTCATCATAGGCTGGGGGTGATGGCTTAGCATATTGGGGGAATCAAATCATTGTGACTTAGGAAACCATGATTAAGTAAATCATGCCTTAGAGTGATGTGTACATTTAACATCACTATCATGATTATTGTCAGGCCTTGGTTTTCTAGGCATAACCAAGCAGCTCACCAGCCATGAGGATTTTAGAGTTCAAAGAAGTTATTTGAGATTATTTGACAAGCAGCAATTAAAATTCAAGGCTGCACCGCAATTGATTAGTCTCTTGTGGGGGGGGGGATCAAACTCTTTGCACAGATGTACTTATTTAAAAACTATTGTCAGAATGGCATTTGGTTCTTATGGGACACATGTCCAGCTCTGAGGAGTCAGATGTAATTGTAGAGCTATTCCTTAGAGCAAGTAATAGCTCTTTCCAATTGCACATTTCAAATGGCAGCTCCTTTAAGGGCATTTTTATGGTCCATTGCAAACGGATATTTGTGACAGGAGACAGGCACATGATTAAACATTTCTTACCACTTATAAGGAGAACTGACACATTCCATTGATGGTGCGAAAGTAACATGAAACGTTACACAACATTTTGCTTTCCCATGTGAAAGATGTTTTTTGTGTAGACCACATTTCAATCTGGAAGCCACTGCTTTGAAATGTTGAAACACCAGCAGTGTTTGTGCCTGCAAATTCATTGCCAGGTGGCTTGCATGGTTTTCTAGGACAGGGAAGTCGCTACCAGATAATGTATCTGGCAGGTTTATTTTCTGGCTTGAAAGATTCAGAACAACCAACTAAGATGACAAATACTTCTTGTGAATACATGCTTCCATTTAAGAATGGTATTAAAAAAAATATGGAACAACCATTTGGAAAGTGTGCCTCACTAGGTTATGGGATGGCAATGGCAAACAGCAAAAGTACTGTATACTGTAGATGCTCGGTTCACCCCACAGGGGTAACCAACCGCTCAAGCAAAGTGCGACTTCTGAAAGCACCTAAATGCTGCAGAATAACTGGAACTGGTAGGACATCCACCATCTTGTTTTCACGGATTTCCTCTGCCACCTTTTCCTAAGTCCCGTCAGGAGAAGGTTCTATTCTCTGCAAGCAATGAGATTCTAACATTAGAAGAACTAATGAAACATAGCACGCACAATAAATGCAGTATTTCTTTGAATGGAAATCTCAATTCTGTGAAGTAATGTGTATTCAGCATGATCAGTAACCACTGATGGCCTTATCCTATAGCACAGGGCTCTCCAAACTTGGCAACTTTAAGACTTGTGGACTTCAGCTCCCAGAATTCCTTGCTCTAGCACGTCATACTATTATTGCATATAGCAATAGCACTTATATACCGCTTCACAGTGCTTTTACAGCCTTCTCTAAGCGGTTTACAGAGTCAGCATATTGCCCCCAATAATCTGGGTCCTCATTTTACCAACCTCAGAAGGATGGAAGGCTGAGTCAACCTTGAGCCTGGTGAGATTTGAACTGCCGAACTGCAGCTAGCAGCCAGCTGAAGTAGCTAGCCTGCAGTACTGCACTCTAACCACTGTGCCACCTCGGCTCTATATAACATAAGGTAGGTTCTTGGTATATGAAGTTTACCCTTTTTGTACAATATGTCCTCATCTTCTACAAGTTGGCTTCATAAATTGATCGAGGGTTAATTTTTCTCCCTCAAGAACCAAGGAGGGACAGTCGACATGGTCCTTAGGAGGCAATATCCAGAGCCACTCAGTCTTGTCGGGGTTGAGTTTGAGTCTGCTTCTCCTTAGTTCTGATATGCAGGATGCTACATTTTCTTAAATTCAGTTGCATTAGCCATTTTAATACAAAACAATACTCCAAACTGGAGACCTTTCTGGGTCTGCTAAATGTCTTTTAACCACCCTGAGCCATCTTACATTTTTAGTAAATTAGTTCTCCAACATCTCTGAATTTGACTAATTATAAACAAGTTCAAAACACCAATCCAATGCTGGAAAACCTGTTCTTATCATCTGCTTATTTTATTTTATTTTGCTTTAACTTTCTTCTTTGTTCAACTACTCATGGATCCAAAAGAGGATCTCCCCTTTTATCTCATGATCACTAAATTTGTTGAGGAATCAACTGTGTCAGAAAGATTTGAAAGTCCAAATACTGTAATAATGTCTACAGATCACATCCATCTACACAATTACTTTCAAATCCCATTGCTGTGCTGTGTGGCTATGTCGCAATATTTCCATATAGGTAGCTTTTCAATTTCATTTTAATTTTTTTCCCCACACATGCCACCATCCATAAAGTTTTCAGATCCACATTGTCAGCAAACATTCATAGCCAAATGAACAGATATTTTACCTGGAAGTAACATCATTTGGCTTTTTTAGGGATTGTTACTGGTACTTTGTAATAGAGAAAGAAGCTTGTACATTCCAACAGCACTATGAGTTGCGTCATTTAGAGTATACAAATACGCATTTCTAAGACATATATCCAATTACTATTCTAGATTTTCAATTTTGGGTGTTTGTGTATTTCCAAAGTATCTCACATTACCATTTTTAACGTTTTCTTTGAAATGGACAGTGTAAAGTAAGTTTACATCTTTCTCATTCTGCCACTTAAAACATATTATACAGTATATTGTACTAAGATCTCAGTAAAACAAACAAACACAAGGAGGTAAAAGGATTGAAGGAGCAGAGTCTACAAAATCAAGTTGTACTTCTGAGGCAAACCAAACAATACTAAATTAGTATTTTATGAAGTAGCTCCCTTATTGTTAAGATATTTCCTTTTAATATGTTTTCAGAAAGTGGTGGTAATATTAAACAGTACAGAAAGATTGCCAGTTCTGATTCCAGGAAGGAAACCCACACCCAGTTCCTCTCTGAGTAACTCAAAATTTGCCCATGAAACTTTCAAAACTAGCTTGGGATAGCTTACATTATGAGTAGCATGCCTCGGGGAGAAATTCAGTCATCCAGGATTCTGAAGTGGACAATGACAAAAAGTAGTGCTATCAGCTTCTATTTTATGTCCACTGGAAAGTCGGATGACATCTCCTAAAATAACTCCAAATATCTACATAGTTCTCATTTGCTTCAAGTTTCATTATAATTTGAAATTCTCCTAGTTTAGTTTGATTTCAAATAACAGAAATAACAGAAGTTTAACAGGGAATCTGTGAAATTACACAGATGGCTATTTATCAGCTATGCTGATTTCAGTTCCTTTCAGAGCATCTTCTAAACAGGTTAGTTCAACTCGTATAAATCGCAACATTTGCTTGTAGCCACTTTTAACTACACAATTAATTTCATTTTGCATTTTTCTCAAACAAACAAAAACCCTGCTGGGAATTGGTAAAGATGCAGTGAAGCAATTGTATTATGTATCCATCTTAGAACTCATAAATACCAGATGGATAGTGATGTTGGTTTGTTGCTGCTAATATCTTAAAGAATTAAACCAACAATGCAGGGGTGGGTTCCTAATTATTTTACTACCACTCTGTGGGCATGGCTTATTTTGTGGGTGTGGCTTGCCAGCCATGTGACCGGGTGGGCGTGGGCCTCGGGAGCTTGGCAGCGGCCGGAGAAGCGGGGGGCATTGCCCACCCGCAACGCAGCCCCCCGCAGCGGGAGCAGCAAGACCGCAGCAGCGGTTCTTCTAGGAGGCTCCGTCCGTCCTGAATGCTTCTCCCCATTCGATGATCCTAGGCTCCTGCCGCCCATTCCCCCTCCCCTCAGCAGCTGGAGAAGCCTCGAACGTGTGAAAATGCCTGGGATCATCACCGCGCGTTCGTGGCTTCTCGGACTGCTGAAGGGAGGGGAATGGAGATAGCTCCTGCCACCCGTTCTTTCAGCGTCTCATGTGCTCCCTCAGCCATCCTCCCCTGCTTGGACTCACTGTGGGGTAGGAAGGCAGCACATGCGCAGTGCCGGAAGCTCAACTTCTGGGCATGCGCAGAAGAAAATGTAAAAAAAATTAGAAATATTTTTTTAAAAAAATGGCGGCGCCCAGGCACCGGCAACTGACCGCACCGGTACTGTGACATCACCAGCGGGCCGCTACCGGTGCTATAGAGTGGACCGCACTGGTAGGAACCCACCACTGCAACAATGGTATAAATTCTTATTAACTATAATCCACTTCATCAGGTGTACACAAAACCTACAATGTTTAAACCGCTTTCTTGCTTGTCATGAGGAAAGGCATGTTTCATATTTGCAAATCAAGGAAAAACACTAGCCAATGAGGCTTGCCCTCTCAGGACAGTACACAATATCTCTAGAGAACTGATTGGCTGACAGATGACTGTCAACCAATCAGAACTTGCTTGCTAGTCAATAATTATAAGTCTCATTCTGCCTTCTCAGGTCTGGGTCTAAACTCACAGAAAGTAACGTATCTTTTCTCAGTGTTTCTGTACACACTATGGTGGCAAAGCTCTTTCAAATTCACAATGACTCATCAGAATTCTGTACTCTGCCTCCTTTTTCTACTCATGCCAGCAAACTATTGTAACAGATTCATATCAAGTTGGAAGGTGAAGCAAGCTGAAAAGGCATCATAAACAAATCCCAAACAGCAAGATTCCTAATATGCATTCACTGCATGGAAACAAAATCTTCCCATCTAATACAAGAATATAGTGAAATTCCTTACAACTGCAACCCTCCAGTTATGTTAACTGGGGGATCTGTTCAGCAGTCATCTCACACTAGTACCTGCCTTGTTCCTTTGTTAGAAATACCTCAACAGAATTTAACAGGCCACAGGAGTTATGCGACCATTCTCAACAAGGTTACTGTGTGATGACACAGTTGTTCAGATGATCAGCTGAATCTTGAATTTTGAAGAAAGGATCCTGAGGTAGAAAGTTTTAGATAAAAGGGCAGGTTCGAGTTTAGATTATCCTTGAAAGCTTTCAGGAAAGGAGCCTCCAGAATGGTTGATTGCATGACTGAATTTGTGTTTAGGAAGTGTTCGCAACGTTCAACATAAATATATGTTGGCTTGAGTTCAGAGATTACAGGATGCTGAAGGAGGAGAGGGATAATGTTTGCAAATACTTTTGTTCTCCTGAAAAATTGCTCTAGAGGGTTGAAGGACCTTCTAGAATAGTTCAGAAAGGGACACAAAGAGCTCAAGGACAAGAGGATAAATTAAAATCATCTTATTTTCCAGAGGAAGCTAGTTCCTGATCCCTCAGGGTTCTTTCTTATGGCCACATCTTTCTGCTTTCCTCCCTGTCCTTGAATTGGAAAATGTATTAGCATATAACCCACAGCTTATCATTACGGGATATCCACTCTGAGGGAAGTCCAACCACCTACTGCTCTGTGAACATACAACATACTGTAGGAATAGAATACAGAATACAGAATAACAGAGTTGGAAGGGACCTTGGAGATCTTCTAGTCCAACCCCCTGCTCAAGCAGGAGATCCTATGCCATTATGGACAAATAGCTGTCCAATATTTTCTTAAGAATCTCCAGTGACCCACAACTTCTGGAGGCAAGCCATTCCACTGATTCATTATTCTCTCTCTCAGGAAATTCCTCCTTGGTTCTATATTAGATTTCGCCTTGATAAGTTTCCATCCTTGCTTCTTCTTCTGCCTTCTGGTGCTTTGGAGAATAGGTTGACTCCCTCCTCTCTGTAACAGCCCCTCAAATATTGGAAGACTGCTATCATGTCAACCCTAGTCCTTTTCTTCGTTAGACTGGACATACGGAGTTCCTGCAACCATTCATCACTCTTTCTAGAGTCTCAACATCTTTTTTTGGGTATGTGCATTTAGTTAGCCTTATTTTTTTTACTATTATTTATTGCATGCTTCTTCTAACAGGTTTATTAAATGTTTTTAGAGGGTTTTTCCCCTGTGATCTCCAATACTACAGACAAAGAAATAGCAGTAATGTGGCATTAGACAACCAAGAGTAGCAGAGACATCCTCAGGATAGCCAGGATCAACAAGGTTTGCAATGGGTTGGCAATGTACATACAAATTGACTAATACCCAGCTTGTATGTATATTGTGTTGTGAATTAGAACAATGTGTTTATCATAGACTGCCCTAATTCACAATACAATATACATACAAGCTGGGTATTAGTCAACTTGCATGCTCCTAATCCAGGACAATGTAATCCTCCAAACTGTTTCAAAAATTAAATTTATCACATCTCTTTCTGTTAATTTATGATATACAGCTGGCAGATTCATAATACACTTAATGAAGTGCAACAGGCTCTAAAAGTTATTTATGAATCAAATCCAGACAACTTGGCTTCTGTTTTGACAACTGAAATATTAAACACTTCTCCCAATATGTACCAGTCAAATGAAAAATATACTTACAGAATGTCTGTTCTCCTCAGCATCTGAAAATCATAAGATATAGATTAAAAATTACCACCCCTAAAATTATCATTTTAGACGACTAATGTACACTCAAGCACTCTAATATTTTCCTTTAAATATCTCATTATTTACTGTACATTTATTTCACCTTTCAAGGTGAGGTTTCACAGTCTTTGCTTAAATAACCCTAACCCTTTCGTTTTTCAGATAAAGAAAAGTAAAGTCTGAGGCTCCTTGGTGCTCTTTGAGCTTGGTTGTTTTCTTGCAGACATTTCATTACCCAAACTAGGTAACATCATCAGTAAGGTCTAATTATTTTTGACAATAGCATAGCATTCATTTATTGGGAGCATACCAATGGGAGCTAGAACATTTTTGATGAATCCACTCTTTACATCAATTTCAGAAACCAAGAAAAAATTGATCAAAGCATTCTGATTTGATGACTATTTATATTCCTTTTCCCAAACTCCTGCATTAACCGGAGCAATTTACCCATTGAACAAAGTAGGATTTACTTTCAAATCAATATGCATGAGGCTAAAAAAAGCAAAATTTATTAGAATATGTAATTCATAAACATGTCTAGTTTGTATTATCTGCAGAGAAAACAAAAAAGAAAATGGCCCCCAAACTGGTGAATGTTTCACGGACAACTCTGATGTTGTTGATGATGCTGGTTATTCCAGCTACCTCCCTGTAGCATTAATACTAATGGCCATACTTGAGAAATGCTAATTAATATAATTTGTCAAAAGAGGCATATGACAGATCTGACGCATGAACTAGGTGTGATGCTTATGATGATATAAGTCCCCAGGGGACCAGAGAATTACACTTTAGTAATGTGGAATAATGTGGAAAAACATTCTGAGAAAAGCAAGCAACATCCAACCAGAGAGTCTGTCTTTATATCTAAAACTAAAAATGTTAACCCATGCCATGCAGTCCTGTTTCTTCCCACAAGGCTTATCTCCATTATTTATACAAAACTGACTCACTGGAAATTTCCCTACTTCTCTGTGACATAATCACATAGAATGGCTAAAATTTGTTGATCAGGCCAAGAAAGACACATGGAATTATTTCTGAATAAATTCCTTTATTGTTCCTCACTTATGGACAGATATCTTGCCAGAAAGCAGCTATGTGACCACAATAGATAAACTCTGGAAATCGTTAGGGAGGGCCCATTTTAACTCTCTTCCTCTCAAACAAACTTTCCCTGCATCGTTGCCTCCTTTCCCTCTGGAATGCAGCCCCTCCCTTCTGGGAATCCAGACTACATTTCACTACACTCATCCAACTATAGTTCACAAGATTCTTAGAAAAACAGAATAACAGTACTGTAACAGCTATGGCAACAGAGTCTTGCAAGTCTGAATGTGCCTTCCCTCACCTTGTGGGAATTAGAGAGAGCCCTATCTGAGATGTTGTCTCAAGGTATTTTCTTGACAAGGGCTCAAGCCCCTCTTATCTGATTGTTGTCTTTATAATGGGTCTTCCTTTGGTCCTTCAAGGCTATTCCTGATACCCTCTATGCAACTCTCCCACAAAACTCATGCTCCAAATAAATTCACTCGTCAGCCATGGAAACTCAGGGAATGGCTTTTGATTAGTCACTTTTTGTCAGTCCAGCAGACCATGGAAAATGGTACTTGTGGAAAAAGAGAAAAAAATGAAATGCTCATTTCAGCCCTTTGAATAGACTAAGCCAGGGGTATCAAATTCACATCGTCACAGCGTCGTCACGTGACGTATCGGGACTCTCTTTCCCTTCGCTAAACCGGGCGTGGGCGTGGCCAGCGTGTGATGCAGCCGGCCCGTGGACTGCAAGCTTGACAGCCCTGGACTAAGCAAACATCCTTCACAAGAATTATGTAACTCTATTGAATTAGTATATATTAAGATCATGAAAACCTGATTGCATTTTTCATGATCTCCAGAGAATCAAGGCAGAATACATTTGAGTTTCTTTCTACAGGTCACCCTTGATTTATAACCATTAATTTAAAGACTGAAGTTACAACCAGAGGTGGTATTCTGCGGCCTGCCCACCCGCCCCAGGGCTATGCCGTCCTATTTTTGCATGTTTTGAAGCAGCGCGCATGTGCATGCGCTCTCACATTTGCAAACCAGTAGGGAAGGTAAGTGAATACCACCTCTTGGTTACAATGGCACTGAAAAAAGTGGCTTAGGACCATTTTTCACACTTATGACAGTTGCCGCATTCCCATGGTCTGCACCTTCTAAACTTAGAAACTCCCTATTTCATATGGATTCCAGGCTCTTCTCCAATTGTTTATTCAGAAAAATAGAGATTTCTTGCACAGATATATATACTTGGCAAGAAAAACCAGACAGTGGATGTGGCTCAACCTTTTGTTCAGCCTTCTCCAATTTGATGAGTTTGTGACTTCACCTTCCATAACCCCCAGCCAGCATGGTCTTCACTGACAAGGCAAACATAAGATATGGGAAGCAATTGTGATTTTTGTAAAGAAGATAAACTCCAGAACAATAATCCCCTTCAACCACTTAAGATCAAAGAGTCATTTGAAATAACATATCTGAAATAAATTACCCAAGACTTTTGTAGCGTGCTAACTATTGTCTTGCCAGGAAGGAGGAAATTATAAATTTTGTATATTTCCAGAGCTCCAAATGAAAGGTGGTTCGTTAATTTTATGGGAGGTGGAAAATTGCGGGGGGGGGGGGGAGAAATCAACGGATATCCCATGTTTTACTCACCCTGTATCAGTCTGGTGGCCAGCGATACTTTATGACAAAGTCGAACCTAATTGGTTCTCTGCTGCATAACCTATGTTAATACTAAAACAGCTAAATTATTTCATCTCCCAATGTGGCTTTAGATCACTTTAAATCAGCTTTCCTCAATCTAGTACTCCCCAGATGTGATGGGGCTGCATTTCCTGTTATTACTGTATGCCATTAGCTGGTTATCTTCATTACTACTGCATTATCTCCTTAGACTCTAATGCTGATCCTTCATTCAGGTGCTCATTCAGTGTTCATGAAAAATTTGAACTGCTTACAGGTAATCCTTGACTTACAACTATTTTCTTTAGTGACCTTTTGAAATTATAGCAGCACTGAAAAAAAAATGACTTATGACCACTTTTCACACGTATGACTGTTACAGCATAACAATAAACACTTCAGATATCAGTGCTGTCGTGATTCTAGAGATGCTTATATCTTCTCTGCCAGTCTGTCTTGATTGTGTGTACAGGTAATCCTTGATTTACAACAGTTCATTTAGTGACCTTTTGAAGTTACAAGGGCACTGAAAAAAGTGACTTATTATGACTGTTTTTCACACTTATGACCATTGCAGCATCCCCATGATTGGATGAACATGGTTGAAATTCAGATGCTTAGCAACTGGCATGTATTTATGACGGTTGCAGTATCCTGGGGTCAAGGGATAACTTTTTGTGACATTCTGACAAGCAAAGTCAATGGGGAAGCCAGATTCACTTAACAACCGTGTTACTAACTTAACAACTGCAGTGATTCACTTAACAAATGTGACAAGAAAGATTGCAAAATGGGGGAAATTTCCTTTAACAGCTGTCTTGCTTAGCAACAGAAATTTTGGACTCCATTGTGATTATAAGTTGAAGCCTACCTGTATTATATTTCCAAATATTTATTTCATAAGGAAATAATGTAGGAGTTCCAAAGAAAGGAATATAGTTTAGACTTGCACTTTTAACAAAGGTACTGTAGAATAGCCAACTGTTTGGCAAATGCATTTCAGATTTAAAGATTAGGTCAACATAAAAGCACTATAAAGCTTCTTGCACAAATGCAAAATCCAAACATATATAAGGAAATGAGCAAAGTACATATTAAAGTTATGAATACTATGATGCTATGTCCATCTACTTTTCCAGATCTGGACAAAATATCCAATCCTAGTATTTTTAGCACTAGCACTAGCACTTAGACTTATATACCGTTTCATAGTACTTTACAGCCCTCTCTAAACAGTTTACAGAGTCAGCATATTGCCCCCAAAAATCTGGGTCCTCATTTTACCCACCTCGGAAGGATGGAAGGCTAAGTCAACCTTGAGCCGGTAAGAACTGAACTACCGAACTGCAACCAGCAGTCAGCAGAAGTAGCTTGCAGTACTGTATTTTAACCACTGCACCACCACGGCTCATTTTAAAATGATGTTTAGCACTTTCATGGGATTCCAAACAAGGCTGGTATTTGCTAGGAAGGATCTCGACTCATATAAAAGCATCCTTTGAAGGTCTGGAATTTGGAAGCAGGAAATTGGCACGACAAGTTTCTAGAGCTCTGCAAAATGCAACAAGGTTTTCTCATGCCTGGTACTGCTGAGAATATTTGTTTTTCCACAGAATGTTGTGGGTGGCAGAACTTTAAGCTGAGTTCTTCCTGTCTCGACACAAAACCTGCCGCCTAAAAACTGAGTCATTTTTCCAGCGCATAGCACAAATGAGTAGTTTGTTGATTAGAACAACTTTGGGGCGGGCTAGTGTTACAGCAATTTTTAAAAAAAGATAATGGACCTAATATATCGCTGGACCAAAATATACTTTACCAGTTCATGAAACACATTTCTAAAGTTGCTTTACATGTAGATAGGTGGATGTGTCAGATAGCCAAAATGGAGGGGAAAGAGATCAGTAGGAAACAAAATATAAGCTGAGTAAATATATAATTTTGTGAAAATATTATAGGTGATAACCAAGATTGTGTTGGTTACAGCAGAAATGTTCCAGCGTAGGAGACATAATGAATTCTGCTATCAGAAAGAGGTATATCATTGTTCCCTTCAATCTGATGCTGTTGAGACCATGCCCAGAGTAGTATGTGTGATTCTGGGCACATTTCCAAAAGGATATTGACAGGTTGGACAGGTTTCAGAGGACAGTAATATGGATGATAGAAATTCTTGAGGACAAGCCTTAGGAAGACAGAAAGACCTTGGGATGAGCAGTGTGAAGAAAAGACTTAGGAGATATAGTAGCCATGTTCATGGCATTGAACCATTTTCCATGGCCAATGTAACTAGGATCAGAAATAAAAGGGATAAGTTGCAGCAAACTGAATTTTATTTAAATATCAGGAGAGACTTTCTGGATAAGACCTGCACAACAGTGGAAGAGTCCACCTATAAAAGGTTTTTCACCTCTAGAGGCTTTTAAGAAGTTAGTGCATAGCCACTTTTCAAGAAGGGTTTCATTGGGTTTCCTGAACATTGAACGTTGCAGATCCTTGTGGCCATCTCCAAGTCTACAATTCTAGGGGAAAGAATCGTAGTTCAGACCATGGGTTTCATTCTGATTTTTTCCCTTAAAATTCTTATCAGTTGGTATCATTGATTTGCTGATTTTTTTTTCTCCTCTTGGCTTCTATGTACTGTCACTCCCATATCAACACCGAGGAGGTTTTGTGGCTATCCTCATTCTAGATGTGCATATTTAAAAAGAACTGGGAGAGACCTAAGCAGTGCTTTTCTTCATTATAATATGAAGAGCTCATCAAGTTTATAAAATAATGAGTACCCTGATTTTTTAAATACAGGAATATGTCCAAGGTAGTATGCAGCTTTAAAGTATAACCATCAACTAAATAGATAGAACGGGAAATAAAATAAGTGTCTTCAAACAGCAAGTCAAGAGAGAATGAAAGATAGACCTTATCTATCTTGGATAATGCCTAAACAAACTAATGTTCACAGTCAATGATATCCTTCCATGAGAACAAATGTTCAAATGCAAGTGGGCAATATTCAGGGCACAACAAAAGAGTGTGTACACAACAGACTCATCTCTATCACACTGTAGAGAGAAAGAAAAGTTCCATAAACAGAGTGAATTGCACAACAGAGGAAATTTGGTGAGCCCTATTATCTGGGCTGTAGATGTGAAATGGGCAAAACAAAAATGAAAATGAATGTAGTGGCAACTTAATTAAAACAAAAATTCCTCAATGATTCCTCATGCATTTTATAATTCCCCCCTTCCATTACATTAAAAATTAAAATTCAATGGCAACATTTGGGGAAGGCATCCTGGCACCATGTTTGTGCCTGAGAAAAGAATGTAAAGAAAGTTATTGGATAGAGAAACTTATTTAACACAATAAATAATATTGTAACTGTTAGATTCGCGACGAGATGAGTCACAGTAACTGTTCAGCACTTTATTTATCTCGTAGCTGTAGCTAATACGGAATGCTGGCAGGCTACAGGGAAGCCGCTTTTAAGGGCTTGCCTGGAGCCTGCCAGCCACTGACAGTCCTTTAAAACTCCCGCTGTGTGATTAGCCAATCAGCGGCCTTCATGCAAATAATCCTACGTACGTACGTACGTACATACGTAACAGTAACAGCATGAAATTTTCTCTGGTCATGGTGTTCCTATAGGAACCAACTCTCTTCTCACTTAGCTCTATAACGCTAGTGTCAGTGTAGTGTTGAGAGTTTGTTTGGTGCAGTAGATGCAGTATTGAACTAGTACTGGGAGACCGTAGTTCAAATCCAATCTGAGCCATGGAAATTCATTGGGGGGTGGGGGACTTCAGATGAATCACCATCTCTCAAACCAAATGAGCCCACATTATGGCTGTTGTAGGTACTGAAGGAGAGCTACACCTACAATTAATCACCTGACTTCTTGGAGGAAAGGCACAATTCTCTTCTATGGAAAGGCATACTTGAAATTAGCAAATCACATAAGTACATTTTCCAATTATGAGTGGAATGGGAGTGCAATGCTTCCAGATGTCACTGTTGACATTGGCATTGAGCATGCTGTTTGAGAATTGTGAATTCTCTGGAAATTGTTACTTCAGAAGATTTGTTAGTCCAGAGGGCCACACTTTCCGCCCCTTTATTATTTTTATAAATAACTCAGGGCAGTGAACATACCTGGAGAGAGTGACCAAAGTCACCTCTCCAGCTTTCATGCTTAAGGAAGGATTAGAACTCAGTCTCTGTTTCTTAGAATCTCAGAAGCTAGTGAAGCTTTTAAATGAAGTTCATAGGCCAAGATATTTCCCCACCTCTTTATTTTGTTGATTCTCCTGTATGGGCGTAATGTGTGTTTTTATATAAATACCATTATGAACTATCTCCATAATTAAAGTCAACATAGTTATGTTTCAATAGTAACATAATAAACTTCCAAACTGCTTTTAATGTTGTGTGATGTCCTGCTTATCTGTTTGAAACACTTTTCCTGTGTATCCCACAGGAAAAACAGATGTAATTAGAACAATACATTCTTACTACGTTTCCAAAAATAACTGAAGTTGCAGCCGGATATGTGCAAGAGAGAAGGTGGAATATAAAATTAAGGGGTGCTTCTCGCCAATCAAATCCAGGTCACATTTTTAATCAAGTGACATTGATTAAACAAATTTTCTTCCTTACAACAAATGAAATACTGATTTTAACAGTTTTGAAGCAAGACCTGCCCTTCACAAGCTCATTTAGGTTGATGAAGTAGTGAAATTTGTTTTAGTATAAATTTTCCCAAAAGAGAATTGTTGCATAAAATATAGCAACCTCTACCTCACCCTAGGTGATGATGCAAAAAGGAAATGTAGAATTTTATCAGGCCCCTATCAGGAGGTGGGAAGAGAAAGAAAAACCCTCCTACCAGTAAATTCCTTAAAGTTGAACCAAGCCAAGCTGAGGCAAATCAAAATTTGCATTCCAAGAAATGCCTATTGAGATTCTCAATCAGCCAAGTCATAGTTGTCCCAAAGGTGCTTTCTTGGTTTCAACAAGAAAGCCCAGATGCCTTTTGGAAAACGCACCTTTGGGGCATGGAAACATTATAGGCACTCCTCATTTAATGACCAGGCATTTTACAACAGTTCAAAGTTATGATGCCCACAGAAGAGGTGCTTTATGTCCTTTGGAGCACCCTGGCTGTCGTAAATGGTCATGCGCCCCTCCTGCAGTCACATGATCCCATGTTGGGTAGGTCAACGCAATTCTGGGCTCAATTATGGTGTAAATTGAGGACTGATTGTATTGACATTACCTCCCAGCTGATACCACTCTACCTCCAAGTTAGGCATGTTTATATGTTTATAGATTGAAAAGGCTTTTACTTTCATAGTTCACCAAATATCTGCTCTCTGATCTATACCCCCTCTCTCCCACCAACATTGGTAGCCTATAAGAGTTACAAATACCTCTCCTAGGAGCTAGGAAGATAACATCTTCCCTGGAGTATTATTCCAAGACCCTTAGGACTGCAGCATAAATACAAATATAGAAAACAGCCAGTCAGCGAGAGATCCACTTATTCCTTAAAACCTTCTATATTTTCATTTCTATATTTGAGGAGGGTTTTTTTTAGTATATGCATTTTTTTTCCAAATCAGTTTTTCCAAAATTATAAAAGATAAAGTTCAGTAAAACATAACATCCCCCAAAGTTTAAACTTAAATCTGGTTTAAAAAGCTTTTGCATTAAAAAAAAACACTCCGAATAAAATATTATCGGTTATAAGATTAACATAGAGGTAGAGATTGCCACCCATATTTGGGAACATAAAAAGTTGTACATTTGCCAAAGATGTACAAATTGACATGCACTGTTTCCTGTGCAAATTAATGAAAGGTTGCCATTTATCCCTAGATAAAAATAAGCTGTGTACCTGAACAATAGTAATCATGAGAAAACAATTAAAGTATCAAAGAACAAAACAAATACCAAAATCTGTTATAAATCTGTTACTCCACCTTTTGTATTTTCTAGAAGAAATTAATTAATTAGTTATCCACTTATGTAAAACAAATGAATTAGTTGTTGAAAAACAAAACAATGGGTGACTCAATTTAGTGAGTTTGGATTACCTTATGTTATAATAATAGAGTAGAATATGAATGAATTCATTGTAAATTGTAAATGCACAAGAAAATAGTACCAATAAGCTGTAAAAGAAAACTTTTATTGTTATATTTGTTTTTGACTTAGATGTATGTTATGTTTATGTTCTATGTTGTAAGTCAAATGTATGGGGTTTTTTTGTATATATATGTATGTTTTTAAAGGAAAAATCAATAAAGACTATTTAAAAAAAATAAAAAATAAAGTATTGAAGAAATCAACCCAGGTTTTTCATTTGAGGCACAAATGACCAGGCTCAAATGATCTTACTTTGGACACTATGCAAAAGACCTAGCTCTCTGGAAAAGGATCTAATGCTGGGAAAGGTGGAAGGAAAGACAAGAAGAGGACAACCAGCAGAAAGGATGGATAGATTCATTTACAGTGGTTATGGATGCGCTGCTGGAAGATTTGAAGGCCCAATCTGTCCCTAATTGTCATGGAGAAAATCTATCTGTGTGGTTGTTAAGAGCTGACACCTATCTATTGCACATAATCAGTTGGGCGGCCCAGAGTCTTCACAAGACTCTGAAAAGACAAGATCCATGGCACTCTGGAGCAGAATGGGACAACTCGCTGCGGCCAATTCTCCAGCTCACCACAGGACAACCCGCCACAGCCAACTTGCCACAGGACAATTTACCATCATTAAAAAATGGAAGAAAAATAAGGAATAGAAAACAATAATGGGGTGTTTCGTTTGGATGACAAGCAAGGAAAGTTTTAAAACCACAATTTATGATGACATCAAGCTTAAATGACTGCGTACAAGGAACTTCAGAGAGATGTATTCAGATCAAAATAATTGTAACAGGAATAACACCAGGTATGTCTTAAAGGATGAACTGAGATGTACCGTCAGCATGATGTTGATGAGTAGTTTAATAACTGCCTGCACAGTAATCCCTGACTTTATAGCTACTCAGAAGTAAATCCCATTAATAGGATTTACTCTCAGAAAAATTATAAGCCTTAGTTGCCTTCCTATAATCCTATGCAGATAAGTATTCAGAACTTAAATTCCACAGAATTTCATGAGACTTATTTCCAAGAATATTCATTATGTCTGGTATGAGTTTGCAATCTATGAATTCATTGTTTTTGTTTTCTTCTTTTTTTAAAAAAAAGGTGTAAAAGTACCAGGCAGAGATACTTAACTTTTGTATCTAATTTTTTCCATTTGTTTACTTACCATTAATAGTTTTTCTTATTTCAGTATAAACTGTCTCATTATTCGTTACAGGAGCTGGAAAATAAAAACAGGGTAGAATCAGGGTAGAAACTATCTTTAAATGGGTCAAAATAAACTATAAAGGTGGCTGGGAAGCTGATCAATGTAGCTGCTTCCAGTATAGCTGAGGGAGGCCATAATTTCTCTATTTTGTTTAGTCCCTAACCAGTGGGTAAGGCACTGAACCATGGTTTAATCTGCAGAGGTCATTTCTGCATCAGTGACTTCCTTGGCTTCTAGCATCTTCATAGCATCACTCAGCCCTTGATAAAGTAATATACAGCCTGTTCTCATTGCTGTTATGTTTGCAAAGAGTGATTGGATGACTCCAGAAAATGCTATAAACCACTTGTGTGGAAATGATATGTCAGTTATCTCTTGCAAATGTGAACAGAATTTATTTCTATACCTTCCTATTTTTTTTCTGTCTTCCTGAAAGATTTTTATGAATGTGTCTAATAAACCACATCTTTAATTCAGGCAATTAATTCTCTGGCAAATTATTCTTCTGATCAAAATACAACATAGGTGACCCAGATGGCTCCTTCTGTATCTTCCTCCCCATTACAAATCTTTCATAAAATGATAGGCTAACGATTTTTATCCAGGAAAGCATATCCATCACTCATTCATCATTTATTTTTTTATGAGAGGATCTTACCCTTTCAATAATGCCATATACAATGATACATTTTTAATAACGACCAACATGCCGTTATTAAGTGTCTGCACCAAACTGATTGCACGTAGGAGGGGGGGGGAATTGGAACCTTATGCAAACCTGGAAGTGAGACATTCAATCTTGTTTTGTAGAAGAAAGGAAATGCGCTGGCATGACAGCTTGGGAGGTTTTTTTAACCTTTTAAGGATTTCTGTTTAAAATATCAAATGAGATCATCCCTGCTTATGAGGCCCTAAAAGCTGTGTTAAGGTGTGGCCCGCTTTCTAAGTTCATACATACAGTATACAAGCATTCACAAAACTAACATGAACTAATCACAATCTTGTCTAGGTTGCTCATACCTAAGACTCTGGATTCAAGGCATTACCAGATGTGTCTTCAAATCTGCTGGGAGAAATGCCCAGCAAATGCCAAGACATTTGGTTGACTAAATTGACCCAATTGACTGGGCGGATACGACCTCATAGACAACCCTCACTCTGTCAAGGACCTTGGAGTACTCACCTCAAATGATCTAAGCACCAGAGCTCACTGTAACAGCATTGCCAAAAAGGCATTAAGAGTTGTCAACCTAATCTTGCGAAGCTTCTTCTCCTGTAATATTGTACTGCTAACCAGGGCATACAAAATCTTTGCTAGACCAATTCTCGAATACAGCTCGCCTACCTGGAATCCCCACTATATATCAGACATTAATACAATTGAGCGAGCCCAGAGAAATTTCACGAGACGAGTAGGCCACTCCTCTGCTCACAACAAAATACCTTATGCCACCAGGCTTGAAATTTTGGGCTTGGAAAACCTACAACTACGCCACCTACCATTTGACCTAAGAGTAGTACACAAAATTATCTGCTACATCCTACCTGTCAATGACTACTTCAGCTTCAACCGCAATAATACACGAGCACACAATAGATACAAACTCAAGGTAAACCACTCCAAACTCGATTGCAGAAAATACACTTTCAGCAATAGTGGTCAATGCCTGGAATGCTCTACCTGACTCCATTGTTACTTCATCAGACACCCATAACTTCAACCTTAAACTGTCTACTGTGGACCTCACCCCATTCCTAAGAGGTCTATAAGGGGCGTGCGTAAGCGCACCAGTGTGCCTACTGTCCCTGTCCTACTGTCCCCATTTATTCGTACCCTGCATTTATTGTATTCATATCCATGTTTATACTTATACCTGCTATCTTGTTATCTTGACAAACCAAATAAATAAATAATAATAATTGTGGGGCATTTTTGCTGCCTCCAAACTGGCCAAATAAATTGGTCCTTAGCACCCTTACGCTACTCCCCCCCCTCCAGGGGTGAAATGCTACCGGTTCGGCCCGGTTCGGACGCATCGGTACTGGTGGCTGTCAGTGGTTCAGAGAACAGGTAGCGGCAGCAGCGCGAGGCTCCACCCACCCTCCCGGATGTCGCCATTTTCTTGTTTTTAACCCTCTGCGCATGCGCAAAGCCTTCTCCGCATGCGCAGCGGGTGAAAAAGTGTGTACAACGGTGACACGTGCAAAGCGCACACTTCTGAACCGGTAGGGAAGGTAAGTAGATTTCACCGCTGCCCCACTCGCCAGGGAATGGGGTATGTTCCTGTTCACACCAATCCATTTATTTGTCCACTGGGGGTCATCACACAAGCCTTTTAGAGCCTCCATTGATTGAAAGAATGGCAGGATGGAAATACTCCAATGAAGGCTTCAGGAGGACAGGAGATATAGGCCCTGAAGGATAGTTTTGCATGAACTGGGGATACATATTGCTCTCTAAGCTAGCCAATAGGGAAAAATAATTCCATAGGTAGATTTCATACCATAGATGAGCAGAACTCAAGCCCTGGAAAATAGATATAGTGAAGTGATCCACAGACCTACTAGGCAGCCTTGATGGCTGGAATGTAGGACCCCCTAAGGGGCACCAGGTTTGAAGTCAACCTAATAATATGGATTTGTTTGCATCAAGAGAAAAATTATGAAGTTGTTTCTTGTGCTGGTGCCCCATAGTCTGATTTCTTTTCTCCACACAGACACACACACAGACATCCGCCAAACCCCTCTGCTCTGGAAGAAAAGGGAAGTTTTCAGACCCAATTGTGAGGCAGCCGTTGGAAAGAAAGAGCAGGAAATTAGAAGGGTCCACTTGTTCAACGTTTGATTTAATCTGCTGTTCAAAAGGCTGAAGACAGAACTGAACAGGATAGCTTTGATAGCTTTTTCAGGCTAACGATTCCGTGCAGGTGGCCCATCTTGTCACAATGAAGAGGATAAAAGGCTGGTTTGTTAATTAATAAACAAGCTAAAAGAGGTTCTGGCTCTTGAAACAGGGGCTGTATTTCTTCCTGTTTATTCAGGCCTAATTGTGGCTGCGTCTGAAAAAAAAAATGATTTCGGGAACTACCCGTCAAACTCACAGCTGTTCTGAACACACTGTGTCCCAAGACATCCTCCTTACCTCTGTAAGGGTCAGGCACCAATACTTGTACTTCTGTATATTCCACTTCAGGAGCCTCAAGGTCAGATCCTGCCACAAGCAGAGTAAGAAAACTTTTGTTTCTGTTGCGCTCCAAAACAACTGAGAAGTTGCACATGTCTGCCATTGGTTCAAGTTGATCTTATTCCCACTGACTTTATAAAAAATGAAGGCATTTGTCTAAATGACTAAATATGTGCATTTTCCTCCAGCAAATACCTTATGGCCTGGTATGATGTATAAACCAGCAGAATAAGACATGGTGTGTCTTAATGCAACACATTAAGCCATGGTTTGATGGAAAGAAAGAAAAAACATATCAGCACAATCTTTGTGTGTTCACTTCTTTTGTATAATTTTTTTTGGAGAACTAACCAACAAACCAACACATTAAAAATATTAATACAGTGATAATGCAGTAAAAACCTACCTACATTACAGTGATTAATGGGGGGATCTAAATGCTTATTTTGTATTTATATCATAAATATCTTATTTTTTCTAGTTTTATCCTTTATTTCTTTGTTTCAATCCTGTAAATCTTTCTTTTCCCCTTGATTAATTGCCTGCCTGATTATAGGCTTTATTGACTATATTATAATTATTATAGATTATTAATTGATGGACTGATTATAGGTTCTCTTAACCGAGGGATAGAATCAAGAACATGTGAAGTACTAGTACCACTTTATAAAACCATAGTAAGACCACACTTGGCATACTGCATCCAGTTTGGGTCGCCACGATATTAAAAAGATGTTGAGACTCTAGAAAGAGTGCAGAAAAGAGCAACAAAGATATATAGCAGTGATGGCGAACCTTTTTTGGTTCGCGTGCCAAAAAGGGGGGGGGATGCGTGGGATCACGTGTGTGCGTGCCCACACCCATAATTCCATGCACCCCCACGCATGCGCGTATGAACCCCCCACTCCCAGCATGCAATGGCACGCCCATTTTTTGCTCTCTCCAGGCTTCTAGGAGCCTGGGGAGGGCGAAAACGGCCTTCCCCACCCCCTCTGGAGGCTGGAAACAGCCTGTTTCCTGACTCCCAGTGGGCCCAGAAGGCCCGAAAATCAGCCGGCCGGTGCGCACATGCGCGCCAGACCTGAGCTCGCGTGCCCACTGATATGGCTCCACGTGCCACTTGTGGCACCCGTGCCATAGGTTCGCCATCACGGATATATAGGAAGAACAGTTGCAAGAATTGGGTATGTCTAATCTAGTGAAAAGAAGAACTAGAGGAGACATGATAGCAGTGTTCCAGAATTTGAGTGGCTGCTACAAGGGAGAGTGGGTTAACCTGTTTTCCGAAGCACCAGAAAGCAGGACAAAAAACAATGGATGGAAACTAAGCAACCTAGAACTAAGGAGAAATTTCATAACAGGTAGAGCAATTAATCAGTGGAATGGGTTCCCTTCAGAAGTTGTGGGTGTTCCAACACTGGAATTTTTTAAGAAGAGACAGGAGAGCCACTTGTCTGAAATGGTATAGAGCAGGGGTGTCAAACTCAAGGCCCGCAGGCCGAATCTGGCCCACGGAGTGCTTAGATCTGGCTTGCGGAGCCACCCTGGAAATAGTGAAGGACCAGCCCGCAGTGCCTCTTCCAGAGAAAATGGCTGCGTGTGGCCCTCACAAGCTCCGTTTTTGCTGGCAGAGGGTTTCAGGAGGCCATCGCAGCCGGAAATGGAGCTCGGGAACCCGTTTTTGCTGGCAGAGCACTCGGGCCACCACAGGTCTCCCTGACATGAGTGACATTGAGCTGGCCACACCCACTCTGGCCACAGCCACGCCCCCCAAAGTCAAACACAACCCTGATGTGGCCCTCAATGAAATCAAGTTTGACAGCCGGTATAGAGTCTCCTATTTGAGCAGGGGGTTGGACTAGAAGACCTCCAAGGTCCCTTCCAACTCTGTTATTCTGAACTTATGTGCTATTAAGCTGGTGTCAATTCTGGCAACCACAAAGAGAGACTTCCTCTAGGATGATTTTCCCCCTTAATGTTTAGTTTATTTTACCTAACTGCACTGCAAAAGGCTGGTCAGCCAGGCTTAACTCATGCTCTAGGTGGCCTTGGCTTAAGGAAGGAAGTGTGGCTTTAGCAAACTTACAGCTAAAGGCATTTCAAGGATGTAGTGTGCATGGGTTGAGTGTAAAATAAAGGTAACATCATAGGAGGAAAAAAACCCTGTTGCCAAAGGTTGTATCCCATAGGTGGATACAAGTAGAAAAAAAAGTTAAAATTTGATGTGGAAACCCAAACAAAGATATTACCTCTATTATCCTCTTTTGCACTGATGTGATTTTTTTCGCCATCTTCATTATACCCTGAACCTAAATGGCAAAAATGAAGATAGAAAGACAAAAAGGAGCATCAGGGAGAGAATGAGTGTTTTTTACCCATTTCAGATTCTGATCATTCTCATTCTTTATTTTCAGCTATAACTATCAACTAGTCTCTAAGGAATTACCCCTGGAAAAAAAATGCATCCGTCAGTAATTCCCCATCACTGTCCCATGTCTCGTTACATTAACACAACTATTACACTGAGCCAAGAGGGGCTAATGAGTCCCCAGGGAGCAGGGCGGCATATAAGAATCCTAAATAAAATAAAATAATAAATAAATTGATCTTGGGATTAGACTGGACCATTATCATTGTCGTCGTCATCTTGTCAATGTTGGCATTACAAAAGAAAGGATTCTTCTGCACAATCTGCTAATTGCAGATAGGAGAAGACCAGTAGTGGGTTCTAAAACCCGTTGCTACCGGCTCTCGCACGCATGCAACACTTCTGCGCATGAGCAGAAGCATCTTGGGTGAGTGGGTGGAGCCTCCCGCCACCACTGCTACCGGTTCACAGAACTGGGAGCAACCCACCGCTGGAGAGGACCCGCCAAGTGAATTTAGAGGAGAGGCACCAATTTTCAACATTGAACACCAAGAGGGAGACTTCATCTGCTCCGGTTGTGTTTACCAGCTTCTTCCAGCACAAGCTGTGTTATCTGGTCAATCTAAAATGGACCAAGCCCCCAGGGTGAGAGCCACCAGTGGCGGCTGCTGTGTGCATGTCCCCTTTCTAATCCTTAGCCACTGATTTTTAGGGCAGCAGGAGTGTCACAGTTCTCTATGCCAAAATGCTATTGCTCTCACTTCTCTATCACCCTGTGGCTAGCATGAGACGAAATGAAAGCAAATTATTTGGTAAAACCATGGGCAACTTTACTAAAAGGGTGCTACTTCCAGAAAAAAGTGGGGGAGAAGAGCAGCTTTGATGCCAGTTCTCTTGAGTCTGTTTCTTTCCCCACTTCGCTTGCCTTTGGATGATCACTCATAGGACGGGTAGCCTAACCACAGAAGTCCTGCAGGTCTTCTCCTACCAGAAGCTGCCATGAAAGGAGATGTTCTCTGGTGCAGACCAAATCCCTATTCTGCTTTGTCGCCAGGGCAGATTAAGTTAGAAAGGCCAATTTCCACAATGGATGGCAGCATTTCACAGCTTCTGTGGGGACGTGCCTAAATCTATAACGGGCATTAAGAAAGTAAATAATCTTACCATAATAGAATTCTCCTTCATTATTATGTCCTGTTGTCAGTTTCCCATCCACTGAATTGGTTGCTCTTTTGGATCTAAAATGAAAGAGAACAAGGGAAATAAAGAGGCACTTGCATTACAAATTACACACAGGATTATCCAAGGTCTCAGAAATATAGTTGTGTACCCCTCTGATGCCATAGAGCAGCCGTCCCCAACCTTTCTGGCTCCATGGACTGGCAGCAGAGACATCAATAGCAGTGGAAGCTTCACACGCATGAAGCTTCCACGGCCCAGTTCCTAACAGGCCGTGGAGCGGTACTGGTCCACAGCCTGGGACTTGGGGATCCCTGCCATATAAGCAACCTTTCTGAACTGGTGAATCTATTCGGGAATATTACAATCGTGTTATAGGCTCTTCCACAAAATGGCTGACACGCCCACTCACAAAACACCCATTTAGCAGAAGGCAACTATTGAGGTTTCTTCCTGACACTTTTCTAGCCCTCTGTGATATTCCTCACCTCTTTACCTTTTTCCTGGGGAGGAATACCTATACAATTAATTGGGGAAATGTCTGACTCTGTTTTTCCTTCTTTATCAAATATTCTTAATTCAGTATTTCTACATCTTCCAATGGACCACTCTTCCATAGTAGAAACTTTCCTAATGCTCTCAAAACATTCGTATAATTTAACTAATCAATTAAATTATTTGTTGCATCCATTCGGGCAGATCAATGAGAGCAAGCCTACAGAACAGCATTAGGAATTTATTTATTGCTACCTGTAGATATACGTGCAGAAAGCAATTATGTTTGGAAGAGTTAGTGGTAAAAGGAAACCAGGAGAGACCTTGTCCCATAGAATTGCCAAAAATCTGACACGACTGAATGGAAGACATCATCATCATCATCATCATCATCATCATCATCATCATCATCATCATCATCATCATCATCATCGATATACATATATCATCAATAACAATTTGAATTCCAACTTACACAGCCATCTCCGTAGAAATGTTTTTTGCTTGAGAAGGGGGGGAAAAAACAATAAATTACTATATTGCAGTGCATAAACAGAAAGGCAGTTGTATAAACAAATGAACATGGAGGAAAAGTACTTCTCATACTGTTACTCTAAAGAACTGCACAAAGAACTCTGGAAGCAGATGGATCTCAGTTTAAACCCATGTTAGTTTTCTATAATTTCTTAAGGAATAATTTGTCATCGTAGCTATCAGAAATAACAATAGAGTTGGTAAAGTAGGGCCATGTAAAATGGCAAATGATGCAATTATGAAAAAATCTTACCAGACAACATTTGTAAAAATACGCTAGATGATCAAAACAAAAGAATTCTCTATAACCAATAGGGAACCAATTATCAGAAAATAGTTTTACAAACAGCAACAGACATATCCTTTCCACTGACAATCAAAAATCCCCTTAATCACATAGTTTTAAATAGGAGATTTCTACAAAAGTGCACTATTTAAGAATTCCATGGCCTACCTAAGAAGATATTTTCAATTACTATTTGTTACCGGATACAAATTTTAATCAATCAATGGAATTATCAGAACACTATTTTGTGTATCTTCAAATATACTGGTTTTTTTTCTTTTAAAGTCATAAATATGTAAATTGTATAAATGAAGTTTGTTTCAAATTACACAATTTGCCCAGATTTCTAAACTAATTGGGTTTGCACAGTGATAGTTCATTAAATGTGCTATCCTTGGTTAATTTATCTGGGTCACATGGAACTGAATATTCACTATATGGGGATAACAGGCCTCGCAGAGTTCTTTGATTAAAGAAAGGACAATATCTACATTCAGAGGTGACTGGAAACCCCTTATGAACTTTTTTCATAAAAATGAAAAAAAGATGTGACTTTAGAGAGAGAGAGGTTAAACTAAAGATTGCATTTATACTTGCTGTGAAGAATATTGGAAGCCACTTATTTATATCTCTTTATATCGTTCTCTTTTTTCCTACTTTTCTCTATTTATTTTCTTATTGCCTTTCCTTTTAGCCTTCCCTTCCCTCCTTCCCTTCCCTTCCCTTCCCTTCCCTTCCCTTCTCCTCTCCTCTCCTCTCCTTCTTTTTTCCTTTTTCTTTTCTACCATAGTTTGTATTAGTTCTTATTATTGCTGTAAACATTTTCAATAAAAATATTAAAACATGGGCTGGGTTTACAAAACATAAAAACATGGTGGCTTATTGTTGTTGTTGTTTTGAGAATTGTGAAAGAATATTAAATGTTCTAAGCCATATTCAACTATAATTTGTTGAACACCTCATACTGAGCAATTTCAGAGATAATCTTAAATGAGTTAATCCAAGATCAAGATAACTATCGTGTTTCCCCGAAAATAAGACAGGCTCTTATTTTTTTTGGACCCTCGAAATATGGCCTTGGCCTTATTCGGGGAGGAATGGTGGAAAGGTAAGACAGGGCAGAGAGGCAGCGAAGGGTGAAGGGAGCCGCAGCCCTGCATGGAACTGGAACCATAGATAAGGTGACCAGATGTCCCGATTTTGGCGGGACAGACCCGCTTTTTCATCATTTGTCCCGCGTCCCGCCAGTCCTCTAAAAAGTCCCGATTTTTTGATTTTTTGAAAGAATGCACGACTAGGGCATTCTTTCAAAAAATCGGCCTGAAAGGCAGCAGGCCTCTGAGCTCGGGCCGGCCGTGGGCGGCGGGCGGGCGTTGACTCCTCCGGCGGTGGCTGGAAGCTGGGGGGAGGGGGAAGGGAGGCTGCTCCTCCTCTCCTTCCCCCGCCCCATCCCTAGCCCCGCCCTCGGAGGCGCCGCTGCTGTTGGGAGGGGTGAGGGACGAGGAGCCGTTGCCGCTTTGAGTTTATGAGCGGCGCAAACAGCCCTTCCTCGTCCCCCTCCCCTTTCTTCCCCCCATCGCCTCGCTGCCGCCGTTGCCCTGGGGCCGGCCGGGCGACCGGGAGACCGCGGCGCTTGGATGCTTGGAGCAGGTAAGGTGCCGGCTGCCTCCTTTCCCCGTCTCCCGCCTCCCGTTCATTGCTTGCCAGCCCGGCCGAAGGGAAGGCGGGAGGCGAGGAAAGGCCTCCCGAAAGGGAGGCGCAGTCCTTCGGGAGCCCGCCTCCCTTTCGGGAGGCCTTTCCTCGCCTCCCGCCTTCCCTTCGGCCGGGCTGGCAAGCAACGAACGGGAGACGGGAGACGGGGAAAGGAGGCAGCCGGCAGCTTACCTGTCGTGAGCTGCAGGCATCCAAGCGCCCTCCCGCCTCCCCCCTCTCCCCCCACCTCACCTGGACGCCGACATTTGCTGTTTTGCCCTCTGCGCATGCGCAGCGTTCTGCGCATGCGCAGAGGGCAAAACAAATGGCGGCGCCCAGGCGGCCCCCCCCGTCCCGCTTAAAAATAAAAAAATCTGGTCACTTTGACCATAGAGGGGGACACACACTTCCAGAGTGGCCGCTGCCGGAAGACTGCCCCGGCTCCCAGAAGACTCAGCAGCAGCAGCTGGCCCGACTGGCCTCTTACCACTTGGTCGGTGACTGGTGCACTGCCCGGCTGAAGGGGGGTTGTCCACTGGGTGGGCACTTCGTGGGAAGTGTTGCCGGGCGGCTGCTCTCTTGCAAGTGGGGTTTGAGTTTGCAGGCAAGGGGGATGGATGGAAGGTGGGCAAGTGCCAAAAACACTGAGGGGGAAGAGAGAACAGAGAGGCAGGTCCGGATCAACTCAGCTGATCTGCAGGTGGGGTTTAAGGGGCCCAGCTGCCACTAGCTGACCGGGGAAGGGAAGGGCTGCCTCCTGTGCTGCCCACGCCCAACCCTTCACTAGGGCTTATTTTCAGGGGAGGGTGTATATTTATGCCCACCCCAAAAATCAGCCTTGGCCTTATTTTCAGGAAATGTCCTATTTTCAGGGAAACACGGTATATTTAGGATAGTGTTAGTATGGTATGCAAACTCATGATTAATGTCTAGAAAATTGAGTGCATTTCGTAAACTCAAATACTCTTCTCCATTTCAACTTGCAAATGAATTATTCCGTCATCTCAGTTTTTCCCCATACTGCAACAGAAGTCTCCATAAACATTTTCACTATATTCACTGACATATCCACTAACACTATAATTACGTGTGCATTTGCAAATTTAACTTGCCAGCCAATCAGCAGAAGCACTACTGTAGGACAAATGAAGCACAGATTTAGTTGGAAAAAAGAAAGGGTATTAATTGAAGTAGGTGGTCTTCTTTTATTCCTTTTGTTAGGGTTAATAAGGGAAATACAGCATGAATTCTAACAACCAAAAGGTTCAGAAGAAGGTTTCTATACTATTCACTAATCAAGTAGGAACTAAAGATTTTTAAGATAGGCTTTACCCTTTGCTTTCAAACGACAATTCAACCAAATGATTGTAATTATAGCAGCAAGAAAAATCAGGAGGATTGTGGTTACAATAAGTCCTTTTTTCCATGAAGCCATGACAACTAAAAATTAAGAGAGAGAAAGGTCATAATTCAGGCATATAATATCATAAGAATCTCTTCTTACTGTGCCAACTCTTCACTGTGGCTGGGTCAGCTATGGCACTAAGTTAGAGTTCATTTTAACTGTTCTGCTAACCTTGTGCACAAAGTTAAACCATAAAGTAGGGTAGAAAAAGGTTGGCCCTCTACCCACCCACCCCTTTCATGGTTTCCATAGCCCTCTCCTTCAAAACAAGGTGACTAGAAATGGTGCTACTGAATCACAATCCTCTCCAGCTATTTTAGAAGGAGGAAGATCCCTGGGGTTTCCAATAGAGGAAGATCGGAGGGGGGGGGGAATGTTACAGGTAGTCTTTGATTTATGACCACAATTGAGCCCAAAATTTTTGTTGCTAAGCGAGACATGTATTAAGTGAGTTTTGCTCCATTTTATAACCTTTCTTGCCACAGTTGTTAAGTGAATCGTTGCAGTTCTTAAGTTAGTAACCCAGTCGTTAAGTGAATCTGGCTTCCTCAATTGACATTGTTTGTCAGAAGTTTGCAAAAGGTGATCATATGACCCCGGGACACTGCACCGGTCATAAATATGAGTCAGTTGCCAAGTGTCTGAATTTTGATCGTGTGACCATAGGGAGGCTGCAACGGTCATAAGTGTGAAAAATGGTCATAAGTCACTTTTTTCAGTACTGTTGTAACTTTGAGCAGTTACTAAATGAACTGTTGTAAGTTGAGGACAGTTTGACAGTTAGAACAATTAATCAGCAGAACGAATTGCATCCAGAAGTTTTGGATGCTCCAGCACTGTAGGTTTTTAAGAAGAGATTGTGTGAAATGGTGTAGGGTTTCCTGCCTGAGCAGGGGGTTGGACTAGAAGACCTCCAAGGTCCCTTCCAACTCTGTTATTCTATATTCTGAGGACTACCTGTATCAACCCTTTGCTTGCACTTGGAGTTGTTATGGGAAGGAGCTGGACAGGCAGATCCTGCCATGCAATTTTACTCTAACACAGGGGTGTCAAACTCAATTTCATTGAGGGCCGTATCAATGAAATCTGTTGAATTGTACTTGAAATAGATCAATCAAAATGTATTTGACCTCGGGGGGGCTGGGGTGGACATGGCCAGGGAGGGCGTGGCCAGCTGAACGTCACTTGTCGAGGCTCCATTTTTGGCCGCGACGGCCTCCTGCAGCTCTCTGCCAGTGAAAACGGAGCTCAGGGAGGCCTCCCCGAGCTCCATTTTCACTGGCAGAGGGTTGCAGGAGGCCGTCGCAGCTGAAAACAGAGCCTGGGAGGGCCATGCGCACCCTTCCCGAGCTCTGTTTTTACTGGCAGAGGCACCATGGGCTGGTCCTTCACTGTTTCCAGGGTGGCCTCACGGGCCAGATCTAAGCACCCTTGAGTTTGACACCCCTGCACTAACAGAATTGGACAAAATATAGAGGAAAGGCCATAGAATAAAGGCTAGGTGTAATGGAATTCTCTTTGCACTTTTGCTTGGTATGAAAGAACACAAACTTCCTTCCATTGGCATGTTACATTCCTAGATGTACAGGCATCAGCTTCTAACATCAAAGTGAGAAAATGTGCATCAAGATGCAAATTCTCCCCTTTTGTCTATAGAGGGCAGTGTTTATGTGGCAACACTCTGGTACATGTGGTTCCATCACTTGTCCCGTATCTAGGTTCTTTTTCAGCCTGTTTTTCGGGAGTTTTTCGGGAGTTTTTTGGGGAGTTTTTTACCCGAAAAACAGCCAAAAACAGCCCTGAAAACGGCCTGGAATGGGTGAAAAACAGCCCAGAAAATGGCCCGAAAAACACCCAAAAACACCTCCAAAAATGGGCAGGGGCGGGGACAGTCAGTGGTGGGATTATCCAGTTCGCCAAACTGGGCAAAATTTTAACAACCGGTTCGCCCGAACAAATTTGAACCGGCTGAATCCCATCTCTGCACGTGACCTTGGGACACAGCAATGGTCATAAATATGAACCAGTTGCCAAGCATCTGAATTTTGATCACATGACCATGAGGATGCTGCAATGGTCGTAACTGTGAAAAACAGTCATAAATCAGTTTTTTCAGTGCTGCTGTAACTTTAATCAGTCACTAAAACGAACTGTGGTAAATCAACGACTACCTGTACAGAACAGAATATGAAGAGATTGTTCTAAGAAAATGTTTTCAGAAATGCAGAAAAAATTGTCCCGTATCCTCTTGTGGTGCACAATACACACTTTAATTCTTTCTTTTGTACCCTTGTACTAGCCAAGCGGTTCTTAGCACTTCTTGGAGGCATTACATAATGAAATTTAACCTCATCAAGTGCAATATCTACACCTTGTGTCATGATGACACAATGCGTGTTCATCACCATGGTGATCAACAATAGAAGGCAGGGCCGATAGACTTTGTCTTCCGTGCTCAGGAGCAGGACATACCCTTGACTAAGCTCTTCTGGCTTTCCACAAAAGATTTTGCTTGGTTGTCAGCTCTGCAGAAGTAACTCCCTTCATCCTGGCTTGTGAAGCTTCTCTTGTGCCAAAAAACTATCAGTTTTTTATTTTCTATGACCTGATATAAGGATTTGCCGTCATTCTCTTTAAAAAAGTGGAACTCAATAGGGAAGGATCCTGATTCAACCGAGCAGAAAAATACGAGTTCATTGCCATCTTCTATGTTCTCCTGTGGTTTTCTTCCAAAAGTTATGTTAACAACTGGAGCTGCGGATGAAAGTACATGGGCAAAAGTCAGCGGCAGATTAAACTGGGTTAACAAAGGTCCCAATCCTTCCCAACTGTGTTTTGTTTTTTATTTATTTAGTATCCTGCTTTTATAATTTGTACAAACAACTCAAGGCAGCGAATATATCCAACATACTTTCCTCCTCCTATTTTCCCCACAACAACAACCCCTGTGAGGTGGCTTGGGTGAAGAGAAAGGGACTGGCCCAAGGTCACCCAGATGGATTTCATGCCTAAGGCAGGATTAGAACTCAGGGTCTCCTGCTTTCTACTCTGGTGTTTTTACCACTAGACCAAACTGGCTGGGAATTGGGCCTATGTGTAAAAAAAATGGAGTTTCTGTAGGTCAGGGGTGTCAAACTCACGGGCCACGGGCTGGATGAATCATGTGCTGGCCACGCCCACCCCTGGTTCAGCGAAGCGGGGAAAAGTTGCGCCATGTGACGACAATGTGTCATCGTAAATTTGATACCCCCTGATGTAGGTAAACATGAAGCTCTGTCATCTCTAACGGAATCCATTTCCAGGCAGCATTCAAAGGCAAGGAATTCCTGTCTATATTAGGATCTTTTTAAAAAAAAAAGCAAAGTAAGAGTGCTAAGATTTTTGAAAGGAACCTTAGGAAATCAATAATTTCCGCAGATCAGATTTCCTAACCTGGCAGCCTTCAGATATATTCAGATTCAGACAAACAGCAATTCTCGCCAATCTTTAAAAAAATAAAAGCATACGAAATAGTTACCTATTATTGTGACATTTAGCGTTTTGCTTTGTTGTGAAAAAGAGTGGCCGTTCTTAGCATGGCACCTGTATTGTCCAGACTCGTCGATGCTAGAGGCTTTGACCGTAAAATTTGTTGGTACATTTTCTTTAGTCACAATCTGCCTGATACGTATATTTCCTCTGTAAAGGGAGTATGTGATAGGCAGAGTCCCAAACCTTGAGTAGCATTGTAAGACAAAGAACTTCTCCAGTACAGCTACTTGGGAAAATGGTTGAGAAAGGACAGGCAGAGAAACTGGAGCTGTAAAGAAACAGAATATTATTAACTAACTAACTAACTAACTAACTATCTAACTAACTATCTAACTAACTAACTATCTAACTAACTAACTAACTAACTAACTAAATAAATAAATAAATAAATAAATAAATAAATAAATAAATAAATAAATAAATAAATAAATAAATAAATAAATAAATAAATAAATTTATTTGCTGCCTATCTCACACATTGGGAGATTAGTGGCAGTTGAAATAATAAAACAACCCTGTTTCATTACACAGCAATTAGTTCCTAAAATGGGAAATGAAAGTGCAGAAAGAAAGCCACACACAATGGTGAGAGGAAAGGCAGTCTGTACTTGTCCAGAAATACTCAACTTACAACAGTTCATTTAGTGACCATTCAAAGTTACAACAGCACTGAAAAAAGTGACATGCTTTGTTTTCACAATTTACGACATTTGCAGCATCCCCATGATCATGTGATCAAAATTGAGACGCTTGGCAACTGGTTCATATTTATGACCATTGCTGTGTCCCGGGATCACCTTTTGTGACCTTCTGACAAGCAAAGTTAACGGGGAGGCCAAATTCACTTAACCGAGTTACAAAGTGATCAGCTGCAGTGATTCACTCAACAATGATGATCTCTGGCGAGCCCGGGATGGGGGTCACTCCTCCATCCTGGTGCTACTTGACCTCTCAGCGGCTTTCGATACCATTGACCATGGTATCCTTCTGCGTCGTCTTGGGGAGATGGGAGTGGGAGGCACTGTTTTACGGTGGTTCTCCTCCTACCTCTCTGACAGGACGCAGTCGGTGTTGACAGGAGGACAGAGGTCGGCCCCTAGGCCCCTGGTTTGCGGGGTGCCACAGGGCTCGGTCCTCTCGCCCATCCTGTTTAACATTTACATGAAACCGCTGGGTGAGATCATCCGACGACATGGGGTGAGGTATCAGCAGTATGCTGACGATACCCAGTTGTACATCTCCACCCCGTGTCAATTCAGTGAAGCAGTTGATGTAATGTGCCGCTGCCTGGACGATGTGAGGGTCTGGATGGGAGTGAACAGACTCAGGCTCAACCCAGACAAGACTGAGTGGCTCTGGATATTGCCTCCCAAGGACTATGTCGACTGTCCCTCCTTGGTTCTCGGGGGAGAAAAATTGACTCCCTCAGAACAGGTTCGCAATTTGGGTGTCCTCCTAGATCCACAGCTAAAATTGGAGCAACATCTTTCAGCTGTGGCTAGGGGGACCTTTGCACAAATTCGTCTTGTGCACCAATTGCGACCTTACTTGGAGAGGGAGGCCTTGCTCACAGTCACTTATGCCCTTGTCACCTCACGGCTAGACTACTGTAACGCGCTCTACATGGGGCTACCCTCGAAGAGCATCCGGAGACTCCAACTGGTACAGAATGCAGCTGCGCGAGCGGTAGTGGGTGTGCCGAGATACACCCACGTAACACCTCTCCTTCGCCATCTGCATTGGTTACCAATTAGTCTCCGGTCGCAATTCAAGGTGTTGGTCGTTACCTTTAAAGCCCTACATGGCTCAGGGCCAGGTTACCTGCGGGACCGCATCCTACCACATACCTCCCTAAGACCGATTAGGTCCCACAGAGAGGGCCTCCTCCGGGTCCCGTCGGTTAAACAATGTCGATTGGCGGGGCCGCGGGGGAGGGCCTTCTCTGTGGGAGCCCTGTCCCTCTGGAACCAACTACCACCAGAGATCCGGACCATCCCCACCTTGCTGGCCTTCCGTAAAGCCTTAAAAACATGGCTCTTCCGGCAGATGGGGTGAATAGGACAATCAGATTCCCCCTGAATGTTGCGCTTACAATGTCTTTTTTTTAATTATATTTTTAATGTATGACTATTGTTTTTAAATGTACGCTTCTTATTTATGCTGTACGCCGCCCTGAGTCCCACGGGATTGGGCGGCCTATAAGAGCGTCTAATAAATAAATAATAAACAACTGTGGCAAGATAGGTCGTAACATGGGGCAAAATTCATTTAACAAATGTCTCACTTCACAACAGACATTTTGCGCTCAATTGTGGTCGTAAGTCGAGGATTACTGTATTCTTGATGAAGGTGGCATGTGACAAAAATGCACCACCACAGGACACAGATGAGCTGATTCATTTAATGACGCATGAGTAACTGCACATTGTTGTAAAGCTTGGTCACATGACCATGGTGCACTGCAAACAGCTGTAAATGTGGGCTAGTTGAAGAATGGGCCAAAAGGGGTCATGTGACTGCCTGGGGGGGCAGCTGTCAGCGCTTCGGAACCAGGTCCTAAATAACTTTTGAGGGTTCATCATAACTTTGAACAGTCGCTAAGCAACTGATCATAAATTGAGGATTACCTGTACTATAAAGTTGCAGAAAGGCTTGCATTCAGTGTAAAAATATTTCCAATTTATCAGATAAGAAAATCTTCCTTAGTCATGGCTTTTCCAAGCACATTGGACATGCCAGCTAAGATTTCCAAGATTACCGTATTTTTCGCAGTATAAAACGCATTCCCCCCCCCCCCAAAAAGAGGATGAAAATTTGGATGCGTCCTCCCACCCACCCCCACCCTTTGGCCTCTGCCTCCCAGCAATTTACCTCCTTGCTGCAAACAGTGCACAGCCTGATTAGCACAAGCAAGTGATTGTTGGTTGGATCGGCCTCCCAACCATCATCTGTTTCAGGCTGCAGGGAGGCAGAGGCAGATTTTTTCCACCTTGTGCTAATCAGGCTTGCTGAAACTGAAAGTGAAACTGAAACAGGCTGTTTGCTGTTTGCTGCAAGGAGGCAAATTGCTGGGAGGCAGAGGTAGAGGCAGATTTTTTTTTCTCGTTTTCCTCCCCAAAAAAGGTATGTGCATCTTATACTTCGGAGACTCTTATACTCCAACAAATACGGTAGTTGTCCCGACTCTCAGCATATCAAAAGAGGGGTCCTTGGTGCTTTCTGAGCTTGTTTTTTTTATTGCAGACGCTTTGGGGTGAAGTACCATCAGTACGCTGATGATACACAGCTGTACATTTCCACCCCAGGCCACCCCAATGATGCCCTTGAAGTAATGTCCCGGTGCCTGGAAGCTGTGCGGATCTGGATGGGGAGAAACCGACTCAGGCTCAACCCTTCCAAGACGGAGTGGTTGTGGTTCCCAGCGTCTCGATATAGTCAGATGATTCCATCTCTGACTATCGGGGGCGAGTCTCTAGCCCCCGCCGAAAGGGCTCGCAATCTGGGTGCCCTCCTGGATCCACAGCTGTCCTTAGAGGACCATCTGACCGCTGTGACCAGGGCGGCCTTTTATCAGGTCCGCCTGATACGCCAGTTGCGGCCCTTTCTGGATCGGGATTCCCTGTGCACAGTCACCCATGCCCTGGTCGTCACGTCTGGACTACTGTAATGCTCTCTACATGGGGCTCCCCATGAAGAGCACCCGGAGGCTCCAACTGATCCAGAATGCAGCCGCGCGGGTGGTTTCGGGGGCTAATTGGCGCTCCCATATAACACCCCTCCTGCGTGAGCTGCACTGGCTTCCGGTGGTCTACCGGGTGCGCTTCAAGGTGCTTGTTACCACCTTTAAAGTGCTCCATGGCATTGGACCTAGGTATCTTCGAGACCGCCTGCTGCCACAAACTGCCTCCCATCGACCAGTGCGCTCCCACAGAGAGGGCCTCCTCGGGGTGCCATCAGCCAAGCAGTGTAGGCTGGTGACGCCCAGGGGGAGGGCCTTCTCTGTGGGAGCACCCACCCTCTGGAATCAGCTCCCTCCAGACTTAAGAATCATTCACCACCTGTCCATCTTCCGCCGTGCCCTCAAGACGTATTATTTTTATCAAGCCGGGCTGGCGTGAAAAAGTTTTTGGGGTTTTTTAAAATTTTAAGATTTTACTAAATTTTAATTGTATTAAATTAGGGCCACATAGAATATTTTCTTTTAAATGTATTTTAATGTTTATATTGTATTTTTTACTGAGTCCCCTGGAGAAGGGCGGTATATAAATTTAATTAAACTAAACTAATTAAACTAAACTATTGCAAACTAGGCAACATCATGATGTTGAAATAATCTGCAAGAAAACAAGCAAACTCAGCGAGCACCAAGGAACCCTAATTTCAACCCTGAGCGACAAATATTTTCCTTTATTGTTATCTAGAAGAGCTCCAGTTTAGAGAAGGCAGAAGGAAAAACAGAGGGCTTCACATCTTTAAATCAACCTACCATAAACGTGGAGAAACACTGGTTCACTTTCCTTGGAAATGTTGTTTATCTCTGCTCTACACATATAGATTCCACTGTCAGATACACGGAGTTTAGCCGTGTAAGTGCTGGAGTTTACCAATATTTTGTTGTCCTTTATGAGCGAGTGACTGATCGGCATTGAACCATTCACTTGACACTGAATTTCTACGATGCTGTTTTCATCCCAGTAGGTTTTATTAACCACTAACATTGGTTTGGAAAACAGTTCTGCAAAATAATGAGAGAACATAAATTACTGATCTGGAAAGGGAAGGGGAGCCTGAAGGTATTTGTATATTTAGAAAATTTATACAGCTACCCATCTTAAGCAAATAACCAATATAAAACAGTAGTCAAAGCACTTCACAAATACTGTCTCAAAAGCATGGATACAGGCTTCTGGTACCTGGTTCTCATCGTGGAGGGGTAACCAGGATTTCATAAACTTCTGAAAGGCCAAGAGGGTCAGAACCATTTAGATCTGGGGCACGGGTAGGAAATACTGTTTCTTAAGAAGGGCACTGTCACAGAGACCGTGTAACTCCTAGGCTCCTGCAAGATGGCTCTAAATCAGCGAGGAGACCTGAAGTATATGTGCCCTGATGGGACAGGCAGAAATGACTAGGGTGAGGCAGTTCTCGCCCTGTGCTATATATGACCTTGAAAATTATAGCCAGCACCAGGGATGGGTTCTAACTTACCTCGCTGCCGGTTCGCTTCCTCCTGCGCCGTGTGGCCATGCCACAGGGCGCATGCACAGTGCCGAAAACTCAGCTTCTGTGCATGTGCAGAAACAAAAACCAGCAAAAAATAGCAAAAAAAACCCCAAAACAAGATGGCGGCGCATCCACAGTGCCGAAAACTCGGCTTCTGTGCTTGCGCAGAAGCAAAAACCAGCAAAAAAGGCAAAAAAAAGATGGCAGCATCCACAGACCGGTACTGACAGAACCGGCTCCGTGACATCACCATTGGTTTACTACCGGTTCTATAGAACTGGTGAGAACCAGGAGGAACCCACCTCTGGCCGGCTCCTTACACCCAGTGGAGTTGCATAGACGTGATTTAGACTTCTGCATCAATACAGTCAGAGAACGTATGCATCTGTTATTCGGAGACAGTGGCATAGCTATTGCATTATACTTCTATAAATGTTAACTTGTTGGCTAGGGGGCGTTCAAAAAACAATTTGACTTGCTTTCCATCTGCCTTCCAACACAAATCAACCAATTAGCATGCAGGACACGCAGCTCCACACAATACATAGTTGAGATTTGGGAGGTATGCACGTCAACCTGCCTGCTATCTGCAACCTACATTTATCTATCAATCTCTTCACAGTGTAGATATGCATCGACACCTACACTCAGTTGTGGACAATTCGAAATCAAGCTTGAGGTGTTCTCAATACTATGCATGCCAATTGTTTCCTGGACCAATTGAATGGTTCAAATGCTTTTCAAGACAGGGTGTTGCAGTAATTCAATCTGGAAGTGACTAAGGCATGAAAGACTGCCAGCACATCCAAGAAAAGGCACAACTGGTACATAAGATGGATTTGTGCAAATGTCCTGCCCACCTAGCAGTTCGAAAGCATGCAAATGCGAGTAGATTAATAAGTACCACTTCGGTGGGACAGTGGAACAGTAACACCATTCCATGCACTTTTGACATATAGCCTTGCTGGCCACATGACCATGGGAAATGTCTTCGGACAACACTGGTTCCCTTGGCTAAGAAATAGAGATGGGCACTGCTCCCTAGAGTCGGATACAACTGGACAGGGAAATCTTTACCTTTCTACCTTTTAGGCATAGCTACCAACTATTCCTTGATTAGAACTCATGAGTACAGGAGGATCCCCACATTGTACACCAAGTTTGCCAGGGGGAATTACTAGGCTTTCTAGAGTTATCAATGGCATAAATCCAGAACTAGCTGCACCCCTAAATCCAGAGACACTCATGCTTGCTTGCATGAATTGCAATCCAGTAAAGATACCTACCATCTTCAGGGACTAGATACACACTAAGGTATGTCATCAAATGTTAGTTTTACAGAGAGTGAACCACCCTTTCAGAACCAAAAATAAAATCATTAAAATAATTAGTGGGAGCATATGCTCAAAATTCTTGAATAATGATTCCAAACACAGATTTTTTTTCTCTCTGTCAACCAACAGGGAATGTTAAGTTAATAGCACTGGAATTATCACCATCAAAGTTGACACCAGCCAGATCACAGAACAACCCAAAGAAGTTGTGCAAGATCAGAAGACGTGGAGAGATGTGGCCCATAGAATCACCAAGAATCGGACACGACTGAATGCATAACATCGTCATCATCATTGGAATTATAGTGAGGAGGAATTTGTAAGGTGATTGTAGAGATGAAAGAGAGGAGGAACAGGTTAACTATAATAACTGCAATGTACAAAGCCCCTTCCTTATCAGTACATAATGCACGGGATATAATAATGCACGCAGAAGGTGTTGAAGCTACAGGAAGCTTGGGGGCAAGTGATCATGCAATATTGGAATTCAACATTATGCAAACACAAGCAGTAGAACAAAGTCAAACTAGAGTCTTGGACTTTAAGAGAGCTAATTTCAATAAACTTAGAGAGAGTTTGGGAAGGATTCCATGGACGAGAATCCTCAAGGGAAAAACAACTCAAGAAGCTTGGGAAATTTTGAAAAATGAGATTATAAAAGCCCAATCTAGCACAATACCAATGAAAAAGAAAAATAATAGCTCTAAAAAGAAACCAGCATGGCTGCATAAAGAACTCTCTGACAAATTGAAAGACAAAAAGGACAATTATAAAAAGTGGAAAGGGGGAGAAAATAACTAAGGCAGAATATCAGCAAATAGCCCGAGCCTGTAAAGATGAAGTGAGAAAAGCTAAGGCTCACTATGAACAAAGGCTTGCGACAAAAGTAAAAAATAACAAAAAAAGCTTCTTTCAACATATTAAAAACAAGAAAAAAGTCAAGGAAACAATTGGTCCATTGCTGGGAGAAAGTGGCAAGAAGGTGACAAGCAACAGGGAGAAAGCAGAGCTACTTAACTTGTTTTTTTGCATCTGTCTTTACACAAAGGGAAAAAACAGTCCAACCTATCAAAAACAGCACCACAAAAAACATATTAGGAACACAAGTTAAAATAGGGAAGAAAATGGTAAGTGAATACATGTCTACCCTAGACGAGTTCAAATCACCAGGACCGGATGGATTACACCCCAAGGTTCTGAAGGAACTGGCAGATGAGATCTCAGAACCACTGAACTATATCTTTCAAAGATTCTGGAGCACCGGGGAACTGCCAGAGGACTGGAAAAGAGCTGATGTAGTTCCCATCTTCAAAAAAGGGAAAAAAATAGATCCAGGAAACTACAGACCTATCAGCCTGACCTCAATACCAGGGAAAAATCTGGAAAAGATAATCAAGCAACGAATCAGCGAACACCTAGAAGCAAACAAAGTAATAACCAAAAGCCAACATGGGTTTGTCAAAAACAGATCATGCCAGACTAATCTTATTGCATTCTTTGACAAAGTGACAAAATTAGTGGACCAGAGGAATGCTGTCAATATAATGTACTTGGATTTCAGTAAGGCATTTGATAAAGTAGACCATAACCTACTACTAGATAAAGTAGAAAAATGTGGGTTAGACAGCAACACTACCAGGTGGATTCGAAACTGGCTAACCAACCACACTCAATGTGTAGTGCTCAATGGAACTGCATCTACATGGAGGGAAATATGCAGTGGAGTACCCCAAGGCTCTGTTTTAGGCCCAGTACTCTTCAACATCTTCATCAATGACTTGGATGAGGGGATAGATGGGGAACTCATCAAATTTGTAGATGACACCAAACTGGCAGGAATAGGCAACACTCCAGAAGATAGGCTCAAGATACAGAAGGATCTTGACAGACTTGAACATTAGGCGCTATCTAACAAAATGAAATTCAATGGTGAAAAAAGTAAGGTTCTACATTTAGGCAAGAAAAACAAAATGCACAGATACAGTATATCTGGTACCTTGCTCAACAGTAGTAACTATGAGAGAGACCTTGGAGTCCTAGTGGACAACCATTTAAATATGAGCCAGCAGTGTGCAGCAGCTGCCAAAAAAGCCAACACAGTTCTAGGCTGCATTAACAGAGGGATAGAATCAAGATCACGTGAAGTGTTAATACCACTTTATAATTGCCTTGGTAAGGCCACACTTGGAATACTGCATCCAGTTTTGGTCGCCACGATGAAAAGGATGTTGAGACTCTAGAAAGAGTGCAGAGAAGAGCAACAAAGATGATTAGGGGGCTGGAGGCTAAAACATATGAAGAACGGTTGCAGGAACTGGGTATGTCTAGTTTAATGAAAAGAAGGACTAGGGGAGACATGATAGCAGTGTTCCAATATCTCAGGGGTTGCCACAAAGAAGAGGGAGTCAAACTATTCTCCAAAGCACCTGAGGGTAGAACAAGAAGCAATGGGTGGAAACTAATCAAGGAGAGAAGCAACTTAGAACTAAGGAGAAATTTCCTGACAGTTAGAACAATTAATCAGTGGAACAACTTGCCTCCAGAAGTTGCGAATGCTCCAACACTGGAAGTTTTTAAGAAGATGTTGGATAACCATTTGTCTGAAGTGGTGTAGGGTTTCCTGCCTAAGCAGGGGGTTGGACTAGAAGACCTCAAAGGTCCCTTCCAACTCTTATTCTATTCTAAAAGTCTAACCCCAGACACAAACTGCACATTTATCTATGAAATGTGTGACCTGCCACAATTCAGTGATTCTTGGCAGCTTACAAAACTCAGCTGCCTTTTTCTGTTTTTAATAGCCAAAACAGAAGCTTTATTGCCCAACAGAAATTTGCCATTCTCAAGTTTGCAGAAATAATGGGGGGAATGACAATCTATTGAAAGGAACTATTGAATCCATGGGTTTCCTGCTATGTAAAAGGGCCTATTTATGTCAGTATTCTCTGTGCATCACTCATGTAGCCATGCAGCCCCCAGGCAAAGCCTCAAATCCTTGACATGGTAAAGATAGCAGGTCTTTCTATTATTGGCTTAAGTTCAGAATTTTAACAGATTTGTTTTTCGGAATCTGGAAATATAAATGTTATTACATTATAATGCATCACTGCCTTTTAACTGAGATAATTGGCACTTTTTACAAAGCATACAAAATTATTGTTTAAATTTCATGCATGGGAGATTCTGGCCCCAACGCCACCCTTTCAGCATTTTTCTCTGGGTCTAGTTTTCCCTGTCGCTATCAGGAAACTCTGGATGATTCACCTTCGCTCTAAGAACGCTAAATGCACTTGTTTGTTCACTTTTTCGCTGCCAAATGACTAGAAGGTGGCTTTAGTTTCTTCCAGGAAATTTGGATTAGTGTTTATGTACTCTTCTAAAAAGACATCCACAGTACAATGGAAACAGTAAGAGAAATCATAAAAATAATAGCACATTACTGAAAAAGAAGTAAACTTAAATCTTAAAATACGTTAATCTACAAGCATTACAATACTCATTCACTTTAAAGAGTACAAGCAGTCCTCAATGCAGGGGTGAAATCCAGCAGGTTCTGACAGGTTCTGGAGAACCGGTAGCGGAAATTTTGAGTAGTTTGGAGAACTGGCAAATACCACCTCTGGCTGGCCCCAGAGTGGGTTGGGAATGGGGATTTTGCAGTATCCTTCCCCTGTCACGCCCACCAAGCCATGCCCACCAAGTCACATCACGCCCACCAAGCCACGCCCACAGAACCGGTAGTAAAAAAAAATTGGATTTCACCACTGCCTCAACGTATGATCATAAGTGAGCCCAAAATTTCCATTGTTAAGCAAGGCAGTTGTTAAGTGAGTTTTGCCCCATTTTTCAACTTTTTTGTCATGGTTTTTAAGCGAATCATGCAGTTGTTAATTGGATCCCGTAGTCATTAAGCAAATCTGGTTTCCTCCATTGACTTGGCTTATCAGCTGGGATGGTTACAAATGGTGATCACATGACCCCTGGACAGTGCAACTGTCATAAATACATGACCAGTTGCTACGGGTCCAAATCTTGATTATTTGACCATGGGGATGCTGGTGTGACAGTGATGCAAGTTTGAAAATTGGTCATAAGTCACTTTTTTCACTGCCGTTGTGTGAGAAACAGACTCACCCCTCAGAGATTTGACAAAGTTATTGAGTGAAGCAGCAAGCAGTTTATTGAAAAATGTGTTCTGGCAAGAGCGGGTGGCTAGCAGAGTAGGCACACCCAAAGATAGATTCCAGCAACATTTCATTCCCTCAGCCTGAAGCGCAAGTCCCTCCCTTGTTTTCCCCATTTGACAAGGGCCATAAGGTTCACAACCATTCCGGAATGCCTGTTTCACCCATCTGAATCCCCTCCCTGTTTACATCTCTCCATCACCCTCTACTTAGTTCCCCTTTTCCCTTATTTGCTTTTAGCAGTGAGTACAGTGGTGGGTTCTAAATAATTTTGCTGCCGGTTCGCATGTGCAGATGTGTCCCGGGCAAGTGGGCAGAGCCTCCCACCGCCGATGCTACCAGTTCTAAGAACTGGTCCGAAACAGGAGCAACCCACCGCTGAGTGAGTGTGTACAATTCCACCTACCAGTAGCCCACAGGTCCTGCTTTCTTGGAACCCATTTGCATCGGCACAAGAAACTGAAATAAGCAGTTAGTTTCTTTATCCTATGCTTCGCTGTAAGCTCTTGTGGTTAAACTGTCAGCTGCCGTGTTTCAATCAACTAGCTTTTCTTTCTAAGACCGTAGACATTTCCTCTTCTTCTAACTTTTACTCTTTCTTGTTATTCTAACAAGGCAGGGGTGGGCAAACTATGACTCTTTGAGGACCTGTGGACTTCAACTCCCAGAATTCCTGAGCCAGCCATGCATGCATGGCTGGCTCAGGAATTCTGGGAGTTGAAGTCCACAGGTCCTCAAAGAGCCATAGTTTGCCCACCCCTGTGACTAAGGCACATTATTTTTTTAAGTATATGTTCTTAAAAATGTTAAATTATGTCCAATGCAAAAACAACCCTTTGTTATTTTTCACAGTTGTAACTTCGAATGATCACTAAATGAATTGTAAGTTGTAACTTGAGGACTACCTGTACTGTAATGCTAGAGAAGGAAGGCCCTGTGTTTAGCTGAAGCAAGTCTAAGGTATGCACTACGTTAGAGTAATTCATATTTGCCCACAGACTCCATGAGATGGCTCAAAAGCATCCTGAATGCTATTTTTGAGTTTGAAAAGTGCTCCTGATAAATTTTATTGTCTACGGTGCCCTTCCCAAGTTTTCAAGTGGATACATGGTGGGCTGAAGGACTCAAATGCCTTACTCTTAGGCAAGGGAACGTTGTCTTTATATCCTACAGCTTGCCTAAAAACCAAGCAACACCTTCTGTGTTTATTTCCAGAACTGTGGTATATGAATGCCCAATCCTGCTGTACTTAAAACTTGAGGAAAAGAAAGGCATCTGTGTTTAGATACTCCCTTATTTTCTCATGGGTATCTGATACAGCTCCAGTGGTGGGTTCCTACCAGTGCGGTCCACTCTATCGCACCGGTAGTGGCAGGCTGGTGACGTCACCAAGAGGTTACTGACCTGGTGCAATCGGTTGCTGGTCCCTAGGAGCCGCCATCTTTTTTTCAGAATTTCTGGGCTTTTTTTTCTTCCTGCACATGCGCGGAAGCAAAATTGCGCCAAAATCTTGTGAGGGACATGCGCGCGAGAGAGATTTTGGCAATTTTTTGCTTCCGCACATGCGCGGAAGCAAAAAATCACCGAAATTACACACGCGTGCGTCCCCTTGCGAGATTTTGGTGCGATTTTGCTTCTGCACATGCGCGGCAGCAATATCGCACAAGGGGGCATGCATGCGTAGTGCACACGTGCACACACGAAACATGGTGATGCGCGCACAGCGCATCGGTAGCAAGGTAAGAGAGCAACCCATCCCTGTACAGCTCTGTACAAGGTGTGAAGGACATCATAGAACATCATGAGGCCGCTCAGACTAGAACTCACCCATATGATGAATTTATATGTTGAAAAAGTAGATATTCTACTCCATAATTAGTGAAAACATAGACTAAGATCAGGCCGTGAGTTATTAAAGCAAGATGCAGAAATCTCTTACCAGCCACCACAAGTTCTTCTTTGGCGGTTTTAGATACACTTCCATGCTCCACTTTGCAAATATAATTGCCATTGTCTTCCATCTTGACTACCTTGCAGTATGTTAGGGTCTCTCTGCCCTTTGTGCTATTCAGAATTGTTTTATTTTTCTGCAAGATAATTTCAGTTTGATCCTGGCGAAGTAGGACAGTTGAACATGTTATGCAGATCTTATCCCCTTCGGTAATATTCTGTGGTGGGTCGATGGTTATTTTAGGAACAGAAAATGGTTCTGCCAAAAAAAGAAACAAATCTATCATATTTTAAAAAAAACACAAAACAACAGCATATGGAAAGATTCCAGAGAGGTAGCTACGTTACTCCACAAAAGCAAAAGCCTGAGTGTAGGCCTTGTGGCAGCTGTCAGAAAAATAATTTGGGCTTCCAACTCAAGCTGGGGCTGTGTAAGAATAAATAAAAATGAGATCCAAACAGCTGTGAGGAAAGAAGAAATATTTATTCCTAAAAGCAAAACAGTTTGCATTTAAGGGCAAGCTGCAAAGAAATAGCAGCAGAATTTTTATAGGGGGAGCTTGTCCGAGTGTCATGTGCTGATTCTAGGATGACATTTGAGGGGTGTGTGTAGGTATATTTATTCTTGTGAATATGGAGCTCCTCTGGGAGACCTAATTTAATGAACTCTAGCGTGTTTGCAGACCTGTTCCTTTGATATGTGGATTATGTGGATTATGTGGTAACTTATTTGAGGAAGTTTGCTAATTTTAGTTGATTAACTTAATTTCAGCTTGACTCTTAATTATCTAGTGGAGACACTGATTCTCAGACCATTGTGTATTTGTTAATATTTTAAGGGGAAGATGGAAACAGTACAAAAGAATAAAATATATTTGGATATAAAATTTCTCACACATTTTATAAGCTAACTAAGAATTTAAGATGTCATTGACTATGGTCTACTTCCTTAGATATATGTAATATTATCCATATAAAGGAATCTGAGGAAAGGCAAGGGTGGGAAGAATAAAAGTAAAGATTAAATAAGCTATAGGAGGTAAAAATAATTATTATTTATAGTTAGTCAGGCTATACTATTATTTATTTATTGGGATTGTTGATACTCTGCGAAAGTATGCATTTGGTTTAGCACTTGCTGTCAAATGGTGTGTGTGTGTGTGTGTGTGTGTGTGTGTGTGTGTGTGTGTGTGTCTGTGTGTGTGGTGAGGTGGTAATTTCAACTGTGTAATGAAAGCCCTGCCCTACTCCTTTGTACATGCATGCAACATTGACACATATACAAAAGGGACAAGGGATTATCACTATCTTGCCTGTTCTCTCTCTCTCTCTCTCTCTCTCTCTCTCTCTCTCTCTCTCTCTCTCTCTCTCTCTCTCTCTCTCTCTCTCTCTCAGACACACACACACACACACACACACACACACACACACACACTGCTAGGTCAAATAATGATCTAAAGCACCTTTTTATATTTAAATCCAGAGCTCTGCACGGGCCTAAACAAAAAAGACCATTCATAACATAATTCTGTATCCATGTTGAATTTATTCTCACACTGGGGAGATTATTAAGGGACATATACAATGTTCTAAGAAATATGCATGTTTGTTCAGCCCAGGATAAATTGCATTAAAACCTTTTAATAAAATTCCATCTCTGCTGCTATATGATGGTGAACAGACTTGAGCAAAATAATTGTGATGAAATATTTGAGTTGGGTTCCCCTAACGGCAATATCTCCACTACTTCAAGATTAAACTCTGCACCCACAAAAGCACACGTGGTTGTGTCTATAAGGCAGTAGAGCCAGTTAACTTCTCATCCTTTTGGGGTGCAAAAAAAATGACTGTGGAGACAATTCAGCAGCATGGATTTTGGAACTTTGGGGTGGATGCACACCAGGGATGTGTTCTACTTACCTTCCCTACCGGTTCGCATCACATCGGAAGTGCGTGTTTTGTGCTCGTGTGCGCTCCCTTCACTTCGTGCGCACACGTCTCGTCATGCAAATGACCCTCTGCGCATGCGCATAATCTATACCTGCCGCTTTTAAGGAGTGGCAACCAGAGAACCGGTTCGGGGACGTGGCCAGCCAGCCATCGCTGCCAGTTCGGCGAGTGGGGCCAAATTTCCACCACCGGTACGGGCGAACCAGTCTGAACCAGCAGCAACCTACCACTGATGCAGACCTACTGGGCATTCTTGCCTTCTTTTGTTTACTGGTTTCTAAAGATATCACCCTACCCTTAACATAGCAGAGTACTTGTGTCAAAAGCACCAAGGCGCTTCCTGGTTGAAAGATTTAGCCAAAGATATCACCATTGCTCAGGGAACGTCCAGTAGGGAACTCCTTTCATGTTCCCAGCAGGAGCTAGAGCAAAGGACAGGAGCTCAACCCTGCCCCACGGCAGCATTCGGGTCTCAAACATAGGCTTATTAACTTCCAACCCAGCACCCTAATCATGCAAGTCACCATGCTCCTCACCCTACCCTTTGCTGCTCTTTTATGGAGTTGAAGAGCAACATGGTAGCTCCCTGGAACAGTAGTCATTCATATAACTTAGAAATCACTAGAAAAACAGGGAAAAGGTGAAACAATTGGGGTTTTTTTTGGTGCTGCCCATTGGTCAACTTGAGGGCAAACCCATGAGTTCATAAGATCCTTTCAAGTCTCACATCGGTAATAAAAAGAGCAATTGTGGAATGGTTGAAAACAGTTGTTGGAATGAAAATCGTGGTGGTATGCAATGTCCTTTATTTTCCCCGGGTTAAAAATGGTGACGTTCTTATCACAGCATGTATTAATCAGCTGATCCATGCAAAAAAACATCAACTGCAAAAGGATACAAAGATGCATATATAGTATTACTTTCTCAGGACAAAACAGTAGACACCTGACAAAGTTGTACAAAGGAAGTGGTAGCTCACTTTTAAGATGTCACAAGACTAATGGTTATTTTATTTTCTGTAATGATCTTTGAGGACTTAGATACTTTGACTTTTAGTTCTGTTCAAAACCCTTCTATGAACAGTGGAGGAATTTGACAAAAATCTTTAATTGGTTTTAAAATATATGACTGTCAGTCAGCATCAGGGATAATGCAGAACCAGTGATTTCGGCAGTTCTTGTATTTTCAATCATGAGTGAGCTAACATGCTTGGAATATCTCTGACAATTTGAAAACCGCCTTGTTGATTCAAAGGCCCATCTGGCATAGCAATTATTTATCAATATGTTAGGATATTGAATTTAGTAGCGGGAACAGTAAAGTGTACAACAGGCCAGAACACACAGTTGTAATTAATTACAGTGCTGACTCATGGATGAGGCAATCTACGCTATGATTGGTGTAAGTATAAAGGGGGAGTTTCCCTTTTTTCCCTCCTTTTTTCTTCTGTGTGCTCTGTATACTGTTTAATTTAACCCATGATGTTCCTGTGTTCCTAACTATCTTGTGTGTGTTTTTTCTGATGATGACAAAGACTGCTATAAATTTGAATGATAAATATATTTATATATATATAAAACACTGCAAGTTTGTGTTAGTGTCCCCAACTATCTGGACAGCTCCTGCACAATTCTCTGACACAATATCACCTAGAAAATTGGGATCATTCATAGGTTTCCCTTTTAGGAATATTTCATAGATTTTAGAAGTATTTCATTTATTTAACTTGTTAGAAATATTTAAGGATATTTCATTGATTTGACATTTAGGAATATTTCATTGATTTAACTTTCGAGTTGGCTCCTAAAAGCCAAGTTGACAAGACGTATGAGATGTAGAAAGAACTATTACTAAGTGATTCCTTAAAGTGTAAAAAAAATGTAGAAGAGAATATATTTAGGCTGGTTGGGTTTACCATGAGAATGTGTTTATCTGGGATAATGGGAATTTACAACTCAGTTTGCAGCATTTTTAAAACAAAATCAAAAAGCATAATTTTACTTATTAGCTTTGAAAGTAAAAGCCTGACTAACTTACCAGTAACGGTGACAATTGTTCGGTTACTGCGCTCTGAGATTTGAGTTCCTGCCATTGAATTCATCTGGACAGCACATTCAAAATATAAAATATTGTCTCCGGCATCGATGGGAAATTCTAACTCAACAAAATTTTCATGTTGCGATGTTCGTTTCTTGTCATGTACAACTCCATTTGCAGACTGTGCAGTTTTATAAAATGTGAAATAAAAAGGTGGCTTTTCTTCTGGCACTTCACACCGTAAAAGTACATTTTCACCTTCCATCACTGCTGTTCTCTGGACACTCAATATTGGCTTCATTATGCCTTCAAAATAGAGAAGCATTCATGAATTAAAATATATCTTTGCAAGTGACAAGCTGGAAGCCATTTTAAACAGCTTGATCTTGGGATTTCCATGTGTTAATACATGCAAAATCTTGAGCTCAAGTTGTTTTTTCAAGCTTTGAAAAAAGGAAGCCTAGGATCTTGGATCTTCTTCTAAAGTTCTTCTTTTTTTCTTGAAGTTGTTATAACAAGTTATAAGCTATGACAAGTTGTAACAAACTGGAGAACCATGTTGGTTAAGGCTAAAGTGACCAGATTTTTTTTTTAAGCGGGACACCGACGGGGGGGCGGGGCTGCCTGGACGCCGCCATTTGAGTTTTGCCCTCTGCGCATGCGCAGAATGCTGCGCATGCGCAGAGGGCAAAAGATGGCTAATGTCGGCGTCCAGGTGGGGGGGGGGAGGCGGGAGGCCTTTCCTCGCCTCCCGCCTCCCCTTCGGGAGCCGGCAGTGGCTTGGGCTGGCTTGGGAAGGGGAGCAGCCCCCAGCGTCTCTTGGCTCTCCTCCTCCCTCCCCCCCGCCCGCCCGGGGGTCTCGCGCCACCCGCTGACCTCGCGCACGTCCTTGAAGGCTGCGAGAAGTGGAGCAGGGCCCAGCCGGACATCGGCCTCACCTTCCCTCACGGCCCTGGCACCGCCGCCGCTGCTTTAATGCGACCCACTCGCCGGAGGACGGAGCGCCCGGAAGCTGGCCGTCGGGCCTGCGCTTCACATCCGGCGCAGGGTGATGACGTCGCGCGAGGGACTTTTTCCCGCTCTCGCTTCAGCAGTATCTCAATTGAAGCTCGTCATAAGGTGACCAGACGTCCCGATTTTGAGAGGGCCTGCTGCTGCTGCCCCTGCTGCTGCTGCCCCTGCGGCTGGGCCCAACCTGGCCGTCCTCGAGTGCCTGCAGGCCGATTTTTGGAAAGAATGCCCTAGTCGTGCATTCTTTTAAAAAATCGGGACTTTTTAGAGGACGGGCGGGACGCGGGACAAAGCATTAAAAAGCGGGTCTGTCCCGCCAAAATCGGGACGTCTGGTCACCTTAGTTAAGGCACAGGGCTAGAAACCAAGGAACCGTGAGTTCTAGTGCCACTTTGGACATGAAAAGCCAACTGGATGACTTTGGGGCAGTCAGTCTCTTTCTCAGTCCAACTAGCCTCACAGGGTTGTTGTTGTGAGGAAAATAGGAAGAGGAAGGAGCATTAGGCATGAGTTATTTATAAAATTAATAAAGGCAGGAGAAAAAAATAGCCCAAAGAGGCAAATAGCAACTGACAGAGAGATCTTTTTGATAAAGTGAAAAATGTGCCACTTTCTTTGGGAAAAGGATCACCTAAAGAAAGCCACTTTGTATGTCATGGTTTCTTTATCGATTAGAGCCAAATGCCACTGAAGTGTTGCAAAACTTCTTTGGATTGCTTCCTTGTAGTGCAGACTTGGGAAAGGCTGTTTTATTGTTTTGTAAATTTGTAACACTAAATGGTAGGAATATAAGGATTTTCAAAAAACAACTGAATAAAAATCTGCAATCCAGATACAATTTTACACAAGAGAAGCTACATCCACAGAGAAACACCAGGAAGATATGACTATGAAAAACATGGGACACAAGTGATAAGGCTGGGTGCTTTCCAGGAAAAAAGCTAAAATATATTAAGTAAAGAAAATGAAAAATAGCACAAAAAGATTTTCTGGAATAAGCAAAAAGAAAAGAAAAGAAAAGAAAAAGAAAAAGAAAAGAAAAAAGAGAAAGAAAGAAAGAAAGAAAGAAAGAAAGAAAGAAAGAAAGAAAGAAAGAAAGAAAGAAAGAAAGAAAGAAAGAAAGAAAGAAAGGAGAGAGAGAGAGAAAGAGAAAAAGAAAGAAAGAAAGAAAGAAAGAAAAAGAAAGAGAGAGAGAGAGAGAGAAAGAGAAAAAGAAAAAGAAAGAAAGAAAGAAAGAAAGAAAGAAAGAAAGAAAGAAAGAAAGAAAGAAAGAAAGAAAGAAAGAAAGAAAGAAAGAGAAAGAAAGAAAATAAAGTAGGAAAAATTAGAAAAAAGCACTGTGGTAAAAATACAAGGACATTTTGTGTTTAATCTTTCCTATCTATAAAGAACAATTTTAATACCTGAGTTGTTCCTTCAAAGTATAAAGAGACACCTACCTTCAACTTTAATGGTCAGAGGATCACTGGATTTTTTTTTCTCCTCAACACTTAATGAACATTCATAGTCTCCTGAAGAAGAAAATCTAGCCTGTGAGATTGTATACTGGGCGCTAACTTGTTCAACTGTGTTAGTGAACAGAAGTTCACCATCCTTGAAAAATGAAAATGTGTAATTCAGTCGGAAATGTTCATTCTTGCTAATGTCCACAGAACAGTTGAGGATGAATGATTCTCCATTGTGCACTTCGTTTTGTGGAAAAGCCTGGAGTGAAACTTTATTGATAGTGAACACTGGAAAAGAAGAGAAATGTTCATGATATTAGTTTCAGGAATCATCCACATTTAGCCACTAAATAAATCTGATTGGATTTCTTATGGATTTTTTGATTAATCAAATCAAGAATAGGCTTGATTTGATTAATCAAAAAATTACATGATTTTTGATTTGCGTTTCTTTAAAATGTTCTTAAACTGAATAAAGATGATAGACTTGTAGTCCAAAGCATACTAGATTGCAAAATACTGTACTAGGTCGTTGTGTAAAGTGTTAGTGATCTTTCACTTGATGTTTCTAAATATCCAGCCTTATTTTTTCCACAGAATGATTGTTTCAGTTGATGGAACAACTTCCTTGAGAGCAAAACTGAGGGGTTAATAAAAGAAAAAACCTGAGCAATCCAAGGAGGCTGTCCCTCAACAATGAGGAATGACAGTGAACCAACTGTAAATTAAATAGGAGGCTGGTATGGTATGGAAGCTGATGGATGCTACACTCTTTGACTGATATATTCTATTGTATTTTAATTTGTTAACTAGAGATGCGTCACAAGCATTTCTCCTCACCCTACTCCTTTCCTCTTCTGCTGCAGCATTTTAGGATCTCCCCCCAAATCTGCCCAGGTGGTCTGGGGAGACTGCATGGGAGAAGACTTATTCCCCCAATCATCCCTCTTCTTCATGTTATTTGTTTTTCATTTATTTCTTAACTTTAGTGTATATGGTCACCCACTCGTACCTGACATAAACAATAAAATAACCTGTGATCAAACAACAACAAGAACACTTTGAGAGCAATTAAAAAGAGCTCATCTGGTCTAGTGCTTAAGGCATTAGGCTAGAAACTGGGAGACAGTGACTTCTAGTTCTGCATTAGGCATAAAGACTATAGGGTGACCTTGAGCCAGACACACTCTCTCAACTCTCAAAAGAAGGCAATGACAAACCACTTCTAAAATCTTACAAAAAAGATTCATGAAAACAACCCAGGCAGTCACTCATTCCTATTGAATGCTCAAATCTCTGCCTCTGCCTCCCTGCCTCCCTCTCTCACACACACACCACACAATCACCTAGTGCACTCACAGAACACCAAAAGAGGCTCACCCCACAACCTGGCCTGATGCCGTGCTTCCACTGAAGGAAGCAGTTCCATTACCAGAAGACAAGCGGTGGGTTGCTCCCGGTTCAGCCCGGTTCTGTGAACCGGTAGCGGCGGCAGGCTCCGCCCACCCACCTGGGACGCTTCTCTGCATGCGCAGAAGCATCGCGCACGCATGAACCGGTAGCAATGGGTTTTAGAACCCACTACTGCAGAAGACCTTGACTGGATTCCATCCAGAATAAGAAGGAAAGCAACAAAAAATTGGATTATTTCATTTGCATTTCTTAAAATTATACTAAATTAACCCCTGCACCAAGTGCTAAAAGCAATCCAACTGCTGGTAAACAGTCCAATAACAAGTACAGAATAGTCAATGATAGGTAACCAATTTGGTCTAGTGGCTTAGACACCAGGCTAGAAATCAGGCGTATGTGAGTTCTAGTTCTGCCTGATCCAAGAAAGCCAGCTGGGTGACATTGTGCCTCATGCTCTCTCTCTCTCAGCCAAGTTTCTCAGCCAAGTGAGCCAGTGTTGTTTGAAAATATTTCCATAGTCATATGACCAACATGACCATATGCTGACTGAGGTGCACGGAACACTGTTGCCTTCCCACCAAAGTAGTACCTATTTATCTACTTGCATTTGCATGCTTTCAGACTGCTAGGTGGGCAGAAGTTGGGGCAGGAATTGGAGCTCATCCCTTTGTGCAGCCCTCAGATCTTGAACCCAAGCTATCAGCTCTCCAGCTGACAAGCTCAGAATCTTTTTTTTATTCAAAAAGTTTTATTAGTACAAAGTACAAACATTTTTCTCTTTTTCTCCCCCCCTTCCCCCTCCCCCTCCCCTCCCCCTCTCACCCACCCACCCCCCAACTTCCCAGAGAAAGCACAGGGCATAATATTCAATAAAATAAATTTAAATTATACTAACAAATTCTTAATTTCCACATTTATTTGAATCTTTAATTCCTTGTTGCTCAAAACCTTTTAAGCATAAACTAAAAATCAAGCATATTGTTAATCAAACATCATTTCAATATCTCAGGCTGATAATTTACTTCACTAAATATCTTTCCTTTATATAAAATTTATATAATCTTTAAAGTATAATAATAAAAAAAGAAAAAAAAGAAGTCTTTCTTTCACCATTTCATTCAGTTACAACCCTCAAAATCATTTCCTCAATATTAAATAAAACTTCCTTCTTTTGACATTATACCTCTTCAGTATACATAAAAATTTAAAATATTCTAACAAATTGTTAATTCCAGTATTTCTATATTTCTTTAACCCCTTATAACTCAGAAATTTTTAAACATAATCTAAGAGTCAAACACATTACAAATTACTAATTTCACAATAATTCTAAATCTTTAATTGCTTTAAGATATAGTAATAAAAAGAAGAAGAAGGAAAGACAAAAACAAAAAACAAAAAAACACAACCATCAGGTCATTTCCTCAATAGTCAATAAATCTTCTTACTGCAAAGTGTCAATTTTCGTTCACCATCTGTCCTATAACTTCCCAAATTCTAATTGTTCCTTCTTCTCAGTCGAATTTTAGATCTGGTTCTTGCAGCCTTTTGTAGCTTAGCAATTTTTTGATTTGTCAGCTCTACTCTTGTCTGGCTCTGATCTTCTGTCTCCTCTTCCACATTATAAACATCTCTCTGACTCTGTAAATCACCTTGAATCATCAAAGCTCTTTCCATTTGCACAACTATCGATGACTCTCCTCTCTCCTCTTCTGTTGCTTTCATGCTTCTTCCTTCTGGAATTTTGGATATGTCGGCCTTTAAAACTTTTACATAAAAATCAGTAGCTTTCATTATCGTGTTGAGCCGATATCTCTTTTCCAGATGTCTCACCACTATCCCCGTTGGGGCATCCCATTTATACTGTAGATTCTGTTTTTTAAGTTCTTCCACCAGAAAGGTATAATCCTTTCTGGCTCTGAGCATTTTAGGAGGAGTTTCTTTCAGTGTCATTACTTCCTGTCCATTTACCTGAAGCTTATTCTTGAAAGTCGCCTGTAGAATTTTATTACGTAATGCCCTTGTAGTAAAATATATTGCAATATCCCTTGGCAGATGTTTTTGTTTAGCAATCCAAGAATTGTATATCTTATCAATTTGCATGACCAGTTCTTCTTTAGTCATTCCTAACACATGCACCAGAGCCTCCACCATCCTCCCTTTTAAATCTTCATGTTTTTTCTCTTTTAAACCTCTTAGTCTTAAAGCAAATTCCATGCTTCTGAATTGAGTCATTAGCACCTCTGTTTCAAAATTTTCAATATTATTTTGAGTTTTGTCTATATTTCCCCCCAAAATTATCACAGACTGTTTAATTACTTCCACATCCTTCTCCAAGATTTCCATATTTCCTACTAATCCTTCAAATGCGAATATCATATCCTTCCTCAATTGTTGGTGTCGAATATCCATCTCCTCTAGAGCAGCCTGCATTTTTTCATTAATTTCATTAATTTTTGAGTTAAATTCCATAATTAGTTCATTCTTCATAACTTTTAAAACATCAAATAAGTTTTCAGGTGTTAAAGTCTGTGGGGGTGTTGAATAAGAAGTAGATTGCATTCTTAAAGTATACACAGATGGGTGCTCAAATCTTTTGTTAAAAACAGTCTTTCCAGGTTTAGAAGCCATTTAAAATTTAAGATTAAACTTTTAGTTTTAATCCAAACTCAGAGAGAGAAAAGAGTTCATCAAAGTCCAGCGTTTTCAGAAGTATACAAAGAAAAAACCAAATCCACAATTGAAAAGATTATTTCCAAATGCTGAAGCCATTTAGGTTTTAAAGTTTTAAGTTTGAATTGTTATTTTAATCCAAAATCAAAGAGAAGAAAAAAAAATCCTCAAAGCCAGAGGTTTCCATGAAGAGGGCTGCTAACGAAACGAAACTTAATAACTTTCACTTCCACGCCCTCAGAATTCTTCAATCGCCATTTTGTTGCTTGTTAACTCAGCTACTTTGTAACTTCCCGAAGTGAAAGTCAGCAATGGAGTTAAAAATTAGGATACTTGCCATTCTGGTTTCCTGCCTTTCTCTGTCTGCTGTCTGCAATGCATCAAATTATTGTAAATCCCATCTTACAAGCAGAGGTGGTCGCGGCACCTTGCTCCGCATAAGCGGAGGCGTCCGAGGTCCTGGAGCTAGTGACAGGCTACCTGGGGAGCCCTCACCCTTCACGCCCCAGATTGTCTCCTGGGGCACTAGGGGGGCTCTACCCCACCTGTCGAGCTCTCATCTCTCCCCTAATCCCGGGGAGAAGATTTTCAAGCCGCCAGACAGCTGTTCTGGCGGCTTTTACGGGACTTCGGAACAGGCGCTCGACGAGGAGCGTCCTCGATGCCTGCGGAGCCAAACCAGAAGTCCCAAGCTCAGAATCTTTAACTGCTAAAATTATTATTTATAAACTCAGTTGTTTGGATTGAGGTAAAACATATATTTCATGAATGAATGAATGAATGATAAAGCTGCCAATCTTGCATCTCATTCCCTAAACCAAGGGTCGGAAATTGCGGCTCGCGAGCCACATGTGGCTCTTTGGCCCCCCTGCTGTGGCTCACTGGCTGGTCTTGCCCCCCTTCCTCACCTGGCCTGAGAGGGTATGGGAGACGGCCGGAATGGAGAAGCAGCGGGGCTGTTTCTCTGGCGCTGGTTGAGGAACATAGCTACCCCGGCAGAGACGTCCCTTCAGGTGATGCTCCTCCCCCTCTCGTGACTCCCTGACTGGCTGTGGTGGGGCCAGTAGGGTACGCATGCACGGGGAGACCCTCTTGGAAGCCGCGGAGAAGTGAGAACTTTCCTTCTGGAAGCGAGAAGCCGCAGAGAGTGGGCGGTTTCTCGCTTAAGGAGGGTATTTGGATGCAGCTTCTCTCCTTCCCTAGGGATCCGTCCATTGCCTTGCCGTGTCCCCCCCCCGATCTTCGACCGAGCGGGGAGGATGTGAGCTGCGGGGGGGGAGTGACGGGATGGGACACGGCAAGACAATGGCCGGATTCTTAGGGCAGGACAGAAGCCGCGTCCAAAGACCCTTCTTAAGCGAGCACCCGGCCACCCTCCGCGTGCACTTTTGCAAGGGTCTCCCCGTGCGCGACACAGCCAGCCAGGGAGTCGCGAGAAGGGGAGGAGGGTCGCCTGAAGAGAAGCCGGGGGTGGTGATCGTACAGAGAGAGAAGGGGCGAAAGAGGGAGAAAGAGAGAGATGAGAGAAAGAGAGATGGGAGAAAGAGAGAGATAAGGGAGAGAAAAGAGAGATACCTTTTTCTCATAGAAAAGAAAACAGCCACAAAACCTTGGTAGGCGTAGCTGGGGGCGGGGTCAGTGGGAGTTACATTGAGTTGGGCACGCCCACCCAGGTTTTGTGGCTCCAGGTGTTTTGTTTTCTCTGGGAAATGGGTCCAAATGGCTCTTTGAGTTTTTAAGATTGCCGACCCCTGCCCTAAACCATTGATTCACCAAAACCTCACCATGTTCACTGCCAATCAACTAGCCACATCAGAACCAGCTCACTGCCTTAGCCCTCCTCTCATTTTCTGAACTTTGCAGATGCTTTGTGGCAATGGATCAGTATCTGTAAACTGAACTTGTAGTGTGCAAGTGATAATATAAGCAGCAACAGGGCTCCTAAAATTCAGAAAATTGACAATGGTCACAGTTATTAACTGTGAGTCCAAACGAAACAGAGATTTTGCACAAGTGACCCAAAAAGAAAATGCAAACAGCAAATGCAGTTATTAAGATTTAGTGAACTTGGGGATCCGTTCTCCCTAAGATGATTTCTCCTGAGGAATATTATTGAGTAGCAGAAATTTGTGCTAAGAGTTGCCGTTATTGGGTGCATAATATTATTCAACTGTTACTAAATAAATACTTACTTTTACACTGAATGTTTGATGTAAAATTTGGCTGAGAAAGGTCAGGGGATGCAATGGAATAGTAAGGTATTGTAAGGACATAATAATAGAGTCAGTAGAATTGGTTTGACTTGCTGTTTTACTTTTGTAAGAATTGCTTTGCTAAGAATTCATTTGTGTCTATAGTAAATTCAAAGATTTTTCCTATTAAGTAAGGGCCTTGAGAATGGAGGAAAATGACTAATGAATGATCTTGTTTTTCTGTGAAACTCAGAGGCTGGTACCTGTGTTGCTAAGCACCCAGCCCCTCTGTGGCCTCCCTGCTCCTGCTTCTCTCTGCACAGCCAATGCAGAGCTACAAGGAAGGCATGGGCCAGAGGGCCCAGAATTGGGTATTCTGAAGGTATAAAACAAGCCATACCTTCCCCAAGGTGTGGCTATTCCTCACATGCATTGTATCTGTATGTTCTGGATATAGTTCTATCCAGTATTTTGTTTTTTGGCCATAAATAAAATCTGCTTCTTTTTGCAAGCCTCATCTCGAGTCACACTCTCTTTGGCATCTCAGTGGCTCAGGGAAATTTCTGGGACCTTACAGTATCTACAAATACAACTATCCTATCTCCAAACAGTGAATTACTCTGCCCTTAAATATGAAAATAAAGGAAGGGGGCTTTGTTGAAGTGAGAAATCCCCACATCTTTTAAAAAAATATTTATTTAGTGATCCATGATTGCAGAAAGTTAAAAAAACACTGTCCTAACTAATCCTGCCCATAATTCTTATCCTTCAGCTTTCAATCAAGCTGAAGTCTGCCACTCCCTGCCAGATTCTCTCTCTCTCTCTCTCTCTCTCTCTCTCTCTCTCTCTCTCTCTCTCTCTCTCTCTCTCTCTCTCTTCTGTACAAAATCCCTCTGGAATACGGCTACAAGTACTAATTTTGTTATTTTGTTCATGAGAGGAATGTACGTTGATGAATTAGTTATAGGTCATTTCCACACTTGTGACTCATAGCAGCATCCAACAATTGTGAAGTGATATACAGCCTGTCCTCGCTACTATTATTTTGTCCTCACTACTATTATTTTGGCAGAATAATGATTGGGTGATTCTAGAAGACACTATAAATTACTGGTGCGGAAATGACTTCAGTATCTTTCTAAGGGAAGCTTTCCAGGTGTGTGCTATCAAGGGTTTGTTTGTTTTTTAATTTTTTTGCAGTGATCTGTCTGTACCATCCTTATACACTGAGGTGGATCTGCTGCTTTGATCTAAACTACTGAGCAGATGCCAGGAAAAGGTGGGTCTTGATTGATCCTAAACTGATCAATCCACAGAACATGTCATGATAGGGAGTGTAGCAATTTGATCAATCAATAAGCAATAAAATGTTGCAGGCCTTTGTCCCTGCTATTAGGGCAAGGTGAGAACTAATTGATTGCAAACAAAAACCCTTGAAAAAGTATTGGGAAGTTCTCAGGAGACAGTGTATTCCTCTCCACAGAATGAAAATTAAAGTGGGTTGTTTCCTCGCATTCCTATCCATTTGTCAATTGTGAACATAACACATAATTTTCATAATCCGACCAACCTACTGAGGGGAAAGCAGAGAAACCCTAACTGTTGGAACTGACTTTTATTTATTATTTATTTCTACACTCTTATAGGCCGCCCAATCCCGTAGGACTCAGGGCGGCGAACAACATGGATAAGAAACGTACAGTAAAAAACAATTGTAACAATTTAAAAATAAAACAATATTAAAACATTATTAAAAACACCATTCATGGGGGAATCTGATCTCCTTATTCACCCCGCCTGTGGGAAGAGCCATGTTTTCACGGCTTTACGGAAGGCCAGTAGAGTGGGGATAGTCCGGATCTCTGGTGGGAGTTGGTTCCAGAGGGACGGGGCTCCCACCGAGAAGGCCCTCCCCCGCGGCCCCGCCAAATAGCTGATCTTTATAGCTGATCTTTCAAAGCAGTGAATTGGGGAGGGGGCAGGGAAAAGAAAGATTGTCCTGGAAGAGCCACATGTAGAAACAGCTGGAAGATCGAGAGAAACACCAAGTCTTTAGATGTCATTGACAGTAGCTGCTATTGGGAAAAGACATTAGAGACTTTCGGATCTTTGAAAACTGTCATAGATAGATTGCTTTCCTGGGGGGACGGGACTGTGGAAAGCTTTCCTTAGCCAGAAGAAAAAACCATGAATTAGGCATGATTTAGGAGTTGAATCGGGTACATTTCAGGTTAATTCAGGCTACCAGGACAGCTTGTTTACATTAAAGAGGCCGAATGCAGAAATAGGCATCACTTAGGTTGGAATATTATTGAGAGCATCTCTGTTGTTCAGTAACAGTTGGGTTGGGTTGATATTAGATACTGTTGGCAAAGCAACTTAAGGACAAAAGCCTTGGAGTAGGATCTGGGTTTATCAGAAAAAGACAAAATTGTGCAGTCTGTTGTTTTACAGGTGACACTGCTGCAGCTAGATAATTTTAGGCTCTGAAAGTGGTATCTAGAGCCAGTCTAGAAGGCTACACTGTATATGTTCTTCATGGAAAGTGGACCAACCCCCATTTTCCTTCTCCGCTACTAGGCTGCTGTTCCATTGGAATAGCAACTAGTGATGCTCCATTCCTGATAAAAGACAACAGACATAAGGTAGTTTTGCCAATCCTGACTGAAACAAAAATAAGACCTTTAGCATATGAAATCTCGTGCTTTAAATGGACCAAAAAACAAGGTCAGCTTCCATACAGGGAACAGGATTTGGAGATGACATTTGCAATCATCCATTTCTATTCAGGAAGCATAAACGTGATCTCCATTCCTAATTCACAAAAAGGAGTTTTGCTCAGAAATGATGTCTAACCAAATGAAATGTGCACTATGGCTGATTGCAGGACAAGATATTATAATATGCCAGGGAATTTTTAGGGAAGGTCCTGGTAGATATTTCTTGATCTTGCGGATTGGTGCCTATCCCTGAACAGGCGCCATGCCCCTCTAAGCCTATTACTGCCACCATTGGACCAAGCACCCGATTTGCTTCCAACTTAGCTGTAGCTCATCTGTTGTTTTCCTTTTCCTTGGGCTGCAACACTGGATCTTCCTGGAGATTAAAGGCAGGTCATTTCTCCCATTAGTGGGAATGTTTGCCTAATAGCACCCTTTAGCCCTTTGGCTGCCTTCCCTCCACACAATTATGTAGCCATGGCAACTAGCAGCTATTTTTATCATCTCAAAACAAACATGATGAAGCAAAAATGGGAATGGAGGGTGGGGTGCAGACCGGCATGCCAATTCTGGCATTGCCCCGTGGAGGGAGTGCTGGTCAGACAAATGTGGATCATTGCCAGAAAGCTTCTGAGATTTTGGTGAATATTTGGGGAGACATCTGGTGGATGATTGGAAAAGTCCCAAGGTGATATAATTTCAAATAGAAATAGAGAAAATGTTGGAGGCACTAGAAACTCTGAGGGGATGTCCGTATTTTAAAGATGGGAGTATGAAGCTGAATCCAGCATGGAGTTAAAATATGAGGAAATGCTAGACTTGCTATTATTGATGGATTCTACAGAAGGACCTCAGAGATGGACATAGCTGCTGGAGGCAGGGGTACCCTGCTTGTTTTTCTTCCCTCTATGATGCCTGCAGTCTTTGGAGGAGCCCAACTATCTTCACAATTTTCCCCTATCTTTTCTTCTTCTTTTTTGTTTTAGTTTGTATTTCATAAATGTTATAATCTCTAATAAAAGGTATTGGAAAGAAAAAGCTTTACCCAAGTTACATGCTAGTTTGAAATGTACCACATCACATGAAGAAAAATGGGGCTTTACTATTAAATTAAGCTGAAAAAATTATTGAACAATCAGAGAAACCAAGGATTGGCACCCCATACAATTTCCAAACGTATGTTTGGACTTTGGCAGGTGTTTGATTTTCTGGGTTCAGTCTTAGAATTCGTACTGTAAATATTGTCAATCCTGAGCAAGGGTTATGTTCTCATGTCACATAACCTTGGCACCAACATCTTTCTAACATATTCTTGTGTTGTGTCCCCGTGAAGTTGCCTTCCTCTTGTTCCCAGCCAAAGAATGAGACGAGTATATCCTTGTTGTACTAGTGAGGCCATCCACGGCAGTCTCAAAGTTGATAAAATTTGTTAGGCGTTGTCTCCCATTGCTTGGAAGAAGTCAACGGGTGCAATGACTAGGAACAAAGGAAATGGAGACAGGATAGGGATTGGCAGTGGGAACTACAAAGAAAATGCTGGTATGGTTTCTGCAGATCTGAGGAAGGGCGGAGAACACTCTAATTTAGTTATGGAGAAAGGCTCAAGAAATAAATGGCACCTGTATGCTTTTAAGCAAAGTGTTGTATGGAAATAGAGTGAATAAGAACAGGCAATCAAAACATGCATTTACAAAATTCTAACAAAAATTGTGCACCCATTATAATGTGATTAGCAACAGGAAATAAATGATTTGGCCATTCTTTCCCCTCCTCCAATCAGTAAATGGTGGCTTGATTGCTGACATCCAATAATGGCAGCAAGGAACTAGCAGTCTGTTTTCCACATAGTATCTACTGCTGGCTGTACACTATAGATCTGTAAGACTTGCCCTTTCTACAGCTAAGAACTATATGGAGCCAGGGGTGGGTTCCAACTTACCTCGCTGCCAGTTCGCTCCCTCCCGCGCCACGTGGGCACGCCTCATGCGCATGTGTATACTTTGTGCACACGCGCATGCACAGTAATGAAAAATCCAAAAACAAAACAAAACAAACAAAGCCAAAAAAAAAGATGGCGACCGCATGCACACTGCCAGAACTTAGCTTCTTCGCATGCTCAGAAAGAAATAAAAAATAATTTTTTAAAAAAAAATTAACTTTTTTTTAAAAAAAGATGGCGGCACTCACGGACCGGCACCGACCGATCCGGTTCGGTGACATCATCGCGACATCACCAGCAGGTAGCTACTGGTTCAGGCAAACCGGTCCAAACCGGGAGGAACCCACCCCTATATGGAGCTCATCTGCCCAGCCAGCCATCTCCCGAACCCCTTCAGTTAAGTAAATTTTGATTTCTAAACTTCTCAGAAGAAATTCAATTGGAAGTTGAGAAAATGCCAAGTTTGGGAAAGATTGCCCTATACAAGTAGTCCTTGACTTACGACCATAATTGAGCCCAAAATGTTTGTTGCTAAGTGAGACATTTGTTAAGGGATTTTTGCCCCATTTTACAACCTTTCTTGCAACAGTTGTTAAGTGAATCACTGCAGTTGTTAAGTTAGTAACACGGTTGTTAAGTGAATCTGGCTTCCCCATTGACTTTGATTGTCAGAAGGTTGCAAAGGGGGATCACATGACCCCGGGACACTGCAACCGTCATAAATACATGCCAGTTGCCAAGCATCTGAAATTTAATCACATGACCATGGGGATGCTGTAATGGTCGTAAGTGTGAAAAATGGTCATACGTCACTTTTTTCAGTGCCCTTGTAACTTCAAAAGGTCACTAAATGAACTGTTGTAAATCAGGGACTACCTGTACACACAATCAAGACAGACTGACAGAGAAGATATAAACATCTCTAGAATCATGACAGCACTGATATCTGAAGCGTTTATTTCTAAAGTGGGAATGATAAATGCCTTGTAATCTGTTTAGATGCATATGTGAAAATTGAAGATTTCAAAATAAACATCAACCATCTTACTCCATAAATGACTGATGATTACCACCAAGAGTTCTGTTTGATAATTCAACCAGCAAAGTTAAATGTGATTCGGACCCCCTGAAATTGCGCTTCATAAATTTAAGTTAGTGATTAATCAATTTGATATGCAAGCTTTAATGTTTGAATGGAATAAAGAATTAGAGATTTCCTATTTTGCCCAGACAATAGGAAGAGGTGTTAACGGCAAACATTTCAGTAGATCTTATGTCTTATTCAACAAAAATATATATTTTAGACACGTTACACTTAAATAGAAAAGGCCTGAGAAAATCTTCATGCAGTTGGAGATATAATGAGATAAACACTTCATTTAAACTTGTTTTTGTTCAATACCCTATAATTGTTTCTTTTAAGGAGAAAGTTATTACATGGATTAATTCATCTGTGAGAATATCCTTAGAAGTTTCTCTTATTTCAATCAACTGCAAATTGACTTCTGGGCAAGGAAAATTGATTCCCTGTGTCTTATATTATAGCTATAAAAACATTATTTTCTCAATAGTGAAAAAAAAACACCATAAGGCTCCAGCTACTTAATGGCTTTCAGAAGTGATGTTAGCAACATATGAATAAATTGCCTACAAAGCTATATTAGTTATGGATGATTATAATGAAATATGACTATTATTTATTGAAATGTTTATGTAGAAATTTCATATATGTTGTGTGTGAATGAATGAATGTTTCCTCAACAAAAATAATGCAAAAAGAAATAATAAACAAAAGAAATTGGAAGCACAAGATAAGAAAAAAGAAGAGAAAACCTAGTTCATATGTTTAACATTCATTATATTTCTTATATTTTTTCTGCTCTTCCAAAACATTCTTGATTTCATCACATCTAGACACTAACTGATATATTGCCTGCCTCTCTCTCCCCCCTCTTCCTCCCTCCCTCCCTCCCTCCCTCGCTTCCTTTTTCTCTCTTCCCCCCTTTCCCTTCCTTTCTCTTTATCTATCTCTTTATCTGTCTCCCTCTCCTTCTCTCTCTCTTCCTTCCTCTCTCTTTCTCTCTTGTCTCTCCCTCTCCCTCTCTCTCTCTTTCTCCCTTCCTCTTTCTCTTCCTCTCCCTCTCTCTGTCTTCCTACTTTCCCTCCCTTTCTCTCTCTCTCTCTGTTTGTCTGTCTGTCTCCCTCTCTCTCTTTCTCTCTCCCTCTCCCTCTCTCTGACTGTCTCATGGTCTCTCTTTCTCCCTTTCTTTTTTTTTTAAAGTCACCTCACTCTCTTTTTAGGATTTCATTAATTCCATCTATTGCTTTTCCTCTCAACCCCATTTATTCTTCCTTTATATTAATTAATTCCTCGTTCATTCCTACTATTTTACCAAACCACTATGCCCTATTTCTTTCAAACTGGTCACTCGCTTTTCTATTGAGTTCACACATTCACTCATTACATCTTTAGCTCCTTCTCTTCTTGTTTACCACATACGCTCCTTAAGTAAACATTTTCTTACATGTATATTTTTCCTGGCATACACAACTCTCACTTTCCAGTTAACAAAGCGGGAAGAAAGACACTCCTGTACATAGCTGCTTTTACTTCTAGAAACATTAAATCCTTAAATCAGAGTGTCACAGCTAATATGTAAAAAAGAGAAGACGTCAATCAGACATCAACACATCACACTTAGAACAAAAATGTATAAACCCCATTATAACTTGGTATACTGTGTGAATTGAACAACTGTAGTTTGTTACCCATAGCTTCTGTCTGTTATGGCTTGTCAACAAACAATGATTGAGCAAAACTACCGCTTGGTGAAATAATTCTCAAAGTTTATAATATTGCAACTTCCACAAATAATAACTGAATTAGTGTCTATCCCTTCCCTCCAATAATAACCTACATTCTTTCAGCAACAAGGGTCTTTTGAGTACTTCAAAATTCAAAAAGTTTGGGTAGTCTTGCCTCACATAATCTGATATGATCTATTCCTACATGAATACAAGGGACTTTTTCAAATTTCTATAATTTAACAAAAATTGCAACTTGTTTTTCACTTCCAAACTAGGACCACAGTTCTTAAGAAGTTATCCTCTGAATAGGGTTTGTGGCATTAAAGTTTGAACTTAATATGATGTGACTTGTCCAATCCTGTCTTAAGGAATTTCTTTAAGCAGTCGATGACGTTGGTGATGATGGAGAATCTGAACATGAATGATAACTTCAGGGGTCCCCACTGGGTGCCAAAAGTGAGCGAACATATTCTAAAAGGAGAAAACCTCCATATAATATTCCAGGAATGACAAATGCTTTCTGAAAGTTCTCTTTTGCTTTGAAGAGCAATGAAAATCAGTGCATTTATAATATCTACTGTTCATTTTTGTCCCAGACACTCTCTCTCTCTCTCTCTCTCTCTCTCTCTCTCTCTCTCTCTCTCTCTCTCTCTCTCTCTCTCTCTCTCTCTCTCTCTCTCTCTCTCTCTCCCCCCCCCCCTTTCCCTGCATTAGGATTTCAACCTGAATTGCCAATGAAGGCACAACGGCTATTGACACTTTTGAAAAACAGACCTATTTTTAAGCTATTGTAGCTAATTCAAAACAAGTATACAGTGAAGAATGTAAGATTTAGTATTGATTATGATTAAGGTTGATAATTATAATGATGGCTTGAATCTATGAGGAAACTCAATCAATACCTACTGTGATTCCTATATTAGAAGAACAACTAACAACCTTATGTGCCTTAAAGTCTAATCAATATTTTATGGATCGAGCCGTAGCGAATTGTAGTCCACTTATTTGAGTTCATGGAATATTATGCCTACTGAAATACAATAGGAATAGCTTCTACAGTACATACTCATATAGTAATATGATTTCAGAATATTCCATGATTATTATGAAAAAATTGTGGTTCAGAATGCTTCTACTCTGATAAATGTGTTAGACTTTAAAGGTACCATAAGGGAGTTGTAGAGTTGGCTATAATAGAATAACTTAGCCCATAGCATAACCACTCTAGAAGCTGAAGACGGGAATAAAGAACATTCTGTGTTTATGCTTTAAACATATTGTGACTTTTAAATTTTCACCAGGACCAAATACTTGTCTCACATAGGCAGATCTAGAGCAATAAATATTTGTATAACTTCAAATTTCTCCGGAGTAGAATGGTATATATATTTCAAAACATGCAAACTCACCGTTATCTTGACTTTTCGCCTCGCCGCCTAAGAGGAAGGAGAAGGAGAAGAGCATTAAACAACAAATAGGAGGAAACATGTATTAATTTGTTTCTACCGCTGGTGTCCCATCCAGAACTTACAAAATAAGAGGATCAACAGCAAAAGGCAATACATCTCGTAATCGGAAAGCGAACATGAAACTCCAGCATAAAGAAACGATCATGAGTTCCAATAGTTCTCTCCTTTAAGGACTTTATCCTTTCTAAAAAATGAAACTCCGGCAGCACAAAAGTCCCAGTGGAAGACAATGGGGCAGATGTGTTTTCAGCAACCAAGTACTACAAACTGGCAAGATATTGGTCAAGCGTTCATTCCCATTATTGGAACTGGAAGTGGCAAACAATGCAGATCAGTCTCCAGCAAACAGACAGGAAATGACTGGCCTTTCCGTAGAGCTTTTGTTAACACGTTTGCTTTGTCCAATTTTCTTAAAGTACACTGAAAACCAGAAATCCCAATGATATTATTTCAGTGTGTTTTAAAATAATTTTGAATGGCTACTTTAAAGCGTATGAAAGTCATTCTTTAAGTGTGCTTTTGCAGAGCCAGCCATACAGACTTATGGTTGGTTTTACAAAGGTAGCAAGTTTTTACTCATGATGTTAAAAGCTTGTTTTTCTTTCTTTCTTTTAATGGTGAAGCTGTTGAGCAAGTGTACACGGTCTTGAACACAGCATCCATTTTTCGTACAAATAATCATGTCTAGATGTTGGTGCCTATTCAGGAAAATTTGCATTGGCTGCAAGGATGACTGTGGATAATTGGTTTAAATGAGGACCCATTGCTCTCGTTGTGGTTGTAGTTCTGGTACTAACTATGAAAGCTGGAAATGGTTAGGTCTTGCCTCGCTAGCTATGAAACCCTCCAGGGGTACATTTGCAGTAGAGTCAAAATCTCAATTTGCTACCCCTATTGAATCACCCTGAGGACTAAAAAAAGAGAATAAAGTAAAATAAAATAACAGACTCTTAGCAAGCAGAAGGATGTTGGAATAACAAATTCTTTACTACCAGCATCGACTTATTGCATAACGATTGTAAAGCATCTCAGCTCTTTTCCGTCTGAGATTAGCACATGGGCTCTTTCTAAGAACTCAAGCATATAGAAAACGTAACATTACAGGAGGATTTAAACCTGGGATAGGTTTATTCACTGTTTCATTCCAATGATAATTTACATATCAAAGGAGGTTTTTACAAACAATGGCTAGAGCCTTCTAGATCTGTTGATCTTCAACCTTCATGGTTTCTGCTGCCTGTGCTGACGATAACGGCAGAGATTGTGTTAAGTGAGTCCAAAACACAGGAAGACTCTTGTTTGGGCCAGGTTGCCGTAAGTGAATTCTTCCTTTCCCATCCTCAGCGCACACTTGTGTGAACTGGAATAACGACTGTGGAACGTTTAAATGAGGATCCATATCAGTGGAAAGGAAAACAGATTTTGCATTTGGGGTCCGTGGCAAAAGAATCCGTAGGATTTTAAAACATTTTAAGCAAGCGCGATCCCAGGAACTTTCCTTTGTGAGCGTTTCCCTTCGGCCTCTCCCACACCCGGTCCATGGCTTGACTCAGAACCTCTTTGTTTTAGCTTGAGGTCACTTTTTCCACAAGCTCTCGGCTGATGAGGATCTGTGCGCTGTCATTCCTTAGCTATTCAACTGTCACTTGTGAGCACTTGCTGTCCAAAACTTATTTTAATTTAAAAAAATAAACAAGAACAGCATTTTTTAAAATGGAAGGGAAATACATGTTCAAAGAAAATGCAGAGAAGAAGAAAAATTAAATGCCTGCACACCAATATTTTGTTTCTGGTGCAAGTACACCCACCCACTCCCGCCGCCTGCTCCTCCGCCGCCCATAAAACAAATTTACTTGAATTTTTGTTGGTTTTGTTCTGGATTCATAAGTTAAAGAATTTAAAGTAATGTTGATGCAGATTCATTATGTAAAGTAATGGAAATTACCCACCCTTTATAATTCAACGTTCAAAAGAAGGAAATACTTTAACCAGGAGAACTGAAAGTTTACAAAATGTCAGCTTTAGCTCTTTGGAAAGTAGCCAATAAAGAAGTCTAAAGATTTGGTTGAAAGGTTTGGAACTGCAATGGGAAGAATCCCAGAAAGTTAACTGTACAAGCCTTCTCGGTAGTGGCACCCACCCTATTGAAGGATATCCTCCCAGAAATTCATACTGGTCCCACCCTTTTTGACTTGCATCAAAAATTTTATTTAACATACTTTGTTTTCCTTTGATTTTTTTTTAAATCTCTACACCATCCAGAGTTGCTTTGGAGTTGGGTGGCCTCAAATCTAAATAAGTGCACAAAACAACAACAACAGCATTTTGGAAGTTGACACTGCTTGTTTACAGCATAATCTCACACTGAGGTTTGGAAAATGGCGCATCAAAGAATCAGGCTTGACATTCATATAGCAAAAGAAGCTTTAGCATAATTCAAGGGCAGGGGCGAGTTGCTTACTTACCGAGACCGGTGCGCTGCTCCGCATTTCTCCATGCTTTGTGAGCGCGCGTGCGCACGTGTGCAATTTTACTTCTGCGCATGCACGGAAGCAAAATCTCACCAAAATCTCATGAGGGGATGCACGCACGTGCAATATTTCGGCGCGATTTTGCTTCCGCGCATGCGCAGAAGCAAAATCTTGCCGAAATCTCTCTCACGTGCGCGTCCCCTTGCAAGAATTTGGTGCGATTTTGCTTCCGCGCATGCGCAGAAGCAAAATCGCCCAAAAATTCATAAAAAAAGATGGCAACTCATGCGACTGCCCGGTGGAGACTGTACCGGAGCAGTCGTGCGCAAATTGCGTTATCGGCGGGTCCCTACCAGAGCTACGCTCTGGACCGCACCGATAGGAACCCACCCCTGTTCAAGGGGGATAACATAGGGAGCCAGTTTGGTATAGCGGATAAGGCACTGGGCTAGAAACTGGGAGAGCATGAGTTCTAGTTCCACTTTAGATGCAAAGCCAATTGGTGATTCTGAGCCAATCCTTCTCTCTCAGCCTCAAGAAGGCAAACTACTTCTAAAACATTCCCAATAAAACTGCATACTTGTCTATGTAGCTGGATTTAAGATGCCACAAAAGCTTTAAAAAAGGGTGTGTGTGTGATAATTTAGTGAAATGTATAAGGATTTCTTCAACTCTTTGCAAGAGAAAGGGATATTAAGTGTAAAAGTAAGTAAAGACTCCTTTACATCAAGCTCAAAGCTTGGTGACTTTATGGCCATGGCTCTGCTATTTTCTTGGCAACCATGTGGAAATAGTTGGCTCCTGCTTTTCCTTCAGATGTTTGTTCAACTTCCTAGATGAAGGCCAGATCCTAAGATTTCCTGGGATCTCCTATCTCGATAATAACCCATCTGATTCTACTTACCCTTTTGAGATCAGCCAAGGCTGGCTTCAAGTGTAATGAGTATTGCATGCCTTATCTCATTATATTATAGTTGTTGTTATTTTACTGTCACCCTTACTTCCCCTCCCCTGCTTTGTTAGTCATCTTATACTGGGATAAATTACTTTGGATAAGATGGGAATGGGAAGCTGGGGGTAGCCTTCTCGGAATACAGTTGCCAGTTTCTGGATTCTTCCAGGGGTTTTGGACTGCCTTTCCCACATAACCCACTGCAGCTGGCCATGCAGACATATTTGAAAACACCAGGTTGCCTACTTCAAATGAATGGATAGAAAATAATTTAAACCCATCAACAATTGTGGGACACTATTTATCATTGTGCTGGCCTGTTCCCCTTCCCTGTTCCCCTTGTATATTTCAAAGCAAACATGTATTAGAGAATACTGTACAGCTCCACAATAACTTCTTGACAACCAAACTGACCCTATAAATAACTTTCTCCAAACATTCTTACTAATTAGGGGCAAATGAGAGACATCATAACATGTTTGCATCAGTAGTGAGTTTCAAATTCCGTCGCTACCAGTTCACTATTGGGAGTGCGCGTGCATGTGTGCATGTGTAGAGACATCCGGGTGGATGGGCGGAGCCTCCCGCCCCCGCTGCTACCGGTTCGCCCAATCCGGGGTGAACCGGTAGCAACCCACCACTGGTTTGCATGCATCTGCAGGTGACTTAGTTTATTTATCTCTGCAATACTTTCTCAATTTGTGAGGAAAAGCAGAAATCATGGAAGTAAACTTCGAATCTATCATTTATATTCATCTACTTTTTGATTTATACCTTCTATGTATGTATGCCGCCTATCAAGAATAAATTTTCTGGGAAGTATAAAAAAAAATTAAAAAGTCAAAGCACAATCGGAACAAGAATGGAATTGTAGGGCTATAGATCCCTCAACCGAGTGGGGTGACCCTGTTCTCCATGATCCCGTAATTATTATGCTTTTCTTGCATTTCTGCACTAGAAGCCCAATTAATTTTTAGCACTGTGGAGAAATTTATACTCCAAAGGATGAGAAGAATTGAGTTTTGGAGAAGGACACAAGCTTGGTTTACAACTCAGAAGTGCTTTTTAAAGTTAGTTTTATATCTGTGTGTGTGTGCGTGGTGTGTGTGCATGGTGTGTGTGTGTGTGTTGTGTGTGTGTGTGTGTAGTAAAAAGTATATATCCGGAGTAAGCCACAGTGTACATTAGACTTTGCTGGTATAAATCAAGGAAGTTGAAGAAGGCACAATCTTTTGTTCTCCCAGCTTTCCGTATTTATATAAGGACTCCTTTGTTTTCTTCTACTCAATGGGAAGCATTTTTCCCAAGCTTATAACTTCAGGTGTAATCTCTGCTGCAGGCTTTATGTTATATTCATTCCTGTGGCAGGAAGCAGGAAGGAAATATTCTTCTGTGTAGCAAGACCTAGCAAGTATTAAACCCACCCTTTTATTAATGGGAAGGGGGCACAAACACAGTTGCCGTAGCAACAAATAACCAGGAAGTAACTGGCAAATTTATGAGTAAGTTCCTCATGTTGTTTCTTATCATATGTATACATTCTTGCGGCAAAACTTTGAACCGTGGCCAGGTTGCATTGTTCTGACACAGAAAAAAAGAGGCATATTTATTTCATTTCATATTTATTGCTTCATTTCATTTAGTAGATTTTTATCCCACCTTTATTACTTTATAAGTAATTCATATGCAGATTACATGTGAGAAATACAGAGCAGGCCAAGGGTGGACTTAAGGATGCTTCCAGAAGGGCTATTTGACAGATGTAATTCTCTCCAGTGTCTCTCATGCCATGAATTTCTTAACTGAGGAGCCATGAAAACAACCAAAACAGCAATCACTTCTTTTGCAGCTATGAACTTCTGTGGGATGTTTTTAGGGTCAGGTTTTTTTAGTGTATTCTAAAATCTTGTCTCAGATTCAAAGGTCCTGAAAGGAGAAAGGCAACACAAGGGCTTTGCAGCTGTCCTTTCATAGCAACTGTTCAAATGTTGTGTTAGAAGACTTTACAAAGACTTTACAAATTACATTCCTCTGTTCACAACAGAATTCATTATGAAACCAGACTAGAAATTTTGGGACTTCAAAATTTAGAACTCCGCCGCCTTCGATCTGACCTAAGTGTAGCTCACAAAATTATCCGCCTCAATGTCCTACCCGTTAACGACTATTTCAGCTTCAACCGCAATAATATACGAGCTCATAATAGATACAAACTTAATGTAAACCGCTCCAGACTTGATTGCAAAAAATTCGACTTCAACAACAGAGTTGTCAACGCCTGGAACACTTTACCTGACTCAGTAGTTTCTCCCCCAAACCCCAAAAACTTCAACCTCTTATTATCTACCATTGACCTCACCCCATTCCTAAGAGGTCAGTAAGGGGCGTGCATAAGCGCACAATCGTGCCTACCGTTCCTGTCCTAATGTACCCATATATTCATACCTCTTCTACTCTTATTCATGCTTGTAATATTATATATATATATTCAATCATGTTTTACTGTTTGTACTTTGCTTATATTCATTTATGCTTGACAAAATAAACAAATACAAATGCATCACTTTATCACACAATGGAGATTAATTAGAGCCAAATTGACTTTTTTTTTTACATCCTTGTAACTGCTATCTGTGAGTGAGTGAGTGAGAAGGGATGAAACTAACCGAGTTCTCTCTCTTTCTCTCTTGCAACTTTGCAGGAAAAAGTGTTGGCAAAGTGAAAAGCTGCTGGCTGGTTTTACTCTGCCTAAAAGAAGGGGAATAAGATGCAGGGTTTTTGCTGCACCAGGGTCAAATTTCCCTGCAACCCCTTTGTTCCTGAGGCCTAACTGTGTGCATTGTCTATGCCAGGGGTCAGCAACCTGCGGCTCTGGAGCCGCATGTGGCTCTTTCATCCCTCTGCTGCGGCTCCCTGTCACTCAAAATATGCGTCACAACTGCCAATGTGCGACACCCACCAACGCACAATTTATTAAGCTTTTCGACCCCCGGTAGGCCAACCATGGATAAATCCAAGAAAAGAAAAGTTTCAGAAGAAAACAGAATCTTTAATTCAACTATATATGCTAGTTTTTTGACTGCTCAGGAAATAGTCAGGCACGGGAAGAGTTTTGTGGCTCCCGGTGTTTTCTTTTCTGTGGGAAACGGGTCCAAATGGCTCTCTGAGTGTTTAAAGTTGCTGACCCCTGGTCTATACAGATAGTTCTCGACTTAGGACAGATTGTTTAGTGACCATTCAAAGTTACAACGGCGCTGAAAAATATGACTTGTGATCATTTTTCATAGTTGCAACAGTTGCAACATCCATTCCACATGATAATGTGATCAAAATTCAGATACTTGGCAACTGGTTCATATTTATGATTTTATTTATGACAGTTGCAGTGTCCTGGAGTCATGTGATCCCCTTTTGCAACCTTCTGACAAGCAAAGCCTATGGGGAAGCCAGATTCATTTAACCACCATGTTACTAACTTATCAAATGCAGTGATTCACTTAACTGTGGTAAGGAAAGTCGTAAAATGGGGCAAAACTCATATAACAAGTCTCTCACTTAACAAGAGAAATTTGGGGCTCAATTGTGGTCGTAAGTCAAGGATTACCTATAACAGGGCTTACCATCCTTCACTACTTTAAGGCATGTGGACTTCAACTCCATGGGGAATGGGTGGCTGAGGAATTCTGGGAGTTGAAGTCCACATGTCTTAAAGTGGCCAAGGTTGGGAAACTCTGGTTTATAAGGTATCTGTCCTGCCCTCCACTCTAGCACCAGGTCACTATCACAGCTGTGGGAAAGCAACTGGTTTCAAAATGGCTAACATGCTATACTTTCACCATCATAGATACCAATGTGTTTTCAAATGGAATAGGAGTGGTGGCTTAGCAGCTTTGCAGCTTCCCTTTAAAGCAGCGTTTTTCAATAGTATAGATTTTGTCTCCCAGTTTCCCCAGCCAGCATGAGGAATTCTGGGAACTGAAGTCCCCACATCTCAGTTGCCAAATTTAAAATAACTTTGTTTTAAAGAAATATCTCAGATTGTGTTAGAAACGACAAAGGCACATAATATGTTCTCAAAACGTAGATAGGAGTGCACCACCAGTAATTTATTTCTGCTTTCTTCCTTTTTTACAGTGGAATGTGGGAATGGATTTTTATTAATCCAGGATCTGTAGAAGCTTCAAGAAGGTGACTACCATAATAACCTTTCACATTCTCCTATTGTTCAGGTATCTCCTACCTGTTCTCTGGACTCCAAGATCTGCTAAGCTAACGTTAGTTGCAAAAATACAGCTTCAGGGTTACAGGTAGTCCTCGACTTTTGACCACAATTGGGACCAGAATTTCTGTTGCTAAACAAGGTGGTCATTAAATGAGTTGTATTCAACATTATGAGCTTTCTTGCTGCAATTTTTAGGCAAATCACTGCAGTTAAGTGAATCACATGATTTTTAAGCAAATCTGGCTTCCCCCATCAACTTTGCTTGTCAAAAGCCAGCTAGGAAGGTCGCAAATGGCAATCTTCTGCTCCAAGATGCTGCAACTGTCATAAATAGATGCTGGTTGCCAAATTTTGATCACATGACTGTGAGGATGCTGCGACAATCGTAAGAGTGAGGATTGATTGTAAGTCACTTTCTTCAGTGCCATTGTAACTTTAAACAGTCACTAAATAAATAATTATAAGTTGAGGACTACCTATAGTTCAGTTATGAAGTTTGGTTCAGGTTTCTTTGGATACATATTAGGCCAAAAATGACACATGGAGTTATTTCTGAGAAGTTTTTGACAGAAACTTGATAGAAATCTTGCCAGACTAAAGCAACTACCTGCATAACTATTAAGATATAATCTCTGTGTTACATACTGAGGTACGTAGTAAATTTGCATAGCCACCACTGATTGGCCAACTAAACAGGCGGCAGATTTGAACGCCTGTCACTGGTCAGCTGACTGCAGGGAAACCCTTAAAAGTGGCTTCCCTGCCGTTCGCCGCCAGTTCTTTTACTTGAATCTGACCTGCTAAATAAAGTGCTGAACTGTTCTACGGCTCGCCTCTCCTTTCCCGCGCACTAAACTAACACTGGCGACGAAGTTAGTGGAAGAAGACAACAGAACAAAGGCACCTTGTGGCATCCGCGGTCATCTTTAAAGCACAAACCGAACTGCTCTGGCCAGACAGAAATCGCAAGGATGGCACATCAGCAATCACTAATCTAACACTGTGAATTGCCAGGGAGGATCCAACTTCACCCTTCTCCTGCAGACCAAAGAGTTCAAGTTCCGTTATCTCTTTGCTCTCTGGGAAAAAGCTCTCCCTCCTGCACCTCTGGATTACATTCTACCATAATACTGTTGTGGTAGAACAGTATTGTGGTAAAAAGATGAATCAATGAATCAATCAGAATAGAGCTGGAAGGGACCTTAGAGGTGTTCTAGTCCAACCCCCTGCTCAAACAGGAGATCCTATACCAGTGATGGCGAACCTTTTTTTCCTCGGGTGCCAAAATAGTGTGTGTGCGCGCTATCACACGCATGTGCGTGCCCACACCCATAATTCAAAGGCCCCCACTCGCCCCACCCCCCCTGTGCATGCATGCACGACCCCCCACTCCCCTGTTTCCCGACTTCCAGTGGGCCCGGTAGGCCCATTTTTCGCCCTCCCCGGGCTCCAGAGGCTTTCTTGGAGCTTGGGGAGGGCGAAAACGCTCCCCCCGCCACCCTGGAGGCCCTCTAGAGGCCGAAATCACCCTCCCAGAGCCTCAGCGCGAGCCAAAAATCAGCTGGCGGGCACGCACATGCGCGCTGGAGCTGAGCTAGGGCAACGGTTTGTGTGCCGGCAGATATGGCTCCGCGTGCCACCTGTGGCACCCGTGCCATAGGTTCGCCATCACTGCCCTATACTATTTCAGATAGATGGCTGTCCAGTCTTTTCTTAAAAACCTCCAGTGATGAAGCACCTACAAGTTCTGAAGGCAAACTGTTCCACTGGTTACCGTAATTGTCCTCACTGTTAGGAAGTTTCTCCTTAATTCCAGGTTGCTTCTCTCCTTGATTAGTTTCCATTCATTGTTTTTTGTCCTGCCTTCTGGTGCTTTGGAAAATAAGCTGACCCACTCTTCTTTGTAGCAGCCCCTCAAATACTGGAATACTGCTATCATGTTACCCCTCATCCTTCTTTTCTTTAGACTGGCCACACCCAATTCCTGCAACCGTTCTTCATATGTTCATATGTTCAAAAAGATGTTCAGCTACATCTTTTTTTAAAAGATGCCATGCTGCTATTGGAATACATAATTGCTGAAAAGACTTCTGTTGTGTATTTGTTCTCGTGTTTATAATAACTGCATAATTTTATAATTTAAAGCTATGAATAGGTTATTAACATTGTGTTTTCCTGTTTTGAGATCTCTTTATGAGGATCAAAAAGTACCGGTAGTACATAAATATCTGATTGAATATATAGTATTCATAATGGGAAAAATATTAAATTGTTCCAGGGAGGCAGAAGAAAGTATATGGAAAACAAAATTTACCTTTGCAAACAGTGGTCTGGCCATACTTCTTCCTAGCACTAACAAATTTAAGAACAAATGCAATTTCCCTCTCACGTACTTGCCACTAGTCATTGTGAGTAAATGAGGTATAGAACAAGATGTCTCACAAATAAAGCCCTGATACTTTCTGACAAGATCCTCAAGGGAGAATTCACATCCTGTTAAAGCAGATGGAACGGAAGGAATTCGTAGGGAAGGCAAGTAAACTAAAGAACTATGTGTGATCCAAGCTGAATCCAAGAAAGGCCAGGACAAAACTAAGAATGAGCTTTAATCTGAATTGGAAAATGTTAGTGTTCTTCAGTCTACAGTTCTATTAAATCTATGATGCTGCAGCAGTTCTGTTTGAAAGTAACATAAAATGGGAGCTAGCAAAGGGTTGCAAGCTCCCATTTTGTAGGGCAGACTACAAAATCTGGGTTGAATGAAAACTTCCCAGTATAGCAGACATCTATAGGGGATGCTGAATTGCAATTTCGGCCATTCATACTAACTGTTGCTGTAGTTGAGGTTTTACCTCCCTCTCCTCCTGTGGTCTATAACCTAGAAACAAACCAAAATTTTGGACTGGTGCCCTTGTGCTTTTCCATTGAGCTCTAACTCTACAGAAAACTTCCTTATGCCTGAGCTGTACAGATGGTATTATCCCAAACAAGGTGTTGGTTATCACATTTAAAGCCCTGCATGGCATGGGTCCAGGTTACTTAGCAATAGCAATAGCACTTAGACTTATATACTGCTTCATAGTGCTTTACAGCCCTCTCTAAGCGGTTTACAGAGTCAGCATATTGCCCCCAACAATCTGGGTCCTCATTTTACTGACCTCAGAAGGATGGAAGGCTGAGTCAACCTTGAGCCGGTGAAATTTGAACAGCTGAACTGCTGAACTAGCAGTCAGCTGAGTAGGTTGCAGTGCTGCTTTTAACCACTGCGCCACCTCGGCTCCTTGAGGAACCAGCTCATCCCAATGGGACTGGCTCATCGTACTGCGAGAGAATTTCAACTGGCAGGGCCCAGGTGAAGGGCCTTCTCTGCCATGGCTCCTAAATATTTTACTCCCTGAGATCTTTGCTGATAGGAGGATTGAAGTTCGCACAGTGTCTCTATCAGTGCTGCCATCATTTCTGGCTCTTTGCTGAGGCCCAGATAAGCTGTTTGCATCATCTTTGCTTCCAAAAAGAGCATATTTTTCAAGCTCTTCTTGGTCACCTCCTATAATGGGCAGTAGGAATAACCCCAAGGAATAGGAGAAACAACTGCAACTGAGACGTTTGTCAGATAAAAGAAAATTTGGGTCTAAATTTCAAATTTAGAAACAAAATTTGAGGAGGCATCTTAGATTTGACCCTCCCTAGTTCTCACAAAGATAAAGAGAAGGAGGAGGGAAGCATATTCAGACATGCAAGATTCTTTTACTTATGCTGTAACCTTATAATAAAAGTAGTACCAGTATTCACAACTTTGCTTTCTTAGTCTGCTCTACATCAAAGAGTTGAGTAACTGTCCTGAATAAAATAAAAGTTGTAGAATTATAGTTTATAAACTTTTATGTATCTACTAAAGCCTGAAGCAATGCCCAAGTCTCCATCGTTGTCCTAAATTCTCTACAGATAGTCTTCGGGTTACAACTACTTGTTCAGCAAACATTCAAAATTAGAAAGGTGCTGAATGAGGGGGACTTCCACACTTCCTTGTGGCTGTCCCAGTGTCCCCACAGTCACATGATCACAATTTGGGTACTTGGCAACCAGCTCACAATTACTGTGGCTTCCCACCGTCATGTTATCACTATTTGCAACCTTCTTTGCTGGCTTCTCACAAGCAAAGTCAATGAGGAAGCTGCCAGGAGGTTGCAAGGCATTCCTGCTCCTGTCACTTTTTTTGTCTGCCTGCCTGCACTCTGTAAAGCCCACCTGTGGCACCCTCCTGCCTTCACTCCATAGGATCTGCCCATAGCACCTGTCTGCTCCTGTGCACCATAGCACTCACCTGTGGCACCCACCTGCTGGCCCATTGCTTTCACCTACCAGCGGGCTTGCCTAGGACACTTGCTTTTGCCCATATTACGGTCACGTGAAATACTTGCTTAACAACCGGTGGTCTTGGGGTTATGACAGCAGCCAGGTCTGCCAGGATTGCCACGCGATGTGGTCACGTGACTTTTGAGTTTTCCGACCACATTGCTTAGTGATGGGAAATCCAGTCCCAATTGCCATCATGGGCTGAGGATTACCTATCTCTTTAACCCTGCTCATCAAGCCATGCCAAGCAGAAATCCATACATAATGGTCAAGAGCATCTCTGGGTTTTCAGCAGCAAGAATCTCCTCTCTCCATATTACAAGGAGAAAAGAGAAATAACATAACTACGGTACCATTTGGTCCCTTTCCCTGGGCTCTGGCACCTGGCCTGGTGCCATGCAGGAAGAGGAATGAACAGACTTGGCCATTTCGCTCTTGCTCTTTTCTTCTGCTGAAAGTAAACAGCAAAACCATCAGTGCATCGTTTTCCTTGCAGGACCTGAAGTTCTGGAGTCAGGAGGAAGGGCCAGGCAAGAATTTCCTCCAATGGGAATTAAAGCTACAGCACCTCAACAGCATTTTGCTCCCAGACAATTTAGCTTTGCATTGGTTTCAACTTGATGACAATTTTACTACAGTAGAAATAAATCAACTCAGTTCACCAACGCAGCTGACCTTTGGCCCTCTATGTAGCATTTGGACTCTGAAGCATCAGCATAGTCCTACTATGTTCTCATAATATATTCCTTCTCAAGCAGTCAAATCCATTTTCTTCCAGGTAAGCTGTGGTGTAGCGCAAGTTAAGATTCACAGTTAAAATTCATTCCTCAGATTTACCATGCTGGAGTTACACCAGTTCACAGGAATAATTGCCTCACCCCTTCGTTCCAGCATCTGAACACAGAGCTCTCTGCAGATTTCACAGGTAACCTCGTCAACAAATCTGGGCTTATTATTTGCATGTGTTTATTAAAGTTATATCCCACCTTTCTACCAGGAGCTCAAGGGGCTTTTATGAAGTTCCCACTTCATTTTGTTCTCGTAACTACACTGAGGCTGGTGTGGCAGAACCTTCTACTCACAATCCCTCCAAAACTACCTAGCCTGATTTTTCCTGCTTATATACGTAAGCAGCATGGAAGAAGCTCTTGCTTTACTTTGGTTCACAGCTCTGAGATTCAAACATCACATTACTTGTGTTAGGTTCTCATACTGAAGAGGCAGGAGGCGAGTGAGTGGTTTCAGCTCTTTATTAGGTCATGGTGGGAACAACAGCAAAGACCCACAGCTACAGCTAGGGTTTAAATAGGATAGCCCTGGCTTGGACCAGGGCCAATCAGGAGCAACCTGTTGATGACAATAAACTGGACCAGATTGGGAACTTTCCAGCTAAGATGTAAATGTAGGGAAATAACAACTTGCCCTCTTCCTTTCTCTAGCTTCAATAACCAAAGACATCAATATTATAACCATGGTTGAACTCAAGAGAAGAAGCCCATGGCTGCTAAATGGCGCAGTGATGCCAGTTTTCAATGGGAATTGACATGCAAGAAGATAATACCTTGAAGGCAGGCAGCTGAATTATGCACTTTATGGTTTGCAATACAGCAAGACAAATGCAAATTTGTTACTCCAGTTCAGGATCAGGTACTAATTATGATTTGTGCAACTTACTGGTTGGCAGAAAGAAGCACCAAGTGGCTTAATATTCTGAGATCATCAGGAATGAAGCTAATCACACACACTTCCAAATGTTTTGGAGATATTTGGATAGTAGTCATGGTGCTGGTTTAAGCGCCAGTGTTGTAATGACACCAAAGACCACAACTGATTTCAAGCTCACATGCAATCCTCATGTGAAAATGGTCCATGGTGTTATTTTTGTCTACAGTCGGCCTTGGCTGCCTGATTCATGCTGGCTGTGCAGAGCAGAAGTTCTTGGTGTTCATTCCTGTTTCATTCTTTCAAACGATTCTCCTTTGCAGAACAGAATCCAGGCTTTGTCTGGTGCTGCTCACATTTGGATCTCTCTAGGAGGAAACTAAAGCCGATATCTCCTATTTCCCACTGAGCTTCTAGCCAGCGTCACGGGGCTGTCTCTTGTGAGCTCGCTTCAGCAGTGCAGAGGTCTCCTTATCAAACTGGCTTTCAGCCAGAATGCTTATTCCCCTCACACCAGTCCCAACACAAACATGTTGACTGCACATTTCCCAGCATTGTGTGGCTGGAAATCTTGATTTCACAGCAAAACTAAATTCCTTCTTCTTGGAAGCCTGTGCACCACTCCGGAGATTTCCCTGCAGGCTTCCTTCCAAGACTGAAGTAGCAGAACTTCGTTCTTTCCCACCCCCTGGCTTTGATTTCCTCTGCCAAAAGAAGACACAAGAACACAGATCGTAGCTACACATTGCGCTTCTTGGGGCTAATTGTTGCTAAAGTATAGTCTTAATTTTTTTTTTTATTATACACATCAGTTGCTGGCCTTCCTGACCACTGAGTCATGCATACATAATTAATAGAATTAGGTATTACAAGCTGGCTTTTAGCTTAGATGGCTTTCAAAAATTATTCTGTGCATTATGTTATGGATGGTCTACCATTTTCTTGTAAGCAACTGAGTCAAAACTGGGCTACAAGAGATAGACTAGTGATGGCGAACCTTTTTTTGCTCAGGTGCCAAAAGAGTGCGCACATGCGCAATACCGCACACATGTGCCCATACCCATAATGCAATGCCCCCATCCGCATGCGCGCACAACCCCACACTGGCCCCCGTGCATGTGCACAGGGCTCACTGAAGCCTCTAGAGCCTGTGGATGGCAAAAAACAGACCCAACGGCTCAACCGGAAGTTCGGAAAACGAACTTCCGGTTGGGCAGTTGGGCTGTTTTTCACCATCCCCAGGCTTCAGGAGGCTTTCCTGAAGCCTCGGGAAAGCGAAAACGACCTCCACCTGCCCTCTGGAAGGCCAAAAATCAGCTGGCCAGCACGTTGGAGCTGACATAGGGCAACGTCTCACGTGCCCTCAGATATGGCTCCACGTGCCACCTGTGGCATGCGTTCCATAGGTTCGCCATCACGGAGATAGACCATCATGCCCAAGGAAATTATGAGATCTGAAGTACATGCACCCTTTAAGAAATCCTCAGGAAGCCTTTCCTTTGAAAAACTGTTAAATGACTCTGAACTTCCTTAGCAGCCACAAAGTGCCTGTAGCAACATCTTCTCACTTCCTCAGATGTCCAATATAAGGTATATGATGTGATAGATAGGATTTTAGATTTTAGATTTATTATTAGAGTTGGAAGGGACCTTGTAGGTCATCTAGTCCAACCCCCTGCTCAAGCAGGAGTTCCTACACCATTTGAGACAGATGGCAGTCCAGTCTCTCCTTGAAGGTCGCAAGTGTTGGGGCTCTCACGACCTCTGCTGGCAAGCTGGCAAGCTGGCAAGGATAGCTGTGGCTCGTGTATTTGGCATGTAGAAACTTCCTCAACTCATATCTAACATCTTGAGAAGGTCTAAGGAAAGATTCCTACCTGAAATCCTTGAGAGATTCAGACAATCAGTGTGGTTGCTACTGAGTTAGCTGGACTGATTATCTGATTTATATCATTGGTCAGGATAAGTGAGGTTTTTATGCTTGTGTTTGTGTTCCTTGCTACCCATTGGTAGAACACCAATACAGCTAAAGCTCTCTTACTTAAATGTTCTGGGTAGGAGGTGGACAGTGTCGCAGGGATAGAAATAAGTTGCCAGGGCATCATTTGTGCCATGTTTACATGCAAGTCAGTAAAAGTAAACCACAGTCGTCTTGCAAATACAGGAAGTTCTCGACTTAACAACAGTTCATTTAGCAACTATTCAAAGTTACACATGGAATCTGAGAAGAGAGAGTAAGGCTGACTATGCGCACACCTCCCTCACTTTAATCCAATTCACGCGCACGTCTTGACATCCCCCCCCCCCAAGACCTGTGAAAAGTCCTGTGGCGATGGGCAAGCGACAAAGCAGCTGGTGTGGATACACTGGGAGCTGTAGCTGCGGACCTGCACACAGGCGACTCAGGTCTGTGATAGATGTTAAGGTCCTCTTCGAATACGATGGACAAACATCATCATTCAAAGTTACAATGGCACTGAAAAATGTGACTTATGGCCATTTTTCACACTTATGACCATTGCAGCATCCCCATGTTCACGTGATTTACATTCAGATATTTGACAATTGATTCATATTTATGACAGTCCCACAGTCATGTGATCCCCTTTTGCAACTTTCTGACAAGCAAAGTCAATGGGGAAGCCAGATTCACTTGTTTATTTATTTATTGTTCAATCTTATAGGCCACCCAACTCCCACGGGACTCTGGGCGGCGTACAACATGAGAAATGAACGATCAATTAAAACAATAATAAGAAAAGTTAAAAATACATATAAAAATTAAAAATATTTACCATCATTCATACACGGGGAGATCATATATCAGTGATGGCGAACCTATGGCACGCATGCCACAGGTGGCACGCGGAGCCATATCTGCCGGCACGTGAGCTGTTACCCTAGCTCAGCTCCAGCGTGCATGTGTGCGCTGGCCAGCTGATTTTTGGCTCAGGTGGAGGCTCTGGGAGAGCATTTTAGGCTTCCGGGGGGCCTCCAGAGGGCCTCTGGGGGTCAGGGGGGCATTTTTGCCCTCCCCAGGCTCCAGGGAAACCTCTGGAGCCTGGGAAGGGCGAAAAACGGCCCTACTGGGCCCACCGGAAGTTGGGAAATGGGCCATTTCCAGCCTCCAGAGGACCTCTGCGGGGGCGGGGGAGGCCATTTTTGCCCTCCCCGGGCATTGAATTATGGGTATGGGCACTCGCATGTGTGTGATAGCGCGCGCACACGCGCTTTCGGCACCCAAGGGAAAAAAGGTTCGCCATCACTGCCATATATAATCTCACTGGTCTCTATTCCCACGCCTGCCGGAAGGGCCATGTTTTAACGGCCATGTTTAATTTAACAACCATGTGACTAACTTAACCACTGCAGTGATTCACTTAACAAATGTGGCAAGAAAAGTCATAAAATGAGACAAAACTCACTTAACAAATGTCTCACTTAGCCACATAAATTTTGGACTCGTGTGATTGTAACTTGAGGACTTCCTGTATTTTGCTTCATAAACCACATCATGTATGTGAATCTAATGGAAGATGCAATTCAAAGTACTTGGGAGGCACCTTCCTGCCTACATCTGAACAGGATCAAGCTAACATTAAAAAAATAAAATTTAAGTAAATTTGCCAACACGCAAACCAAATAGCTAGCTGCTATGGCCTAGAGGTGGAGCTCTTGCCTCACAATCAGGAGGTTGTGAGTTCAATCCTAAGTTAAGGTGACCAGACGTCCCGATTTTGGCGGGACAGCCACGCTTTTTAATGATTTGTCCCGCGTCCCGCTGCGTTTCTAAAAAGTCCCGATTTTTTGAAAGAATGCACGACTAGGGCATTCTTTCAAAAAATCAGCCTGAAAGGGGGGCGTGCGAGACTGGGGGGAGTTAAAAAAACCCACAACTGCAGCGCAGACGTTTAGTCCAAGGTCCCTTCCAGCTCTATTCGGATTGAAGTCGTCAGCCGCTGCGTCTCCCCTTGCTCCTCCTCAAGGAAGCTGCAGCTCTTTTAGGGTGCTGGCAGGAAGCCTGCCTCCCAGAAGATGCAGGAGCACCTTCGGTTTTGTCTTGTTTCTTCTGAACGGCCCAGGGACGTGAACGCTAGTCAGAGGATTTCTCTCCCTCTTTTTCTGTTATTTTGCCGTCAGCCTCTGCAACTCCGGTAATTAACTGAATACACATTTCTGCCCTTTCAGCCAGTTTAGCTCTGCCTATAACCTCGCAGTTGCACCTTTCCTTCCTGCTCCTCACAGCCCCGAGCAGAACAATTTCCTCTGTGTGTGTGTGTGTGTGTGTGTGTGTGTGTGTGTTCTGTGTTAATATTTCTCGTTCCTTCAAATGAGCTCGTTTTTGACTCAAATGACTGGAAGACGCAACAGAGAGCCCTGCTAAGCTAAGCTAAGATTTGGCTTGGGGCAGGGTGGAGGGAAGAAAAAAGTGTGTTGCATGAAGGCTTTCTTCACCCCACCTTCAAATTTTTGTAGTCAATTACCCAAGCAAAGTTTTCATGAGTGTGATTTTCAAGGCTTTTTTATTTGAAACAATGAATCGGTCAAAGGAAAATACCAAGAGAGTGTCCCTTTTAAAAGTATGCTGTAAAAATAAAAGGACTGTAAACACATTTGCAAATGCTAAAGAAATAGCACATTGAAGTCATCCTCACTTCAGACGATGAGTTCATTTCTGTCTTCTCTATCTACTTCCTTCAATCTTGCCAAGCAGGGTAGCTATTTTTTCTAGTACACACAGTTTTGTCACATGTCCAAAATATGAACTTTTGCAGCTGATAATTACAGAACCAGGATTGGTTCTTTAATTCTTCTTGCAGCACATGTGACATGTTGCTTTCTCTATTGGTTACATTATATTTTTGATCTTGTGTCCTTTGCCTTTTCTGAAACGCTCCTGTTAGGTTGAAAATTTAAAGGTTTGGTTCATTCTTCTAAAAAAAAATCAGCATAGTCTATAAAAACAGTTTTCATTGTTTTTATATCAAATACATTTATTGTAATACTGTTAATTTGGGATGATTCTGATTTCACTGAGTTAAACTGGGACAATGTATGGTTTTGCTTTGCTTTGCATATAAGAGAAGTAGGATTACTCATTGATATAAATGTTTATACAGGCTAGACGTATTTTGTTTAATAAATTAATTTGATAGGTGCAAATAGGTGCCAATTGAAAAAGTAATCAAACTTAATAGATTGAAATTAATATTTAATATTTCTGATTTTGAATATTTTTAAAGTTTGCATCAATCAAACTTGGCTAATATTGCACAATCACAGAATAATTGTTTGCAGGTAAAAGGGACTTAATGTTTTCTAACCATCCAATATTGTATATCATGGGTGTCAAACTCGCGGCCTCACATTGCCATCACATGACATTTCATGATGTTTTTCCCATTAACGGAGCTGGGGTGGGTATGGCTTGCATGTGACACATCCAGCCCACGGGCCACCAGTTTGACACCTCTGTGTATATTGTCTTAATTTTTTCATTATGCATATTTTACTGTTTAGAAGGTATTTAAGAAATAAAATATTTTGCAATGCAAATTGAAAATGTTCTTATGGGAATGTATTAATTTGGATATATTATGTGATATCAAGTTGAATAGTGAACCTAAGCAACCACATAGAAGTTTTTCCCACATTGTGTAAAGAAAAGTTATGGAAAGCTTCCACTTCAAAATTTTATCTCTGTTCTTCATTTTAATTAAAATAGTTATATTCAGACTATAGTGATTTATATACAAGTGTTGTGGGATACTAAAAAAAAGGCATGCCCACAATGTTTGTAATAAGATGCAATGTTACGAATATCAAAAGGTGTAGAAGACAGTGTAAACATAGATTTTTCTAAAATAAAAGTTTTGTAAAGAATTTTATTCTTATTTCATTCTATTTAGGTTTCACTCTTTATTTAAACAACAGTTTATTTTTGTGTCACCTTGTGTCACTGTGCTCTACCTTACCCCACTCAGCCCAGTTCTGTTCCTCACTATCTTGTAGTTTAGTTGTGTCTGATCACTGGTTGGATGCTGTAATCATTTTGGTAAAGGCCAGCATATTAACAATAAACCTTAAAAAGATACTCTGGATTAGTAGTTCCCAGACCTAATAATATGGCAAGGATGTGGGTGACTGACTTCAGTGGTTTCTATTTCAGGTAAGGTAATAACTGATATACCAGCCAAAGCTGAATAAAGAACACCTAACATGGGTCTTTGCCTACTCCTCTAACAGATGTGAGTCCAGGACTTCAGATTGGCAGCCTGCTGTATCTGAGGAAACACAACCCCTATCAAGGGTCAAATATTGTGTAGACTGAGATACTATAGTCCTGGAGTCAGTAACTTCTGAATTAACAGCTACTCCATCTTACTTTGATTTCTTCCTGTTCCGATCTTGATCAGGTGGAACATCTACTGCATTTTCCATAAAATGAAAGAGAACCAATTGAATAAATTTCTCCCAAAATATATCTTAGTGGCCTTATGTGATGTGTTCAGTGGTATACTGAAAGGCTCCCTTTTAGGATTAACACTGTTCAATTTCATTATAAATAGATTAGATAAGAGGTGAAAAATACATTTACAGATGATACAAACTTGAAGAAGGATAGCAGGCATCTAGGAGAAAAATATAGGTAGCCCTTAACTTACAACCAGAATTGAGCCCAAAATTTATGTTGCTACACACTATGAAAGAGGTGTAACATTCAAGTGAGACAGACTAGAGCCATGAGGAACAGAAAGGGGATTAGTAAACACACACATATACGCACAGAGAGACAGAGAGAGAGAGAGAAAGAAAGAAAGAAAGAAAGAAAGAAAGAAAGAAAGAAAGAAAGAAAGAAAGAAAGAAAGAAAGAAAGAAAGAAGACAGACAGACAGACAGACAGACAGACAGACAGACAGACAGACAGACAGAAAGAAAGAAAGAAAGAAAGAAAGAAAGAAAGAAAGAAAGAAAGAAAGAAAGAAAGAGAAAGAGAGAGAGAGAGAAAGAGAGATGTTAGGAAAGAAGAAAGATGAAAGAAAGAAAGGAAGGAAGGAAGGAAGAAGAAAGAAGACAGAAAGAAAGAAAAGTTAGGAAGGAAGGAAGGAAGGAAGGAAGGAAGGAAGGAAGGAAGGAAGAAAGAAAGAAAGAAAGAAAGAAAGAAAGAAAGAAAGAAAGAAAGAAAGAAAGAAAGAAAGAAAGAAAGAAAGAAAGAAAGAAAGTTGTATGGCCGCCCTGAGTCCTACGGGAGTGGGGCGGCATACAAAAACGACCAAAAATAAATAAATAAATAATTTTTAATCAGGAACCCACCCCGGTCAATGGTGTCCCTCTTTATCAATGTTAAAATCTGGTCACCTTATCCTAAGTAGAGGCAGATGCAGGGTCTCCTGCTTGGGCAGGGGGTTGGATTAGATGACCTGCAAGGTCCCTTCCAACTCTTAATCTGTTAACTCATCTGTAGAATCTCTGTTCACTCCAAAGCAGGAAGCCATTCGAGGGAGCCCCTGTTTCCCCCCACCACTGTAGCCCAGGCCTGTGTAGTATTCAAGGAGCGCCCCCCTGCCCCCTGGCCTCTTACTTAGCAACATAAATTCTGGGCCCAATTGTGGTCCTATGTCGAGGACTACCTGTAACCTGGTGTATTTTTTTTCTTCTTCTCTCAGCATTTTTCCAAGTAGTGAAAAACCTCCCCCCCTCCTTTGAAATTCACAATGTTACAGGCATTGTTACAAAATCTGCAGCCTCCACCCATAAGAGATCTACAGCACATAGCAACAGCTATGGTTTTCCTATTCCCCTCCCCCACCGTGCTCTTGTGCTGACCTTCCAGATGTCATTTCCGTTTGGAAACAGAGCCGTGCAGCATCTGCAGAGAAGTTTTACGTACTGTGAGATGGGTGGGTATCTGCAAGTGGAGAACCGGCAGCGAGTTATTTCATTTTATTTTTGTGAAGGTGGGGGGGCCTAAAGGAACTTTTTGTTAAAGTACAAAGGAAGGGCCCTCAAGCAGGCACACTAAACTACTGGATAGCTTAGAAGAAATTAGGGCAATCACTGACTGGTTAACGATGATCAGGAACTGTAGAACTGCCCGTGATTATAGCATAGGAATCGAACACGGATTTTTTTAAAAGATAAAGATAACTTGGAAATACCAATAAAGGAGAATATTTGTAGCTCAGGGTTGAAATGAGGGGTCCGTGGTGCCCTCTGAGCTTGCTTGTTTTCTTGCAGACATTTCATTACCCTAACTACCGTAGTTAACATCACCAGTGCTAGTTTTAGTACTAGTACTGATACTAGCACTGATACCATATTAGCACTGATTATGTTACCTAGTTTGGGTATTGAAGCGTCTGCAAGAAAACAACCAAGCTCAGAGAGCACCAAGGACCCCTATAACTTGGAAGTATTCCAAAACCATGATGTAGCATCAGAGTCCTACCTGTTAATGTCCTACCTGTTAACGACTATTTCAGCTTCAACCGCAATAATACACGAGCTCACAATAGATACAAACTTAATGTAAACCGCTCCAGACTTGATTGCAAAAAATTCGACTTCAACAACAGAGTGATTAATGTCTGGAACACTTTACCTGACTCAGTAGTTTCTTCCCCTAACCCCAAAAACTTCAACCTCGGATTATCTACCATCGACCTCACCCCATTCCTAAGAGGTCGGTAAGGGGCGTGCATAAGCGCACAATCGTGCCTACCGTTCCTGTCCTAATGTACCCATATATTCATACCTCTTTTACTCTTATTCATGCTTGTACTATTACATATATATTCAATCATGTTTTACTGTTTATACTTTGCTTATAATCATATATGCTTGACAAATAAACAAATACAAATTAAAAAAAAAGAGTAGAAGAGGGGAGACCGAGGTTTTGATCCATAGAAGCCCACTGGGTGACTTTGAGTCAGACCCTCTCGCTCAGCCCAGTCCGTTTCATAGGGTTGTTGTGAGAAAGACAGAAAGGAGTGTTAGGTGTGCTGCTTTGAGCTCCCGAAGCAACAACAAGAACAATGCACATTCCAAGTTCTTGAGAAACCGATGGTTGTGCAGTCTAGAAAGTTATGAGTGTGCTAATCCAGCATATTTGAGGAGCATAAGTTGGGGAAGGCTGTGACATAGTGTATAGGCATGGTAGTATGGCATCCATTTATATGCCAGTGAAGCAATCAACAGGTCCATTCCAATAGGAAAGACCCAGAGTAATTTTACTCCACAGTGTTTCTTGGCTGGATCAGTAGCCATTAGGATATATTCCTCCTCATCCCTTAGATTTCATTTTAATGTGGATTTTTTAAAAACAAACAAACAGTATCTTGTTGTTCAGAGTCACAAGCCAACTTTAAATTCATTACATTCAATTAGTAAGTTTTAAATAAAGAGAGGGGACTCATTTACATTTGTTTAGCAGGACAAATCATGCATGTGATTTGTCCTGCTAAATCATGTCCCTCAAGGCAGTGTTCTAGGACCAACACTCTTCATACTCTACATAAACGATCTTTGTGATCATATTATAAGCAACTGCGTTCTCTTTGCTGATGATGTTAAACTATTTAACACCACCGACAATGTTGCTACCCTTCAAAAAGACCTTGACCATGTAGCAGAATGGTCAAACAACTGGCAACTTCAAATCTCAACCAACAAATGCTCTGTCTTACACATTGGCAAAAAAAATCAGAATACAAAATACAAACTTGGAGGAAACGAACTTGTAGATGACCCTCACTCTGTCAAAGACCTTGGAGTACTCATATCCAATGACCTAAGTGCTAGAGCCCATTGCAACAACATTGCCAAAAAGGCACTAAGAGTTGTTAATCTAATCTTGCGTAGCTTCTTCTCTGGCAACATTACATTACTAACCAGAGCATACAAAACATTTGTTAGACCAATTCTGGAATACAGCTCACCTGTCTGGAACCCGCACTGCATATCAGACATAAATACAATCGAGAGAGTCCAGAAATATTTCACAAGAAGAATCCTTCACTCCTCCACTCACAACAAAATACCTTATTCCACCAGACTTGAAATACTGGGATTAGACAATTTACAACTACGTCGCCTCCGATCTGATCTAAATGTAGTTCATAAAATCATATACCAAAATGTCCTTCCTGTTAATGACTACTTCAGCTTCAACCGTAACAATACACGAGCACGTAATAGATTCAAACTAAATGTAAAACGCTCCAAACTCGACTGCAGAAAATATGACTTCAGCAACAGAGTGATCAATGCCTGGAATGCACTACCTGACTCTGTGGTTTCTTCCCCAAACCCCAAAACCTTTAACCTTAGACTGACTACAGTCGACCTCTCCTCGTTTCTAAGAGGTCTGTAAGGGGCGTGCATAAGCGCACCAGCGTGCCTACCGTCCCTGTCCTACTGTCCAATTGTCCTCTTTTATCGTTACTTTTTACTTATGTTTATACAAATTACTACTATACATGTTTGACAAATAAATAAAATAAATAAAAAATAAATAAATGCACACACATACCAGTTTTTTTAAACAGGCTGACTAAAAACAGGTTAAAATCTTAATCTTAAATTTTTTTTTAATGTTGAAATTTAGCAAAAAACCGAAACATTTGTGTACATCTTTGTTTTAGCTTTGAAAAAAAAAGTCATTTTTGTGGACGGGTCTCTCACCTTTTCCTTTGGGTGGGTTCATGGAGAGGTAACATAACTTTGTGTTTAGCCAGCCTGCCTTACTATAGCCAATTTCATGACATATATGAAATGTGTGTGCATTTGTGTGTGTGAGAGCGCAGGCGCATCTTGGTGGGGAAGAAAACACCAGATAATTCTTGCATTTCAGGCTTATCAAACGGGCCTGAGACAGGGCCAGTTTCATGATGTGAGGAAACCCTCAAAAGCTTGCCAGCTGTTCCTTGCGAATAACAATTAACAGGAAAGGAACAAAAGTAGTTGGTAACAATGGATACCCGCTTAATTTCAGAACCCTGGAAGTCTAGACATCATGGCTGTGACCATGTAGTTATCGTCGTTCTCTTTAGCAGTGAGTTTGGAAGGGTGAGGGCTTAGTATGGACATAAAAGACAAAACAAAGGCAATTTCCCCACTACTCAGCAAATGTGCTAACCCTCCGCCAGCAGATAATGCCAGCAGAAAAGCTACCCATCCAATTCAGTCCCTGCTGCATCTTTCTGAGCCACAGCTGATGTGTGAGAGTGCCAGTCATTAAAGTGACTGGATTTTAGGAGATTAGTCAGCAGCAAAACATCCATCATTAGGGCACCATAGCAAGAATAGGAAAGGTCTTGCTTCAGGACTCCACCAGAGTGCTTAGACTATTTTGGTCTGGCCTTCCTCCTCCTCGTCCACCACTCCATGTAGACCTTTATCAAGGCAAAACAAAATGTGACATCAAGAAACATGGGAAGGCACCAGGGTAGAACAACTAATTCACTAGATCCTTTCGACCAGGAAAATTGGAACTACTGTAGACAGCTGTAAACCAGCCTCTCTTTTTTTCTTCCTTGAATTAGAGGAAGTGCAGTGTTTCTCAATCTCAGCTATTTTAAGATGTGTGGACTCCAGTTCCCAGAAGCTCTCCCGCCAGGAAATTCAGGTCCACCATCTTAAAGTTGCTGAGGTTGTGTTAGGCCCAAAACCAAGAATGATACACATGGTGATTCTTCCAAGCTGAGTTCCTCGTTGTTTCACAACTATAGACAAAATCTTGCCAGACTGAGGACTCTATTATCGGCATCTACAATATATTCTGCGAACTATTAGGGAGGCAGTGTCTTCACTCTCTTTCTCTGACACACAATATCTAGACTGAGTTTCCTCTTACTCCTCTGGAATGCAGCCGTACCCTCCTGGGGATCCAGCTCCTCACTACATCCATCACACATTGAGAAACTCTGGCCTAACCTGTCTCTTCTCCAGCTGTGTTTGGACTGCAATCCTCATAACTGAAGGAGATCCAGTTAGGAGAGCGAAAATGGCTTAGAAAAAAGATCCCTTTCCCCCTTTCTTTACTCTGAACTCTCCCAGAAATCCTGAACATTGTACATTGCTTAAGAATTGCCATATTTGCGTGCCTTCTCATTTTCCTGAGAAATATGAAAAGTAGCTTTCAGAGAAAATATATCAGATATGCAATCAGATTATAACAGCATATTTATTAGCATTTTTTGGATCTGCATTTTTCTTTCTAAATAAATCAATGAGCTTTAGTAGTTGTGATGTTTAGAACTCTATAAACTTTTTAGTGTATTTATTACTGTTCATCACAACAAATCCTAGGAAACCAATCTTTGCTCTTGTTTATCCTTCTTCTCCTCCTGCCTTGCCGGAGCAGAATATCTGTAATATCCGCCTGATGTTTTTGTGAGAAGGTGGTCATGCTTAAAAACATAAGCAAGAAACATCATTCTGGGATGTCAAGGTACAGTCGGACAATTGTGCACTGCATAATGGCACCATCTAGTGGAAACAGCCACCACAGAACCGGCTGATCTTGTCTGGGCCAGGCCTTCTACTGCTCCACGAAATTTTAGGAATGAAAACTCAAGAACCAAGTTTTGCTTTTTGCCTTACAGAGAGGGTTTGCACCTCTGACAAAAATAAATTTTTCATGCAACTCCACTGTGACTGAACTGCTTGAATAATAACTTTAAAAGCATAGTTTCTGTGACAGGCAAAAGTCCATTTGTGCTTAAGCTAATTTAATTTATAATCAATATTATATTGCACCCCCAAGATAAGATGAGATGATAGAAGGCATCATAGGCTACAGAAGTTGTTGGGGAGCAGTCTTAGCAGCTTGGATAGTCATTCTGTAACCATGCCCATACATATTCTCAAATTTTCAAACATGTCTCCCATCCCCCCAAAATTTAAAACTCCTCACCCTAAATTAAACTGTGGCTTATTTGTTTTTATCATTGAAGTCTTGTTTGAATTCCGCCACTACACTTATATGAAAAATGATTTATGGAGGGGATGGGTGGAAACCAGAGGTGGTATTCATCCGGTTCGCACTGGTTCGGGTGAACCGGTAATGGCAATTTGGCCTGGGTCGCTGAACCGGTAGCGACTTCTGCTGGCCACGTGCCCCTACCTGGTCGCCCACTCAGCACTCACTCGCCCAGCCAACCTGCTTGATGCTCGCTTGCCCCGCTCACCCGCTCAACGCTCGCTCGCCCCGCTCACCCGCTCAACGCTCACTCACCTTGCTTGCCCGCTCGATGCTCGCCCCACCCACCCCCACCCTATATATGTTGCCTTCGCCACGTGGCCCAGCTAATCGCCTCACCAGTTGTCTCAACGATGCCCACTCAGCTCAGCTCAGCAAAGGTAAGCAATGCATGCTGCCTGCTCGCCCTTTGCCTTGGGTTGGGGGCTGAGGACCCAGATACATGCCGTTCCCCGAGGCCCGGGAGCCGCCACCCACCTTGGCCGGGTCGGGGAATGCACGATTCCCTGGTTCCAGCCTTGCCCCGGAGCCGCTGCCCACTCACCGCCCGCTCTCTCTTAAGCATGATGCATCGCCCCATTTCCCCTCCTTCAGAGGCCCCGGCCCTTAATCTCCCTGCTTCCTGCCCCACGACCGCCTCTTTTGTCATCCCGTGGCCACGACCTTACCTTCCTCCTGCCAGGGAAGGCAAGCCAGGGCTGAGCCATCGTCATTGCTGGGCTCCCTGCCAGCCCGCATCTTCTCACCCCCCTTGTCGCAAGATGCCTGCAGCCGCCACATTTTTTCCCCAGTGCGGTGGCTGGAATCCAGCCACACTGAAAAAAAGATACGGTGGCTGCAGGCTTCTTGCAGTGAAAATTACCTCTGCTCCACTTCTCCAACGCACCGCCGCCCTGTTCTATGCGCCGGCCGTGGAGGCACATCCCATTGCCTGCTACACCGCTCTGCTCGGACTTGCCTGGGCGCAGCGGCAGCAGGCAGCCGCGTCTTTTTTTTCAGTTCAAGAAGCCTCCCAGCAGCTGCCTCTTTGCCAGCTGGAACTGAGCCGGCATTGGCGACTGGCTGAAGGCTTCGAGTGTCAAAAACTACCGGAGGTCTCAAACGTGCCAAAAAAGCCGCTACAATGCCGTCTGCAGCGGCTTTTTTGGCATGTTCGAGATCTCCAGTAGTTTTCGGCGGCCTCCTCTGGGAGGCTTCTGGCAGTCACACCGAAAAAGAGAGCTTGCCTAATGCCTTCCCCGCTGCCACCAGTCACCGCAAGGGGAAGGTAAGCCCAATGAAAGAGGAAGTTGTGGGGGAGGAAGTGGGGCTAGGGCCGGGGCCTGTGAAGGAGGGGAAACAGGGCGACCCGTGTGATTGGCAAAGGGAGAGCGGGCATTATTTTCAGCAAGGCATGAGGTGCTTTAAACATTATTTGGACAAAACACACCAAGCCCATGCACAAACAAGAGTTTATACTAGTCAGTTTAAATGTCAAGAACCACAAGTCTTACATTTGCATTAGCTACTATATGAATTATTCCATGTTTTGTCAACTAAATCTCAAAGTTCTCTGCTTATAGTTCATCTATGGGTAAAATATGTCTGTAATGCCATGGCAACATAGAGTGAGTAACTGCAGAAATTTCCAGTTATCTACAACTTTCACATTGATAAAATCAGTGGTTTTTAAGATTGAGGCCTTTTCCTAAATAATTGTTACAAAGTATGAAAGTAAACATTTTTATCACATTTGGGCGTTTGTTAACTATGCTAACTCAGTGTTAAGCATAATAACACCATTGCAATTGTATTGCTCTTTTATTCCATTCATCCCTTATAATACATAATGAAGAATCACACAGTTGGCTCTTGTTCCCCTTTTAATTATCTTGATTTAACTAGATAGGATGATTACTTTTTCATCTTGGGACATTACATGGTGGATGACCTTGTTTATAAATGAATTGAAAAAAACGCAATCCCTGGTGTTACTTGTTCATTTGGACTTCCTTTATATACATTTCATTTCAAAAGCAATGATGATCCGCCAACATCAGTGTGTTTCTGAAGTTCGTGTTGAGCAAACAAAATATCTTTATTTTATTCTTATTTTCAACTGTTTTTACAATATTTATAGATAGCTTTTATTTTTTTATGTCTATTTGTATTCAACCCAGAATCACTCTGTAAGGGAAATGGGTGGTCTCTAAATATGATGTATAAAGAGTAGAGTAGAGTAGAGTAGAGTAGAACAGAGTAGAACAGCATGGCACAGCAGAGAACAGAACAGAACAGAACATAATAATAGAGTTGGAAGGGACCTTGGGGATCTTCTAATCCAATCCGCTGCTGAAGCAGGATACCTTATGCCATTTCAGATAAATGGCTATCCAATCTCTTCTTGAAAATCTCCAGTAATGAACAACTTTTGAAGGGAAGCCATTCCACTGATTAATCGTTCTCACTATCAGGAAATTTCTCCTTAGTTCTAGTTTGGATAAATTAATTAGGATTGCATGATATGGCTTGTGAATTGCACTGCTTGCTGGTTAGCTTCTGAGTGTTCATTGCAGTGGTGGGATTCAAATTTTTTTTACTACTGGTTCTGGTGGTGTGGCTTGGTGGGTGTGGCTTGGTGGGCATGGCAGGGGGCTGCTACTGCAAAATCTCCATTCCCTCCCCACTCCAGGGGAAGGTTACTGCAAAATCCCCATTTCCTCCCGATCTGCTGGGACTCGGGAGGCAGAGAATAGATGGGGGCGGGGCCAGTCAGAGGTGGTATTTACCGGTTCTCTGAACTATTCAAAATTTCCGCTACCGGTTCTCTGGACTATTCAAAATTTCCGCTACCGGTTCTCCAGAACTGGTCAGAATTTGCTGAAACCCACCTCTGGTTCATTGTTATCTATAAAGTCTTACATGACATAGGTTTGGTTGCTTGAGTGACTGCCTATCTCCCATAACATCTGCCTGGTCAGTTCAATCTTCCTGGGTTGGTGTTCTTTGGGTTCCTTTGATTAAACATAATCTCTTGGGACTCTGGAACAGGGGTGGGTTCCACATTCTTCTACTGCTGGTTCACTCAGGGGTGCGCCGTGTGGGCGGGCATGTGTTGCGTGCCACGCGCACGCATGCGCAGTACTAAAAAAAAGCTGCACATGCACAGAAGCAAAAAACAAGATGGCGCCACCTACGGCGCTGCCGAGAGAACCGGCTCGGGAGCGTGTCAAGCCTGGGTCACTGCTGATTCCAGCAATCCAGGCCACCAAGTTACTAACAGTTCTATAGAACCGGTGCGAACCAGTAGGAACCCACCTCTGCTCTGGAAGCACCCCTTCTCTGTAGCAGTGCCTTCCCTCTGAAATGAAGTTCCCTCAAAGAAATGGGTGGTCCCCACTTTGCTCTTGTTTAGAAGAGTCATGAAGACCTGGATTTTCATCTAGGCCTCTGGAGAGTGAGACTTCCATCTTTTATTGATGTTTATTGTAATTTCTTTGTTTGTTGTAAGCCATCCACAATTGTTAGGCATCTGACAGCATATAAGTTTAGTAAATAGCAACAGCAATACAGTAGAACTCTCTGCTCAGTCAAGTATTTGCTGATATAGTCACTTTATTATATGTTGTCCTTTGCCTGATCTATTATTTTTCTGTCAGAGTGGAGATATTGCCTAAGTAAGCTACTGTACCTCTTAGGCAATCTGTCTGTGACCTGTTTATTTTTTCCTTCCCTGTTACATAACAATAGGAATAATTACTATTCTATTTATATCTAGGATTATGATTATGGAGCTAGCTTGTTGCAGTGGTTAAGATGTTGGCCTAGAAACAAGGAGACTGTGAGTTCTAATCCCACTTCAGCCATAAAAATCACTTGGGTGACTTTGGGCCAGTCACTTTCTCTCAGCCTAATCCACCTCACAGGGTTGTTGTTGTGGGGAAATTAGGAGATAAGAAGCATTGGATGTGGCTGCTGCCTTGAGAGGAATAAAAATAAGGGTGATATTAAAATTGAATAAATATTATTACTACAATTGGGCCTTAAGTTTGGATAGCAATAGCACTTAGACTTATATACCGCTTCATAGTGCTTTACAGCCCTCTCTAAGCGGTTTACAGAGTTCAGCATATTGCCCCCAACAATCTGGGTCCTCATTTTACCCACCTCGGAAGGATGGAAGGCTGAGTCAACCGAGCCTGGTGAGATTGGTGAGATCCCCATTTTACACTTAGGAATCTGTTCCTCCACTTCTCTATTCTTTTTCTTCCAGATTAATATGTCATTTTCACTTTTCAGCTTAGTGTTCTTTTTCCTCCAGGCATGCAAACAGTTTTGTAATGGGAGTTTTCTGGTGACTTTCTCAAAGTTTGATTTGCAATAATGACATGAACCCACCCCAAACTTGCTTCCCAATTACAATCCCCCCCCCCCGTAAGAATAGCTTAAATTAAGCGGAAACAGAAACTAGTACAGAGAAGCATCAGCAAACTTTTTAAAACAAATTTTTGTAACTTTTCATTCTACTGATTCCCACCCATTGATTTGCATAAACTTCCTCTTCAGACAAAACTTCATTGGCATAGCCAGTGTTCTGCCCGAAAGAGGAAACAGTTTCTTCATAAAGATGACAGAGAGACTAGGATTTCTGTATCTCTTGTTAACGTTGTGTAAGGATTGCTTTATGTTTAATAATAGTTCAATTTGTTTAATGTTTCTTAATATTAAATGTTTCAGTTTGTTTAATGTCACTCAACATTAATTATTCTTAATTTCAATCCATTTAGGGGTGCGAAATACGAAGGAGAATGGTGGTGTTAAGGAGGATAATAGAGCTAACCCTGGTAAGTTTCTCCCTGAAATTACAGAAGTACATTTATTATATGTTATAGTTGTAGTTTCTACTATAAATCTAATATTTTCCCATTAAGACCATCACTTCATTAACTTGGTTGTGATGTGTGCTAAAGCATCTGTGCTGATAATGCAGAACCATCTGTTCAAACATAATTTAAAATATATATCAAACGTTAAAAGAAAAATGTAACTTATAGAAAAAAGTTTTAATTGTTAGTCACCTTGGAAATCTGGTTGCATGTTATGATGGAAGAATGGCTGAGGATTTTCTGTGTTTTCTGTGCTCAGACTGCAGAAAAGAATATACATTTATTATTACATTTTTAATCTTTGTATTTGGAATATATACTCTGAACCACTCCTACAAACTGATGTCAGTTCTCTAAATTGGAGCTGGGTATCTCTCCTTCCATGCTGCAAATCCACTTGATTGAATCTTACTTTATTGAAATTACATTCACTGCCTATGGATGATCATGCTGTTAGATGTTATTCAAAGTTGAGAAAATTAACAAAGGAGAAGAATATAAATGACTATACTGAGAGTTAACCTGCTATTGAAGACTTGTTGCCAAGAGAAGAGCAAGAAGAAAAGTCAGCCATTACCATTCCAACCAATTTGGCCTATTTACCTCATGAGCTATGACCTTGCATTACAGATAGTCCTCTAGTTATGACTACAATTGAGCCCAAAATTTATGTTGCCAAGTGGGACATTTGTTAAGTGAGTTTTGTCCTATTTTATTATCTTTCTTGCCATGGTTGTCAAGTGAATCATCGCAGTTGTTAAGTTAGTGACATGGTTATTAAGTGAATCTGGCTTCCCCATTGACTTTGCTTGTCAGAAGGTCGCAAAAGGTGATCCCATTACCTGGGGACACAGCAATGGTCATAAATATGAATCAGTTGCCAAGCATCCGAATTTTGATGGGGATGCTGCAACGGTCATAAGTGAGAAAAATGGTCATAAGTCAGTTTTTCCAGGCCTTTGTAACATCAAACAGTCACTAAATGAAGTGTCCTAAGTCAAGTACTACCTATATTTATTTTCAATACTACAATTCACAATATTAATTGTAAATCACCTATCAGCAATAACGCAACAAGCCACAATTAACAAACAATGGTTTCACATGGCGTATGGACCCACCTATGGAGCCAAGATTACAATATCTGTATTTTTATATTATGATAATAGCAAAACCTTATTATGGTCATTGATCAGAATACTCATGATGTTCAAATGCTCCCTTTTGATATCCAGTATACAATAAATAGCTATGATGACATATAGTTAGAATTGATGTCTATAGAGATTCTCAATCATCCAGATCATGGTTGTCCCACAGGTGTTTTTTCCAAAAGGCAACTGGACTTTCTTGGTGTTTTCTATGAAACCATTTCACTTTTCATCTAAGAAGCTTCTTCATTTCTAACTGACTGGTAGGGAATGGAAGGATCCTTCAAGTAACCCAGTCCAATGCCATGAAAGGTGTTGGATGAATTGGATCTGGAAAGAGACTGGTAACCAGTTCAGTCTGCAAAGCGGAGGTGTAATGTGTATTCTACCACACACACACACACGTTCATGCCATTGCATTTTGCACCAGGTGAAGTTTACAAACTTCACCTGGTGCCTCTTCAAGGGCAGCTCCATATAGAGGACCAAGTAGATTTTACACAGACCATCAACACATATACAGGTCAATGTGCAGGTAAAATCTAGTGGGAGCAGCTTGAATGAAATACCGTATTTTTCGGAGTATAAGACGCACCTTTTTACCCTCAAAAAGAGGGTGAAAATTTGGGTGCGTCTTATACACCGAATGTAGCCCCACCCAGCCACCCTCACCCTTTGGCCTCTGCCTGCCAACAATTTACCTCTTTCCAGCAAACAGGGCAAAGCCTTATTAGCACAGTAAGAGATTACTTGCCTCCCGACCTACAGCTGACAGAGGCTTGCAAGCCATGTGGTAAAATGAAACTAACTACGGTGGCTGTAATGAGACAAAATGCTGGGAAATAAACTGCTGGCAATGTTACACTGCTGAAATTGCAAGGAGGTAAGCTACAGCTACTATAGCCTAGAGGTAGAGCTCTTGCCTCACAGTCAGGAGGTTGTGAGTTCTATCCTAGGTAGAGGCAGATTCTGTTAATACGTTATTTTGTTAAATGTTTGTAGAGTGTTCAAATTATAAGACTTATTTTTTAAAGACTGCTTTATTATTGTTCTAGACAACTTAACAAAATGAAGAAGCTTTTTAAAATAAATTCTTGCTCTGAAGAGGCCCAGTGCTATTGTATCTTCTTTTAAATAGCAGTGTTCCAATATCTCAGGGGTCGCCACAAAGAAGAGGGAGTCAAACTTTTCTCCAAGGCACCTGGGGGTAGAACAAGAAGCAATGGGTGGAAACTAATCAAGGAGAGAAGCAACTTAGAACTAAGGAGAAATTTCCTGACAGAACAATTAATCAGTGGAACAGCTTACCTCCAGAAGTTGTGAATGCTCCAACACTAGACATTTTTAAGAAGATGTTGGATAACCATCTGTCTGAAGTAGTGTAGGGTTTCCTGCGTAAGCAGGGGGTTGGACTAGAAGACCTCCAAGGTCCCTTCCAACTCTGTTATTATTATTATTATTATTATTATTAAATAGCAGAAAGCCTTCCAGAAAGCCACATCAATTTTAAAGATCTGTAAAAGTATAATCTGAAATGTCCTGTTTTAGTATTAAGTATTAGTATTAAAATAAGGCAGCTGAATTAAACCCTGACTTAGTCATGTCTGGAGTAGATCTATTTAAATAATTGGGAGGAGTTAGTTGATTACATTTAAGAAAACTTTCTGGGATTAATATACTGCCATAATGTACATTTCTCCAATTCTTTGCTATTTCTATGGGTCAAGCACACATGCACAGAAATACACAGCAAACAGTGTATATCATCTGTGCTGTTTGCTGTTTGGTAAATTGCTGGGAGGCAGAGGCCTTTTTTCCTTGTTTTCCTCCCCCAAAACTAAGGTGCGTCTTATACTTTGGTGCATCTTATACTCCGGAAAATACGGTATATATCAACACACATCAACATACAAGCTGCTTGAAAAATAAGACTGGGGGCCGTGATGAGGAAGATGAGCTATGAGGCACCATTTAAATTTTAGAAATCCCAGATTTCCAGTTTGGTATGGAGACTTTTTTATTTACATCTTAGACCTCCAACAATGTAAGAGGCTACCTGTTCATCTTTGGAGTGCTCTATTGCTTATGTGTTCCGTTAATAATTCTTTCATATCTACATTACTGTCCTGCGATAACATATGTATCCATTGACAAAAAAAACAGGGAAAGAAAGCAGGAATCACAGAAACCTTCTTTTGCCTCTGATATAGAAAGCTTCTCAAAGCTGAGGTTAGTGTTGAAGAACAGCCAAAAGCAGAATGTTTTTTTTCTGACAAAAAAGATAAACTACTCACAAAATAAGTTAAGTGGAGTGTATTATTCTAGTTGCTGTTGCTGATGATTTATTATCTTTGACAGCAGTGAAATGTATGCAGATGAAAAAGCAGTAAGTGAAGAGAAACAGAGCTCCTAGAGATAAAAGTTAGATTCTCTAGATCATGGGTCCCCAATCCCCAATCTGTGGACTGGCACCGGGCCATGATAGGCCAGCTACCGGGCCACATAAACAAGCGACACCCCATACGCAAGAGGCAGGCAGCACACAACCAGGGATGAAATCCAGCAGGTTCTGACAGGTTCTGGAGAACCGGTAGCGGAAATTTTGAGTAGTCCGGAGAACCGGCAAATACCACCTTTGGCTGGCCCCAGAGTGGGGTGGGAATGGAGATCTTGCAGTATCCTTCCCCTGGAGTGGGGTGGGAATGGAGATCTTGCAGTATCCTTCCCCTGGAGTGGGGTGGGAATGGGGATTTTGCAGTATCCTTCCCCTGCCCTGCCCACCAAGCCACACCCACCAAGTCACACCACGCCCACCAAGCCAGGCCCACAGAACCAGTAGTAAAAAAATTGATTTTCACCACTGCACGAAACCACACCCACTTCAGTCCGCAGAAAAGCCTCTCTCCACAGAACCAGTCCCTGGTGCCCAAAAAGTTGCCACTGCTCTAGATCAGAAAATTTCAGAGCTAAACATGTTGATGATTTCTTCACACAAAAAACAAATCACCATTATTGAAAATTCAGATGATGAACATCATAGATGTTGAAGCATTGCTAAAAGCAATGATCTGTTTACAGGGTCTGCATCGGAGAAATAATTTTTTAAAAATTCCTTACAATAATGAGCAACATCCATCTTCCGTAGTCTTTATGGGGAAAAATATATGATGTGAGCTTTTTTTAAATAGCAGCTGGAAATTAAAATTGCTTATCATATGGAGTTTCCTTTCCATGCAGTACAGAAATCCAGTTGCATTTTTAAATTTTTCCAAAATTTTCCAACACAAGTCCATATTCTTTTGGAGAAGGAGAATATTTGGAACGGAGAGCAGAAAGGTCAACTTCCAGAAATCATTCAAAAATGAAAACTACCCAACAAATTTCATTTGGCAGCAAAGCAACAAGTATTTAAATATTTTTTTCAGGGGGCTTTAATTATTGTTGTTTATCCCGGGATTATGGATTTGTTTCTATATGGATTGTGGTTTTTTTTCTTTGTTTATCCAGTAGCTGCAGAAAAGTTCATTGGTCTAAGTTCAGCTAAAGTAAAGTAGTAGCAGTAACACTAATAAAACAGTTTTTTGTGCTGTTAACAGAAAAGTCTGTTAGTGGATTTTCATCGGAGGATAAGCAAAGCCAAACTCCTAGCTCACTACATCCCATCAGCGGAGACAGCAGGTGGGTTCAGAAGACAACCATCTTGGATAACCGCTAGACACAATGGGATATAAATAGGGCAGAGAGGGGATTTGTATTTCTCAATTATACCCTTCTTCCCTTTGTGGCCAGGAACTTATGAGGATGTGCTGAAGAGTCAGTGCCATTGAAGTTAATACAGTGTAAATTGTTTGATAATCAATGTTCAATTTTTATTACAGAATCGCCTCAGAATAATGCCTCTTGCTCAAAGATTGTGAAGGATATCAAAATCTACAGTCCCACAACAGAAATCACCATTGGAGCAAAAGTGACATTGGTGTGCTACTGGGAGACAAATTGTCTGCCAATTAATTACAACTTATTTTTAAACCAAAGAAGAGTGCAAGGTCCTGCACCACAGAGCATGAAGGAACAAAAAGTTGTATTTAACATCACAATCCATTCCAACAGTCAACTGGGTCCATATAAGTGCAAAGTTGACTACCTGAACAGAAATATGACACCAGTATATAGCCCAGGTTTCAACTTTATATTAAGAGGTACATGTATTTTCCAATAGGAAAAGCTTATTAAGCCCACCAGTGTGCTTTTAGGGGTAGCTTTTGGGGTGCTTTTTTGTTTTAAGGTTTCTTTTGTGCTCTTGATACTTAGTCTCCAAAAAATTGAGGAATGTTTAAGTCATTCATAATTCCACCTGATTAGTATCTCTGTCATGGATATACAAAGGCTCTAGACTACATTTGCTCCATAAATAGGAAAATAAATGAAAAAGGCATAGGGAATGAGATATAACGACGAGATCCCACAGAGTTGGCCTCCTCCGGGTCCTGTCAGCTAAACAATGCCGGCTGGCGGACCCATGGGCAAGGGCCTTCTCTGTGGCTGCCCCGGCTCTCTGGAACCAGCTACCTCCGGAGATCCGGACTGCCTCCGCCCTATTGGCCATCCGTAAGGCAGTTGATCTCGTGACCGAAATCGGCGAGATCCAGCCATGGAAGGTAACGCATGGGTTTTTAAATTGTTGTACTTGTTTTTAATGTTTTTATGCTTTTATATTTGCAAATGTTGTTAAGCCGCCCAGAGTCCTTGGGGAGTTGGGCGGCATACAAATGCAATTAAATAAATTAAATAAATAAATAACAGTACTGGGAGTATTTCCTAGCCAAGTGAAAAGAGTCTGGCGTAGATAAAAAGATTGTCCAGTGAAGAAGAATACTAAAGTTGTAACTTAGCAAGGTCTAGGTTATTTCAGATTTTCCATTTCTAGTCTATCAAGAAATCAGATTTTTCATAGCTTTGAAGCAGTGGTGAAATCCAATTTTTTTTACTACTGGTTCTGTGGGCGTGGCTTTGTGGGTGTGGTGTGGCTTGGTGGGCGTGGCTTGGTGGGCGTGGCAGGGGAAGGATATAGCAAAATCTCCATTCCTACCCCACTCCAGAGGAAGGATACTACAAAATCCCCATTCCCTCCCCACTCCTGGGGGAAGGATACTACAAAATCCCCATTCCCTCCCCACTCCTGGGGGAAGGATATTGCAAAATCTCCATTCCCACCAGAGGTGGGTTCCTCCCGGTTCGGACCGGTTCGCCCAAACCGGTAGCGACCCGCTGGTGACATCACAGAACTGGTTCAGTCAGTGCTGGTCCGTGGGTGCCGCTATCTTTTTTAAAAAATTTTTAAATTCATTTTTTCTTCTGAGCATGCACAGAAGCCGAGTTTCCGGCACTGTGGATGCGGTCACCATCTTGTTTTTGGCTTTTGGGGGGGGTGGATTTTTCGGCACTGTGCATGCACGTGCACGCGCCCATGCGGCACGTCCACGCAGCGTGGGAAGCGAACCGGCAGCGAGGTAAGTTAGAACCCACCCGATTCCCACCCCACTCCAGGGGAAGGATACTGCAAAATCAACATTCCCTCCCCACTCCTGGGAGAAGGATATTGCAAAATCTCCATTCCCATCCCACTCTGGGGCCAGCCAGAGGTGGTATTTGCCAGTTCTCCGAACTACTCAAAATTTCCGCTACCGGTTCTCCAGAACCTGTCAGAACCTGCTGGATTTCACCCCTGCTTTGAAGAAGAGGTCGTGTTTTTTTAAAGAATGATAATATATACTTTATTGTTAAAATAGTAGTACATGAAAGAAAGGAAGAAAAAAATAACAATGAAAAATGCAACATAATATAATAATATTTATAGGCTCCTTGGTGCTCTTTGACCTTTGTTTTCTTGCAGACATTTCATTACCCAATCTATTATATGATGATATTACCTAGTTGGTAATGAAACATCTACAAGAAAACAACCAAGCGCAGAGAGCACGAAGAACTTCACAGTTCAGAGAGCCGTAAATATTCTCTTCTATGGACAATAATATATATCGTTAAAACATAAGAAAATAGTGACTATAGATTTTTTAAAAACAACTTTCTAGAAACAATCTTCTCTGTTCCATCCATTTGTGCCCCAACTGCTAACCACAATTTAAATATTTATGCTTTACACCAAACAATGATTGTTGTTGGTTTCTGTGTTAGTCTTGGAAACCATATTCCAAAAAGACCATGTTTAGGCTGGTACTCATAGCAACCTAGACAAAGGAAATACCCATTTCAAGCTTTTTTCTTCTTCCTGATTTTACTGAGTGAAAATAACCACACACAATAAAGAAGTGAGGGGGGAATAGTAACCAAACCAATTATATTTCTCAGTTCTTACTTTATCAAAAATCAATGTTAGGGTCAGTCTCTTCCTGTATTTATCTTTTATCTCAATGACTCTTGCACACAACTATAAGGAACATTAATAGGGTCCTCCTCACATTTTTCTGTTAGAAAAACACTACTTTGTAGAATTCTACTTGGTAAATGCCAGAAAAGAAACAAAACAAGGACCCAGGTTCTTCCTTCCGGTTAAACTCAATTTATTTTATTTTCTAGATTATGAATCATTGTTAAGTTACTGGTATGCTTATTTTTTGTTTGAATCTAATCCCAGTGAAATAAATCAATTTATTTATGAGGTTGCACAGATTCTGTATACTATTAAAGGGTCATAGTATCACGACGTTTGAAAACTTCTGCATTAAGCCACCATGTATTTTTTGACTTCAGCTTAATGGAATCCATACTGAGACACTATGGTTCTAAATCTTGATTTACAGCGTACTATTAAAACAGGTTAGGATTTAGTATAATATGTTTGCCCAGCCACTGATTTTAATCCTTTTATGAATACAGCAGAGTTTTGCTTAGGTTCAGGAATTTGCTGTCTCTTAGTTGGGCCAGATAGGTGGAGTTTTGCTGGATAGTCTGTCCCTCTTTGTCTGCACCCCATATCTCTTTAAATCTTGCTCCTGAGAGTTGAGCATCTACAGTACTTGGGGACAAGAAGGTAGGAAAAATCTTCAGACAAAAGAGAAAATTAAGGGAAATTGCTGCTGTCCATGGATTTTATTATTATTATTCTATTCAGTTATGTCCAATTCTCAGCAACTATCTGGACAAGTCCCTGCAGTTTTTTTTAGCAAGGTTTTCCAGTAGTGGTTTGCCATGGCCTCTTTCCTAGGCCTGAGAGAGAGAGTGACTGGCTCATGCTCACCCAGCTGGCTTCATGCTTAGGAATTAAAACTCATCATGTCCTGGTTTCTAGCCTGATGCCATAATCACTACACCAAACTAAACTAATAAGCAAACTAATGGTGGAATATCAAGTTTAGAATCCAAGGCATTGCTGTTTAGTTTATTTAAAATGCCATCATACTTAATGAGTATGACCATCATCCCCCATGTATGTATGGTTTTTAAATGTTTTTTTAAAATTCTTTTTAATACTGTTTTTAAATTTTATATTGTTTAGTTGTTCTCTAAATGTTGTACGCCGCCCTGAGTCCTCAGGGAGTAGGGCGGCATATAAGAACACTAACTAACTAACTAACTAACTAACTAACTAACTAACTAACTAACAAACAAACAAACAAATAAATGAAAGATACTTAATATGATTTTTCTTCTTTTTGCAACAGAAAATAATAAACTAGCTGTTTTCATTGTGTCTCCTCTCATTCTCCTGCTGCTATTGATTACAGCAGTTGTGACAATTCGACTATTGATCCTTCCTTGGTGTAAGGCAAGTGAGTATTGGCTGGGCTTGGTTTATAATTACATTCCTTTTGTCAGAACTGTTTGGTATCCTACAAATTTAGAGAATAGAGCATAATACCTGCAAACGTATTACGTATCATGAGCTAACAGCTTTAATTTCCTTTACTTTTCACTTAAATTTAAATTAAATGTAGTGCATACAATTATAATATGTTCAGGCCACATGATTGTTTTTTGAGCTGTTCTGCCTTCCAGTGAGTTTCCAGGTGCAATTCAAGATGTTTATTTTATTTTATTTTATTTTATTTTATTTTATTTAGGATTCTTATATGCTGCCCTACTCCCTAGGGACTCAGGGCGGCATACAACATTGAAGAACCACTAAACAATATCATATAAAACAATTTAAAATACATTTTAAAAACATACAAAATCTTACATACATGGGGGAGACCAAGATGAAGTTGTCTCAAAACCCCGCCTGCCGGAAGAGCCATGTCTTCACGGCTTTTCGGGAAGCCGTGTTGGTGATCACCTATTTGGCCTTATAGGGGAACCATATGTTGCAGAAGGTTCTCGCATCTATAATTTAACTTTAATTTAAATTACAATAACATTAGCACTTAGACTTATATACCACTTCATAGTGCTTTGCCGCACTCTCTGGGTGGTTTACAAATGTCAGCCTATTGCCCCTAACAATCTGGGACCTCATTTTACTCGAAAGGATGGAAGACTGAATCAACCTTGAGCCCCGTCAGGATCGAACTCAAGGCTGTGGGCAGCTTTTGCCTGCAATACTGCATTCTAACCACTGTGCCACCAGGGCTCCTTTGTGGTATGATATATCATAAATAGGATTAACTATTAATATAATTTAAGGAAGAAATTAAATTTTGGAGTTTAACCAGCTACTATACTCAAAACTTTGAGAGATCACATACGGCCTTGAAGACTCAGACTGAGAGCACCTCTGGTTTTCAGCTGGGAATCCCAGGATTTCATTTGATTGTATTACATTGATTCATTTGATTTCATTCATATGGCCCCTCAACTCACCAAAGAAACTTTGGGCAGCTAATATGGCATTAAAAAAAGTAAAAAATGAAAACCAACCTACATTGTGGTCATCAAATACATAATGTCACCTCCCAAGATAGGTACATCTAATGTCCTGAACTAAACAATAGAGGAAAAGACAGTTTTTTCTGACTTCTGAAAGGCTAACAGAATTAGGGCCAGTCAATTTTTTGGGGGTGGGGGGGATGATTTTTACAAAGGGCAGGTACCACTACAGAAAAGGTACGTTTCTTAGGTCCAATCAGATGACCTTCGTTTAAAGAGAGGACTTGGAGCACTCCAGCCTAGAATAGCATCTGGGATGGGACAATACAGCTGGAGACAGGTGGTCTCACAAACATTAGTCTTGTGCCACATGGGACTTTGTAGGTGATCACCAGCACCTTAAATAATATGCCCATAATTACCTGTGCTGCTGCACTCTGGATCAATTGCAACTTCTGGATGACCTTCAAGGAAAATCCCAAGCAGGCTACATTACAGTAATCTAACAGAATGTCCTAACGCGAATGCTGTGTTATACCTTAGCTCTCTTCAGGGAGAGCTCAGATTTGAAAATCAAGCGAGAATTCGGCTTTCCAGACCGTGGGGAACAGGAATATGTGTTTCTTTTTCATTTCGGAGGGTTTTGTGCAAAATTGATGTTTTTGGCTGAATTGAGTCCTAAGGTGAATGCTGTGTTAGACCTTGGGCTATCTCTTCAGGGAAAGCTCGGATTTGAAAAGAATGTAGTTTTACATAGAGGGGGGAAAAATCATTGTTTACTTCAGCCCATTGTTTCTATGACTGAAATTTTTTCTTTTCTTTTTGGTTTTTTTGCAGGGAAACTGAAATCAGCTAATATTTGCACTGCATATGATGATACTGGTAACCGTTAACATTTTAACATTGCCATAAAAATGTATTTCTTGCCAATGAATAAAAAGGAAATATTTTTGAGCATTTAAAATAGCCCTGTCCTTACTCTTGGAGGACAGAAGCAACCTTTTAGGTGGATGATGGTGCACCTGTCTTGCAGAGCCGTTAATGATCTTAAGCTTTGCTCCCAAAAAGGAATAGGAATATTCTTTATTGGCTAAGTGTGATTGCACACTGTGATTGGACAAAGAATTTGTCTCCGGTGCATAAGCTTCATAGAATAACAGAGTTGGAAGGGACCTTGGAGGTCTTCTAGTCCAACCCCCTGCTTAGGCAGGAAACCTTACACCACTTCAGACAAATGGTTATCCAACATCTTCTTTAAAACGTCCAGTGTTGAAGCACTCACAATTTCTGGAGGCAAGTTATTCCACTGATTAATTGTTCTGTCAGGAAATTTCTCCTTAGTTCTAAGTTGCTTCTCTCCTTTCCACCCATTGCTTCTTGTTCTACTCTCAGGTGTTTGGAGAATAGTTCGACTCCCTCTTCTTTGTGGCAACCCCTGAGATATTGGAACACTGCTATCATGTCTCCACTAGTCCTTCTTTTCATTAAACTAGACATACCCAGTTCCTGCAACCGTTCTTCATATGTTTTAGCCTCCAGTCCCCTAATCATCTTTGTTGCTCTTGTCTGCACTCTTTCTAGAGTCTCAACATCTTTTTTACATCGTGGCGACCAAAACTGGATGCAGTATTCCAAGTCTGGCCTTACCAAGGCAATTATAAAGTGGTATTAACACTTCACGTGATCTTGATTCTATCCCTCTGTTAATGCAGCCTAGAACTGTGTTGGCTTTTTTGGCAGCTGCTCCACACTGCTGGCTCATATTTAAATGTTGTCCAACTGTGAGAGGACTCCAAGATCCCTCTCAGTTACTACTATTGCTGTGGGGGTTAGATTAGCCTCAAGATGTAGCCGCCAATAGTAGGATCAGTGAAATGGTCTCTAGTAGTTTTAAAATACTTTTTGATGCAAATCAGACCAAATATAAGAGAAATAGCTGGCTAGAATTAATCCTCTTCCTCATATGCCATCCTTATAATAAGGGGAACCAGCCTTCCATCTTTCTGGACGTTAGACTGAAATATTGGTTTAACCCCAAGAGGCAATTTCTCATGTGTTTGTTGAAGCAAGAATTGAGCTAAGAGGCTACAGTCACTTAACTTTGGACCTATGCTTTTCTTCTAGGAGAGAACCAACTTGACAATGAACATTGTATGGGTAAGAGAACCTTCCATGTACTTTATTCAATTTCTCCAACGTGCACCTATAAGAAAAAAAATCAGTTTCCAAGTGCAAGAATATTATTGATTAAGTTTTACTTATTTTTGAATACACTTGTCACGGAACAGGGGACACAGATTTTATAAATACATCCTAGGTCCACAGAGCAGTGAGCCACAGAGGGTCAAGTGATCCTTCTGATCAGGGGTAGACAATCTTGTAGGGGGATCTTGTTACGGTACAGGTAGTCCTCAACTTACAACAGTTCATTTACTGACTGCTCAAAGTTACAACAGTGCTGAAAAGGGGGCTTATGACCCTTTTTCACACTTACAACATTGGAGCATCCCTGTAGTCACGTGATCAAAATTCAGATGCTTGGCAATGGGTTCATAATTATGACGGTTGCAGCATCCCACTGTGATCCCCTTTTGCGACCTTCTGGGAAGCAATGTCAATGGGGAAACCAGATTCTCTTAACAGCTGTGTTACGAACTTAACATCTGCAGTGGTTCACTTAACATTTGTGGCAAGAAAGGTCATAAAAAGGGGCAAAACTCACATAACACGTCTCACTTAACAACAGAAATGTTGCCAACTTTAAGTTATGTGGACTTCAACTCCCAGAATTCCCTAGCAAGCATGGATACACTGCGCTGTTCTAGGCAGTTATGCAGTGAAGTGATGAATGGGAGAACAGCCAGCTCTAGAACAGTTCTCTCACAGCACTACATATTCCTTAAATGCCTGACTACTTCGCTCCAAAACTCCATCTCTAGGCCACTTCCACCCAGTTAATCCTATAACACAGGGGTCTCCAACCTTGGCAACTTTAAGACTTGTGGACTTCAACTCCCAGAATTCCTCAGCCAGCTTTGCAAAGCTGGCTGAGGAAAGCTGAGGCAAAGCTGGCTGAGGAATTCTGGGAGTTGAAGTCCACAAGTTTTAAAGTTGCCCCTGCATAACACAAGGGCCTAACTACCTGCTGTACTACCCAGAGAGGAAAATTTAATAAAACATTCCAACTGCAAGAGATAAAACAACTTCCAATCCTATCAAAACAACTCCTTTTCAAACAGCTGTATTGTATTTCATGCTTGAACATGAAACCAGCCTGCATTGTTTCATACTTAAACCAACACTCACAAAATGTGTTTTGTTTCATGAATAATTTTGAACTTGGATCGTTTCAGGTTTGAGCCATTTTGCATATCCTAATTTATATGTTTGAATTCTTCTTTCAAAGAAATGTCACTTAATTCATTGCCCTTGCTATTATAATAGTACCCGATTTCTTTCTTGCATTATCATTCAGATTATGAAATAGCTCAATATTGCAATTTGAAAATGAAAACCAAGACAGATTACAGATACGGTAATTTTAACTTGCATGGATCAAAAGCATTCTAGTTATGTGTGAGCATTTGTGTGTCAATGTGTGTGTATAAGTTGTTTATTTGTTTGATTTCCATAGCCACACATCTCAGCAAATGACTCTGGGCAGCTCACAATTCAAAACATATATTACAATTAAAATGTATAAAACATTAAAACAATGAAAACAGTAAAAAGCATTAGAACTGTAAAAAACATTAAATGTCTAATTTGAAGTGGATACTAAAGCAAAATATCTGGCCTGTTAACAATATAGCTAGGAGGCATGTAGTGCCCCAGGCTCAGCGGCATGGGCAGGTTTTTAGAACTTTATGGAAGGCTAACAGGGTTGGAGATTGGTCTATGGATGACCAATTGCATACATTTGGGCCAGTGAAACTAGCCAATAATTGCAGTAACATTAAGTAGCGCTGCCTACCTAAACGGGAGCATATAATTGCTTCCTAAAAAAGATAATGAAAAAGTCTACATCAGAGCAAGAGAGCTCCTTGCTATTTCAACTGCTAGTTTACATACAGTACAGTCAGGATATACATGAGATAAATCACTTGGGTGTGAAGCAATGTAATTAAAATGCAGAGCACGTATTAAAATAAAAATTATCTGCAGTTCCCTAGAATTGGGTGGAAAACTTGCAACTCTTGGCAGCCTTAGCTAGAATAGCCAATAGTGAGAAAGTCAGTGAGTTGCATTCAGCACTGTCTGAAAAACTACTAGTTCCTCGCCATTGCTCTACAACTATTATTGGTTGAAAGTGAGGTCTATTTCTGAAATGTTGCGAGGTCATTCTATTTACTCAGAAATGAGTGTCATTTATTTCAGTGAGACTTCAAAAAACCAATTCAGTACAGCTGCAGACAAAAACCCTGTTAGGAGAGGTAGGCCTGAATCATTAGCACGTCCAAGTGAAAATTACACAACTTTTACAAGTGTAATGGACAGTCAGGCGCCTATCAGTTTTCTGACTGGACAGGTTATCAGATTTATAGCTGACTTTCCAGGTACAATGACAGCAATTTGTCACAATCTTCTACCAGCAAGCATAGATCTAAGTCTATGAACTGCATAAAAATAAAAATGCATAAAAATAAAAATAAAAATGCAGAACTGCAGATTACTGCAGAACAATTACTGCCAACCTGCCTTCCATTGAGGACCTGTACACTGCACGAGTCAAAGAGGGCCGTGAAAATATTTACTGACCCCTTGCATCCTGGGCATAAATTGTTTCAACTGCTACCCTCAAAAAGACGCTATAGAGCACTGCACACCAAGACAACTAGACCCAAGAACAGCTTTTTCCCGAACGCCATCACTCTGCTAAACAAATAATTCCCTCACCACTGTCAAACTATTCACTAAGGCTGCATTACTATTACTATTAGTCTTCTCATTGTTCCTATCACCCATCTCCTCCCACTTATGACTGTATGACTAACTTGTTGCTTGTATCCTTACGATTTATATTAATATGGATTGTTTCCTGATTGCTTATTTGTACCCTATGACAATCATTAAGTGTTGTACCTCATGATTCTTGACAAATTTATCTTTTATGTACACTGAGAGCATATGCACCAAAGACAAATTCCTTGTGTGTCCAATCACACTTGGCCAATAAAGAATTCTATTCTATTCTATTTTATTATCTAGTTTTAAGAGTTATTTTTGGGAGTCTCTCCTCAGTATGATAACGTTTTTTAAATTTATGTTTCTATTCTAGTGAATGACAGAGAAGACAGTACAGTAACCTATGCAGAAGTCATCTGTAAATAAGAGCGATTCCTTTATACGACAAGGATGAATGTTTAAATTATTCTTTAGTTCCATATTATTTTTATCACTCTTTATCTGTACAACACAGCAGGAAATCCAACATCAGAATAAATTGAACATTGATGCAGTCCCCAGAATCTCATTTTTCACCATGCCAAAAAAATGTTGGTGGCAACATGTTTTGAACCATTCTAGTTCATTTTCAAGATTACAGTAAGAGTTAAGAGAAAGATGAAAAATGACAAAACTGTGCAAGATATATAAAATTCAGAACTATTTTTGGAATGGTCGCTTCCAGAAGAATGCCATGATGGGAACCGAGGCAAGAATATCTAAATATCTAGTCAGACTTACTTAAGACTGGTGCAGGCTTCCTTCCTAGGCTCTGACTGGTAGAAGGCCTGATCTTCTGTCATCTCTTGCAACAGGCGAATCATCTGTGAAAACCAGGCAAGATCTTCCTGTTCACCTTCAATGAGTCTTCTTCTGGAACTCACATAGTTCTCTTCAGCAATTTTCTTCTGAATTGGCCTGGAACAAGCTCTCACCAAGATAAACATGTCCTATCCATTTACTGTTCAGCATTACACTTTACTGAAACAAATCTTCAACAGCCACTGTCTAGAACCACGTCATCACCCTACATTCTCCATCCAAGTTCTTCTTGGAATTTTCAAGGCAGTCTTCTTTTGCTAGCTCATTAACCTTCCTTTTCTCTCCTCCCTCAGAATTTTCCTATGGGAAATTAAGCTACCTGTCCTACTCACAGCTTTCACTTATCTGCTCACTAAATAAAGATGGTTAGTTGGTTGTCTGCATGGACACAAGACCCTTTAATGGGAAGACAGGGCTGAACGCAGGCTGTGAGTTGATTTGAACTCCCAAAATAACCAGAGGATAAAAGTTGCTTATACCTGGTGTAGTGAAGGCAAAGCCAACAGGTTTCTGAGGAATCCTTTCAGATGTTCTTTCTTATAAATCAGTGGAGTTTTTTGCATTCACTTTGAGTGCTTCTATAATTAATTATATAAAGAGTCTGTCTTATGAAGCAGGGTTTCCACTTGTTTCTCCAAGCTAGAAAGTCTCTTCCAATTGCTCACTTATATTGAATTTCTAGAAAGTACTTCACTGCTTATAAAATGTCACATTTTAAAGAAGCTGATGCTCCTTATTTTATGTCATTATAGAAGTTTGATTTTATGTCAGTTCTGTTGAGATATAACAACCAAGGATGGATCAGGTCTTTTCTGTTCAGTTCTTCAGAAGTTCAGCATTACTTATTGTCCCTTGGTAAATTGGCTCCAAGCTGAAGTTCTGTTTTTATTAAAGAACAACATGACGGACACTGAAGCATATGACAGCATCTTCTTATATTAGCATGCTTTCAAACTTTTGGAAATGCCATTTATGTATATTGTACTTGAAAATGGGCAAAAACAACAATCTGATTAAGCACGGGCTTAAATGGTCCATCTTCAGATGATAGATGCCCTTAACATACCCATCCCAATTTCTATTTAAATCCAAATTATAGAGAAAAACAATATTGAACCTTTGAAATACCCCCTTTTTTAAAAAAACCAAGATATTAAGCTTGAAAATGAAATGTTCACATATTTCTGTTTATGTTAGACATAGTTCTGTACTATTATGAGCTCACTGTTGTAACTAGTTCTACACGTGCGAGATTTTGTCTGCTTTACCTTCCCATCTCATATGGAAAAAGGGCATATCTCAGAAAACAGAACTACATATTAGAGAAGGCATATTTGACTAAACATATTCTGACCTAAAAAAGTATCATCATTCAGAAAGGAAGGTTCAAAATTGCCTTTATTTTTTTAAAAAAATCAAGTATTTTTGGCTGCAGACATATATTTGATTAAGAAGTCCTTTAATCTAGATATATGCATTGTTTCTTTCAAAGTGGTATCTCTGCTTCGCAATTGTACCAGCCCATTCTCTAGTGTGGCATCACTGATCAGGATTGTGAAAAGCACACCCATTTCATCATACCTATCAACAGGAATAAGAACAAAGAGTTACTGTTCATATATGTTGTTAGCCGCCCAGAGTCCCTCAGGAGTTGGGCGGCATACAAATCTATTAAATTAAATTAAATTAAATTAAATTAAGGGTATACAGCAGCAACAGTATCAGGCATGTATATTAGGAAAGCATATTTCAGGAATCAATTAGGGCAGGGGTCCCCAACCCCAAGGCTGCGGTCCACTACTGCGCTGTGGCCTATTAGAACCGGGCATGAGAGGAGCAGGCCAGCATGCACGCGCAGCTCAACTTGCACTCATGCAGCCCGGTTGCCCTCCCCGCTGCTGGGCCGCCAAGCCGCCAAGGTTGGGGACCAATGAATTAGAGAGTAGATATGATCCATTTAAATCACCTAAATTACTTTTCAACTACTTTAACAAATAATTGCTTACTTTTCAAATGGAGTCCTGAATTCTCAAAAGACCTAAACAGTAGATGGAGTTACATTTCACTCCAAACCATAAAATACTTTGCATAAATCTGGTTTAAGTGAGAACTTATCCAAGTGTGATTTATCCAATAAACCACAATTACACTGCTTATTTATTCTGTCAACTCACTAAACTGTATGTTAAGGAATATGATTAAATTCAATTTACAAATAAATGCAGGTTTTTGGGGGATTTTTTGATATCTTAACTGGTTTGCTCAAAAAGACTTCGAGCAAATTTAACAACTTTTCAATGTAAATTTTTCAACATTTAGCTCTTAACATTAAATTCTGAATTATGCCCTCTTTCCCCCCCTTACTTTGTATAGAGCTGCTCCAAAGAAGATTGCATGGTTTCAAGATAGCCAGGCCAAACAGAAATCTCATTTTCTAACAATTCCTTGAATAACTCTTGGCACACCTTTGGAAAAAAAAATACTTTCTTGAATCATTGAATGAAAAGACAAAACTGTAATGATAAAAAAGTTTATATCTGGCACGAAGGAGATTTAAATACATGATATGAGGGGTCCTTGGTCCCCTCTGAGCTTGCCTGTTTTCTTGCAGACGTTTCATTACCCTAATGAAACATCTGCAAGAAAACAAGCAAACTCAGAGGGGACCAAGGACCCCTCATTTCAACCCTGAGCTACAAATATTATCCTTTATAAATAAATACATGATACTTTATGGGTGAAAAAGAAAAATTCCCTGTACTAACATTGGTTCATTTCTTCCAATATATTTTATTTTTAATTTTCTACATTTTTTGCAAAATTCAGGATCTAAACTATTTTTTGTAATTACTTAAGATTTAATAGCATTGCTAGGAATAAGAGCTTGATGCTCTCAGCTCCCATCCATGGCAAGAGGGTCCTATTTTATTAGACTTTGTCTTATGATTCAGGCGTTCTAATGTAGTATCTGTATAATATGATGCACTTCTAATATTGAATATAGGTTTACCTACACTAATAACTGTACAGAATTAGAGAGAGCAATTCTCTATTTGAGTCTGGTAGCCAAAAAGATTGCAAAGGTGTTAGAGGGGTAAAAAGTTTTCCAGAAGCAATCAGAAGATTTTAGAAAATGGATCAAAATCTTACGCCGCCTGTTAAAATCAGAATCACAAAATTGAAAATAACCTCAGAGATTATGTGGTCCATCATCCTGCTCAATGCTCATCACAATAGATCCGCAGAAATATTCAGCTGTTGCGAGTGGGACTGAACTAAGCAATCTAGCCATTTACTTAGATTTAGTTTTTAATAATAAAAATGATATTCAATTTATTTTAGTTACTTGTTTTCCATTTTAGATGCCCCCAAATTAAACCCTATGTGATCAAATGCAGCATGATAATTGGTACAGAAGCTTGACAGAACGATCTTTATAACCCTGGTCAACTCTTGAGTGAGATAAAAACAGAACGGAGATTCTCTGTCCAGTTCTCCTACAATCACATAATAGAATTGTGACCTGTGACTCAGTACTAAGGAACGTGCTCGTAGCGAAAGCTTTTCTAGTGCAGACCAGGGGTGGGTTCCTCCCGGTTCGGACTGGATCGCCTGAACCGGTAGCGACCCGCTGGTGATGTCACTGTTGGTGCTGTTCTGTGCGCGCCGTCAAGTTTTTTTGGGATTTTGTGCAAATTTTTCCCCTTCTGTGGCTTGAAAAAGGGCCCTCCCGCCCATGGGTGAATTCTGACCCTTATTTCTTTGCCCGAAGCACAGCTGATGAGCTCCTCAGCTGTGTTTCCGGCTCATTCCTGCTTCTGAGCATGCACGGAAGCCAAATCACACGAGGGGATGCGAACCGGTGGCGAAGGTAAGTGGAACCCATCCCTGGTGCAGACCTAACTTCCATAGATATCAGCTTCAGTGCCAGGCAGGTTAACAGGTTGGTGGATCAGAAATATTTCTCCTCTACACAGCAGAATCCTCAATAGGTACAGAAAAGCCATATATACATGAAGTTGTTTTCTTTAATTTATGTAGAATTAAATCTGCCCTATTGTTACACTATATTTTCCTAAAAATACCGTATTTTTCGGAGTATAAGATGCACCGGAGTATAAGACGCACCTTAGTTTTGGGGGAGGAAAACAAGGAAAAAAGGCCTCTGCCTCCCAGCAATTTGCCAAACAGCAAACAGTACAGATGATATACACTGTTTGCTGTGTATTTCTGTGCATGTGTGCCTGACCCATAGAAATGGCAAAGAATTGGAGAAATGTACATTTATGGCAGTATATTAATCCCAGAAAGTTTTCCTAAATGTAATCACACTAACTCCTCCCAATTATTTAAATAGATCTACTCCAAACATGACTAAGTCAGGGTTTCTCAGCTGCCTTCTTTTAATGCTAATACTTAATACTAATACTTAATACTAAAACAGGACATTTCAGATTATACTTTTACAGATCTTTAAAATTGATGTGGATTTCTGGAAGTATTCTCTGCTATTTAAAAGAAGATACAATAGCATTGGGCCTCTTCAGAGCATGCATTTATTTTAAAAAGCTTCATTTTGTTAAGTTGTCTAGAACAATAATAAAGCAGTCTTTTAAAAATAAGTGTAATAATTTGAACACTCTACAAACATTTAACAAAATAACATATTAACAGAATCTGCCTCTACCTAGGCTAGAACTCACAACCTCCTGATTGTGAGGCAAGAGCTCTAGCTCTGAGCCATAGCAGCTATAGCTTGCCTCCTTTCGATTTCAGCAGCCTAATATTGCCAGCAGTTTATCTCCCAGCAATTTGTCACATTACAGCCACCGTAGTTAGTTTCATTTTACCAGGTGGCTTGCAAGCCTGTCAGCTGTAGATCGGGAGGCAGTTTATCTCTTCTTGTGCTTTAACCTGTTTGCTGCAAAGAGGTAAATTGCTGGCAGGCAGAGGCCAAAGGGTGGGGGTGGCTGGGTAGGGCTGCATTCGGTGTATAAGACGCACCCAGGTTTTCACCCTCTTTTTGAGGGTAAAAAGGTGCGTCTTATACTCCGAAAAATACGGTACTCCAGCACTTGAACGTAGATTCCGGCTTTTTTTCCCTTTGGACAAGGGCTTTTATCTTTTATTAGAGCTTGGCCAAAAGAATTAGATGGAAAGTGCTTTTTAAAAAAATAGAGACATAAAAACTATTTTAAAAATCATGCTGTGACAGCTCACCTCTCTCAACTCTACTGCTGGGCCCCTTCCCATATCCAAAGCTACTTTGATGGGTGCCAAACAGGGATGAAGCTTAAGGACCTGAAATAAAACATTTTGAAAATAATGTAAAAATAACAATTGCAAATATTTACAGAGCAGAATGGTCCTTAAAGCTAGTTTCTTTTTTCTCAGAATGCTCCTGCTGGTAAAAATGAAGGTGGCACTTGCTTAGTCCCTCTGCAACTTCCAAGAGTTTTTTTTTTTCTTCCATGCCTTCAACCTTTAGAATTATTTGGGGGGGAAGAGATACACACATACACTAGATGGGGAAAGTGAGAAAGGGTCAAAGATCACTGTTTTCTTATGGAAAGTTTCTATATCCAGCCCACTGAAAGCAACACAAACATTTATAGTTTTCAAATTTACGGCAATGGAATCTTTAATTCTCCAAATCAAAAGACTCAAACAGGGGACAGTATTAAACACATTTTATGAATACAACTGCAAAGGAAGAATCTTACGCTCAGCTTCCATTTGCATTGATTTCATTCAATTTAGGAATATGAATCACCTGTCTCTGCAGAGCTTTCTTTTTGGTCAAACCATTTTCAGACACTTGCATGCTATCATAGAGGTACGCTAATACTGCATTGTCCAAATTGCCGTTCACAGAGAGGACATGAGGAACAACATGCTTTCGCCCATCTCGACCCTGAAGAAGAAACATCAAAATGTGCATTCAGTTAATGTGCCCACATTTCAGCATGATCACCTATATCGCTCGTATTATTATATCAAACGGATGGTATGGGGAGGGTGTGAAATGTTCCCGGTTCGGGCGGGCCGGTCTGTCGTCATAGAGCCGATAGCGATTGCAGCATGAGCCTTCCCCCACCCGCTTCCCCCGCCCGCCTGGACACCGTCATTTGGGTTCTTTTACCCTCTGCGCATGCGCAAAGCGTTCTGCGCATGCACAGAGGGTAAAAGAACCAAAATGGCGGCATCCAGGGGAAGCGGGTGGGGGAAGGCTCGTGCTGCAATCACTATCAGCTCTATGAAAACTGACTGGCCCACCCGAACTGGGAGCATTTCACCCCGGGGGGGGGGAGTGATGGTGCTAACGTAACAACAGCACTAAAGTGTTTAATAAAACTTACATACAATCTTGATACGTTTCCTGGATACATTTGTAATAGTTCATTGTCTCCCAGCATCTGCAGAGTTTCTATTGTTTCCTTCCCCCAGGGAAAATTATAATACAGATTGTTTCCTCGTCTTCCTTCTTCATTGTGAGCGGCACTGCTGAAGTTGGATGGGCTTATGGCAAACTATTAAAAAGAAATATAAAAATGCAGGGATTTACAGACTAAGTATATCCCAGGTACACCCAAATTAAGACTATGGATATTTATTTTAATTCTCAACACAACTGAAAACTGTATGCTTTTCGCTTTGGAAAGCAAGTACATATTCATTTAGAAAAATCTGGTTGGGAGACAACGTATACCTCAGTGCCATACTATACAGACACTAATTTTTGCTGATATGGGAAAAAATTATCCTAATTCTAACAAGTTGTAAAAACTTATCTTAACATCCCCCGAAGTAATTGTGAAAAAGTATTATTAAAAATCATTTGAAATTTTTCTGTTTAAATTCCAAATTAAATTTGAACTGTTATCTATAGAAATTGATTTTTTGGATTTGTAGTTGCTGATTTTCTGAACTACTGAGATGAAAAGTAATTCAGTTACCATTAGATTAACATTTAAAGCAGTGAGCGGCATGAATTAAATGTAAGACTATCAATTTTCCTTTCAACTTCACAGCAGCTTTTTCAGAGGAACCATTCAATATTTTGATAATTTTAACATCTAATGTAGGTAAGATCTCTCTTAAATACCTTTCTCCACCACTGGAGTCGCTGACGTAACCAATAGCCAAGCCACTGTCCAGCTGTTCTGGCAGAGCTGTACCAAACAAGGGACGCCATTGTCCTTTCACCTGTTCTTTAAAGAATACCAAGAAGAGGTCAACAAATAAACAAGTTGTTTTTCTTCCAGAAAAGGGCACATATTTACAAAAAAGAATTTAGGAATCTAGATTACTGTACCTCATGGGATTTTTGTCATTTGGATGAAAACATACTCCTATTTGCGCAATTCCAAAAGGCAGTCTCTGGTTTACCAACTCCAGACAATCAATATAATGCTCTAAAGCACCTATCAACATAAATTAATAAACATTAACAAATGACGCATTACAATATTGCAGGATAATTTCATTTATACAGAACAGAAACAGCCTGTGGATGATTGTATCATGCAAATATGCTGTGCACTGATGTAAATGTCTCATATAATTTCATGATTCTAATGCTTGAATATACCATATAATGACCTAATTTCAGACATAACAACACTTAACATATCTGCATTTTCGATTAATAATTACAGTACCATCTCTATACCGTTAAATGAAAGTTTAAACCAAGCATAGGAACACAACAGCTACATAATCATAAAAACATAGGAGTTCTGGATTAGGCAACAAGTAATTAACCAGAACACACCAAAATAGCAAAACGTTTATAATTACATTATAATGCAAGTTCTTCCTTTTCATGTGGAAAAGTAGCAGCACTCTTATGCATTTTTATCACCTACCATCTACCCTTTGTGGCAGTGCAGACAAGTAGCGCCAACCATTAGTACTAACACAACCTTTATTATACAGTTACAGAATCTTGCAAGTGTGAAAGTACCTCTCCTGTCCCTTTCTACTCTCCCAAAAACTAGGGTTGCTTTTGAGATACTTTATCCCCACCCCTCTTTGGATTCGATAGGAGCCGAGGTGGCGCAGTGGTTAAATGCAGCTACTGCAGGCTACTCCAGCTGACTGCTAGTTCAGCAGTTCAGCTGTTCAAATCTCACCAGGCTCAAGGTTGACTCAGCCTTCCATCCTTCTGAGGTCAGTAAAATGAGGACCCAGATTGTTGGGGGCAATATGCTAAACTCTGTAAACCGCTTAGAGAGGGCTGTAAAGCACTATGAAGCGGTATATAAGTCTAAGTGCTATTGCTATTGCTATTCAGATTTCATTTATCAGGTCTGCCTAGGCCAGTGATGGCGAACCTTTTTTGGTTCGCGTGCCAAAAGGGGGGGGGAATGTGGGGGATCATGTGTGTGCGTGCCCACACTCATAATTCCATGCACCCCCGCACATGCACGCATGACCCCCCTGCTCCCAGCATGCAATGGCACGCCCATTTTTCGCTCTCCCCAGGCTCCAGAGCCTTTCTAGGAGCCTGGGGAGGGCGAAAAGGGCCTTCCCCACCCCCTCTGGAGGCTGGAAACAGCCTGTTTCCTGACTCCCAGTGGGCCCAGAAGGCCCGAAAATCAGCCAGCTGGTGTACACATGCACGCCGGACCTGAGCTCGCGTGCCCACCGATATGGCTCCGCGTGCCACTTGTGGCACTCGTGCCATAGGTTCGCCATCACGGGCCTAGGCTGAAGCTCTCCCTCCTATCTCCCAAGGTCATTCCCACATGCCATTACACTAATTTTACCTTATAGACACTGCTGCCCAAAACCCACATTTTCCAACATTTTCTGACACACAACTGGTTAACAGAGTGCAGCCTGTTTACAGATTCATGGGTGCAAGAACTTCAGTTTTGTAGGTTTCCATATTTGTGGTATATAGAACTGCTGTCGCTGAATGCCTGATCCTGAGACATTATTGGTGATCTACTGCAGATCACGTCCAGATCTCAATTCTGATTTCCCCTCTGACCTCCCTTGTTTCAGGCCTTTTTCCCACGATTGAGCCGTGGTGGTGCAGTGGTTAGAATGCAGTACTGCAGACTACTTCTGTTGACTGCCAGCTGCAGTTCGATACCGGCTCAAGGTTGACTCAGCCTTCCGGGGTAGGTAAAATGAGGACATAGATCGTAAATCGCTTAGAGAGGGCTGTAAAGCATTGTGAAGCGGTGTATAGTCTAAGTGCTATTGCTATCAGAAGTAACAACCTACAGAAGCCACATCCTACCGTGAAGAAGGTTGTCCCGAAGCATCCCAGACCGGGCTAGCATTTTCTGCAAGGCGGCGAGCGGCTGCTCTCCGTCCGATCCGGCCTCCTGCAAGGTCTCCCCGACGGTGCGCGGATGCACCAGGCGCAGAGACTCCCCCAGGGGCCCTTGGTCAGCAGCGGGCTCGAGCCGGGCCGGGCCCTCCACGCCCAGCACTTGCTCCCGAAAGACCACCACAGCCTCCCACCACTGAGCGGCCAGGTTCTTCTTCAGCGCCACCCCCAGAGGCCCGAAGGCTGGGTGGTCCCCTCGAAGGTAAGAAGCCCAGGTCTGCTTGTCCTCTTCTCCACCTCCTCGGAGGAAACGCCGCCTCTGACAAGCAGCCAAGGCTGCTTCGCCGCACTGCTCGCCCGCATGGTCGGCGCCGCTGCTGCTAGTCGTTAAGCAGGAGCGCGACTGGGCCACCGAGGGAACGGCGGAGCCCCGGAAAAGCCGCGACGGCGCTGCACGGCTCCCCTCGAGCAGCTTCGGGCTGTCGAGCTGCTCCCACGGGGCTTCAGGCTGCCTTTCTCCCCGCCTCTTTCGAGAGCGTTTGTGGAGAAAACTGAGGCGCCTACCGGATACGGGGCAACCGGTGACGCGCCCGCCGCTGCGAGTTATGGAAAGGCCGGAATTTGCAAGGCACAAGCAGCCCCACCGGGAGCACCGCCCGAGCCACATGTAGGAAACGTCCTGGGGAAACTGATTGGAGTACGCATGCGCCGCTTGGCCGGGCACTCGCGGAGGGAGGGAGTTGCCGCCGGTGCGTCACCGCTGTTCCTCGCGCGTTTGCCAACACTGACGAGACCGCAGAGCCTTTCGGGCGATGCTGAACTACAACTCCCGGCAACCTTCGCTGTTAGCCATGCCGCATGGGGGCTGCTGGAGTTTTGTCTCTCTTCGGTTTTCGGCAGGCCTCTAATCTTCGTTTTTTAAGGCGGGGTGAAAGCCGTCAACACAAATTAGTGAGAGATTTGAGTGATATTCGCCATGCCCTCATCCAGTTAATTCAAGACGCTTAAAGGAAGCTAAACAGATGCTGATCTGTTTTGACTGAGAAGCCTTGTGGCGGAAGGCTACAACAAGGAGTATTTCATAGGGCGATTTTGTTGGATTGGCCTTCAGACTTTTATCTACCATTAGAACCTGCATTATTTTCAGCAGCGCACACGGCAGGTCTGTCGTTAACACAGGCTTTTCCGAAAACTAGTAGATGTATTTCAATATAGGTAGTCGATTTACGACCACAATTGAGCCAAAAATTTCCCTTATTAAGGCAGTTAAATGAAATGTGTCCCATTTTACAATATTTTTTGCCATAGTTAAGTGAATCATGCGGTCATTAAGCAAATCTGGTTTTCCCCATTGACTTGCTTGTCAGCTGGGAAGGTTACAAATGGTGATCACATGGCCCGGGGCTGTGCAACCATCATAAATACACACCAGTTGCCAAATGCCAAAATTTTAATTATGTGATTTTGGAGAAGTTGCAATGGTCATAAGTGTGAAAACCAGCCATAAGTGTCTTTTCAGTGCCGCTGCAACTTTGAATGGTCACTAAACAAATGGTTTTAAGGCTAAAACTATTTGTTCAATTCTCTGAATTCTCAGCAGGCATGCCTTTGGGGAGCAAGAATCCAAAACATAATGCAAGACAAACAGGTTAGGGAAGGCAGACCTAAACTATTCTAATTTTCCCATTGTTTCACAACCATCACTAATTATACATTTATCAGAGCCCTGCAGGGACTGGAAGCCTCTTCCTCTCCTTAATCGAACATGCACTATATAGGATTATACATTAAAGATGGAAATGCAGTGCAGCATCCTTACTCTTATCCCTCAAACTTAACCGCATCCCCAATTTTAACCTTGGATTGTATTATAGGGCTATGCACATTTCTCCCAACTGCTGCTTCCAATTTGTAACAGAACAGCCAGTAAGAACAGAATGCACGGGAAATACAACACCCAAGAAACTCTATTGATAGTAAATTTGGTCATTTTTGACTCCATGACATGGGGGGGGACGTAATGGGAGTGGGGGCTTATCACAAACGGTTTCTTTTCATGGATTCCTGTATAAAAATGTTTTTCACATCTCCAATTGCTCCATTAATCCTTAAAATGGTTTAGAATCTTTTTGTATTTATTACAATTTGCAGTATTTGAAATCTCATCACCAATTAAAACTACAGCCTAGATATACTAATGTGGAGCACTTTCTACAGCTGCTCCACTATTAGATTTAAACACTTCAGCCAGAAATTGGGATCTGCATTAGACCGATGTAATATTCTTCCTGTGTCCATTTGCATTGTTTCCATTTTGTGTTGCTTTAACGTTGGCTTTAATCCAAAGTATCTTCATAGGTAAATGGGTGCAATTGGATTTGAACTTGTATAGCATCTCTCTTGGTTATATTCTCAGTACTCATTGTGATAAGGTGATTTACAGCAAAAAACCAATTGCACACCCCTGGTGTATATGTATTATAGCTTTAAACTGTAGTTCTCTCTTCACTTTAGCAAATCTGTTGAATTTAACAGGCCTGATTTCTTAATATCCCTAAAATTTCATTAGCAGCCAAACTGCAGTGATGCAGATAAAAAGATTTAACAGAGTCAAGATGTAAATTTTTTAAACCTTATTAATGTGAGAGCGTTTGGTTAGTGATTAAGGCACCAAGCTAGAAACCAGGACACATTTCATAGGATGGTGTTTTTGCATTCCTGAAAACAGGTAACTGTAACCTGAAATCAAGTGAGTAAAATTTAGATTATATAATCTACCAAAAGGCAATATTGTCCATTTCTGAAGGGCAAAGATTTGGAAGATGTTATTTAGCATTCTCAACTACCACGAAAAAGTTTAAACACTACACAGGACTACTGTTCTATATTGCAAATAAAATAATTAGCAAAAATCAGTGTGCGATGTGTAGCAGAATATTTTCACTTATATTTAAAATCACATCTGCACTTTGCATTTGGTATTTTTCATGAAGCCTGAAATACTGCATGCATAGTTTAAGGTTATAGGTTTCAACAGTGAAGATAAAAATACTTCAGTACTATTTGAATGCTTAAGGCCAATTTTAAATAACTAGGTTCTTGTCCCCATGCCAATATTATTTTAAGAATTCATTTATCTCCTTGAACATCTGGAAACCTACTATGCAAATTAAGATTTGGGTTGACACAATCAGTGACTCAACAGGCCAGAGGAAATTTCTATCATGCAACAGAATCACAATATGTTTCAACTTGCCCATAATAACTCAAATATTTGTTTACCTGAAGCACAAGTTTATTTCTTAACATATTGGATATTTAAGCCTAAAATAAGATCCATCATAGGTCAAGGCTGTAGACTGAGAGATTTGAGTTCTAATCCTAGCTTTAAACACAAAAGCAGCTGGATGGCCTTGGGCCAATCACTTTGTCAGTCCTAGGAGACAGGCAATGTTGCCAAAAACTGCAGACTTTGCTAAGGTAGAAAAGAAGTCAACACTGACTGAAATGCCCAAAATCTCTAGGAATGTTTGTCAGTGTTCAGCCTTATGGTTGTATTTAGAACAGGGGTCACCAACCTTTGGACCTCAGGGACCACTAAATTCATAATTTTAAATCCCACGGACCACTAATATGAATTTTTTTAAAAAAGATAAATAGTATTTAGTGCAATATAAAAAATGCAAATAATTTTTCTGCAGACCACCAAAATTTTCTCATGGACCACCAGTTGGTGACCACTCATTTAGAACATATTTAATTCCCAAAACCATTTTAGGCCCGTAAGTATCTGAAGCTGTAATCTGCCCATATCAGGAATCTAGGTGGTTTATATTGCAGAGAACAGTTTAAGTGTAGGGACAAAAAAACAACAACCCCAGTAGAACCTTTACTATTGACATATTTTATTAAAAGGTATTAAGTTTTCATGGGAATGTTTAGTATCCCTTTGAATTATTCCCCAAAATTCAGGAACCCAGTTATAAATCTCCAAAATTATATTTGTTGAAGGTTCAACTTGCCCAGTAACAGTATTTCCCACGTAGCTGCACAAAGCAGTGCTGAGAGAAAGAAGCAAGAAATATTTTCCAATGACATAATGAATGCATTTGGTATTGCAGTTGCTGCTCATCCCCATCTGAGAATTGCCAAGTCAGTCTCAAAAGATACAGGTAGTTCTTTCTTTGGTTTCCAAAGATTTCACAGCCATTGCATCAAATACGTGTCCTTTGTAACATTAACTAGCTTTGGGTTAGACCAATACAATCACTCAAATACCAAGAAAATTCTGTTTTGAAATACCTTTATTGGAAGGCCATGCAATGCCTCCAGTTGCTGTTATTTCAAATCACTGTACATTTACTTTGTGAAAACACAGTCTGCATTTTCTAGTACAAAAAACTAAAAATCATTCAAGGAATGTAGAGAATATTCAACTTAAATAGCGGAAAAAGTGCACCATTGTTACTGCTGCACTGCAGACCTTTCTGCATGTTCCATAAGATATTAAATAACTATCTTTTCTCAACACACAATATAAAGAGCAATTATGAAAAACAAGACATTTAAATAGACTAAGTTATTGGGTATAACTTGCTGGCATTGGATAACCTATCATTGGCGTACCACCAGTTGTAGGATATGCATACTGTTGTTGATTCATTGCACCGTGCATGTTTGCCATGTTATTTCCATACTGCTGGTCGTAGCCATTTTGATAGGCTGGAGTGCCAGCCCTAAATCCACCTTGCATGCCAGCTGCTCCAAAGCTGTTACCAAAGGTAGTTCCGTTACCAAAACTTTGAGCACCAAAGCCACCATTCTGTGCTTTTGCTCCAAAGTCTCTCTTGCCCACTGCACCATAGGTTCTTTCAAAGTTTTCCCTCTCTCTAAAACCAAATCCACCTCTTTTACCCGCAGAGTATCTGTCACGGCGGTCCCCTCTGGAACGACCTGTAAAATGAAAAAGCAAATTAACAGGAGCTTCCCCTACTCCCAAGTTTCTTCCTCCAAAGGGCTCTTTTTGAAGACTTGCAGTACTTCCCATTCAACAGATACAAACATGCTCAGATTCAACACATCTTTACATACCGAAAATAAGACCCTGTCTTATATTTTTTTGAACCTTGAAATAAGCACTTGGCCTTATTGCCCTGCACTCAAAAGCCAGATTGGGCTTATAATCAGGGGATGTCTTATTTGGGGGGGGGGGGGAGAACAGGGTAGTACAATTAAAGTACTAAAAATGTATCTTTGCCAAGCACCATTACCAAAAATCTCTATTTCAGGCACTGAAATATTTAAGCCAAAAGACAATTAAGAATCAATGGGTTAAATAAGTCATAATTACCTGAGCCTCTGTCTTCAACCAACTGGAGCAATTTGGGATTGATTGCTTGATTAGCTTCACGAAGTACAGAGATGAGGTCGCTAACTTGTTTTATATTATTAGGTGTGAAAAATGTGTATGCTGTGCCTGTTTTGGTGCTGCGGGCAGTTCGTCCAATTCGGTGGATATAGTCCTCAGAGGAGTTTGGGTAGTCATAATTGATGACAAATTTCACATCTTCCACATCTGTAAAATGTTGCAGTGCAGCAAAAGCAATGTACAAAATTTTGCACACCACAACAGCCAGATGAAAAAGCAAGTTAGATAGTAACAGATCTTAAGATGGTAACTGCTGAAAATAATGTTAATTATTCCAAAAGAAAAAGAAAAAAGAAAAATTGAGCATCGATGCATTTTCCCCTCTGAACTTCTTTGTAATTTATCCCATGATCTAAATCCTTACCAGAGTGCCCTTACAAGTCAAGTGACATCTGAACGCTTCTTGCAGTAGGACCAATAAGTTCACAGTAGCCTCTTCATGTGCTCCCAAGGACCTCACTTTAAACATGAGGTCTTGCCACGCACCAGAAGCTCAAAAAGAGGGCCACACTGCTCATCTTGCCAAGACCTTTTAACCGCAGCTGCAAGAAAAACATACCTGTCCCCGAAAGGTCATCAAGTTGTTTTCATGCACTGTGTCTCGTCTAGGCAAGAGCTTCCAAGAAGCCAGCGTTCACTTGAGTGTCTCTCTCTCTGGCAGGTCTCGACATGACGGTTAGGGTATAGGTGACGGAGGAACTCCAGGTTTGAAAAGCCACTTTGCTTTCCCACCCCAACTTGTAAATGAGAGGTGGACTTTCAAATTTCATGTGCCAGTACTCACCAATTTGTTCAAGGCTCAGTACATTTTAAAGCTGCTCTCTCCATTTCAAAGGTTGGGGAAAAAAATACCACTGAAGTTTGATTATTCTTCAACATTTCAGCAAACTCACTGAAATCCAAAGACTCACGGACCACAGCAAACAATATGCACACAGACTAAACAGCAGTGTACCATGGCAAGTCATGCAAAGCATGGAACAGTAGAAATAACCGGGCAAAAGTGAACCGTGAATGAAGCTACCGTTTGAGAGAACAGTTTATGGGACCGTAGTTTTAGTCTTTGCCTTTTGAAGATTACTGGCACACAATGATCAACTTTCACCTCTCTACTGGACTGGAAGCGTCCAGACGATCACTTCCACTAGACCTCCATCCCCCTCGAGTCCTCCGATAGTCATGCCTAGGCCTTGCCACAAAGACTGCACCTTTATGTGAAAAAACTTAGAAAAACGCAGAGGTTAAAGAAAGCAATTAACTTTCTTTAAAAAAAAACTGTGTATCACCCAAGACTAGAGTTATACTAACCTAGACCTCTGGAGGCAACATCTGTAGCAATCAGAATAGGAGCCTTCCCATGTTTGAATTCTGCAAGAAATGGCCAGGTTAGTTTTCTTCTCACTAAGTATTTTAGAGAATTATTGTTTATTATCCTTTTTACTCACCATTTAAAACCCAGTCTCTCTCCTGCTGACTTTTGTCACCATGGATACCCATTGCTGGCCACCTGCAATTATATTTAACATCATATACCAAATGGAGCTCTTGCCTCACAATCAGGTGGTTGGTTGTGAGTTCGATCCTAGGTAGAGGCAGATGTAGGGTCTCCTGCTTGGGCAGGGGGTTGGACTAGATGACCTGCAAGGTCCCTTCCAACTCTGTTAATCTGTTAAATTTGTTAATAGCTCACTGATAGTGCCATTTGTCACATCAATCAGAAATGTATAGGATTCCTGCACAAAAATATATTCCATTTTGTGCAGGAACAAATAGCTGTGTTGGCAGAATCATTATTTAAAGAGAGTATGGCAGTACTGCTTTATGCAAGACACCGTATCCAATTAGGTCTCCTTTCTCAGTACTCAATTTCCTGCAATAAAGGCTAGAGAAAGGCTACAGGAATGGACTAGGAGCGAACTGCAAAAGTATTAAAGATGAAGGAGATTCAGGCGTAAAGCCTATTCCTTCAAATTATTTTAAAGAAAGGTATAGCTTACCCATCCCTCCTCATTTTTCTTGTTAAATCATCACATCTTCTTTTGGTCTCCACAAACACAATTGTCTTATTTTCTTTTTCACTCATAATTTCTTCCATCAATCGAATAAGCCTATTACAATAAAGGTATTTAGTGATAAAATTGATTTCAAGTATACCACATAAAAATCAATCTATGCCACCACTATGAAGTAAGTCAACTTTACTTACTTGTCATCCTTCTCTACATCATGACAAACATCCACTATCTGCAGAATGTTGTGGTTTGCACTTAGTTCCAATGCTCCAATGTTGATGTGTACATATTCTTTTAAGAAGTCTTCTGCAAGCTGCCTAACTTCTTTAGGCCATGTTGCACTCCACATCAGTGTCTGCCTATCAGGCTAGAAGTAAATTAACACTTAACAATGTATGTGAAGCTGTATATAACTCTTAAGTGCTATTGCCATTAGCTACTTCAATCACTACCTACAGAACCTGGAACAAGCATATTCCAAGGCAGAATTACCTATCATTCAGCACATTATTAAGCATGAATATTGATACTTACTCTAATCTGTTCGACAATTTTTCGGATCTGAGGTTCAAATCCCATGTCAAGCATTCTATCAGCTTCATCAAGAACAAGGTAAGTGCATCTCCGTAGGTTGGTTTTGCCAGCTTCTAAAAAATCTATGAGTCTACCAGGTGTTGCAATGCAGATTTCTACACCTGAAAGTAGTAATAAATGTGGTGGATACAGAGTTCTAGAATTTCCAAAACCATGTTTAGGAGAAATCTGCTAAACAGTCCTTTTTAATACCTCTCTCTAGATCACGTATTTGTGGTCCCTTTGGAGCACCTCCATAAATACAAGTAGACTTTAAACGGCAAGCTCTACCATATTCTGCAGCCACCTGCTGCACTTGCTGAGCCAATTCTCGAGTTGGTGCCAGCACCAGACACTATGGAGAGAAATACAAATACAAAATTAAGACAAAATTACTGAACTTGTTGCTACTTAAGTTATATTAAATACTATAATTAATTGTATCAAAAACAAACCCATTGATATCAATAGGTTTTTAGTTACAATCAATACAGTTTGCATCATTTCACTGATTCCAACCTGGAAGGTATGTTACTTCATTTAAGAGAGATTCCTTGAAATATTATTTGATTTTAAAAGATAATGCTAAAATTTAACTGATTATATTTTCTCACTAGGAAATAGCCAAATTTCAACTTAATTCTACCAAGAATGCAATTGTATTGCAGGGACAATCAAAATTAGCTTCATCTCCCTCCTTCCCAAAATAAGGGTCATAGGTTTAAATACTTACAATAGGCCCATCTCCTCTCTCTAGGAATGGTTGATGATTTATATGTACTATGGCTGGCAACAAATACTATTAAGGAAAAGAGAACAGACTATTGTTAATCCTCTTAACAATATGTTTCATTAAGATATGTCAAGAACAGCAGTAAATACTCACAGACAATGTCTTCCCTGATCCAGTTTGGGCTACACCAACCATATCTAGTCCACTCAAAGCAACAGGCCAGCCTTGTGCCTGAATAGCAGTTGGTTCTGTGAAGTTCTGTCTCTGGATTACTTCCATAACATTTGCTAGAAGATAAAAACACCTGTCTAATTAACAGTCCAAAAATACATTTTAAAACTGTTAGGTTACATTACCAGTATTATTTTCTTACCAGGAAAATTAGCTTCATAAAAATACATAACTGGTTTGGGACAGTTATGGCCTTTAACAGTTATTTCTTTGCTTGCTCTATATTGTTCAATCTCTTGCTGCAAAGATAGAAAAATATAATTTCAGTGGATAACGTTTACAAAAACCAATACTGCTTCTAGACTAATCTTAGTACAAGAACTTAAAATACAAGATATGTTTCCATACCATAGAACGCCGGGCAACATCGGGATGTTCCTGATAGAAATTTTTTTCAAATTTAGGAAGCTCATCTAGATTCCATTTCTTCTTGGTAAGCTTTTCTCCGGGATTTCCAAATTTCTTCCCCCCTAAAGATCCCCCTCTACTTCCTCCAAAACGAGGGCCACCAAACCTGCAAAGGCAAATTACAAAAAAAAATTTAACTAAAAGCTTAAGCCATGCTGTTTTTTTACAAAACGAAACTTTCATTACTGCACTGTTTATGATCACCAAACCTCAAAAGCACCAGCCCTAAAGCACCACCAGAGAAACCAGGAAGGAAAAAAAATCAATCCAAACTGTACAGTATCTTCCAAACAAACGTCTTAATTGTTTGGAACTCCCTCTCTGCGTCAGACTCTGAAGTGGGCGGGAAAGAATTACGAAACCCTGCCCGATTTCAGCAAGAAGCTGGCTTTTCAATCAACAGGATTGTTTCTTTAAGAGATTCGTAAAAAGGCTGCTCTCGCAAGGCGTGGGAGGGGATGTTTGTGCGCAAGCGCCGGCGGATACCGAAGGGGTTTCTTAAAAAGCCCCGACCGCTATGTCGGAAAGCAGCGTCGCCCCCTCCGCGCGAGTAAATCAGCTCGCTGCCCCGACTCCTCCTTTTGTCCGTCTGCGCCACGGCGCTAAACAAGAAGCGATGGCGGGGGACGAAGGGGGCGGCCGGCCGACGCTACGCCGTCCCACACAAAAGGGAATTCGGGTCGAGCGGGCTTCCAGGGGGGCTCTCCTCTCTTTTTTTGTCTTTTTTTTCCGTCTACGCCACATTTTCCGTCGGCGCGTCCATTTTAACCCCGGGGCGGGGATAAGAGAGAAGCAGGCGGAGAGGAAGAACAAAGACGACGACGACGGCACTAGCGGCCGCCGCCGGCATTTTGATTTTCCTCTCAGCCACCGCATGGCGGGGCTAACCATTAACACAGCCGGGGACATTTTTTTTGACATAAGGAAGCCGCTTTCGACGAAAATACGCCCAAGACGGTGCTTTTAATCGCATCGCTTCCTTCCCCTCTCCATTCCGGCTCCTTCTCACCCCCTTTTTCCCGCCAACGCCGTCCATCAGCCCCCCCCAAATCCTACCGCCTCTCCCTCTCCCCTTCGCCTCCGACTTTCCGCGGCCCCGGCATCCGGCCGCGGCTTCCAAGAATTTTTCGAAGCGATCGGCTTTCTTTCCAGAGAGGCCTCGGGCGCCGATTGCTTCCCCCCCCCCTTTCCCGTCGCGCGCGCGGCCGTCGACGGCGCTGGGGAAAACGGCGCGTTAAACCTCCGCCGCCATTTTAACGCCCCAGCTTGCCACCCGGCACAAGAAATGGCTGAGCCTCGGCAAAGGCCGAGCCGACACAGCCGAGCCCCCATGGCTCACCCGCGGTCCCTCTCACTGGAATACCCAGGCATGTTGACGGCGACAGCGACGAACACGGCCTTAACAGCGGGGATCGAGAAGTCCGCAACCGAAATTGAAGCCGATGACGAGGGCGACTGAATGGGGAGTGGCCGAACAGCCGGATGCCGGTTATATAGCCGGCACCGCCACGAATGTCGGGAAGCCGGCTCCTGACGTCACTGAAGGTCCCGCCCACTTATCCCCTGTGCTCTACGTTCTTGTTCGAACGGCTCTCTCCGCTTTTCCTTGGAGGCGGGACTTAGAGGCGAGTGGCGCGTGCGCTGTAGCCTATGAGATCAGCAAGTGCCCTTCTGTGAGCTGGAAGGAGCTGTTCGGCTGGCGAGGCTAGTTACCTTTTTCATCTCCAACAAACGGAAAAACCCAGGCCACGATGTCGTCACTCCAGCTCTGTAATTTCGGGGTCGCTTAATAGCACTTAGCACTTAGACTTATATACCGCTTCATAGTGCTTTACAGCCCTCTTTAAGCGGTTTACAGAGTCAGCATATTGCCCCCAACAATCTGGGTCCTCATTTTACCGACCTCAGAAGGATGGAAGGCTGAGTCAACCTTGAGCCTGGTGAGATTTGAACTGCTGAACTAGCAGTGCTGCAGTGCTGCACTCTAACCACTGCGCCACCTCGGCTCTTAAAAGGCTTTGCCCTTCCCCCATTTGCCTGTTTTTCGTTTGGTGCCCACCATTTCAGAACTTGAGTTGCCCACGCTTGCTCAGACCCTAATGTATTGTATTTATCTTTATTTTATTTATTTTTATTTATTTGTTTATTTTGTCAAGCATATATGAGGTTACAGAGAAAGTATAAACATGATTGTGAATACATAAAATGTATAAATGTGGTTATGAATACATGAGATGGTTACGAATACATGGGGACATTAGGACAGGGACGGTAGGCACGTTGGTGTTTTTAAAATAATGTAAGCAAAAGTGTGAGTGTCTTGTAAAACTCAAGCCTCTGAGCATCTGGATTCCCACGCAACTTTATCAAAAAATCCCTGACCACTCAACCCAGTACAACACCAACACAAACCCTAAAAAGAATCTCAGTACCATGCATTCAAGTATATCTCAGAAACCACCAACAAACTACTACAACCACATGGAATCAGCACAGCACACAAGCCAACTAAAGCTCTTCAAAACATCCTAAACAAACCAAAAGACCCAACAACCCCAGAAGAAAAAACAGGAGTCATCTACAACATTCAATGTAAGACCTGTAATGTAGGACAAACGGGTACAAGACTGGCAGAACACATCCATGAACACTAGCAGTCAGAAGGGATGATGAAAATTCTTTAATTTTACAACATAGACAGATTTAACCATAGTTTCAATTGGGAAAATATGACAATCCTAGAGCAAGCCAAGTCCAAAAATGCCAGGGAATTTCTAGAAACCTGGCACTCTGACAAATTAGCCATCAATAGACACATAGACATTAACAACATCTATAGAGTATGCGAAAGAGACAACCAGCCAGCCAAAAAAAGGAACAAAAAGACACTTTTCCACCAGCAATCAGCACCCAGATCAGCATTGATTAATTCCAAGGTTAACATCAAACCAAGAATCAAGTAAACAATATCCCAATTAAGAAACTTCCAAAGAGCCAACAGTAAACAGCCCAACCAAATAATCTCTGCCTCTACCACCGCTGAAGGGGCAAGCTACCAGAATATAGAATAGAATAACAGAATTGGAAGGGATCTTGGAGGTCTTCTAGTCTAGTCTTTCCTAGGCAGGAAACCCTACACCACTTCAGACAAATGGTTATCCAACATCTTAAAAACTTCCAGTATTGGAGCATTCGCAACTTTTGAGGGCAAGTTGTTCCATTGATTAATTGTTCTGTCAGGAAATTTCTCCTTAGTTCTAAGTTGCTTCTCTCCTTGATTAGTTTCCACCCATTGCTTCTTGTTCTACCCTCAGGTGCTTTGGAGAATAGTTTGACTCCCTCTTTTTTGTGGCAGCCTCTGAGATATTGGAACACTGCTATCATGTCTCCCCTAGTCCTTCTTTTCATTAAACTAGACAATAAACAAATCACAATCCTTACTAACACTGATAATGTTGCTAGTTTGGGTAATGAAATGTCTGCAAGAAAACAAACAAGCTCAGAGAGCAGCAAGGAACCCCCACCCCATCCTGGATTTCAGGTTCTGCTTTCATGTTTATCTAATGTTCAGTTCTGCTTTTATACTTACTTAATGGACCTAGCATTCTTATACAACTGAATGATCTCGTTCTCCCTTGGATTCATACATGGTTGTTTATATCACCAGTTTTGCTCTAACATATGACTTTGTTGAAGTCTCCATATGGTCATGGTCCTTTATTGTGCAATCAGTTCCATGCCAGCACCATGTATTATAGTATTTGTAAGGCATGTTTATGAATGAAACAGAGTTCAGGAAGCACAGCCACCTCCCTAGAAATCAGCAAAACTTTCATGTCTAAATTTTGTTTTGGCAGGAAAAGTGTGCCTGGTTTTCATTCCACCACATAAATATCCATTTGGCAAAACATGAAACTACAGGAAAGCCATACAATTGACATGTGCTGACAAAACCTCATGTGTCTTATGAGAGTTTTTGCAGAAAAAGAAGTATCTGGTTGTATAATAAATGTAGCTGCTACCTTTAATGTAATGAAATATTCAGATTGGCTGAGGAGTTGCTTACCATAGTTTTTCCAGTATGTCTTTATTAAGAGAGCCAGTAAAGTGGAATAATTCAGAGGGTGAATTAGGAATGGGAGATACAAATTCCATTCTATTCCCAATTATGAAAGGTCAATGGACTTTTAGTTCAACTATTCCAACCCAGTCTGTTCTACAGGGTTGCAGTTGTGCAAAAAAATAGTTGGAGGGAGTTCAGTAATTCAGCAATATGATAGGTAGAATGTCAAGAGATTGCTTTCCTTTCACTGTATTTTAGCTTGGAAAGCTAGAGTATAGTGAATATGTGACGGCCATGAAAATTTATTAAAAAACAAAGCTTTCTGCCCCATACTAAAATTAGTACTGCAGCCATTCTGAATGTCCAGTCTAACAGGCCAATATGTATATTTAATACAAAGCAATTTAATTACATTGTTGTAATACTGCATGGTTAAAGAGTCAGATCATTAATAATATGCTGTATATTCTGCTTAACCTATTTTAGTTGCTAACATCAGCAATAAAATCATAGTACAAGAATAGCAATACATTCACACAAGAAAAAAAGCTTGCTTTCTTAAATATATTGTTTAGGAAAACTTTTTTTTTATTTTTTTTTTATTTTTTTAAAAATAAAGACCCTGTATACTTAATGCTTAATACAACTAAGAAAGAAAAAAAAAGCAATATTTTTATTGATGATTCAGCCTAACATAAAACAAGCAGACATAGTATTCTAAATCTGGAACAGCACAGTAGATGTTAAATAAACCTAAAAGAATTAGAAAATAGTATATTACTCCCCTTAAGCAATGAATTACAATCGCATCACAGTGATAGAATATTCATTACTGCAGAGTTTAAGGGAGCTCTAGTGCTAAACAACATCACAGCAATGTAATTAAAACAATTCTAGCACATACTGTTCTGCTCCATGTGACAAATCAGGAAAAAGACAATCAGAAATAAGGTATGTTAACACAAGATTGTTAACCTTTTGCAGGAAAAACAGAGATTGAAAACAACAGTCTGAATAAACAGTAACAAGTATTAACCACAGAATCAGCAATTAGCAGCGCCCTTAGGACTTTCATGCTTTTGAGTGTGATTCCAATGGGACTTTCAACACCTACAAGTAAAACACAGGTAGTCCTCAACTTACGATCACAACTGAGCCCAAAATTTCTGTCATTAAGTGAAACAGTTACGTGAATTTTGCCCCATATTATGACATTTCTTACCACAATTGTTAACTGAATCATTCCAAATTTTAAATTAGTGACACGGTTGTTAAGTGAATCTGACTTGTCCATTGACTTTGTCAGAAAAATCACAAAAGTTTATCACGACTCTGGGACACTGCAACCTTCCTGATTCAGTTGCCAAGTGTTTGAATTTTGATCACATAACCACAGGGATGCTGCAATAGTTGTGTGAAAAACAGTTATAACTCACCTTTTTCAGTGTGTTGTAACTTTGAATGGTCAAGGACTACTTGTACAGAAAACTTTGCCAGATGAAATGCAATCCCATCATATCCAGGTGGATTGTCAAGACAACTGGATGATTTGGCGATGGGCCAAAGGTGTTTAATGGCTGAAAGGTAAAGGTAAAGGTTCCCCCACACATGTGTGCTAGTCATTTCCAGCTCTAGGGGCACTGCTCATCTCCGTTTCTAAGCTGAGGAGCCAGCGCTATCCAAAGACGTGGTCATGTGGCCGGCATGACTCAACACTGAAGGCGCACGGAATGTTGTTACCAGGGGTAACAAAGCAAAAAACAGCTTCTGCGCGTGCGCAGAAGCGAAAAACAAGATGGCGCTGCCTACGGCGCTGCCGAGAGAGCCAGTTCGGGGGCGTGTCCAGCCGGCCATCGCTGCTGCTTCGGCGAGCGGGGGGAAATTCCCGCTACCAATTTTATAGAACCGGTCCGAACCGGCAGAAACCCACCTCTGGCTGTTACCTTCCCACCAAAGTGGTCCCTATATTTCTACTTGCATTTTTTACGTGCTTTCAAACTACTAGGTTGGCAGAAGCTGGGACAAGTAACGGGAGCTCACCCCACTATTTTTTCATTTGTACTTTCAGTTAAAACCATAACTTTCTTGTGCTGAGGTTACTGTGCTGTAATTAAAAAAAACCTTGGCTCGACAAGATATAATCAGTCACTTTTCTAGATTGTGTGCATGGTTTGGTGTATCTCAGATGTTTTGGAGTGTTCAGACACTACAGTATTATTCATTTCTACTTATTGTATTTTCACTAATATCAACATGTAGCATAATTGAACATAACGTAAGCTTTGGGCCAAACAAATTTTAGTAATGCTACTAAACATCCTGGACTGTTTCAGGCACCTGAAAGTTGATAATTCTAACAGAGCCAAATGGAGGATGCTATACTTCAGATTTTGTTTCATTCTTGTATGGAGTTAGCATGCATTATATCCTCTTGTGTGAAGGAATTTTTTTTATTATACTGAACTGTTGTTTATCTTAGGGTTTTGCAAAACATTCCATGTACCAAACATTTCACACATGGAAGAGCTGGTTTTTGGATAGTCTATGTCTGAAAGGAAAAGTGTTTCCAGTGAGCTGCCTACAGATGGAACGAAACAAGTTTTTTTTTCCGGGTTTGAATACAGCTATTCCATCCAGAAGTGGCTGAATGGAGTAAGTATCAGGAATAAAACAAGAAAATCAGTAACAGGACTGGGGCACCAAACAGAGGGAAAAGCAAACACTTGGAAGAAGGCAGGTTGGTGGGATATGCTGCACGGAAATCCTATTCTTTGCTTCTGAGACCATGACAACAAAAACGAGCTACATGGGCCATTGCCTGTCTAGCAAAGGCTTAAGAGAAGGAGAGAAGGCATCCAGAAGATTGGAGTGAAGTGGGACCTCAGTAGCAACCTAGCATAGGGCAGATGAGGGCAGGCGCTGGGGTGGGAGGAGGGCAACGCCTACACCAGCTTTGCCCAACTCATCCCATAAAATCACTCCAAGATCACTCCAGAATTTGTTTTATTCCAAAGGGGTGTTTTTTTTACGTTTGTCATCATTTCCAGCATTCAAAACAGAACCTGTTTGCATTTTGTGTGCCCACAGACACACATCGATTTTCTTTGGCATGCAGAGGGTCCCCAATTGTAGCAATTATGGCTATGATCAGGGCTCTCTGCACAATTAACCAACAATTAACAATTGTTAATTTACCAGTGGAACAGTTTGCCTTCAGAAGTTGTAGGTGCTTCATCACTGGAGGTTTTAAAGACAAGACTGGACAACCACCTGTCTGAAATGGTATAGCATCTCTTGCTTGAGCAGGGGGTTGAAGAAGACCTTCAAAGTCCCTTCCAGCTCTATTTAGATTGATTGTGAGAGTGAAAGTTCATTCTCCAAGCTTCTGGGTTGTTTTCTGAACGTTTCATTACCAGGCTAGGTAACATCTTCAGCAGAATTTAGGGAATGTCCGTGTTGGTGTTCTTCTGTTTATAAGGACTTTATGTGGTAAATAGATCTTGTGATGGGAGAGTCACGTCAGGTGAGGGTCTTGTGAGGGGTCAGGTGTGGGTGGTGATCGATTGCTATATAGGTTGGATATTTTTCTGTTTAGTTTGTAGGAAGTTAGCACCCACCCACCCCTCCTAGAAAAATGAAATATTTTAGGAAATATTAAAAGGGCAGAATATTTCCCCTAAAAGGGAGGCAGAAACTCAGCTCCCCCACTTTGTCAATGGACCAATAAAGCCTGGGTCAGTCTATTCTACATAACAAAGATCTACCTCATTCAAGCAGAGCCATAATAGGAATTGGCCAAAGCCCTTTCATTACATCATCACCCAGCAAGGCTCAACCAAGCCTGGGACACAGACAACCTACAAAGTTACCCCTGCATGGCCCCATGGGAGTCTGACAAACAATCAGAATACAAGCTCAAATTCAAAGCCGAACAGAGGGTCTCTCTCTCTCTCTCTCCCTCCCTCCCTCCCCCCCCCATGTGCGTTTTTGCCCAGGAGCCATGTGATCCTGTTCATCAATAAACCATCTTTCCAAGCAGTCTCCATGTTTCCAGTGTCTTTCTCCCCACTTGGAACTGAACCCAGATGGACATTTCTTCCAACAAGTTAATATTACACTTTAGGTTCTTCAGATATGCCACCTCTCCTGCTCCAGCTGTCTTATTGAGATATCAGGCAAATAAGAATCAAATAAATCACCCCCTTCTGCTTTCTGCTCCAAATGAATGTTGTGGCACTGCAACTTCTCCTCAGGCAAGTCCATCCCTCCTTTTCCAGGAATAAACTGAAAGCTCAAACAGCCCACCTCCAGCATTCTCCACCTCAGATTGATTTCTGACTTTGTGTTCGTTGATGGATGGGTGCCTTCCCCAGGCCTCCCTTTCTTGTCTTGACATCCAAACAGGCACGGAGGGGTTCTTGGTGCTCTGTGGGCTTGCTTGTTTTCTTGCAGACATTTCATTACCCAAACTAGATAACATCATGTTTGGATAGTTTGGATAGCGAAACATTTACAAGAAAACAAGCAAGTTCAGAGAGCACCAAGCACCCCTCATTTCGACCCTGAGCTACAAATATTCTCCTTTATTGGGGGCACGGAGGTTAATTGGTGGAAAGGGGAATTTCTGCAGTTGCTTTCGCCACAGAATTGAGCAGAAGATCTTAAGCTCAGAAAGTGTATGTGTTGATGGGAGATACTCAGTCATCCAGGTCATAGTTGTCCCAAAGGTGTTTGTTTTTTTAAAGAGGCAACTGGACTTTCTGGTTTTTCTTTGACGACGTTTTTGCTTCTCATCCAGGAAGCTCCTTCAGCTCTGACTGATGGTGGGGAATGGAAGGATTGATACTCCTTGCAGACAGCTGGTTAAGAATGCAAATGTGTGTGTGGCGCTTTGCATTTTTGCCTCTGGATGCCAACCTTGTTTCAACTCCTTGCAGGAGAAAGCTAGATGACAGTCAACCATACTGAGGTTCCCACAACTCTCCGAATGACCCTGGGCAGGCATCTCAGTCTACCGCAACTCACAAGATTGTTGCGAGGGGAGGAAGCCAGGCGTGCCACTGCCAACGCTCGCGACAAATAGCCTAACAATGCGAGCAGCAGCGTCCTGTTCCCGCTCGAGGCTTTACGTTGCGCGCGCGGCCTCTGGTTTTTTCCCCCTTCCCTCTGGGAACTTGTTTTTTTTTTTTAAAAAAAAAAGCCTTCGCTAATAATCCCCCCTCCCTTCGTTGCCGTAGAAACCGATCTTAGCGGAAAATAAACAATAAGAAACGTAACTGAACAGCATTAGCCCATCCGGAACTAGGCGAGGGAGGGGGAAAGGGAGTAAAGCCAAAAGGAAGTTCCGCCTTTTCCGCTTCTGGCTGACCAATCATCATGCAGAAGTTCGGAGAGCGGTGCAGGATTTAAATTGCCGAAGCTTTGGCGTCCTGCGTTTCGGCTGCTGGGCGCGGTTTCTATGTGAAAGGTTGCGGAATGGCTTCTGCTGCGGAAAGAGGTGGGTGGGATTGGGGAGTGGGATTCAGTCTCCCCAAAAGGAGAGACTTGATGCTTTTTATGCTTTCCTGTTGCCATCCCCCTTGCACAAATGGTGCTGCTCAGTGAAAACAGCCTTTAAAAAAAATTCAATTCCTCAAGACCTTGTAGGAGAATCGTGTTAGTAGTCTGTTACAGCTCCAGATGAGAAAAATATACATGTCGTAAGATCCGCGTACGTGTGAATGAGCATCAAGACTTGAGCAAAGTTGCTTTCTTAAGAACAGTGTAGTTTAAGAACATATTTATGCTATTTATGTTTTAGTGGTCATTCTTTTTTCTCGGGGAGTAATGGGGAAAGGATAGTAAGACACTCTGGCATGCTATAAGTTAGCCTGCAAGATGGTAACTTTAAAAACGGAGGAGAGGAAGCAAAGCCTGTAGTAGTAGGTTGTGGTGAAACGGATTATACTGTTGACTGAAGTGAAGCGTAGTAATTACGCAAATAAGTCGTCTGTTGCATAAAGCAGGAAGAATTGTTAATATTCTAAAATAGATTTCCCTATTTTAAAATGTTTTGGTAAGTTGTATATGTAACCTGTTTATCCAAAATTGACACCGATTGTGCTCAAATGGCTTGCTTATCCACTAACTATAATATATTTGCATAATATGCAGAATGATACATCTTCGAGCCAGGTTAAAACCTAACCACAATGTAATTGGCTAGAGGTGGTTCAGTGAGTTATAGGCTGTTGTAAGAAAAAACAGCTGGAGGACCATCTGTTCCATACTCCTCCTTCCATACAATGACATGACTGCCATTATGCTCTGGCTTTAGAATATCCTACCCAATAAATACCCTTATGTTTGAAATACCTGGTAGGTCTTGTTGATTTTTATTAGAATTATTTCTGAGTAGATTTAAGGACCAGATTAAGGGCTATGTAGTTGCTAAGAATCTATGGCACATCAGATTGGGATTGCATTGCGGAGAACTACTGGCTTTGAAAAACCACGTTTGTAATACTTATAGTTTGCCTTTGCTTGGTTTGGCACTATTGCATTGTGAGACGGGACTTTTGGTTAAAAGATGGCCAATTTATGACATGCCAGTTTTTATTTTTCTTTGTATTTTATACATTGATAAAACAAAAGTCATGAGGTAAAGCATTGTGAGATGGTGTAGTTCAGTAATGGCCGGACAACTATGGGTTGTTGTTTTTATAAAATAGATGGAAGAATTAAAATGTATTTTTCCTGTTTAAATAGTTCAAATTCAAAGAAATTTGAGTAAAATGGTGAAAAAAAATCAGTTATTTCCAATAAGTATCAAACACAATACTTAGTTCTCAGGTTACTTGGGTTTTGCTAGTAATTTCCAGGATGTAAATAAAGTTGATAGAATTTGAGAGGGGAAGATATTCAATTTTACTAAACTAAACATTATCCCTACGATCACAATTTCATTTTGTGGGAATTAGAGTGTGATTTGCTAGATTTTGGTTACAACATTTGGATTCAAGTAGCCGAGTTCTATTTTTAATCCTAGTAAAAGCATAAAAAAACCTTATTGGGATGCTTGGTAAAGAGGTCTGAATCCCTGCTTATGCTAATGCATCATCTGCTTTTTTCCTATACCATAACATTTCATATTCTCTTGTAATTTTAAAATAGATTGGGTCAACGTTGCCAATGATCTTCTGACAAAATGTAACATACATCTGCACGTTAATAGCCTCTCTGACTGTGAAGCTGAAGTTTTTGTTCATCTTTATGAATCGATATTAGGAGAAAAAGTCCCTGGTAAGAATGCATGTATCTTGCATTATCCTTACAGCAAGGTAACAGTTCCATATTTACATTTGAAACACTTTGGGCATAAATCTAAGTTAAGAGGTTTAATAACTTAATTTTTAAGCTTAATTTTCCTCACTGCAACTGCATTTAAAGGAAAAGTGTTCTGAGTTTGGAAAACAGAAGTATAAAAACCCTTAGAGGATAAGTCTCAATTCAGGCTTTAATATTTATCTTGTCTGCCTGTCTTGGTTGCTCTCCCAAACACTTTCCCCCTTTCTGTCTTCTGAATCTGGAATTTTCAGAGTCACTCTCGGGGCATCAGTATGTCTGAGCTGATAAATTATAAATCACAATAATCTCTATACTGCAAAGTATATGAATGAAGTAGATGTCAGACACAAGAAACCAGGAGCCAAGATAGAGTTCAGAAAGCACTGAGTTTATTCCATGCATCCTATGTACAAGAATCTCATCTACTAACATTCAAGGCAAATTGATGAGTCAACGGACTTTAGGGGGGTGGGGGGGGGCTGGACTTAGGTTTCTTTCAGAGACTCCAGAGGGATGATGTGTTTGATCCCACCCTTGGGCTCAGCCTGGTCATCTCCTACAGTAGAGCCTCAGTGAAGGTAGCAAAGCTTAATTCTGAATTTGTGGATAATGTGGATAAGCTATGTTTTGTCTCATATATGTGAGAGAGGTGTGTGAGAGAGAGAGAGAGAGTGGGGAGAAAATGTAAGGGGTCTCAGTGGTGGTGGAAGCACTCTGGACTATGACCACCCAGAGGGGCGAGAAGAGAATTTGTAGGCCTTTCTAAAATGTTCAGATAGTGACTTGAGAATACCACGTTGGAGTATTTTTTTACATTCTGTGCAATAATTCATTGTTCACTTCAGAATTATATGCATTTCTACAAGCCGGCTTATGTGTGTGGGGGGAAATCTTTCTTGCTCTCAAAAGATTTAAGATACAGTTCATTTATTTGGCTTTATAGTATATTGTCATGCACAATACTAATGTCAAAAAGTTGTTAACAGATTTCATAGCTGTTCCTACTTGCCAAGAAGACAATATTCATAATGTGCAGGCGGTGATAGATTCTTTGGCACTGGACTACTTGCAGATCAGCTTGTCACATATAACTGGTGAGTATAACTAAAAAAAGAATTGTTGCAAAAATGTACCATACTTTTGTGATACAAGATGGTTAAAAATAGCCATTTGTCTTAAGTTAATCTACATTTGATCGTACTTTGGGCCAATGGAAATTTATTTCAAATTAGATGCTGCTTTATCCAAATTTGCAATATGGAGATTCTTAGACACTTTTTATGGCATTTTATTTTCCTTTTGCTTACAAGTAAGTTCCTCTAAAGATCTGTGACAACTGCTGAGCAATCTGCTCCAAAGTACTTGCTCACAAATTGTTCTGGTAAAATCATTGAAATAAAATAAAATTTGCAGTCTTAGAAATGTCTATTCAAAAGTAAGCTTCAGGGGAAGGCTGTTTTCAAATAGGCGGAAGTAGTTTTAATCTGCTTTACAGATTTTAAATCCATTGCTGAAAATTTGGAATAGGTTTTGACGGCATAAAATTATTACAAAGGTACTTTCAGGCATGCCTTACTTTTATAAATGCTATAGTCAAAATGAACGAGAATACAATTATGCTAGAGACCTGCTTTAACTATAGTAAAATGTATGGCAACTATTCGTTGTGTTCTGCTCAAACAAACTTTGGTCAGTCTCAGCAATATTGAAAGCTGTGCTATCTTTTGCATTAACAGCAAGGAGAACACTTTTATACTACATTGGAGCTTCATTAGTAGTAAAAAAATGTGATTAGCTGATTAAAAACTTGCGCTTAATACAAGATACCACCAGGCCTTAATAATCTTTTATCTGGCAGATAAAGTGAAAATTGGTAACGACAAATTGAGTTGTAATTATAAATAAATGTTTCCAAAGAATCTTGATAGTACACATTATATAAGTGGCTATCTTTGTTTACACAATAAATGATTCAGTACCTAGACTTAAAACTGGCAAAGAATCAGCTTCTCATCTAAACTGTCCCTTGTTCTAATGGGATTTAAACTTTGTAGGATGCACTTTGAAAGCATCAGGCTCTAAATATGTATTGCAGGTTGTTGGAAGGAGCCAACAGCTGAATCTTTTCCTGATTGACTTGCCTCCGTGCAAGCCATCTTCCTAACAGGAAAGTCTCGGTTGTAGGTTGTAACAAACTGGTTTTCCTTGAGACCATTTTAGCAAAGTAGCAAAACAATCCCCATCAAAACTCTGAAATGCAGGTCAGAAGCGATTACAGTGTCCTTTTTGTGACAAAGCACATGGGCATAGAGGGAAGAATAAAAGGATATGTTATGAGCCTTTAAAACTCATAGTATCCCTAAACGTATCATGGATTAGATCAGTGGTTCCCAACCTTTCTAATGCCGCGACCCCTTAATATAGTTCCTCATGTTGTGGTGACCCCCAACCATAGAATTATTTTCGTTGCTACTTCATAACTGTAATTTTGCTACTGTTATGAATCGTAATGTAAATATCTAATATGCAGGATGTATTTTCATTGTTACAAATTGAACATAATTAAAGCATAGCGATTAATCACAAAAACTATATGTAATTATGCCAGATCAGAAATTCTCAGGCCAGTCTTTGCAAGAGCACAAGGAATATCATCTTCCACAACAAGTCTACTTCTGTATTTAGGCTTGATAACCAACAAGTGTACAGCAATATTTCTCAATCTCAGCAACTTTTAAGGTGCCTGGACTTCAACTCCCAGAATTCAAAGCAAAGCTGGCCCCGTAGCTGATGCTGTTAAAGCTCGGCCGCCAGGCGTCACAAACGCCTCTCACCGAATGGCACCTCTCCCGACCAATCGGAGGGCTCGGGCGAGTTGAGTCGATATGGCCAGGCTTGTGGCAGTGGGGGGAGAGCTGAGGATGTCGGGGCGACCCCTGGGAAATGGTCGTTCGACCCCCAAAGGGGTCCCGACCCCCAGGTTGGGAACCACTGGATTAGATGTTGTCCCAGATGTTCTAATGTTTTTCACTGAGCTGATTCAAACAAGTCACAGAATTAATGTTCTCTGGTTTTAATTATTCCCCCCCCCCCCCCCGCCCATTCAACTTGATGCCTCAGTTGTGCTGGTATTACAACTTTTTATGTTGGGTTACTGGGTTTTTTGGACAATGCAGATTCGAGACAGCTATTGTATAGTGTAACTATGGGAATTATATGATGACTTTTTCTTTCAGCATTGTCTTTCTTGGAGGAAGGCCAGGCAGAGAAAGTTGTCTAGAATGAAAGAAACTGATTTTGCATGGTGTCCTGTTGCTGTAAGAAGCTTTTCTTCATTAGAATGAGCATTCCCAACAGAATAAAATCTAATACATGTGCAGTTACTATTTTCAGTTGGCAGGTTCACTTATCAGGAATGCTTTTTTCAAGCAGAACTTGAGAATTTTGCTCTTAGCCCAGTTCAGTTACATCCTCCCAACCTTTTACTTCTGTTCTAAGATAATACTGTGTGTTTTTATTAAGGGGAAAATATTGTGAAAGGAGATACGGAGTCTATTAGGAATCTCTTGGAAATATTTGATGGCTTACTTGAATATCTTACGGAAGAAACCAGTGAAACTGCTTCTCAACAGGATGGTGAGAGAAATAGCTTATTAAACCATAAATTATCTTTTTGAGAAATAAGGTCTTTTTATTAGTATTTATATGTCTACTTCAAGAAATGGGGCTGTAATTTTTTTTAAAAAAAAAATCATTACTGAGTGTTAAGTGTTTTCTGGTTTACTAATTGATTGTGCTAGCCTTTGCTATAAAGTAATTACGTTTTATTGTTTGGGTGTATTGTATGCACCTTGCTATAGTGATACTGGCAATCACTGAATTTATGTTTTTTACTCAAATTATAGATGAAACATTTAATTTAAAAGTGTCTCATGTGATTATCTCAAATTGCCTTTTGCTGACAAGGAAATGTTACACTAATTAGTGGGGAGTGTGGTGCATTTCTTTCTCATCTCAGTAAAAGCAATTTGTGATATTTACATGACACGTGTGTTCCAGCGGTGGGTTGCTACCGGTACGGCCCGGTTCTATGAACCGGTAGGGGTGGCGGGAGGCTCTGCCCACCTGCCCCGGATGCATCTGCTCATGTGCAGAAGCGACGCGCGCACACGAACCGGTAGCGACGGGATTTGCAACCCATTACTGGTGTGTTCCTATATGAAATTCTGATTGCTACACATTCTGATTGCCTTCATTGGGTAGGTTTACAAATTATGTGAAGCCTTAATGTGGTTTGTTTAATTTTAGTAAGATACAAGTTGGTTTTGATTTATAATGAGGTCAAGCAAGTTTTTAGAGTCTTAGAAGACTTTAAAAATGGAACATTGGCTTCTGAAATCTGCAGATGGTACAGAAATTACCCAGCAACATTGTAGGAGATGGAGAGGCTGATACACGTGACCATGGAGATGCTGCAACTGTTGTGAGGACCGGTCGTAAGTCACTTTTTTCAGGGCCATTGTAACTGAATGGTCACTAAATGAATGGTTGAGAACTCTCTGTATTTTTTGTTATTTTATTTCATTGGCCAATAGATTCTAAAATGTGCCAGGAGAAGATGAATGCATAGCAGGAAAAAGTGTTAATAATGTTTTTCAATTTTTTTTGGTATCTATTGCTTTTAATAGTGTTGTTTATAAACAGGTGGTCTGAAGCAGATGGCAGAAACAGAAGTCCAGCACTCTGATTCAAAGACGCCAGAAGATAGCTCTGACATCCCGGTTCCCTCCCTAGAGCAACCCTCAGCTGAAGGGTAAGGCAGGTCCATAGTTGCCTGCTGCTTTACTAGCTTAGGAAGGGCTTAGTAGTAGTGGGTTTTCACCTTGTTAAATAGCATTAATAAGGAATAATGCAACTGTTCAGTCTCCTTTCAGATATTTCACCTTTGGCATGTACAGTTGGCTGCACCTTTGAAATATTTTATATGTGGACAGAGGATGTCATTGCTGTCTCTGACACATTCTGTGTAAATTAGTATTAATTGCAGGAAAAATTTATCCTTTCTCTTCCAAGTCGCTTGAAAAAATTACTATTGGAGCAACATTTGCTCCCTTCCTATCACTGCATCTACTGTTAGATTTACCTGTTACACATATTTGGCTGACACATTGGAAAAAGACTCAAGGTAGCTTAATAAATTATAGGTAGTCTTCGGTTAACAATGGTAATGGGGACCAGAATTACTGTCGCTAAGCAATGCCGTCGTAAAGCGTGATGTCACACAACAACATTGCTTAATGATTTCAGTCCGGGCATTCATTGTTAACTGATGGCCTTGTTAACTAAATCTGAGCATTAGGGGAGGACCCACCAGCCCAAGCCATTCATAGCTTGGTCCCTTCCCTGCCCGGAGCCTCAGTAAGGTAAGGGACTGTCTACTTTGAACACCCCTCACCTGCCCATCTCCCTCCCTCCCTCTCTGCCCTGTTGGCTGCCTAACTACCTGCTCCTGTCAGCTGCCCCCACATCCAGCCCTGCCTACCGCCATATCACATGCTATTCCTGTACCATTCAGGGTCTTTCATGTCGCTACTTTAAACACTGGTGCAGCCAAGGTTTCCCTGGCATCTCCCCAGGACCTACATTCATGCCTAGCCCAGGACCTTTCATGAAAAAAGCCTGGCGCAGGAAAGAAGGCAATATAGCAATAGCACTTTACTTATATACCGCTTCATAGTGCTTTACAGCCCTCTCTAAGCGGTTTACAGAGTTCAGCATATTGCCCCCAACAATCTGGGTCCTCATTTTACCGACCTCAGAAGGATGGAAGGCTGAGTCAACCTTGAGCCTGGTGAGATTTGAACAGCTGAACTGCTGAACTAGCAGTCAGCCTGTAGTCGCAGCATTTAACCACTGCACCACTTCAGCCCTGCACAAAATAAGTACTCCGCTAGAAAGTTGAAGTTAACCTTTTTCTCACTGTGTTTCTGTCATGGTTCTACTTGACATTTTTACTATTTTCTAATATTTTACTGACCTGCTTTGTTAAAGTGGAAGCATAATACCAACATCTCTTCCCCCTTAATTTCTGAACGACTGACGGCATTGATTGATGCTGCTTATGTATTCTACCACCTTGTGGCCAAAACATAAAAAGCACATTATTGTACTTTATTGTGTTCTGTTTAGATCTTCTCGGTCATCAGAGCTGCTTGATCCATCTTGGGAGGCTGGTGGTTCAGAATCTACAAGTGAGCTGATCAAGCTTGGTGACACAGCTTATTTGTTTTCTCTGAGAAATGAAGGTGAGCAGGCTCTGGAAAAAAAACAGCCAAATGCAACTGATGAAATGGTTATTGTACAAGGAACACTTTGAAAGTCTCAAGTGTGGGCTGTTGTCGTCCCCCTGCAAAAAAAACCCTATATGCTTCATTAGAAAATAGTTTTCCAAGTGAGTATAGGTCAGTTCACTCATCTATACAACCTGTGCAGTTTTCACCCCAAACTGAGGGATCATCATCCTTTGTGCACTGCAAAATAAGTGGTGGTTATTTTTGAGAATTTTAATAGACCAATTTTCTTTTAAGAATGTAGGATAATATTACAGCGGCCTAGTGACCTAGTGGTGAAGACGCTTGACTCCCACTCAGAAGGTTGAGAGTTCAATCCTAGGTAGCGGCAGATGTTTCTTTCCTAGGGCACAAAGAAAAAATATCTGCTGTGAACTCCACATAGGCATCAGGAAGGGCACCCAGCCAGTAAACGCTCAGCTCTATCCAGTCGCCCCAACTCTACCCCAAATAGGGATTACAGGGTTGTAAAAAAAGCAAGGTTTTTTTTTAATGTAGTGTAATACAGTTCCAGGTTTTGAGTAGATTTTCCCCTCTACCTGCTGCTATTTCTAGAAAATAAGATGCACATTATTTCCCAACCTATCCTTTACTTCCTGGGCAAAATATATAAAAATCCCCCTCCAGTGGGATATCACAGTTGTGGAAAACATTTATTGACGCCCAGAAAGGTACTTCATTGTATCTTGTGCCTCTAAACCTACTTCCTAACATTCACAAAATTACTAGGTTAAATATTCATATTCTGCTAATGAATGTTTTTCAGTGTTACCATCAGGAAAAGAAGTCCCCAAAAAGGCTGCAGGATCTGAAGTACGTGCAACTTTTAGAGAATCATTTGGTCTGTCCTCCAGTGGAAAAAATACTACTATTTCAGAAAGGCCAGGTGAGCATCTTTCTAAGATAATGAAGTTGATATTCAAAGGTCGTATCCTGGGGATTGTTATATTTCGGTGGGAGATATAGCAGTTATCCGAGAAGACCTTCCATGGGCTTAATCAGATGGATTTAGAGTAAGTAAGAACACAAAATGTGACATCCTTAATCATCTCTGTTCCCACCATTGTCTCACAGTCTCCCTTTCCTGACTTTTCCTAGGCTGCTGCTTCCAAACGCAGTCTGGAATCTTTTCCCCAGGCTACTCATGAAACTACCCAAGAAAACTTCCCGTACACAGGGAAGAATTTAGTTGGTTTTGTCCATTCCCCCAAAACCAAAATATACTGTGTTTTTTTCCTTCGGCAGACAATATTGAAAGAGAATCTTAATGTTGAAGCTCAATCCATTGATGGAAAACATGGTAGTTTTTAAAATTACCAAACCACCAATAAAATAGTACTTCGAAAGCAGTAGATTTGAAACCAAATTAAAAATGAATAATTTTTTTTTAAAAAAAGTCTGTCCACTTTTGAAGAGCACAGAATACCACATATGATGCCCCTGTGTGGCTCTAGCCATCCAAAAAGGTAACCCCCTTACAGAAGGGGGAAAGTGTGAGTTAATGCTAGTGTGGCATATTTGTACATTTCATTTGCTACATCGAAAACCTTAACGGGTATTCTAAAAGATATGAGAAGAAAATAACTCAGCCAGCATACCTTTCTACCAGTAATACTTGTTTTTAACATTTTCAAAGGAAACCCCCCCCCCATAATATATTTTAACTAATGTTATATATTTAATATATTTAAACTATATTTTAATTAACTCTACACTTTTGAATCACAGTATTGTCTGCCTTGTTCTGCCTTTAAGCTATAGCAAAATCTGCTCGATTTTCTGAAGATCAGTTGAGTTCCAGTGCTAAGAAGCTTGGGGACCCAATCCGTCCAGCAATTGCTTTGCAGCCCCCCTACCAACCTTCCGTCAGTGGAGTCTCTTATCTAGCTGAAAGAAACAATGTTACTGGAGACAGGGATTCCCCACCACCTTTAGTACCACTTAAACCTCAAGAACCACCGCCTACTGTTGTAAGTGTGATATTTGTTTTTGTTTTAACTGTCGTCATTCAATGGCATTGTACGTTTTCATAAGCTTGGCAGATTTGACTGAATGCTGTCTTAAGTTATGCAAGGGAGAAGAGAGCCTAAGAAGTATGTAATAGAAATAAAATAAATAAATCCTTCCTAACCTTTCCTGTTTATCAGAAAATCTGGACTGGGAATCTAATAATTAAATCTTTGACACACAAAATACTGTGTGGAAAAACGTCAATATCTCAGCCTTCCCCAATTCAGTGCCCTCAAGGTTTGTTGGAATTGTATTTTTATTTTATTTTATTGATATATCAAATTTAGAGACCATCCATCTCACTCACAGAGTGGCTCTGGGTGGTTCCCAAATTACTGAAATTTTTATTTATGTTATTTATTAAATTTATATGCCTCCCATCTCACTATCAAGTGACTCTGAATCGAATTCAGTTCCAATAAACTGTTGCTAGGCAGGAATGTGCCATGGATGCTAGCTAACTAGAGACCATGAGACTTGAATGTCAACATGTTTGGAAATTGAGGCAATCTACCACATCTTGTTGAATCAAAAGAGTGGGAGTATATTTTTGAAATATATGAAGTTGACATGATATGGGATGGGAAAAGACGTAGGGCAGCGATGGCGAACCTTTTTTTCCTCAGGTGCCGAAAGCCCATGCGTGGGCGCTATCGCACATGCGTGAGTGCCCACACCCATAATTCAATGTCTGGGGAGGGCGAAAACCGCTTCCCCCGCCCCGCCCGAGGCCCTCTGGAGGCCGGAAATGGCCCGTTTCCTGACTTCCAGTGGGCCCAGTAGGCCCATTTTTCACCCTCCCCAGGCTCCAGAGGCTTCCCTAGAGCCTGAGGAGAGCTAAAATGCCCTCCCCCGCCCCCCCGGAGGCCTCCGGAAGCCAAAAATGCCCTCCCAGAGCCTCCATGTGAGCCGAAAATCAGCTGGCCGGCGCGCACATGCGTTCTGGAGCTAAGCTAGGGCAACGGCTCGCGTGCCGGCAGATATGGCTCCACGTGCCACCTGTGGCACGCGTGCCATAGCTTCGCCATCACTGACATAGGGAAAAGGAGTAAGTGAACCTCATATGAATTTTTGTCTGAAATTAGTACAGTTTTTCTATTGTTGGAATATGTGTTTCAGTCAAAATTTGCTATTGATTTTAGCTTTTGAGGTGAGAAATGGCAGAACTGAATTGCATAAGCTTTTATTTGTAGATTATTTTGTAATTTAAGTTTTAAAACGGCAATAGGAATAGAACTTAGACTAATATATCATGTCATAATGCTTTACTACCCTCTCTAAGCGGTTTACAAAGCCATCATATCACCCCCAGCAATCTGGGTCCTGATTTTACCAACCTCAGAAGGATGGTAGATTGAGTCAACCTTGAACTGGTCAGGATTGAACTCCTGGCTGTAGGCAAAGTTAGCCTGCAATACTGCATTCTAACCACTGCGCCACCAGGGCTCTATGCTCCATGCTCATTAAGATCAATGCATCTTTCACCCTACTTGTTGTGATCACTTTACTATATGTCTTTTCATTTGTCTTGCATTTCTTTTACAGCTTGCAGAACCTCCTGAGCGTGAATCTTCTGTTTTTTCAGATGGCATCCAGTCTTTTCCAGACGCTACTTCTTGTAAGAATCACCCTTTAAAGTGTTTGTTCTAACCTTTTATCAAAGTCAGATTCTTTGATACTCTGAATTGCTATTGATTTCTAGCATGGGAATGGGCTTGTAAGAATTCAATGCTTGTGGACTGGAATTTTTAAAGCGAGTTCTATTTTGTATGTCAGCATTTTAAGTGAGGAGGAGGAAGAAGTTGTGGCCTTCCAGTTGTTGCTGGATTCTTCCTCCTTTTATCCTTGACAATTGGGCATGCTGATTGTGGCAATAGTCATTAGCATCCAACAGGTTTCCATTCTTGGGACAAGGGGACATCTGTGGTTGTGTTTCTTCAAGTTTAAGTGAATGACAGATTTTGTAGAGATCTGGCAAGTATAGATCTTAATTTCCTACACAAAACATCACCATCTGAAATCTTGAGAATGACAGTAATGTTCCTGGGGCTATATCTCGTTATGTCACTTGAATAAGTTGTAATAGGTGAATTCACAGATAATGACAAGCCATAATGAGTGAGTTAACAGATGCTTGCTCAAAAACCCTCAGGTGCATAATATGGTATGGGAGCCAGAACATAGTCTAAGGGCACCCTGTACCACAATGGCAACAATAAAGTAGACAGAATGTTGGCAGAAGCATGCAGTTATTTTTAGTTGTGCTAATTCTTACAATTATTTTTCTGCTAACATCTTTATTTTTGCAAGCAATGTTGCTCATTGGACATTAGCAATACTGTATGTATACTTTAGAAATCTGGTTAACAATCAAATAAACAGAAAACAGATCTTCTCTTGGGCATCTGGATTAGATTTATAAGTAAAACTTTTGTTACCAATCATTTTGATCAATGACAGCCTATAAAAGGTTTCAAGTCTTTACTCACGCTCTTAGAATTTCTTGTTTCTTCAGTGCGCTGCTAGGAGAATCCAAGCATGGGTTAACTTCTATCTATTTGCCCAGGGACTGAGTTGATAAAGTTCTGGCCACGCCTCCTCTGCTCGACTGAACCCAGTTTTTTGACTCAGTCTAGCCTAGAGGGACGTAAAAAATCTTTCTCCGCTCAACCTGAGAAAAAACAATAGAAATATCATCTTGGATTCTCCTAACACCGTTTAAAGTCTATATCGTTGGATCTGTTAAAGAGAACAGGAACGGGCAATTACCGAGGAGGCTTCCTCGCTGCCACGTGGCTTTTCGCTCCACCTTCAGCTGCTGGTGAGTGTACTGGTTTCCCCAGTCCGCCGGCAAGAACCGCCACCACCAGAACTTGGACAAGGGACGGCAGCCTAGAGTTCCTGCCCGATCCCTCGGGTCACACTCTGAAGACCGCGGCTTCTATTTCGCCACCGGGAGAATTGGCTCCCCTATCGGGCACCATTTTTATTTGGAAATTTATTGCTGCGAGTTCCGCTTGCTCCAATTCCGCTGCTGGAACATGTGCTGATCTCCCCGGTCCTCCTGCACGACTGCCACCACCAGGATCTTTTCAACATCAGGGGCAGCTCCGGATTCACTGCCCGATCAGTCGGGTCATACTCCGAGGACTAAGAATATCTCCTAAGAAGCCCAATAACGGCTTGGAGTTTTCGCGCCTTTTTCCAGCTGCGCGCCACTGGGTGAGTGAACAGGCCCGACCGGTCCTCCTGCATCCTCCCTTGCCCTCCGCAATATCTGAACTGCCCTGCAAAGTGCCGGCCCTGACACGGAAGGCCACCTCGCAGCTAATAAACGCAGCCGCTTAAGCAGAGCCCATACGTCGGAGCCCATTTTTAAATGGCCAACCGCTGCATGCTGGTCAGATCTGCAGGAGCTGAGCCCTCCCCCAGGCATCTGCTCTCAATAGAAGCATCTGGCTCTAGGGTGGCAAAATCTACAAGAGGGGCTTCTATGAATAGCAGGGCCCAACTAGATCCCCCCAAAAGGGTATCCACAGGAGAGGATAGGGATGCTAAAGGCACCAAAAAGCACTGGAGAAACATTTCTCCAAAGCAAGGAAGCAGGCGGAGGCCAGCAAATTTCCACTCCCCTCTCTGGAGGAGGAACTTGCTCCACAGTCAGGTCACTCTCCTCAGGCCTTTGAGGCCAGTCAGGATTGGTCACCAGATGGCGCCACTGAGCTTCAAGGCTTTGAAGCAGCTGATTATAGGCCGGAGCCTAATCCCTTTGTTGGCCCAATTTCTGCAGAATTGCAGACAACCTCCATAGCCAGGGGGGCGGCGCCTGAAGCAACATTCACCCCTACTGTAGCGGAGCTCTGCTCGGGGAATTGCCAAGAGGCTGGCCTATCCCAGGAGATTCATGACCTCATTTCTGGAGCCATTTCCCAAGGAGTTGGCGGCTCTCTCTGTCCGAAACTACTTGTGCATTTTTCATCCAGACAGAGTTGTGCTGCGATTGGATCCCTCCTTTCTTCCCAAAGTCAACTCCTGGTTCCATAGGGCCCAGGAGGTCATTTTGCCAGATTTCTGCCCGGGGCCTAACCACCGCCTGGAGAAGAAATGGCACACTTTAAATGTCAGGAGGGCCCTCTGCAGATACATCAAATGGACAGCCTCCTTTCGGAAGACTGAATTCCTATTCGTCTCATTCCAGCCGGCATCCATGGGCAGAAAAGTGTTCCCATCAACTATAGGCCGCTGGTTGAAGGCGTGTATCGCTAAGGCTATGAATTTAAGGCCAGGCCGTTACCTGGATGCATAATGGCCCACTCAACCAGGAGTGCGGCTACAATGGCTGCATGGGCGACGCAGGCCTCGATTGAGGATATTTGCAGGGCGGCGACGTGGTCATCCCCATTGCCCTTTATTAAACATTACAAGCTGGACTTTTTTGCCTCGGACGAGGCGTCATTCGGAAGGAGAGTATTGCAAAGGGTTCATTCCACCTTGGGGACCCCGGACCAGTCTGTTTCCCGCCCTTGAGACATTCAGCTTGGGTATGTCCCATGCTTGGATTCTCCTAGCAGCGCACTGGAGAAGGAACGTTGGTCTTACCTGACACGTTCTTTCTCTGTGCACTGCGGGAGAATCCAAACCCACCCTGTCAACTATCCAGGATCTAGGGGTTACTGACTTTGACACCGATACAATTCTACTGGAGGTCTAGGCCTTCATCAAAAAACTGGCCTCAGTCGAACAGAGGAGGCATAGCCAGAACTTTCTCAACTCAGTCCTTGGGCAAATAGACAGAAGTTAACCCATGCTTGGATTCTCCTAGCAGCACACAGAGAAAGAACGTGTCAGGTAAGACCAACATTCCTTTAAAAGAAGACACACAAATTCGTAATCGAATAAATAAATTGTGATAACTTTATAATGGTGAATCTTATTGTCCCTTGCAGTGAGATATTTACCATAATTTTCTGAAAGAAAGAGAACTCCAAATTCCGATCCCAAAAAAGAAAAAGGAGAAAACAGTAAATAAATAGAGACAAAAATTCTGTGCAATGCCTAGCTTCCTTACCTAAGTCCCTCAGACTTACCAATTCCAGTTGAAAACAATAGCGCCGATGTTGTTTTTATACACCAAGCTGCAGGCAAATTGAAGTCTTCAGGCATTTGCCCTTTTCTCAAATCTGTCTTCTCAATGGAAGCCTTGGGTTTTTTGGGCATCACCTTTTATGTACTCTAATAAGTGAACGTTTAGTATTTAATGAGCTACAGCTATATTTCTTACATAATTTATATAATTAATTTTTTGGGACTCCTCAGATTTTCCAACGGAACCGTCAGGAACAGGAGTTGGTATAACTGGTGAATCAGTGCTACAAGCCAGCTCACATGATTCAGAAAAGGTAACACATTGTTTAGTTGGCTATAGATGTATTTGTTATGTGTTCACCATAATCATCAATGTCTACAAGCTTTCCATTGTAACCAAAACAAACTTCATATCTTACAAATCTAAAATTCTAATGGGAATCTTGAGAAAGAATGCAGGAGGAGACAGAAGAATGCAAAAATATGTCCAGTGTGTGGGTTTAAAGCTTGGGAGGAGATGAAGAACAATTCAACTAGGTGGCTCAGTGGCTAAGACACTGAGCTTGTCGATCAGAAAGGTTGGCAGTTCGGTGGTTCAAATCCCTAGTATAGGTCTCCTGCGTGAGCAGGGGGTTGGATTAGATGACCTCCAAGGTCCCTTCCAACTCTGTTGTTGTTATATTTCAACAAGGGTTGGGTACAGAATCTCTCAGAATAAGTTCATCTGTAAATACAAATGTAGACATACAGGATACAGCATTGTGTAAGGATAGTTCTAGGATAGCGGCTCCCAATCTTTTGCCCGGTTAAGTGGACAGCGATTTTTCCGCAGACTGGGAGGGATGTGGTTTCACATGCTGCCTTCGATCCGTCACGTTTGCAAATGGGGCTTCACTCGTTTGTGTGGCCTGGTTCTTGGCGGGCCGTGACTCGGTGCCAGGCCACGGTCCAAGGGTTGGGGACTCCTGTTCTAATACAATATATCAGACTCCTAGGAAAGCTTGAATAGCCAAGACGTTTAATAAAGCAGGAGACCTTTAAAAGGCTAAGTACTGAGGGAGAAGTGAGGATCATAGATGAGAGATGTATTGGGAGGCAGTGTGGAGTTGGTGACAGTCTACGGGGAAGTCTAGCAGTAAGGAGGAGCTTAAAGTCGATCCAGCAATGAGCAGAAAACTAAGGATTTTATGTTCCTTTTGTATCTATTGGGGATTTTGTTTGCAAAAACAAGACATTGATCATTTTTCTAAACAAGGTTAACTATGATTTAATGCCAATATGTCAAACCCTAACTTCCAGTAATACTTCAAATACAAATTAATATTGACATTACTGCAACTGATTATCAATTTAATCATATTTGTATTGGTTGGGCATATCTTTATTATGATGGTTCTCTGATACGACCAACTAGAACAGTGATGGCGAACCTATGGCACGCGTGCCACAGGTGGCACGCGGAGCCATATCTGCCGGCATGCGAGCCATTGCCTAGCTCAGCTCCAGCGCGCATGTGCGTGCCAGCCAGCTGATTTTTGGCTCGCACGGAGCCTCTGGGAGGGTGTTTTTGGCTTCCAGAGGGCCTCTGGGGGGACGGGGGAGGGCGTTTTTGCCTTCCCCAGGCTCCAGGGAAGCCTCTGGAGCCTGGGGAGGGCGAAAAATGGGCCTACCGGGCCCACCAGAAGTTGGGAAACGGGCCATTTCTAGCCTCCAGAGGGCCTCCATGGGGGCGGGGGAGGCCGTTTTCGCCCTCCCCAGGCATTGAATTATGAGTGTGGGCACTCGCACATGTGCAATAGCGCACGCGCATGCACTTTTGGCCCGAGGAAAAAAAGGTTCGCCATCACTGAACTAGAACGTTATAATCATCCTAGCTTAAACATACTATTTAGAGGTCATGTAGTATCTCTTTTACTGAAAACTCCTTTTAGTGAAGCATACATAAAAACAATTCCCATTATGAAAATGTGATTCTAAAACGCTTATGTCTGTTTTTACTTCGATCTGGGAATAAGATTTTGAAAGACAGTATTTCCCCCCCCCCTTTCCCCACCACCTCTTAAGGAGCATTTAATGTATGAATGCTTGATGTAAATGTCTTCAAACTCTAAATGCCTTTTTGGCTTGGTAATCCTGCTGTAAATATTGTTGTTTAAAAGGTTGCTGACACCTAATTTTCTACATTATCATAGTAATTCTATTTGGCTATTCTTCTTTATCCAGTCTGATCTTTATTACTTTAACACCGGTTTAATCTCTTGAATTTATCCTGGGCTGTTTGAATGAAAGTTTTTCCCCTCCACTCTTCTAAAAGGAAATAGGCGAGAGTTCGCAGTACACATCGATTCAGAGTTGCAAGGAGAATGGATTACCTCAGTTCACCTCTATACAAACCACAAGGCCCAAACAAAGGAATCTATTTATTGGGAAAAGGTATGCATTTCTTTCACACAAAATGGAATTTGGGGTTGCTCTTCAGAATAATCTTGTCCTCCAAGTTCATACATACTGCCACCTTTTAACCTTGTACTGCTCTACAGATCATTCAGTCTATTGTCTAAAGATGATGGGCGTTGCAGTACAGTGTCAATTAGGGCAGTGTTCCTTTAACTCTGGTCTGTGGGACACCAGTGTTCCCTGAACCAGTATGAGGTGTTCAGTAAGAAGAGTCATGCTACCTTTCTGGTGAGGCAGGGAAAGTATGTTGCAGGCTCCGTCAGTTAAAGCAATGGCCCCCAAGCTTTTGGGCACCAGGGACCGGTTCCATGGTCCGGAAGGGGAGTGGTTTTTCATACTGCCTGCATCCCTCAGATGGGGCATCGTTTGTTTGCACAGCCCAGTTTCTGGCATGCCACGGCCCTGTGCCGGTCCTCAGACCACCAGGGTTGGGGACCCCTGAGTTAAATAATTTCCACTGGCGGGATCGAGGAAGAGAGCCTTCTCTGCCATTGCCCCCGCCCTTTGGAATATCCTCCCCCAGGGGTGAGATTGGCCCCCATTCTCATGGTCTTTTGAAATAATTTGAAGGCCTGGCTGTGCCAAGTTGCATGCATGGAACATTGAGGTTGGTTAGCGCCTTGACGCCCCCCACCTTTTTAATGTTTTAACTGCGTTCTTTTACTGAAATACATTTTTACATGGTTTTTATGTTTCTACGTTTTTAATTGTGCACCGTGTAGAGTGACTGAAATGAGAAGTCTCTATATTTGATAAAATAAAAACAGAATAAATCCTTTTGCGAAAAGTAATTTTTCAGAAGCGGGTTACAGCCAAATACAAATTATTGAAGAGGGCTGAATGCTACGCTGGCTCTAAAATGTTCTTGAACACATGATCCCATTAAGATGTTTAATCAATGCATTAATGTGAAGAGCAATAAAGTGTTATTAAGAGAGGTTTTATTTACTCATTCATTTAGTTTAGAGGCTGCCCATCTGGGCAGCTTGCTTGAAGAACAGTTAAAAGAAGAAAGAGAGCTTAAGCATCCAGAAGACAAAACTAAATTACAAAAATGTTCTTGGGGGTTTTTTAATGTTCATTTTCTTTGAATTTCTCTCCTCCTCTCTCTTTTTTTCCTTTTCTACCTACCCAGCTTCCTGTTTTCCTCTTGAAAAATAGGGATCCATACACCGACTTACATGCTTAAGATGATCCCGTTTGTACAGTATTACACTTTCAGTGTTCTCTCTCTCTCTCTCTCTCTCTCTCTCTCTCTCTCTCTCTCTCTCTCTCTCTCTCTCTCTCTCTCTCTCTCTCTCTCTCTCTCACTCTCTCTCACTCTCTCTCACTCTCTCTCTCTCTCTGTTATTTTATCATGTTTTACTCTGATTTCCCAGCCAGAAAGAACGTCCTGCTCTGGCAGACTCTTTTGTAGAAGACTCTCTTCCCCATAGACGTGCAAAGGAAAAACTCTCTGCAATGTCAGAGAAACTCTCCCGCAGGCTGAATGAACTGGATGCAGTAAGTTAATGCCAACAATTCTTGGGATTGTGCTAACCAAACAAGCAACATGACTGAAGAGATGGGCCAATTTAGGATCCTGCAATCATACTCTTAAGCTTTGTTAAATCCTAAAGTACAAGCAAGTAAATATAAAGTACTCTTGACAAGAACAACTTTTATTTCACCTCAAACTGACTCTTGATCTATCCTTCTTCGATTGACTTTCCAGGATTCCCTGGGTTTGCTGCTGTGGGTGCCTTTCACCCAAGGCTGACCAGCCCGTTGAGTCCTGCATTGTTTGGAAGGGGGGGGAGAGAGATGCCTATTCAAACAGATTAACTGAAATCACACCTCAAAATATGTCATTTGTTTTGTTTCATTTTTCTTGGATTGGACTGCAAATTGATTTGAAGCTTAGCCTGTTGTGGGATTCATGGTCAGCAGAGGGACCTGAGCCAACAGGAAAGGGTTAGCTCCTCTCTTGCATGAAGAGTCAGGGCTTCCATCTAGGGAAGGATCAAGGATTCCCACCCACCCCCTTCTTGGCTCCAGCCTCTAGAGCAGAGTCTGCATTCTTGAGTCCCCATCTTTCCTCCTCAGATTAAGTACCTGGGATTTAACCTAAGAAGCCACCCAGTGCAACTTCTGACCCCAAGCAAGAGATTGAAGTATGGTAGCTCATTAGTACAACAGGATATTGAGGGATTAGCAGGCAAGGAGTTGTCTTCCATTGAAGCTGGACTTTTCTAGTTTCCATAATTCCTACCACTTACCACCAACTACTTACTTACCACTTACCACCAACTACTTACTACTGAACATATCTGGAAAGACATAGACATTTTCCTTACTGTGCTGTATCGGGCATTTTTTTCTCTGTTCAACCATCTATTTTATTATTTCTTCACCTGATTTGAAAATGTCCAGTTCCACAGCCAAGAGCAACATCTATCCAGATGGTTGTATTTAGTAAAGAAAAATAGTTATGAAAGCTTCTTTGTAAAATTATGGAATTCACCCAACCCAAATTATGGAACCATTATGGATTCTGCTTGGTAGTAGGAATCCCTACGTTCTCCCTCCATTTTGCAAATTGTCTAAGTCTGTAGTGCCTCTCATTTTGAAGTCAGGAAAGTGAATTGCATATTATAGGGTTTACAATGTTGCACAAAATATTTGTTTCCCATTGCCTGGTGATGTAGCAGAGGTCTCAGTTCCCTAATATCTACAGACACTTGAAACAAAGAAATAATACTTCTGTTATATATTTATTTGTATGCAAAATGGCTCTTTTGCTCACTTGGTGGCGTACTGGTTAGAATGTAGTATTGCAGGCTAATTCTGCTGACTGACAGGAATTTGATCTGGCTCAAGGTTGACTCAGCCTTCCATCCTTCCGAGGTTGGTAAAATGAGAATCCAGATTGTTGGGGGACAATATGTTGACTCTGTAAATTACTTAGGGCTGTGAAGTGGTATATAAGTGCTGTTGCTAAGTGCTATTTTATCAGTCTGCTGTATTGAACTATATGCAGAATGAATTTGTCATTGCTCCTTGCTAAATTCTATTGTGCTTCCTGTTTTGAAAGGAAGTTCAAGGTTATAATATGTTTATAAGAATCATATTATTAGCCAGTACTGAAAAGGTTCTGGATTTAGGCCTGGCTTAATACATACAATAGCAGGAAATATTCAAGTCCTGCTTGATTAAATGCAATGCATGGCTTCATACTTTTGAGTTCACATTTTCTAAACATCAATTTTCTGCAAAAGAAAAAAAAATACCTGCCTGTGAAAATTGGAACAACAAGGAATAAACGAAATAAACCTTGGATACTAGCTTCTTACTTGAAGGGAATTTTCACTCTAGGAAGCATAAATAATACACAGTAAACCTTTTTCTGTGGTTTTTAATAGTGCAATAGAGTAATAGTACTATTGAAGGTTCTTTAATAGTACCTCATGGCACCATAGAGTTCTATCAGCCATTCCTTTGCTTGTTTAGATTCGGCCTAGAGCTGGTGGCCCAAAGTGGTGACGAGGAGTGTTTGAAGTAAATATTAGACTTTGTGTACTTAATTATTTTTCTTGATTAAAAGCAAATGTTTTGTATGTAAAATCATGGAAGATTACTTTGAAATCAACTCTGAACAGATAAAGCAAATTTTTTTTAAACAAAAATTACAGATGTTAAAGCACGCTTTGGGTGAACAAAGCCAGGATGAGTTGTCGGCTGACGAGGATACCCTTTCTCAGCACAGTGACAGCATCATGGACTATCGCCAAATCAAACAACAACCAGGTAACATTTTGAAATTCATGAATGAATGAATTGCATTGTTCTATGTTGGGACATATAATTTCCATCAGGAATGGAAAATAGCTACATACCTGCCTATCATCTAGCACAGCGGTTCTCAACCTGGGGGTCGCGACCCCTTTGGGGGTTGAATGACCCTTTCACAGGGGTCGGGAGACTTCGCCCGGACGCCGCCATTTGGGTTCTTTTACCCTCTGCGCATGCGCAGAACGCTTTGCACATGTGCAGAGGGTAAAAGAACCCAAATGGCGGCAGTGGGATGGGGGGGCGCGGCGGCAGGCGTGGCAGAGGGGTGGGGCACGGCATTAGGAAGGTTGAGAACCACTGATCTAGCATCTTTCCTTGATCTGATCCCCTCCTTATCTATCCAGGTTACAACTTCCATAATTCCTGTTGACCATGCTAGCTAGGACTTCTGAGAATTGTCATAGTAACACAGTAACATAGAAAGTGCTAGATTGAAGAGATTTCTGTGATTACACAAAGAAATTATATCCATTATAAGATGTCACAATAGCTAAACTGAGGGGGTTTGAGCACTGTTGGGAACTGTGCTAACTCAAAAGTTTAAAAACAATAATTTTACAAGGAGCCTGAATCTAATTACTAAATGTAAAAAAAATATATGTGTCTCCAATTGGAGATTCTCAGTCATTCAGGTCCTAGTTGTCCCTCAAAGGTATTTTTTTCCAAAGGTGTATCTGATTGAATGTAATACAGGGCAGCCCATATCGGATCCCAAAGACATGACAGGGCAAGCTTTAAAAACAGAGCTTCTGAAATTTATTGAAAGGGCCTTCATGATCCTTTGTTTTTTTAAAAAAACCTAATTGTGGTAGACATATTAAAGTTTGTTTCTTTCATAGATATTCGTCATCCAAGGAAAGCACCCAGCAGGCGAAGGTCGTTTTCTGCTTCCCCGCCTCCGTCCAATTATCAACAATCACATGTATCAGATAGTCCTCTCCAGAAAGATGCAGAAGAGCCAGTGCGAAGGGTGCGAATATGTTGGCAAACTGAACAGGATCAAAGGAAGTTAAGAGCAAAGGTAATGGCAGCAGGAATGGAAATGGGGTAACTAAGTAAGGCCTTAATGAGTGAATGTATTAATAGATGCTCTCAGAGTACATGGAACCTTAGCAGCACCAATATCTCAAAGGTACTTTTTCAGGAGGCAACTGGACTTCCTTGTTTTTTCTTGGAAGACGTTTCGCTTCTCATCCAAGAAGCTTCTTCAGCTCTGACAGGATAGTGGGGAATGGAAGGATTTATATTCCTTGCAGACAGCTGATCATTTGCATCCTTTTAGAGGGTCGTTGAAGCACTTGGAGGTTTATCTGTGTCTTCAGGGTCACCCGAGTAGTGCTCCTGGTTCCTGTCGTCTGCAGTTTTTCCTCTGGAAATCCATTCCTACTCCCACACCATTCAAAGGGTGTTCATCCCAAATTGTATAGCTAAAAGTCTGTAGAGATTCTCAGTCATCCAGTTGCGCAGTTGCTTCCTGAAAAGTCCAGTTGCTTCCTGAAAAAGCACCTTTTGGACAACCATGACCTGAATGACTGAGAATCTCTACAGACTTCTAGCAGTCAATAGAACATGGGTGAAAAGAACTTCTGCTTTTCCACTTCAGTGGTTTTATATCGTTCCCAAAAGAAAAACACAATCTGAGTGTGATAGTATATGGCACGTACCTCTTAATGGGTGGGATGGTAGCATTGTATGTTGGCTTTCTAGATGATCTTTAGATATCTCAGGTTATATACTTGGGGTAAAACTGCAACAGCATGCACTTGCTTGGGGTAAAACTGGCCTGCTTGTTAACATAGTGGCCAAAATGTTCTGAAGCTGATCAGTATTGTTCTTGCTGTTGGGAGGGAATGTTACATGGGGCACGGGTATGGTTAAAGCTACTAACCTGGTAAAGCTAGTTTATCACACTAAAAATATCTGATTGACCAAAGCCATGGGGGTTGGCTGAGGTCAATATTTATCGGCCATCTACTGATGACTATGGCAAATGGAAGACTACAACTAAGAGCCTGGATTTATGAAGGAAATAAAAGACAAATAGATAAATTGTGCATTTGGGAAATTAAGAATGGGGAAAGATGTAAAGGATTGGAATGTAAATGGCCCAATATTGTGGTATGGCATTGAGAAATCATACAGGGAAGTCAAAGTATAAAATTGACTAGGCTGAAAAGTATCCTGGGAAGTATGAATTGGTGTCATCCCAATTGATGCGGACAGACATGAGAAAAAAGTTATTGTCCAGTGAATGATGATAGTAGGAGAACCAGAAATAAGTTTGGGAAAAATTTTGGAGTGTTCTGAATGGAAGTGATCCAAGGAGGGAAAATATTTTTTTTAAGGTAACAGGAGTAGATAAGTTGAAATGAGACAAAAAGAGTACATAAAAAGTGATCACGCCATGACGGAATGAGGATTTGCGGCTTAGAGGTGATGAAACCTTTTTCCTTGGAAACCAATCCTTAACAAATGAAACCCGATTATAAAGTCTAAAGTAACAAAATATTTATTTCAGTAGAAAAGAATATAAAAAACATAAATCTTAATGGCTACATCTCTGCAATCTAAGAACACATGTCCTCCCTCAGAGGACCATCAGCAGAAGAAAAAAGAAAGTTACAAAGGAATGTTGTACATGCGCAGATCACATATCACGTGCCTGCTTTGCTTTGCTAGGAATCTCTGAATATCATAGAGTACAGTATGTGAGCACAGCTGACAATCAAAATTCACATCGTGACACCCCTTCTTTGTCAGTTGAGCGAATATGAGGTATCACTCAACACACATTAATGTTCTCAAGTACTCATGTTGAGCTGCTGGTAATGGCTTGTTTAAAACGCCATTTGGAGGCGCAGCAATGAATGAAACTGATCATTTGTTGTAGAAAAACGGCATTTTGTTTCAACAATGTGGTTTCAGTGTGAGTCTCCACACATGCACATGGAAAGGGCATGAATCCAAAAGCATGATTAATTGGATTATTCTAGATGAAAGGCTGAAAGAATTACTGAAAGATACAAAGGTGATTAGAGCTTCTTAATATAGACTAGACACTTTTGGAAATGCCAGTGGAGAAATTTGGGTAAAAAACAGACATGGAGGGAAAAAAAAGTGACAGAATTAGAGTATAGGTAGAATGACTGCAGGAAGCAAAAGTGCAAGTCCTCTTATTTGTTTCAGGAGTCCCTACCTGAGGTTCAGGAATCTGCCTATTGAGGGATAATCTCCTCACTGAGACTGGTCACTGATCACAACCACTTGAAGAAAAAAAAACCCTATTCTGACTGACATCCGCCCAGAGTTTCCACAAATTCTGAGATGGGCGGCATATAAATTTAATAAATAAAAATTAATACATAACTAGGATATTTCTGTTAATATTTAGGATATTGGTTCTTATAACTCCAAGCTTGGTTTGGAACTTTATCTGGACAGCATTTTTTATTGTAGATCCATATCCATGTATTTCAAATTTATAACTTCTCCTACCATCTAAATTTAGATAGGTGGAAACAGTGAAGGGGTAGCCTTAATATTGGTTAACTTTTATCTTTCTTGGATCCTTTTTAATTTATTCAGGTTTAAATAATAATAATAGAAAGAGGGAGCTTATCTTATTTTCTGGCTCTGAAACTTTCAGACATTAATTGCTCTTTCAGTATGTTAACTGAGTTTTTTGTTCTAGAACTGCAGCTGAACAACTAAATCTGAACATGTTAAGTTTCAATAGCCTAGAACCCACATTAAATGAAACTGCTGATTTCTTAAAAATTTAGTTTGCAAACTGCTGTTAGAATGATCAAAACGCAGGGGTGAAATGCTCCCGTTTCACTTTTACCTATCTGTCATCGGTGAGCCGATCGCGCAGGCAGCGTGGCGCTCCGCCCACCCACCGGGACACCGCCATTTGAGTTCTTTTACCCTCTGCGCATGTACAGAACGCTTTGTGCATGCGCAGAGGGTAAAAGAATTCAAATGGCAGTGTCCCGGCAGGTGGGCGGAGCGCTGCGCTACCTGCGCGATCGGCTCACCGACGACAGATAGGTAAAAGCGAACCAGGAGCATTTCACCCCTGATCAAAAGGCATGTTTCATAAATGAATAACTTCTTCCAGACAACAATCGGACTTTATTGTGTCTTCTAGCATCTGAGTAAAGCTTACGACGAAGACCTAAGAGCATACGAAGCTAGTGAAAGACTGGAACTTGCAAAGATAAAAGCAAAGGCTCAGGAAATGGTAAGGTGCAGAAGAAATATGCTGATAGCTCTGTGCATTTCTTTTTAACTGTCAGTATGGTTTGGAACATTAATATTTGAAGGGCAGCTTTTGCACCACAGGTCAACTCTCATATATTTAAATTTTGATGAGGGTTTTCTCCCCATCAAATTTACCTGAGCAGAACTTTAAATGCAAATTTACCTGAGCAGAACTTTAAATGCAGGTTATCCTCAATTTACAACCATTCGCTTAGTGACAGTTTGAAGTTACAAGGGCACTGAAAAACAAGTGACTTACAATCAGCCGTCGGACTTAGAGCCCTCCCAGCACCCCGATGTTCAGAAGTCAAGGTGCTTGGCAACTGACATTTTATTTATGATGGTTGCAGCATGCTGGGGCCACACAGTCTCCATTTGCGACCTTCCCATCCAGCTTCCAACAAGGAAAAGTCAACGGGGGAAGTTGGATTTGCTTAACGACACAATAACTCACTTAACAACAGCGGTGATTCACTTAACAACCATGGCAAAAAAGGTCATAAAATTGGATGCATCTCACTTAACAGCTGCCTTGCGTAGTAACAGAAATTCTGTTCCCAGTTGTGGTCGTAAGTTGAGGACTATGTGTAGTGGCTACTTTTTGTCTATCTCTGACAAATCAGACAGATCAGTTTTCCTAAGACTCTTGGGAAGGAGGTCCTGTTTTTTGAAGTGTGCGCTTCTCATTGATCGTGTTTTCACCCTGTGTTAAATTCTAGAAAGATCCAGTCGTATCAGGATCACTGATGTGACTTGATCATAAATTTTGTTTCTGGAATCGAGATCCATAGAGCCCAGTATGGGTAACTGCTTATCTGTGGTGGGTTTTTTTAACGGTAAAAAGAGAAGGATAAAATTCCAGATTTGATTTTTTTCAGCATACAATGTGTTTTCTTTTATACAGATTTTAGTTTTGTAGCTATAAAAATAATCTGTAAGGGCCTAAAAATTGTTCACCTATAAAAAGAGTTAACTTTTGTAGATGAAATTTTTTAGGCCCTTAAAGATTATGGGAAAGACATTCTCCTATCTGTAGTGACTCTGAGCTGATGTGGTTAGTACAGGTAGTCCTCGACTTATGACAATTGAGCCCAACATTTCTGTTGTTAAGTGAGAAATTTGTTAAGTGAGTTTTGCCCCCTTTTTCGACTTTTCTTGTCACATTTGCTAACTGAATCACTGCAGTTGTTAAGCTAGTTAAGTGAATCGGGCTTCCCCATTGACTTTGCTTGTCAGTAGGTCGCAAAAGGTGATCGCATGACCCCAGGACACTGCAACTGTCATAAATATGAACCAATTGCCAAGCATCAAAATTTTGATCACGTGACGATAGATATGCTGCAAAGGACGTAACTCTGAAAAACGGCCATAAGTCACTTTTTTCAGTGCCATTGTAACTTGGAATGGTCACTAAATGAACTGCTGCAAGTTGAGGACTACCTGTAATAGGTTGTCTCTGATCAGAGTCAGAAAAACAATCACTTTTAGAATCTGGCCTGAGACTTAGTATTATTTTCTGAGGGACAATGCCACTTGGACAGTTACCAGTTACCTGATTTAATATGGAAATAATTCACTGTTCATTTAATAGATAGAAAGATACCACAAATATGATGACATTATAGATTTTTTTTGAAGTTGTATGTTTGGATTGAAGTATCACTTCCAAAGATTGAGGAAGCAAGATGGCGAACTCTCCCCTTCAGTGTGTGTCCATGGGAAGCCATTCTGGAAAATTCTGAGAGGAAACCAATACAGTAGTCTCTGTCCTGTGTGAAGTGGAAGATGTTTGGAATCTTTGGCTCCAAACCAGATATTTGAAGATGGGGGAATAAGATGTTCTGTACCTGGGGAGGCCAAGTTGTGCTTTTGGTTAGTGTGAGGAGAGACCTTTCTGCCTTTTAGGATTATATTTTATTTTAAGGCTTTCATCTTAAAGACACGTATTCATATTAACCAGCCATTGGAGAGCTTAAATGTCTGCTGTACAGAAAACCACCAGGCTCTGCACTATGGGTTTGCCTCTTTCTGTATGGATCGTGAGCTGTCATTAGGATCTGCCTGCACTAGAATAACGAATGATCCAGTAACTATTTGTTCTCTGTGTGTGTCTGCATCCAGGAACAAACGTACAAAGAGAATGTACTTAAAGGAACTCCAAGAATCTCACATGCAGCAAAGGTTTATTCTCGAAAAAATATACCTCGGCATTCCAAACTCAACCAGAGGATTTCAAGAGGAGGGTTTGCGAAGCCAAAAAAAGCAGCTCCAAGTAAGAACTGAACCCTTCTCGGTAGAGAACCTGGCAGCCTCTGAAAGCATGTTCTTTCAGTGCAGGGGCCAAGATCACTGGCATTTTAGCAGCATATAGCTGTGAAAAAACACTTTTCTGATTGCCTCCATATGTCTTAAACCTGGGCAAAGGAAGCAGAGAATTTAGGGAGCCTTTTATCCAGCAATTTCTTCAAGGTTATGAGGAAGGCTGTGCTTCCACGGCTGCAACTCTTTATTAGTCCTCTTTAAGTTTGTCACTTGATTGGTACATCGCTTACAAATCAGTGCTTCTCCGAGCAGAGCATTCCAACAACCTTTCCTTTCCTTCCTTTTCCTTTTCCTTCCCCGCCTCCCGTCCCCTTGATCCAGATAAAAAAGTAACCATGAATGCTGTCAAGCTATATATAATTATGTGTGGGTAATTCAAGAAGAGGAGCAGCCAAAACATTTCAAGCTTAAAAATCTATTCTACTTCCTTTGATTTCAAAATGTGTCGATTCTACAAAAGACCATAAGGGTTGTCCGCTAATGGTTCTTTCCCCAATGCTTTATTCTCAACCAGTATGTGAAGTGCAAAAAACTCCACTCTGAGTAACTTCAGATTTGTTCATCGGTATGCAATATTGTTTAGTAATAAGTTATGACAGCTGTTATATTGAACCTCTGTGCTTGTTTTGGGATAGGCTAAGAGCAGGGAATATTAACAATGACCATGCTAATTAAATATTTCTATGTGTTTTTAATGTTTAACTGATGGGGCAAATCTATTGATGAGAGAGTCTTAAGATAAAACAGCTGGCCTATCCACCGCTTAGCAGAAAAGTCACATTTCTTTTTTTCAAGCATTGATTTCTTCCCTACAGACATAACAAAAATGTTAGTTCAAATGCAGCCAAGTATCTCATTTGGAGTTATGGTTTCAAAGAAGAAGAACCTGCATCCGTAAGATTTACATCAATGCAGTAAAAATCATTAGATATTAGATAGAGTTTTCAAAAGTCAGTTCACGGAATCAAACCGGATTAATGCCCTGAATTTCAACACCAACGTGACGTGTTTGGCTGTTGGGTTTACAAACTGAATCATGAGTAAGCCATGGTTTATACCAAGCAAACTGCTTTTTTACAAGTATTGTTTAGTGTGATGTGGGAACCAGTTAATGAGCTGCCGTGCATTTCAGCTGGCCTTCAATGCTGAACAGCTTGTCCTTTGTCAGTTTTATTGGGCTCAATAATATCAGCTTAGTCTGCAGAGGTTCCTAAAATTATTTTTCTTGGTTCAGGATTAGAAGGTCTTTTTGAATCCAAGTATATATCATTACTACTGTTTGGGGAAAATATGGGCATAAATTCACCAGGAGTAGCTATTTCTCATTAGAAATGAGACTGGTGAAGCAAAGAGTCCCGCGGGAGTTGGGCGGCCTATAAGAATGAACTAAATAAATAAATAAAATAAATAACTCTCAGCTGCTAAATTCCTCCAGATAGGATACAACTGTAATTATAGAGCTGGCCAATATCGTTCTTATAAAGTTCTTATATCGTTCCAAACATGTCTATATGATAAATATATGAGCCAGTTAGATCTAGTGTAGAGGTGTCCAACCTATGGACTTCAATTCCCAGAATTTCCCAGACATTCATGTTGAGTTGAAGTCCATAAGTCTTAAAGTTGCCAAGGTTGGACAACACTGGTCTAGTGGTTAAGGTTGGAAAATGGGAGACTGTGAGCTCTAGTTCCACCTTAGCCATGAAAGCTGGCTGGGCCAGTCCCTCTCTCTCAGCCCATCTTACCTGACAGGGGTTGTTGTTGTGGGGAAAATAAGGAAGAAGCTGTGTTGGATATGTTCACCACCAAGGTGGAATACAAATAAATAATATTTTTCCATCCCTTTCTAATCTAGTTTTAGCTCCTACCCCAAAGTAAATAGTCCTGTTTAGATGTGTTCACACACAATCTACTGTTTATAAGTAAGAACCTTAAATCAAGTAATAATGTGGTGTGCAGTACCATGACCATGAATTTATTAAGTATAAAACAGTAAGCTTAGTCCAGCCTTCCCTAATCATGGCGGCTCCATGATCGGGGAGGGAAGCTGTTTTTAATGGCAGCTCAAAGCATAAGGCCCACTCTTCCGCTCTTCATTGCTTAGGTCTGTCTCTTTCTTTCAGTGAAAGTCAAAGAGAACGATCTCTTGCCTCTGCTACTCGAAGATTTTCCTCACCTAAACATTTCTCAACCAACAATGAACAAGATGTGGCAGCAGCAGCTCTCCCAAATTGAGCAATTCAAGTCTCCCAGAGATAGGAACCAGTGGAAACTACAAAACGAAGTGAGTTTATCTGCAGGCTCGAGAGAGTCACAGTCTTTCAAAAATGAGGCACAAAAAATGTGCCGGCAATAGCTAAAAGATACAAATGTGGGATGAAAGTCCCACGCATTAACCAGGGCTACAGGTAGTCCTCGACTTGCAAAACAGTTTAGTGACTGTTCAAAGTTACAATGGCACTGAAAAAAGTGACTTGTGGCCGTTTTTTTATTCTTAATGAACACTGCAGCATCCCCATGGTCACGTGATCAAAATCCAGACACTTGGCAACTGACTCATATTTGCAGTGTCCCGGGGTCATGTGATTTATTTATTTATTTATTTATTAAATGCTCTTATAGGCCGCCCAATCCCGTGGGACTCAGGGCGGCGTACAACATAAATAAGAAGCGTACAATTTTAAAAACAATAGTCATAATTTACATTATAAATATAATTAAAAAAGACATTGTAAGAGCAACATTCAGGGGGAATCTAGTTGTCCTATTCACCCCATCTGCCGGAAGAGCCATGTTTTTAAGGCTTTACGGAAGGCCAGCAGGGTGGGGATGGTCCGGATCTCTGGTGGAAGTTGGTTCCAGAGGGACGGGGCTCCCACAGAGAAGGCCCTCCCCCGCGGCCCCGCCAATCGACATTGTTTAGCCGACGGGACCCAGAGAAGGCCCTCTCTGTGGGACCTAACCGGTCTTAGGGAGGTATGTGGTAGGATGCGGTCCCGCAGGTAACCTGGCCCTGAGCCATGTAGGGCTTTAAAGGTAACGACCAACACCTTGAATTGCGACCGGAGACTAATTGGTAGCCAATGCAGCTGGCGAAGGAGAGGTGTTACGTGGGTGTATCTCGGCACACCCACTACCGCTCGCGCAGCTGCATTCTGTACCAGTTGGAGTCTCCGGATGCTCTTCAAGGGTAGCCCCATGTAGAGCGCGTTACAGTAGTCTAGCCGTGAGGTGACAAGGGCATGAGTGACTGTGAGCAAGGCCTCCCTCTCCAAGTAAGGTCGCAATTGGTGCACAAGACGGATTTGTGCAAAGGTCCCCCTAGCCACAGCTGAAAGATGTTGCTCCAATTTTAGCTGTGGGTCTAGGAGGACACCCAAATTGCGAACCTTTTCTGAGGGAGTCAATTTTTCTCCCCCGAGAACCAAGGAGGGACAGTCGACATAGTCCTTGGGAGGCAATATCCAGAGCCACTCAGTCTTGTCTGGGTTGAGCCTGAGTCTGTTCACTCCCATCCAGACCCTCACATCGTCCAGGCAGCGGCACATTACATCAACTGCTTCACTGAACTGACACGGGGTGGAGATGTACAACTGGGTATCGTCAGCATACTGCTGATACCTCACCCCATGTCGTCGGATGATCTCACCCAGCGGTTTCATGTAAATGTTAAACAGGATGGGGGAGAGGACCGAGCCCTGTGGCACCCCGCAAACCAGGGGCCTAGGGGCCGACCTCTGTCCTCCTGTCAACACCGACTGCGTCCTGTCAGAGAGGTAGGAGGAGAACCACCGTAAAACAGTGCCTCCCACTCCCATCTCCCCAGATGGTGATCACCTTTTGTAACCTCCTGACAAGCAAAGTCAATAGGGAAGCTAGATTCACTTAACAACCGTGTTTACTAACTTAACAGCTGCAGTGACTCACTTAACAACTGAGGCAAGAAAGGTCCTAAAATGGAGCAATGCTCAACTTAACAATTGTCTTGTTTAGCAACATAAATTTTGGGCGAGAAATCTTTCTTGAGAGCTGCTAAATTGGTTAATATGCAGAGGCTTGATAAGTTAATGAAAAATAACGATTTAAAAGAAATCTGTGGGGTCCTTGGTGCTCTCTGAGCTTGATTGTTTTCTTGCAAACATTTCATTATTCAGGTTGGTAACATCATCAGTGCTACATGAATGAAATTCTGTGTACTTCTTTCAGGTACTGGAAACATTGAAGAAGCACAATCTACTTGTGGATCTTCTTAAGAGAGAGCAGGCTCACAACAGGAGATTGGTATATGTGGAAACAAGCTAATGTATTGATGATAATTTAATTTTTAAATGTATTTGTAGGCAGCCTTTCTGCTCTGTATCCATGCAAGGCAGTAGAGGAGAAAATATAAATCCAAGAATAGAACAGTATAATCATATAATATCTATAGTTAATCAATCAAAACACAATTCCTTCTAACAATATACTAGAACATTATTTGGTCTCTATAACAATATAGAACAATGAGAATAAAGATATAATAAATCAAAACACAATCATATGCCATTATAAACTGCTGTGGTCTTCTCTTCAGTGGCATGCAACTTTCCAATATATAATTGGCAATAGCACTTAGACTTATATACCGCTTCACAGTGCTTTCCAGCCTTCTCTAAGCGGTTTACAGAGTCAGCCTATTGCCCCCAACAATCTTGAGTCCTCATTTTACCGACCTCGGAAGGATGGAAGGCTGGGTCAGTCTTGAGCCGGTCAGGATTGAACTCTTGGCTGGGGGCAGAGTTAGCGTGCAGTACTGCATTCTAACCATTGTGCCACCAGAGCTCTCAATTGGGACTAAAACTGAATAATCCATTGTGAAAAACTTCAGCTATTAGAAAGTAATCCCTTGCCATTACATAGTGGAACATTTAAGACTCCAAGCTGAAAGCAGGGCATCTTCCAAATGCATCGGGGCCTAGTAGGGCCTCAGTCCTAGGAATCATTCCCCAACAAGTCTGGAGCGTGACAAATTTTAGCACCTGCTTCCGTGCCAACCAGAAACCTGACACGCTGGAGCACTGCCACTTTTCCAGCCAAAGCTGCACACCATAGGAAAGAGGAGCAGCATCATGCCCTCAGAGCATTGCTTAAATATTTGCAGAAAACAGGGGCGGCTTCCCTCCTTGGTCTTTGGGGAATCTTAATAGCTTTTCCTCTTTGGGTTTGTTTTCCAGCAAGAGTTTCGGCAGCGCATTGAGAGACAGAAATGTACACAGAATAAAACGAGGGAGAGACGGCAGCAGATTGCCCGAGCCAAAAAATACTATCAAGATTACAGAGTTCAGCTCCGTGCCAAGATGATGAGGACCAGAACGCGGGAGGAAAGGGTAAGTTAGGGATCTCCCTCTGCAGACTGAGGGAGAATGGGTCAATTTACACGATGTTTTCAGCATGGTGTGTGATTGCAGCTGTGAATCCACCAACCCCCATTTCAACAGCAAATTAGGAATGCCCACGTTAGGTGGTTGAGTGCCATCAGCTAGTATGATAAATTTGGGAGGTGCTTAGATGTTGGTACCTGCCTTGTACCATTTCTTAAGAAAAGTAGAGAGGATTATATCCTGGAAAGGCACCTTTGTGATGAGAACACTGTACCACAAATGTCAGAGGGTGGTTTTAGTAAGTGAACTTAAAAGTTGGAGCCAACTTATCTACTTTTTAAAATCAAAATTGCATTTCCTATGCTGCTATTGCCTCAAAACGTTATTACAGGTAATCGTTAATTTAAAACCATTCATGTAATGACTGTTTGAAGTTACAGTGGCACTGGACAAAAAAGGACTTATGATCATTTGTCACACAACCTTTCCTCCCGGTCACATGATCAAAATTTGAACACTTGGCAACTTGGCAGGTATTAATGATGGTTGCAGTGTCCCGGGGGTCATGCAATCACCTTTTGTGACCTTCTGATAAGCATGGTCAATGGGGAAGCCAGATTCACTTATCAACCATGTTACTAACAAAACAACTTCAGTGATCCATTTAACGGTGGCAAGAAAGATCGTAAAATGGGGCGAAACTCATTTAACAATTGTCTTGCTTAGCAACAGAAATTTTGGGCTCAATTGTCGTAAATCGAGGACTACCTGTACTGGGAGTTCAGTAAAATGCAGGTAACATAGTGCATAATTCACTATGCATAAACATAGTGAATTAATTACTGTATTTTTCGGAGTATAAGACACACCTTTTTCCTCCCTAAAAGTGGCCGAAAATTTGGGTGCGTCTTATACTTCAAATGTAGCTTTTTTTTCCAGCCCTAACTAGGTGTTAACAGATCTTCCTAGCTCTTACCTTGCAGGCTCTTTCATTGTTACTCTCTCCAAAGAATGGTTTTCCAGCCCTAAGTCTTTGCAGGGTTTTTTTCATTGCTCTACTTGCTCCAAAGAAGTTGTTTTCTAGCCCTAACCAGGTGCTAACGATCTTCCCAGCTCTTACTGGCTTGTAGGCTCTTTCATTGTTACTCTCTCCGAAGAAGGTTTTTTTTTAAGTCCTAACCAGGGGATAAAATAATGTGCTGAAGCTGACCAGACTAAGGACGCTAGCCAGATGAATTACCTGGTAGGCAGATTTTTCCCGCTATTTTCCTCCCCAAAAACTAAGTTGCGTCTTATACTCTGGTGCGTGTTATACTCCGAAAAATACGGTAGTTGAAAGGAAATAATCAGTTAATTGGTTTGATTCATTGTGTTTCAGGTTGATGAAGAGTAGATTATTTATGGAGAACACCTCAGGTTATTGCTTCTCCCTCTTGCTAACTTTTTTAAACAATTCAACAGTCCCAATTGTTACATCCTTTGCATCACAAGGGCATAGAATAAGAAATTTGATCTTGTAGCATATTTTATATTATGACGTTTCTAATCTGCAAGGTTTTATAGTAAGTGTTACAACTCTCAATGAGTTTTCCATTTCTGCTCAAGGATAATTTGATAACAATAGAAGGCTCTCCTATGGGAATAAGGAATTGGATGTCTGGATAGCGCTTATCGAGACAAAACTGACCATCAGAATTGTCAAAAGGGAACTAAGATTACACACTATATATAACTTTGTGACAAAGTTAGACTTGGGACCTGTGTCTAAAAATAGTTATGTTCCCCTGAAATTATTTTTTTAAAGAGAGCTGTTCTTATGCTTGTTCATGGAATGTCATTTTGGTAGATCTTTAAACAACTGTTTGGAGAAGCCTTGGAAATTCAGAAACAAAGATTCCTTGAGTTGAGGTCATACGCCAAGGATAAACGTGCTGAACAAAAGAAGCAGTATCAAGATGAACTGCAATCCATGGAAAACTATTACAAAGATCAGGTAGGCTTCCTCCTGATACCATAAGGATGGTGCTTAATCTATCGCAGTCCATTATTAATTTTTCTTCCACTTTCCTTCAGTTTGCAATGCTGGCTGAAGCTGTTTCAGAAGAACGTCGAGAAATCCAAACCAGAGAGCGAGCACATACCCAGGTAAGTCGTCTCCCGTAGAGAGGAAATGCACATTCTTTCCTCAGCGCTTCGAAGATGACTCCCAAATGTTGCAGTTGAATTTGTACAAAAGAGCCATGGTGGCGCAGTGGTTAGAATGCAGTATTGCAGACTGACTCTGCCCACTGCCAGGAGTTCGCTCCTGACCGGCTCTGGGTTGACTCAGCCTTCCATCCTTCCAAAGTCGGTAAAATGAGGACCCAGATTGTTGGGGGCAATATGCTGACTTTGTAAAACCGCTTAGAGAGGTGTTGTGTCCCAGCACCGCAACCCGACCAGAAACGCACACACAAACGTTTATAATAATCAAATAAAAGTATCTCTTTACTAATAAAGCTTCTTAGTAAAGGCACAACAGGTATAATGTCCAGAAAAGATATAAAGAACAGAGTCTTAAATGTCTTTGGGCTCTTCGTGGGTTAAGTTCAAATACATAGGCAATTAGCTTCCTTATCTCAAACTCACTTGAGCTGGCTGGCGTCCCAGACAGATGATGTTAGCTTCCAAACGCAAGAACTCTGATTTCAAGAAACTCCAATGGTGCTCGAGAAACACTGGTGTTGTTTTCAGCACAGATCTCTGACTGCACCGAACTTAAATAGGCACTGAGGGCGTGGCCCAATTGGCCCTCAGTGCTACCTCCGAGGAGACCTCCATTTGCTAAGCCAATCCTGCCTGCTGGCTGCTCTACGAGCCCTAGCATCCAGCAGAGTCTTCTCTTCCTCTGACGACTCACTTTGCTGAGCAGGTGCAGAAGGTCCTGGCTGGTCTTCCTCCTCTGGCACTGAGTCGTCATCGCTGGCAGACTCAGGTGCCAGGTACACGGGGTGGTCCTGCTGCGACATGAGCGGCTCCACGTCCTCCGGGTCCTTCATCATCTGCGCGGGACGCGGGCAAGTCACAACAAAGAGGGCTGTAAAGCACTGTGAAGTGGTATATAACCTGTTTCCCCCAAAATAAGACATCCCCTGATAATAAGCCCAATCAGGCTTTTGAGTGCATGGCAATAAGGCCAAGCGCTTATTTCAGGGTTCAAAAAAATATAAGGGTCTTATTTTCGGGGAAACACGGTAAGTCTAAGTGCTATTGCTAAGTGCTATTAATCTGACAAAGGGGGAAATTATTATATAGATTTAATTATATTTAAAACTATAATAAATAAATGGCCCAACCTCTTTTTGAAGTATTTTGCTCAGCCTGAGAACTATGCACACATTTCCTATAAAGCAGCGGTTCCCAACCTTCCTAATGCCGTGACCCGCAACCCGCCCCCACTGCGACCCACCCCGCCGTTGACATTTGGGTTCTTTTACCCTATGCGCATGTGCAGAATGCTTTGCGCATACCCAGAGGATAAAAGAACCCAAATGGCGGGGTGGGGCGCGATATGGCCAGGCTTGTGGCGGGGGGGGGGGAGCTGAGGATGCCGGGGCGACCCCTGGGAAATGGTCGTTAGACCCCCCAAAGGGGTCGTGACCCCCAGGTTGGGAACCGCTGCTATAAAGGTTTAGAACTATAATTGAATTGGCAGATGGCTCAACATAATCCTAATGGTTTCTTTTCAGACATTAAGTAAAGTGAAACGTGAACTGAGATCCAAGCTGGAGAAAGAGATTAAAGAACTGCAGGACATGATCACACATGATGATGATGATCTGTTTTTCCGAGAACTAGAAGCTGATCGGTTGAAATCCAGACTCTTGGTGGCTTCTTTTCAGTGCAGCAAGAACTATCTGTTTCTTTAAAGGCCTGGCATGCTTGTATCATATCTATGTGGCTTTTTTCAAGGAGACCAGAATCAAAACGATAAAATTAGCGGTTTAGTTTCCTGCCCCAAGACGAAGATTAAGTTGATGTTATGAAAATATTGCACTGATATTTTCAAAACAAATGGTTTTAAAGACTTTGTCAATAAAGATTAGCTTCCTTATAATCAAAATGCAACTATCTCCGAGTGTAACTTCTGTGGCCAAATGTTATTTTGCTCCTGTAAATTGCAATCACAGATTGGGCTAATGTAAAAAACAAAAAAAAACCAACAAATTGTAGGTTATGGTGTTTGAATCTTCCCAGGTATCGCTGTCAAACTTCCTGACTGGTCATAGTTGACTGTATTTCCCCCCCCTCCATTTTGAAGATGGGGATATTTGCTCTTCTCATATCATCTGGCCCTTGTCTAATTTACCAAATGTTCTTAATTATATGTAAAGTATTAGCTAGACCAGTGGTTCTCAACCTGTGGGTCGCGACCCCTTTGGTGTTCGAATGACCCTTTCATTGGGGGTCGCCTAAGACCATCGGAAAACAGATATTTCCGATGGTCTTAGGAACCGAGACACCGCTCCTCTATCCGTCTCCAGGCGGGTCCACCCACATGCAAATTGACTACTGCAAAAAAAAAAATCTGTACCATGGGAACTTCTGAGCATGCGCAGAAGCTGAATTTCCGGCACTGTGCATGTGCCGCCATCTTGTTTTTGGCTTCTTTTTTATTTTGCAATTTTTTTAAAAAAAATTCAGCACATGCGCGCGCGCACAAAGCACACGTGCGCCCACGCAGCGCAGGAGGAAACGAACTGGCAGCGAGGTAAGTTAGAACCCACCCCTGAGTTTCCTAATTATTTTATGGTTGGAGGTCACCACAACATGAGGAACTGTATTAAAGGGTCGCGGCATTAGGAAGATTGAGAACCACTGAGCTAGAGTCAGACCAACAGCGCTGTAAGATGCAATTAATTTTGAAGTCATTCAAGGTAAAGAGGTATTCCCTAACCATGTCTTATATGTCCATCCTGTTGTTTCATCCTGCCCTTTGGTTTTCTACTGAAACACATAGTTGCTTGTTGGAGAATTTTTCTACTATATAACATTTTATGAGTATTGTATCTCACACACTTTATCAGAGGAAGTATCTCCAGGGACTCTTCTCTTTATTTTTCCAGGTACTGATAGATACTGGAGATCTGTTATAAATATTGGTTACCTAATGGAATTGTTGGGAAAAGCTCTTCTGCTGAGCTATTCTTTTATATGGCTGCATCTTTCCTAGGCAGAAAATGTGAGAAAAACTTTCAACATACCTTTTCCTATCCATTGGAGATAAATCTCTTTATATAGTGAAGCTAAAAGTAGACCAGCTGTAAGAGCTGGGTTTGGCAAGTTCCACAGTAGAAACACTTAGCTTGTTCAACCATGTATTGACTGAAATGTAGTTTGGGAGAGGGAAACGATGCTGCAGTGCTTCTTTCTCTGACAAATTCCAGTCAGTGTTGACTGATGTGGAGAGGTCCAACCCAAATCCACTGGTTTGTGGAGTGCCGCAAGGCTTGACACTCACCTCGTCTGTAGGGAAGCTACACAAAAACCACTGGTTGAGGACATGCATTGAACTGGAGTCAAGTAGTAGCAGTATGCTGATAATACTCAACCAGTTACCTTGTTGAAAGTCTAGAGATTCTCAATCATCCAGGTCATGGTTGTTTCAAAGGTGCTTTTTCAGGAGGCAACTGGACTTTCTGGTTTTTTCTTTTGAAGACGTTTCGCTTCTCATCCAAGAAGCTTCTTCAGTTCTGACAGGATAGTGGGGAATGGAAGGATTGATATTCCTTGCAGACAGCTGGTAATTTGCATCCTTTTAGAGAGTCGTTGAAGCACTTGAAGGTTTATCTGTGTCCTCTGGGTCACCTGATTAGTGCTCCTGGTTCTTCTTGTCTGCAAATTTGTCCTCTGGAAATCCATTCCTACTCCCACATCTTCCAAAGGGGGTTCATCCCAAATTGTATAGCTAAAAATCTGTAGAGATTCTCAGTCATATAGATACCTTATTCTTTGTGCCCAAAGGCTATTCGGATCTGGAGGAGGAGGAACAGGCTTCAGTTTAACCCTGACAAGACCAAGTGGCTATGGCTTCACAGTTATACTGGTACTGGAGGTTCTCCATCTTTATGTATCAGGTTATACGTCCTTAAACAACTGGTGCCAATTAAGATCATCCTCAAGGTTGACTCGGCCTTCCATCCTTCCAAGGTGGATAAAATGAGAACCCAGATTGTTGGGGGCAATATGCTGACTCTGTAAACTGCTTAGGGCTGCAAAGCACTGAAGCGGTGTATCAGTCTAAGTGCTATTGGTCTCTTAGGTGCATGGCTCCTGCTTGATAAGGCGGCGGCAGCTATGTTCAGGAAAGTACCGGCTTATCTGATGCTCCAATTGCACCATTTCCTGAAGTCTTTTCTTCTGAGTTTCCCATGAGTTCTACATAAGGCTATATTTGGTCCAAGTGGAAGCTAGTTAATCCAGAATGCAGTAGCATGAGCAATTATACTCTCATCTTTGTATGCTCATTCCCACCTCTGCTAACCGTTGCCAGTGAGCTGGTTGCAATTTAAGATGCCAGTTATCACCTGCAAAACTATAGCATAGGGAATGGCTGAGGGACCACTGCTCTCCCATCATGTGACAGAGCTGGCATGCTTTGAGTGCTATCCATTTATTAACCAGTGCAATCTGATGGGACCCAGAAAGTGTGCCATCTCTGTCACAGCACCTGTTCTCTTGAATAGCATCTCTTCAGAAGTTCAAACCACCCAATTCCGCAAGCCTTTTTCACAATCATTGAAGTGTTAGCTCTGGGATAGACTGGTGGTGTGCCCATTTAGTGTATATTGTATAGTTTGGCAAGTGTATGTGGTTTTTTTTCCTCATGGTTAGGTGTATTGTTAGTTTTTATTTTAAGGTATTGCTTTTAATTTATACATTATCCAGAATCAGTGCTAGGTTGGGTGATCTTATAAATCAAAGAAATACATTTTGCTATATCAAGGCCAAATGTACAATTAAATTCCTTGTATTTGCAAAAGAAGGGGCACCAGAAACTTTTGCTGCTTAAAATCTAAAGCTCATTTTTTTATTTTTAAAATGAAATATTTCAGGGTATATTTTACATATAAAATATTGCTATTTTAACACCTCAATTACCATATTTGGAAAGAACTGATCATGAACGTTAGGTCAAAGTGATAATTGTTCTTCCACACTTCTACTGTTGTGCTAGACATAGCAATTTGAATAGTACAAATAAGTAATATTTTGTGTAATACCTCTGAGTTATACAATGCCAAGACATGTAGAAAGAAAAATCTTGAAAGGGAAAAATGTTGCCAGGCTTTGAACACACATATTGTGTCAAGGAATATAGTGGAAAAAAATCTCCCCTTTCTCCTTCTATCTTAGTTTCTGCAAACAGCAGAATTTTATCTCAGCAGGGTATTAAAAAAAAGTGACAGCAAAAACAGGAACCCAGAGGAAAAGCTTAGAGACTGCATTCTCCCCTTTTAAAAAAAAATTACAAATGTAAATATTTGACATAGAAACTCAAAGTTAACATCAGCCAATGGACAGTGGAATGATGCCTCCAAGGTTAGCCTGATTCCTATCCAGGATTTCTGTGATTTCTTAAAACTACTAAGAAAATCGCTATTTTATTTTAAAAACAATTTATAAACAGCATTCAATTTTATCGCTCAGTTTCTGCAGGACTTCTGTGGTTTCTTAAAACTACTGTTATTTTATTGAAAAGTAAAAAACAAACAACTTTTAAAACCTTTGATGCTGTGACAGTGCAAACAGCATTCAATTTTATTGCTCAATTTCTGCATGGGTACATACTGGAAAAAATTTATACAGATGTATTGTTAAAGCTCATGTAACAGCTTGGTGGAAATACAATATCAATGCTAAACACATTCTGCAATAAATACAATAGAAATGGAACTGAAAAAATGTGTCAGTTTGTGGCAGAAGGAAGTATACCAAATGTAGGTTTGTTTTAGTAGGACAAAACTTTTAGGATTTGGCAGAGTCAGAAATCTTCTAAATAAACAGTATGTCTTGAGTACAAATTGAACCTGTTAACTATATAGTGCAGTTCAAAGTTTGTAGCAGTGATGTCATGCTACATTACAAATGTGATTACAAAAGCACAAGTTCCTTCTATTAATGCAGCCAGTTTAACTGCGCCACAGGTTTAACGATATAGTGTTGCAGAATAAAAAAAAAATATCTGTGTGCTCTGGACTCTAGTACAAACATAAACGTTTGGTAAAAATAAAAATCAGTTTAGAGAAACTGAACCTATGTGCAAAAAATAGAATAGATACTGTACAAAGCACCATTACAAAACTTTAAACCTAGAAATTAAACTTGAAAATGTGTCTGAGTACTTAAATCACAGAATCCTAGCAAATTGTCACTATTCATTTTAACACATTCATTCCTGAAAAGAAAACATGGAAATGTGAGGTGGCATCTCTCAACTATTCAATCCACGTTCAGAATTGATGAAGAAATCCTATGGGAAAAGGGGTGCACTGGAAATAAATATTCACATTTAAACCTAGGGTAAAAATCCAAAGGTCCAGCATCATATTTAGCACTGGGAAGAGAGGCATTGGCTATACATCTGCAACGGATGGGTTGAGAAGAGCTTCCGGTAAATTGTGTGCTTTAAAGCTTTTAACGGTTTTTATGCAGATAAAAAGGCACTCAGAAGACCTGAGAATTCTATTTGCATTCGTCTGCTCAGCGTTGGTTCAAGCAAGATGCAGGTATAGTTTAATTTTGCCTAATATATAGAGAATTAGACTAGTGCTGTAATAGAAGGTTCTCTGAACACAATTTAAAGTAGAGCAACAATGCACTCACAGTTCAAAAACGTAAGTTTTGGAATTAGACCAGGGTAAAACCCCATTGTCTTCACTGTCGACAAATTCTTTCAGCTCTCAATTTCCACTCTTAAAATTGCTAGGTTTCATCCTATTCAAAATGGAGGCATCTTAAACAAGACAATACAAGGCTATTACTGCCAATCTAATGGTAAGTCTGCAGAAAAGGAAGAACAGGCAGATTTTCCTTATGGAGCAAGAAACAAGGTGGGTTTTAGATACAATCTAGTTATCCAAGAAGTTCCCGAGGAGTTCGTGTACATACAAAAGAAAAGACCTGAATGGTCCATTATAAAAGGCAGGAATCCACCTTCAGAGGTGCTCAGCACTCAGTGCTCAATGGTGTACGAAAACCAAGGCTCCATAAGTTCTTCATTCAATATCTAGAAAATAATGCTATTCCTGAAACCTGAAAGATCAGTTGAAAAAGGCAGAGATTATCCCAGAGATGATCTGAAGGGGAAAAAATAACTTCAGACAGGCACAAAAGAAGATATCCTAACTGGGAATAAGGGCTTCTTCCCTATCGGCTTCAAATTTATTTTATTGGGAGCGGATAAACTGGTGCTCGACAGATATTTTGTAGCAAACCTTCACAACCTACCACTGATTGTGTTGACCGGAATCGCTAGAAGGTAAAATCCAAAACATCTGAAGGGCAACCAACTCCCTACTCTGGAACTAAGCTGCCACACATGCCTCAGTAGCAGGCTTTGAATAACTGTAATGCTGCAGAGCTCATAAACAGTAATCTAATCTACCAGAAACCTTATTGGTTCTGTTCAGCTATGAATCATAAATAGACCATCTATCATCACCAACTCCTATACTACAATTGTCTAATTTGTGCAATTGCTTCTTACTCCAATATTTCTGCCTTTTTGCATTAACAAAGGTACCATGAAATTCTTTCAAGAACAAACAGTCAAATGAAAACTACTCGAAATGCAATATGCGCCTGATGGAACCAGCAATTGCCATTACAAACCTACTGGACTCCAGGATCAGCATTTGGACCAAGTCAGAAAAGAAACACTACACATAGTGAACAGGCTTTGCCCTTCTTGCCTTTCCTTCACATTCTTTTAAAACATTTTCTTAAAGATCGACCAGCAAAGCTACGCAGTTTCCAAAGTGTAATTGGCACTCTTGATTATCAGTATAATAATAATAATAATATATAATAATAAAGTGATGGCTTACAATTAGTTCTTAGAGGATGCATTGCATTGTTTATTGTCCCTTGATACTGGAAAGGTAAGTAGCTGAACTTTTTAAGTTCCCAGCATTGCTGAATGAGGGCTAGTTCAACACATGCAAGCTCTACTTTAATCTGCCACATAGGTAAGTAGGACATATGGAAAATATTAGCATTAACCATAAACATACTGATTATGACATTCAGCAATTTTTATACCAGATGTTGTTCTTGTCATAGCAGCCACACGGAGCTACACGGAAAGCTTCAATATGTGAGCCACCTTCAACAAACGCACACCTTAACAATTAAAGACTGTTTTCAAATGTGTATATAAGTCACTAGTATTAGAAGATGCCTTTTGCTTTTTAAGCATTCCACACATGCTTGCATTAAAACAAAGGCAAATTCCTATGTATCTGAGCCAGCTGCTTAACGGAGCACATTATACCACATCAGAATTTCATCTCTGAATCAACTATATTGGGGGGGGGGGGGTTCCCTTATTTGTCACTATCACAAACTCATTGACTACAAGCAGTTCAAAGTAAAGGCAATTTTATCTGGATCAGATTATTGAGCAACAACTAATATACAGTGCAGGCTGGTTGTATCTGAACGTACAAGCTTTGGTTGATTTGACATCCACAGAGTGTTTTGAACAATCAACTGATGATCTATGAAGGTTAATGATATCCATATATATTTAGGAGTCTAAAAAATGCAGCAGTTCCATTTAAAATGGAAATCAATTTTTTTAAAAAAACGCCTCAAGTATTGACTTTTTACAAAAATGCTCATTTAAAAAATGCTTAACGCCTACATTTTTAAAAAGGACTTTCCACATTTACCATGAAGTACTGTACCAAATGCAGTGCAATTTAATTCAGATAAGATTCTGCTAGAGAAATCTGACTGAAGATCCAAAACTTATAAATCATGCTTGAGAAATATAAAAATCCTGACACAGGACCACTGAAATTGAGCTTATAACACAGAATAAAATCATTGCACTGTATAAGAAAATACAGTTTATACTGTGAAGTGGCCTTACTTTAAAAGGTTTGTGATTTGTTTAGCCAATTTTATGCAAAAGTTAGAATAATCAAAATACTTTATTTAAAAAAATAGCAAGTACAGGTGCTATTCAGAATCACATTTATATAAGTCAGCTGGAATGTGGCTTGTACCAAGAGCTGTCCCTTGGACCTCTGATAGTAGAAATCAGGTAAGCAAACAGATCAGATCACCTTTTACAAAAATAGTAGTCGTCTTTCAAAGCGAATACTGCTTAACTGTTGAAATGAAGGAAAAGTCAGCATTCTGCATGTTCAAGATACTAGTTTTTAATAGCAGCTGAATTATTCCTTGGCAAGAGCCACAGAACATTTTCTTAAATGAAGAATTCCAAAAATGGTCCTTTCCCTCATATTGTCCTGTGGTAGGGGGGAAAAATGAGGGAGGGGAGTTTCCTATATTTCAAGCATTTATTGTATCATGGCTGAGGAAAGGATTTTCTGCTTGGAGTATATAGTTCCACGCAGGTCTGCAAATGATCATTCCACGGCAAACCCACATGTTTCTTCAATGGCAGTTAGCAGCTTTTCATAGAGCTTCTCATAGCTTTCGTAAGGAGGAATGTCTATCCGATTGAAGCTGCAAGCAAACAACAAAGAAGAAGCATTTCAACTTATAATGTTGATGACTCAAATAAGCAATGCAAGTAATACTGATTAATGAAGGTGAGCTACATATTTTAATGGTGTGTTATTGTTATAAGAACACAGTTCCCCCAAGGACTTTCCTGTGGGATATGAACTAGACCCAACTAGCAGAAGACAGATATTGGAACGACGTAAATAAAACTGGTTATCTGTAACTGGATTTTCTTGATCATCTATGAATCTCCACAAATAGGTTATGCATTTTTTGCAAAGCTCATTTAGAACCTTTTAGAGCAGCATCCCCCAACCTTCGGGCACCAGGGATCAATTCTGTGAGAGAGGTTTTTCTTTTCTTTTTTTTGTACAATTTTTTTATTTTCTCCACTTCATATACAGTTCAATACACATGTACCTTAAAATATTACAATAAAAATACATATTTGTTCAAAATAGTCAATATTATTCTTTTTATATAGTACTCTCTTCTAGGTACATGCTGCTATTTCCATCTTAACTCCCCCCCCCCCCCAAAAAAAACCCCTAATTTCTAGTTTTGTCATCTGGGATATCGTGAGAGAGGTTTTTCTGTGGACCGGAGGGGGCATGGCTTTGTGTGCTGCCTGCATCCCACAGGTAGGGCTTTGCTTGTTTACGCAACCAGTGCCAGTCCATGGACCGGGGACCCCTGATTTAGAGCGTAGTGACAGTGTGGTCAAGTTGTAACAGAGCTGGATTAGTGGGGAGACCCAGGTTCATGCCCACTCAACCACAGAGATTCACTTTGGGCCAGTCACTCACTCTTAGCTCTCCCTTCCTCACAGAATTCTTGCACAGCAGTAGGGAAACACAGACTTTGTTCTTCACTGAATAGAGAATAGTGGAGCCAATGCTAAGTAAAAACACAAAATATTTTCCTCTATAAAAGATTCTTGATGTGGCAAGAAATTGAGAGTACAGTAGTTGGCTTTGCCAACTTGCTTTCTTCAATAAGCCTGGAATCAGAAGGATGAGGACTGGCAAACAAATAGTATGTTGTAAACATGGTCCTTGCTTATCAGTTACAACTGGGACCAGCAACTCAGTTGCTAAACTATGGGAGAAATCTGCAAGAGACACTCTGCCGCAGAGAAGTTTCCTGAGGGTGGGTTCCAGCATGAGTGCTGAAAGCTTGGATAACTGAACCTCTGATCCCGGTGACCGACCCAGATTGGATCCTACATGAAAAATCGCTACATGAAAAATCATATAACATGCCAGACTTATGATATCATTTCTGTTTTGGTTGTTAAAGGAAAATCACAAGCCCCTTAAAGTAAGATATCACATGACAATGGCTTGTGATTTCACATTTGCATTCTCCATTAATTCTGCTTGTTGAAAAGTGGTTGTGAAGCTCGCAAATAGCAATCATGTTACTGCAGGACGCGGCAACAGCTGTAAATGCAAGGATTGGTCACAGAACTGTTTTTTTTTTCAACTCTCGTAATGGTGGTTAAACAAGACAGTCAGTAAACAAGGACTACTTGTACTAGGTGTTCTAAATGTCAGTTTTGTAAATATATTATGTGAATTTACTGTATGAATATACTCTAGTGGAGAAAATAATCAAAATTAATAACCCATCTAAGAGTAAGGAGTTTGTTTCTATATTGAGTGGGGAGTTTGTCTCTATACTGCCTTGTGAAATGTGGCCTTAAGGGTAAGGATTATGAAAAAAGGGCAAGAGTGCATTAATATGCACCTTTCCAAGGATTTTGAGGAAGAACTGAAGGAAGTTAAAAGGAAGAAAATTAAAGAATTTAAAGATACTAAAAGATGGTCACCACAAACAATGTGAAGACCACAGGCATGGGTGCTGCTCCTAACTCTGTGGCATACATAGTGGGCAGGGTCCCCACCAGAGAAGGATCCAAACAAAGCCTGGTAGAGATGCATAATCTTTTGTATATAAATCATAGAGCTGATGATGAGGAAGCAACATTATACACCATCCCAGGATCGAAATAAAATACTGAAAACAGGACAGTCATCTGGAACTCTATCATTCTGAGACAAGCCACCAAGTAAATGATAGAGTTTATTTCCAATAGGTACACCTGGACTGAGTGTCAGAGTTCCACCCATACACCTACTCTTTGGATTTCACTCACATGATATCAGCCATTCTGAATGTAAACATGGACAGATGCAGATTATTGGCAAAATTGCTTGCCTATTTTGTCCTCCAAAATGAAACATTGGAATGACATTAAAGAAATTCTCATCTAATAAGTACCGTATTTTTCGGACTATAAGATGCACCTAGCTTTTGGGGAGGAAAACAAGAAAAAATAATCTGCCTCTGCCTCCCAGCAATTTGCCTCCTTGCAGCAAACAGCAAGGTCAGCTTCAGCACAGCCTGATTTAGCACGAGCAGCTGATTGGTGGTTGGATCTGCCTCCCGGAATACCGCCTATCAGCTGTTCCAGGCTGCGGGGATCACCACCGCCCATCGCCATCGTCGCCGCCCATCACCGCTGCTGCCTATTGCCGCCTCCACGCATCCCATTTTTGGCCTCTGCGCGTCCCGTTTTTGGCCTCTGCGCCCCTTGTTTTTGGCCTCCGTGTGCCCCATTTTCAGCCCGTTCCAGGCGGTGGGGATAGGTGGTGGCAGCGATCCCCACTGCCTGGAACGGGCCAAAAATGGGGCACATGGAGGCCAAAAACAAGGGGCGCAGAGGCCAAAAATGGGGTGCGCGGAGGCAGTGACAGGCGGCAGTGGCGATGGGTGGTGGCGGAGGCAATGGGTGGTGGTGATCCCCGCAGCCTGGAACAGCTGATAGGCGATATTCCGGGAGGCAGATCCAACCGCCAATCAGCTGCTCGTGCTAAATCAGACTATGCTGAAGCTAACCAGGCTGTTTGCTGCAAGGAGGCAAACTGCTGGGAGGCAGAGGCCGAATGGTGGGGGCCAGTGGCTGGGTGGGGCTTCGGCAACATTCGCTCTATAAGACACACAGACATTTCCACCCACTTTTGTGGGGGGGAGTGCATCTTATACATCGAAAACTACGGTAATCAATTTATATCACTACACCAAGGTTTGTAAAATGTGATCTGGCAATTCACTGATGCAAATTCCGTGATCTTTATAGTTTTATTCTCAGCAAATTAATGTTCTCACAAAGAACTACTTATTGTGATTCAAGTGGCTTAAAATGAGTAAACTATATAAGTTATCTAAACGAGTGGTAAAATATTTGGATTCTCTTATGCATGTAGATAGGATTTGTTGACACTTTTCAAGGTTTGAATTAGACAGGTGCACGAGATTACTTAAACCTAGAGTATCGGACAATCGTATTTTACAAACTGGAGGAGGGGTTTTACAATAGCTTACCTAAAGCTAATCAATTTTCAAAAGTATTTTAAAAATAAGGTAATTGCTTTATGAAATTACAAACATGGCTGAAAAATTGCTTACCACAACAATATGATACACAGATTGCATTAATACAGGTAGTCCTCAACTTACGACCACAATTGAGCCCAAAATTTATGTTAAGTGACTTTTTTCCCATGTTTTTACAACTTTTTCCCCACATTTGTTAAGCAAATCATTGCAGTTGTTAAATTAGTAACACAGTTGTTAAGTGAATCTGGCTTCCCCATTGACTTTGCTTGTCAGAAGGTCGCAAAAGAGGATCACATGACTCTGGGACACTGCAACCATCATACATGTGAGTCAAGCATCCAAATGTAAATCATGTGACCATGGGGATGCTACAATGGTCATAAGTGTGACACATGGTCGTAAGTCACTTTTTTCAGTGCTGTTGTAACTTCGAACGATCACTAAATGAACTGTTGTAAGTCAAGGACTACCTGTAGTTAGGAAACGCTCAGCGCAAAGAACAACTAGTAGTAACGGGAAAATATTATCATGTTAAAGCTTTAATTTCAAGTGAAAACCCATTTGATGGAATCAACAAAAACACTGGATCTTGTAGGGCTGCCCCTCTTGGTATTGTTGAATTACAATTCCACAAAGTCCAAGTGACCATGACTACTGATGAGAGATGCTGGAACTGAAGTTTGACATCATTTGGAAAAGTAATGTACCACCACAGAATTGACCTGTCTCAACTGACTGTGGCGTCCATCTTTGTCTGATTTTTGAGATTTTTATCAGATTGTTAACTGAGTGATAGAACTGAAAAAGCACACATGCAACTTATAAACATGGATACTTTTTCATTTTATATCACATCATTTCCAGCAAAACCAATGCTGAATTCTTTTTATTAATGGTTTCTGTAAAGGGCACATATATTGAACTAGATTAATCGTGTTTTTGGAGCTGAAGCATTAATAACCATATTTCTAATTAGTTGCGTAACTTCAATAAAGAAAAAGGCTAACAGAGAATAGCTGCTGACTTACCAAGTATGAGCTTTTGGCAGATTATTTGTGCTGGCATCAATCTGGTGAATGGTAAACAGTCTTGGGCCAGCAGCACCTGGAATTGCATCGAAGACAATAAAGTTCAATATAGGCAGTCCTCAACATGACCACAATTGAGACCAACATTTCCATTGCTAAGTAAGGCAGTTGTTAAGTGAGTTTTGCCCCGAATATCATGGTCATTAAGTGAATCCATCTTCCTCCATTGATTTTGCTTGTCGAAAGTTAGATGGGAAGGTTACAAATGGGGATCACATGACCCTGGGATAGTGCAACTGTCCTAAATACATGCCAGTTGCCAAGCATCCAAATTTTGATCACATGACCATGGGGATGCTGCATAAGTCATAAGTCACTTTTTTCAGCAGCTTTGCGACTCTGAATGGTCACTAAATGAATGATTGTAAGTTGAGGACTATCTGTATTACACGGCATTAATCAAAGAACATACTACAGGCCAATGAAGCAAACACTGTTATACTGTACAAGGAAAGATGTGCATGTGAGCAAGCACATGTCAATATAAGATATACATGTGCACAGTATATCGTATTGAGAAATATACTATCCCAAATATACTCCATTAAGGTTTATCTAAGATTTTACACTGTACACTTCGACTAGCACTAATTATGCAAATCAAAGTTATATTTCAATTAATGTGCAAAAACAACTCCAGAAGCATACACTGTGTCTAAAGATATGTCCTTCATGAACTAATAACTAGCACCCAAATGCTTATAAAATTCAAGTTCTATGCTGTGTGCCACAGCATGCAGGATGTGGGTCCCACTCTGCCCATGAAAATAAAGAAAATCTGAGATGCGAGTTTGATACTCTGCAATAAAATGGGAATTACTACTGAGACAACTATGATCAAACTAGATGCACAGAATAATGTCAATAGTTGGATGAATGGATGAAGCAAATTGATAAATGAAATTAATTTGGATTGCATGCAGGTTTACTTACTGAAAAGAATAGGGCTTAAATAGCCATGGCCCCTTCAAATACGATTAAACCTGTACCCAGCTGCAACGCGTTTCAGTTCAGGTATTTAATCAAAAATCTGTTTTGCAATACATGATATGAAACACTACTTTGGAAAGGGTAATATTTGTGGCAGTAAACTGGACTCGAGAGAGCTATAGAGATTATTGTTTTTACCTTGTAATGCTTTGAAACCCTGAAGAGGCACTCTGGATGATCCGGTCACAAACTGTAGTAATCGAGCCCTTCTCTCTTCATCAAAGAGCTCCACAGCTTTCCAGAACCACTTGACAATGTTGCTATCCGGGGTGCAATGTTTTAACCTTGTGTTGGCCTTCCAGTCGTTAACATCTATTTTCCCAAGGCCACAAATGATGAGCTGTTGGAAATTGCACACGCAAAGATCAATGGCACGAACTGCGTGTAAAATCAGAAGCTACTAGACCTCAGGGACAGGGAACGAAGATACTGTTTAACTTTTTTTTTTATTGAAAAAGTTTTATTAGTACAAAGTACAAAATTTTTTAAATTTCCCCCCCCCCTTCCCCCCAACCCCCTCCCTCCCCTACCCCGACTTCCCAGAAAGAACACAGGATATAATCTTCAAATAACCATAAACTAAAATATGCTAACAAAACATAGATTCTATTATAAAAACCATTCTAAAATTCTAACCATATATCATTATTAAACTATATATATCTTCTTAAATATACTGTTTAACTTTTAATGGTAAGTGCCTTATGCCCATTATGAAATGATAATCAGTTTCAGATCTCCCCCCCCCAAAACTGAAGTGGTCCAATTCTAACAATCAACCAAAAGAGCCCAGGTGGCGCAGCAGTTAGAGTGCAGTATTGCAGACTACTTTAGCTGACTGTGATCAGCAGTTCAGCTGTTCAAATCTCACTGGCTCAGGGTTGACTCAGCCTTCCATCCTTCCGAGCTGGGTAAAATGAGGACCCAGATTGTTGGGGGCAATGTAAATATATACATTGCTTAATGGTGTAAACCGCTTAGAGAGTGCTTGCACTATGAGGCGGTATATAAGTCTCACTAATAAATAAATAAATAAATAAAATTGCTTGGCAAGCAGGCATCATAAAAACTGAATGATAAAACAAACAAAAAGCACATATTTTCTATATTTGACAAGTCTCATAAGTAAGATCAACTGTACCAAGAAGTAGAATATATGGGACATTATGTAGAAACCGGTGATGAAAATTATTTTTCTATGAAATGTATGACTTGATTCAGAAGTTGCCAGAAGTTGTTTAGCTCAGTAACCTATGATGTTTTCCAGACTGTAGGTCTCACATACTTTTGAGGGCCCTGCTGGGGACTATACTCCAAAGTAAGATGGGCAAAAACAAACATTCGATCTGATGTTATTTCATTTAAATTTAAATAAAAACCAATACATTTTATTCTAGCCAGAGGAGTTTGGAGTTGGCAGGAATCTTGGCATTCTTTTTCCAACTGCCCTGCTTCTAGCAAGAGGCAGATAACAGATTAACAGAGTTGGAAGGGACCTTGCAGGTCATCTAGTCCAACCCCCTGCCCAAGCAAGAGACCCTGAACTTCTGTTTTTGGAGTGAGGAGAAAAGGCAGTCTAGCCTAGCAGAACAGAACAGAAGAAGAATGATGAAGCTCATAAAGGGGAGAATGTTACAGACGTCTCCATCTTTTCATACTCAGTAAATTGGTTTACAATGGGGAAGACAGGACTTCTACAAGCATCTCACGTGACAATATGAGCTGCTCATCTTCATCTCCGATTACTGGCCACATTTACAAAGCACAACCTCTTGCGCCTCTCTTGTGTTTATCTGATCATCTACATATTCTATGTGCCTGCATGATTTTTGCTGCAAATGCATCAGAAAGGAGGGAAAGTTCCCACCCGCCCTCTCACACACACATCCCATATAGAAGAAAAACACTGATAATTAACAGATTAACAGAGTTGGAAGGTACTTTGCAGGTCATCTAGTCCAACCCCCTGCCCAAGCAGGAGACCCTTACATCTGACTCTACTTAGGATCGAACTCACAACCTCCTGATTGTGAGGCAAGAGCTCCACCTCTAGGCCACAGCAGAACTATTATATATATTATATAATTAACATACGAACCTCTAGTTCCTTCTCATCAAATGTCTTCAGCAGATGCTGTGGAATTACTTCATTAAAACCCTTCTGCAGAGCCAGGAACTGAGCTTCAATTCCTCTTAAAAATCGCCAGTTTACATACAATCTGTAACACAAAAAAAAATCACAATTATCACTGTAAAAAAATTTCTGTCCACAAAGTGCAGATTCTGTTACCAGAAATAACTGTTCTAAGGCGCAGGGGGGAAGGCAATAAAAATATTGTAAAATAAATGAATACAAAACATTTAGATGCTAAATGCACCTTATTAATTTATACATGTAACAATTCTCTCTGGACAGAACACCACTAATAAATAAACTTTTAAAATACCTGACATATTCTTTTTTACTCTCTTCTGTAACAGGAATGCTTTTGCCATTGGGCTTAAGTTCGTGCTGTATGATTTCGCCATATGCATTGTGCTCCACACAAAATGTATGGTCTAAGACTCCTGTAATATCATTCTCCCTGAAAAAAACACAGAAAAATAATTAAAATGTAAATGTCTAGTCATACTGTACATTTTTAGTCTCAAACAAAATAATAGCAAATATTTACTTCCATAGAGCTCTCTCTACAATATCAATCTAAATAAGTGGTGTATTTTCCCCCTCTTCTTCACTAAACTTTTCTCATAAAAGAATAAATGAAATTCTAAAACATTCTGAAATATGAAGAACCTTTCCACTCAAAGATTAGACTTTCCAAAACTATCAGTCGTCCCATGTGGCTCTCAAACGTTTAACAAAACTAAAATGACAATTGCTGAACAGATTCTCCTATTTTTAGTTTAAGAGGCGAAGGGATGGTGAATTTCTGGCATGTGGTAGGTTCATTTCTAGTGTCAATACACATAATGTGTGGAAACTACTGAATTAATGGAGGGTTAGGATATGTAATAAATTCAAGTATGTGAGAGAAATTTTGGAACAATAATGAATTTAAGAAAAGTTAAAAATGCATCTTTTAAATAAATCCTTAAATGTATATTTTTCTCACAGATCATCTCTAAAGAAATAATAACTTTTAAGAAGCAAGGAATGGATATTTTAAAGAATTTAAATAATCCTAATTTAAAATTAGTTTAACAAAACAGCCACTAAATAAAAATGACCAGTATATACCCCAAACAGTATAATTTTAAAGGGATAAGTACATACAGTATCCATACTAAGCTGTTGTGAAGATCTGGGTCAACTAACTCCATGTCGTCCAATGTAATTGGCTTTCCTAGCAGCTGTTTATAAAAAGGCAACGTAAAGCCCCCATCAATATAATGTCCGTGAAACACAGCCATTCCCATGATTCGACCAACAAAATGGAAGTAGGATAAATGTTCCTGCAATTGAAAGAACATATATAATCAGGATCAAATCAGATTCTTCTAGCACAATTTCTAAGCATATTATACTGTACAGCAGGTTCTATCAAATATCACAAGATAAGTAAGTGTAATAAAAGTGTTTGTTTTACTTCCACCAATAAGAAACATCTGACTGTATATAAATTATTTTTATTCAAAAACTCATTTTCTAGCTAATCTTGTGATTAGATAATAGCAATAGCGACTCTTAGTCCAACTCACCTGAAAGGGTTGTTTTGGGGAAAATAGTAGAATAGCCATAGCAATAGCACTTAGACTTATATACCGCTTTACAGTGCTTTTACAGCCCTCTCTAAGCAGTTTACAGAGTCAGCCTATTGCCCCCAACAATCTGGCTCCTCATTTAACTGACCTCAGAAGGATGGAAGGCTGAGTCACCCTTGAGCCTGGTGAGATTCGAACTGCCAAATTGCAGTCAGCTGGCAGTCAGCAGAAGTATCCTGCAGTACTGCACTCTAACCACTGTGCCACCACAGAACATAATGTCCTTATATTTAGCCTAATGATTTCTTACAACATAAACTATTTAGCAGATCTGTGCCCATCCTTTTTTTTTTTAATCTAATGGCTCACATTTATTTAAATCTGTTGGTCAAATATAGCATAAGCCTTAAAAGTATTTTGTCATACCGGGTTAACAGCAGAATCTGGATTTATCTGTAAAGTATAGATGTCATCACGGGAATACTGGAAGAGGCCATAATATGGATTCAGCATTTCATGGGATAGCAAATACAACCATTCCCTGAAGGAAACACAAACATTGCACACACAAAAACAACTTTCAATGAAGCCTTAGGCAAAAGCTTATAATATGACCCAAATATGAAAAACAGCAATTATTCATTATTGTGCCCTAAGGCCAACCCTTTACGATGTCTGAATTTGGCATCTTGCTGCCTTGCCTGAGCTTTCATCATTTCATACTCCATTTGTGCCAAGGCACAATTTAGCTACTATACATGCTATGCAATGGTGGGTTCCTCCCGGTGCGGTCGACTCTACCACACCGGTAGCGGCCAGCAGATGGCGCTATTTGCACGCGACAACTCTGGTGCCGTCTTCACCGGTCTGTCGCGTGGCGCCATCTTTTTTGGGGGAAATTTTGGGCTGATTTTGCTTCCTGCGCATGCGCGGAAGCAACATCTTGCGAGGGGACGTGCGCGAGAGATTTTGGCGATTTTTTGCTTCCATGCATGCGCAGGAAGCAAAATTGCACAAGGGAGCGCGTGCACGTAGCGAGCGAGTACGCACTGAAACATGGCAATGCGCGTGCAGCGCACTGGTAGCACGAAGAACAAGCAACCTGCCCCTGATGCTATGGATATATTGTTTGCAAAATCCTGGAAAAACAGCTGCCAACAAGTGTTTGAAATCTGTTCAAGATATTTCAAGAAATCTATTCAAGTCAAATTTTGGAAGGAAGTAGGGCAAAAAAAATGAAATTTTGGAAGAAAGAGATGGGACAAAGACTATGCAGGATTATGATGGAAAGGAAAGAAAGAAGTAGCTGTAGTTCCTTGCCTAGCATTTTATACAGGTACTCCTTGAGTTATGACCAGAATTGAGCTCAACATTTCTGTTGTTAAGCAAGACAGTTGCTAAGTGAGTTTTGCCCCATCTTACGACTTTTTTTGCCACACTTGTTAAGTGAATCACTGCTGTTGTTGTAACATGATTGTTAAGCAAACCTGGCTTCCCCATTGACTCTGCTTGTCATAAGGACACAAAAGCTGATCACAGGACCCCGGGAGACTGCAACTACCATAAATATATGCCAGCTGCCAAGCGTCTGAATTTCAATCATGTGACCACACTGCAATGGTCATGTAAAAAATGAATAATAAATCACTTTTTCAGTGCCTTTATAACTTTGAATGGTACTAAACGAATGGCTCTAAGTCGAGGACTAGCTATATTTCCACAGAGAAGTATTCTGTAAAGTAAGGAAGTACACAAGAAGAAAACATTGGTAGAAATTAACCTAGTTATATTCTAGGATCCAAGCTGTATTTTATTATTTCGTATTTAAGAAAAAGAGACAAACACGTAAAGAGTTAACATTGTATTTACTCAGAAAAGAAAAAAGAAAAAACAGCTTTTTAGCTAAATTGAACAATTTTTTCTATTTAAAATTGTATGTACAAAAAGGAAAGTAAAAGAAAACAAATCATTAATCCAATTAGAACTGTTGGTATTTACTTTTTTTAGATTTAAAATACAGGATATTAATTTAAGGGCACAAAACATACAAGTATGTCTCAGGAATTTAAATTACCGTGAAACATTTTTTTTACTGCTTCTGCTCACTGGAAATGTAATTCTGATTATGACAGTCTCATGGCATATGGTTCAACTCAGCCTCAGCATACTAAAATATGCTGAAATATGCTATCACTAGTTATTACATTAAAAGTTTACATTTTGAAGTGCTAAATAAATGTGTTTCCCTTGGTATTTAACGGAAACCCCCTCCTGCCACCAATTAATAGAATTTCACAGCCCTTCAGAGATCTACTTTTCTGGTTTGATTCACTTAATCTCATTGCCGATAGGTTTGTTCGAAGCACACTATTCTACTTTTAATATATAGATAACATGTTACTAAAGAAAGCTGTGGATTAAATTTGAATTGAAGGGAAGTGGATATGTGTCTCCTGAGTAGGAGCCTCATAAAGTACCCACTGATGTCTATGCACAGTGTAAATACAGATTAAGAACCACCCCTGGGTAGATATTCCTCACTTCTTTAGTTGTACAAGAGAAAATTGTTCAAGAAACTAGGAAAGGCTATAGTTGGAACTGTAGCCATTCGTCTCCAAAATTATTCTCCCTTTGAATCCATTTTTCTCCACTACCATTTGCCTTCCTGTTGTTTCGTTTTTTTTCCATTGACCCACTCCAGAATTTACCTATACTGGACTAGATCATACCTAGCATTTAAAACAATACGATTTCAAGCAAAATCAGGCAAGGTTGGATAAAGCTTCTTTGCTTTATGAAACATTACCACAAGGTGGAGCCTTTTTAGTGTAAATAATTTTGCACTAAATATTTTATAAATCTAAATATTTCAGTGCAACAATTACTCTAAAATTGTTATAATCACTGTGGATACAAGCACATTAGAGAAACTTACCAGTTCTTAAACAATCTTGGCCAAAATCAAAGTTGAAAGACAAAGTCAAGTTGAAAGTCAAAGTTACCTAATACTTGGATGAGAGACTACCAAGAAGTACTCAGGTTTATAAAAAATTTGGCAGGTTAGACTGGGAAGTCAAAAAACACCTCCAGAAGAATACAATGGGAAACTTCTGTTGTATTGTGATTAATATGACTCTTTTATTAAATAAGTAGGACTTGAGCTTGACTTGAAACTTTTATCTGTTCTTAGCTCTTGTCAGTTCTTTATTGGCCATTTTGGGGTGGTAAAAAGCAAGCTTTGAGCATGTAAGTTTCCAAGATCAATCCCTGGCAATGGTCTATCAAAGGAGGTCAAAAAATTATGAGCATAAAAGGCTTCATTCTAGAACACAACTAAGAGCTGCTGAATACCTTGTTACGTTATACATATTGCACTCTTAAAAATATGTCAAATTAAAGGATAGGTTTGGCCCATGAAATGCTACCAGTGTGCTAATAAACTAGAAGGGAGACCGTTTGGTCTCCTTTGCACTTAAATTTACCAAAAATTGCAGATCGTTGCCTCCAATGCTGCTCTCAACGGTACTAGGATCTAAAGTTAGTTCAATTATCACCATATTTTTTTAAAAAATCAAGCTAAAGTATTATATATTTTAAGCTGGAATTATTATTTACCTGGCAACACCTCCATAATCAAGGCCTTCTTCCCCACGAAATTTTATCATTAATCTCTTCCATAGGTCTTTCGGTCTCATCTTCATGACTTGTCTATAAGATTCCTGCAATTAGATTAAGTACCTATTAGCCAAATACTTCCTATGTTTTCAACTTGAACTACACTGTATAAAATTTACACTATTGCCTTAATTAGTAAAGTTTTATTCTTGATTGTCAGATCGATAAAAATGCCATTAGTGTTCAGAGATACTGCTTGCATACTGGTAGGTTTATAAATTCAAGTACATACAGTAAGTTCTGTTCAGTACCTGATTTACTTAAGGGGAAAAATATGTCTTTTATATTTTATAGGAAACCTATACTCTTCTAATATAATTATGTTGTTTGGTCTTATCTATATTTATTCTAATGCAAGTCCTATCAACTGAAGAAAAATCACTTAATTCTGAAAAAGACTGTAGAGAACATAAACAAATTAATTTCAGACTTTACCAAAAGGTTGCTGTCTCCACAAAATCACAAGCCCCTACTGGGTCACAAAATGCAGGTAGTCCTTGACTCACAACCACAATTGAGCCCAAAACGTCTGTTGTTAAGCAAGACAGTTGCTAAGTGAGTTTTACCCTATTTTAGGACCTTTCTTGCCAGAGTTGTTAAGTGAAACACTGCAATTGTTAAGTTAGTAACACAGCTGTTAAGTGAATCTGGCTTGCTCAATGACTTTGCTTGACAGAAGGCTGCAAAAGGTGATCACATGACCTCGGGACACTGCAACCGTCATAAATACATACCAGTTGCCAAGCATCTAAATTCTGATCAAATGACCACGGGAATGCTGCAACGGTCATAAGTGTGAGAATAGTCATGTCACTTTTTTCTGTGCCAATGAAACTTTGAATGGTCACTAAACAAATGGCTGTAAGCCAAGGACTACCTGCATGCACTGTAACTCAATAATGCCTTAAGAATTTTCCTCCATTTGTAGTGCAAAATCCCAGATCACCTTAATAATAGGCACTGGCTTTTATTTTAATTCAGCAATAATTTATAATTCTCACATTACCTCAAAGATTTCTTCCCTGGAGACCTCTATACGGCAGTGTCCAGCTTGGGGCTGCTGCTGGGAGAGCTCTTGCCTCAAGATCTTGAGTTTTTGTACTAGATCCCGTTTGTACCTTGGCACAGTAAGACATTCAGCCTCGTCTGAAAGTTGGCACAGTGAAACTACTTGTTGCTGCTGTTGTGGCTGATCTTTAAGTTGATTTTGCCGGCTGAAAAGAAACAGAGCGACTTTGACTTTCAAGATTCCAAGACGTCCGGTTGCTCTCATTTCCACGGCTTCGATAAAATGCATGTGAGCTAACACGTTGGGGGGAAAAAAATTCCGTGTGCCATTCTATCAAAATTCTCTGAAGTAGCCTAGAAGAGTACATACTCCTGTTTCTTTTAATACTGAACATTTCAAGAACTTTATTTATTTAAAAAAAAAGATCAGAGCACAATATGGACATTGCTCGGAATGTCTCAAACTGCCCTATTTTTCCAAGATTTTCAGGTGTGTCCAAACACAAATAATCTAAAAGGAGGATACCATCATGCATTTTAATTGCTTTTCCTGAAAAGTTAATTTACAAAAATGCTTGTAGAGAGTTTGGCTAAGTTGGTATCCACTGTACCTGAATTTGCCTTAACCACAGGAATGTAGGCAATTTTACAACTGGCAAAGATAAATGAATATTTTCACTAGCTATTAAAGAAAAATATTATAAAACTAAGTTCAGACAGTGAGGGATGAAAACATGATATATTCAAGGTAGGACCTTCTGACATTTTTTATAGTTACAAACTCATGCCAAAATGTGCAGCATTTTAAGTAGAAAGAACATTATTTCAGAATAAAAGTTTTGCTAAGAAAAAATGTCTAAATCTGATTGTTTAACAGACTATATGAAATGTCAGATGAAACTGTGAAAATATAGTTCTTAGTAGCCACAATGGAGAAACATAATTCATTGCCTGTTCCAATTATTAGCAGAAGCCACTGATAAACAAAGCCAATCAATCAAATTCATTAATTTTACGAGAAATGAGAGGCAAATATAGAATAGGACACAATAATTCTGATAGGTAATAGAGCACAACCATGGTTTTATTGTTTATCAAAATGTTGATGAAAATTCAGTAAAGGCTTAAATATACACATGGATAAATCCATTTATAGATAAGATGATCCTCAACAACAAGAAAAATATACCACTCCCAGATAAATCAACTCTTGAAATTCAGTGTGTCATAATTTTTCCACATTTTTTGTGGCATTTTGGTTACAAATTTAAAGGTCAGCTTATCTGCAAATGATCTTATCCATGAATATATAATCTAAATAAGTATTACCATATATATTCACAGGTAAACCTATCAGTGGATAAACCAAACCAAATGTTAGGGGTGTGTTCAATTAACTGTTAGGTTGTTTAAGAATCAAGAGAACAAATAATAGTGGACTTAAATTTTCAAATTTCCAACCTACTGTTTATTTGTAATTATTTATATAACTTTGTAAGTGCTCCCATCTTTATTAGCATCTGAGGATATTTAATAAAATTTAAAGAATATCATGAAATCAATCTATTGCTCAATAACTCATATTTATAGTTCATAAAAATTAATGCCTATTGGTCAAGACTGTGCAATCCTAGTCAGGATTAGATTTCCTCAAACAGCACCATTTGACTAGTAATAGCTTGTGATTGGAATGCAAGTCATTTAGTTTTGTTTCTTCTTTTTAACCCTTATCTGGTTAATATAGTTGCAAGAATCATATTAGAACTCTTTAGCTTTAATTCTTAGATGTTTTTGCATTATGCTATGAGAACCCTGCTATAAACTACTTTTCGGAGTATAAGACGCACTTTTTACCCCCCAAAAAGAGGGTGAAAACTTGGGTGTGTCTTATACACCGAATGCAGCCCCACCCACCCAGCCACCCCCACCCTTTGGCCTCTGTCTTCCAGCAATTTACCTGCTTGCAGGAAAGAGGGAAGAGCCTGTAAAGCCAAGCAAGTCAGTAGGAGTTTCCCGATGGACAGCTGATTAGGTTTGCCATGTGGGAAAATGAAAGTGAAACTAAAAACAAAGAGGCAAATAGCTGGGAGAGACAGGCAGTTTTTTATTTTTTGCTGAACTGGATGGAAGGGGGTAAGTAAATAACTATAAATGTCTGTAGAATGTTCAAATTATTAGACTTATTTTTTAAAGACTGCTTTATTATTGTTCTAGAGCCAGGGGCAATTTTAAGACTTGTGGACTTCAACTCCCAGAATTCCACAGCCTTTGTTAGCTTTGCTGGCTGTGGAATTCTGGGAGTTGAAGTCCACAAGTCTTAAAGTTGCCAAGGTTGGAGATCCCTGTAAATCTAGACAACTTAACAAAATAAAGAAGCTTTTTAAAATAAATGCTTGCTCTGAAGAGGCCCAATGCTATTGTATCTTCTTTTAAATAGAGAATAATGTATACTTCCAGAAATTTTAATTAATTTTAACAGCTCTGTACAAGTATAGTATGAAATGTAACAGTGTCCTGTTTAGTATTAGAGTTTAGTTACCTTGGAGTAGATCTATTTAAATAATTGGGAAGAGTTAGTGTGACTACATTTAAGAAAACTTTCTGGCATAATGTACATTTGCTATTTCTTTGCTATTTCTATGGGTCAGGCACACATGCACAGAAATACACAGCAAACAGTGTATATCATCTGTGCTGTTTGCTGTTTGGCAAATTGCTTGGAGGCAGAGGCCTTTTTTCCTTATTTTCCTCCCCCAAAATTAAGGTGCGTCTTATACTTCGGTGCGTCTTATACTCCGAAAAATATGGTAAGTAATCACTGATTAATGGAATAAGAATGTTTAGACAGCATCATAAGTGATGAAAGCGTCTTGTTCATTACAAAGAGATGGCTGTTTCTCTTATAATTGACATTTTCAGTACCAGGCATGGACCATGGCAGCCAAGATGTCTTGTTTACTGTCAACAGATGTTTGCCAACCATGCTTGCTAATATCAAAAACCACTGTTGCCAACCTGGATACAAAGCAGCAGCCAACATAAACCAGAAGCAGTCAGGTCAAGACATCATCAACAAATGCTTTCTTCCTCCATTCTTTAGTTTATGCCAAGTAATAAAACTGTGGCTGCTGTTTTTAAACTTCATTCTGGCTGACAGAATTTTCTGTTCTTCCAGCCACAAGTTTTCTGCTGTCAGCAGTCATAACTAGCAATTCTACTTTACCCTCAGTTTAGATTACGTATAAACTTATCTGTTTTAAGTGGAATGGCAAAAGAACTCATGAAGCATTTCTCAGGAATAGGTAGACTTTCAACTGGATTTTTTTAAAATGGGCTTTTTTATGTTCTCAGGAGTCAATATAGCAATAGCACTTAGACTTATATACCGCTTCATAGTGCTTTACAGCCCTCTCTAAGCGGTTTACAGAGTTCAGCATATTGCCCCCAACAATCTGGGTCCTCATTTTACGGACCAAGGTTGGCTGAGTCAACCTTGAGCCGGTGAGATTTGAACACTGCTGAACTGCAGTGCTGCACTTTAACCACTGCGCCACCTCGGCTCTGCGCCACCTAAATATATTTAGGTTGTTATAGGTAGAAATTAAAGGAATAAATGAAAGGTAGCAAATGTGGTATGTCAAATGCTCCAGCCTTTTGGAAGAGTGTTCCCACTCCAGGAGTCATTTAGCCTGCCTTTAAAAATCTGGATTTTTATTTATTTTTTTTATCCCACCTTTATAAGTAACTCATGGTGGCAAACATACCTAATAATATTTTATTTTATTATTTTATTTTATTATTTATTATTTTATTTTATTATTTTAGATTTATTTGCTGCCTAGCTCGTTTCAAAGCAACTCTGGGTGGCTTACAGCATTAAAACAATATAAGATAAATATTTTTAAAACAATAAAAATAGAATTACAATCACAGATAAAATTATACTTAAAAGATGGGGGGAAGGGAGCAGGATGTGAGGGTGTACGTGGGGGTTGCCTCTTATTTCAACAACCACCTCCACTATGACGTTCCCTCAAAAGGGCCCCAAGCCATCTAGCAGTGCCAGGTCTTCAGGCTCTTGCAGAAAGTCAGAAGGATAAGAGCCAACATCACCTCAGAGAGTAAGATGTTCCAAAGAGCAGGAGCCACAGCAGAGAAGGCCCTTCTCCTGGACCCTGTCTGCTGAAATTCCTTGACTGATTTTCTCCACAACAACAACCTTGTGAGGAGAGTTGGACTGAGAGAATAACTGGTTCAAAGTCATCCATCTGGCTTTCATGCCTAAGGTGGGACTAGAACTCCCAGGCTCCTGGTTTTTAGCCAGATGCATTAAATGCCAGACCAAACTGGCTCTCCAGTTGAGTCTGGGAGTGGATTACCCATTGGGTGAGACACTGATAACTGGTTTTCAATATACAGAAATAACCAACTTGTTTTTCTTTAGTGCAAATACAAAAAGAAAACATTTTCATTTCTCCTATATGGTATATCATAAAGGAACAAATGCTATATCAGATTTATCAGATACTACACTTTTGCTGATGACACTGCTAGCTGAATTTCTGAAATCCTTTCATAATGAAAAACAGATGCATAAAGGAAAAAAATAAAGTATGTATGCAAAAAAAAAGTCTGTGATTTTAGAACCTGACAAATAGAATGTTCTTTCTGTTGCAAGAAGCCTAATTTGTTAAGCCTTTTTGTTAGCCTACAATGAACATGAAACGCAAATTATATTCTATACTATACTTCTGATTGTTAGTCAGAAAATGCCTATTTCTAAGTCTTTGGAAAGTGCTTGACATTTGCTCTAGATACCAGATAGAGAGTCTGCTGTAATATAACGTTGGTCAGTAAGATAAACCACATTTGAAGAGTTATGCAAACCAAAAGATTTTCTAAAAATGTGTAATTACATTTTAAACAGGTATATAAAAATCAAACATTTTTAGATAATTTGTAACCTGCTTTAGGTTCATTTAACCAAGAAATTTATCTTCCAGAGTCCTGTTCTGTGAAAACATAGTTTTAATACTTTTTTAAAAAAGAGACTCAAGTGGACATGCAACTATTTCCCACATATGCAGAATGAAGCTGACAAAGCAGAAGCCAGCAGTTCCCAGACTATTACCTCAGTATAGATCATATATCTTCCAAGGCCATCAAGAGAATGGATAGCTATCTATTGACTTGGAAAGGCAGGAGGAAAAAGTCTTGAATTTAAACCCTGAACTTATATAAGAACTTTAATTTCAATGTATTGAAGTGGATAAATCTTCCACGAGTATACGGTTTTATTCTTATCTGCAATAAACAGATTAATCAAGATGATTCATATCTGTGAGGCTTTTGTTAAGAAAAAAAAGTAAAGAAAGTTAGTTTCTGAATTGGCTGTTAAATACTGTACCTAATGAGTTAAAATTTACAGTTGGGATATAAAGGTATTAGAGTTCAGAATATATTCTAGGAAGATCTGAAATAATTAATAATTGTGTCTAGACAGCAGCAAATTTTGCTCAACTTTTGCTCTTGGGAAGAATAGAATAAATGCAGGAGCAAAATTGGAAAATCTCTGGTGCAGAAAATACAATTTTTTTTGGATTAAAAATGTTTCCTTAGGTTCCTCTGTTTCAACTCTATCAAGAGAAAATCAATACTATCTTATAGTTTGATTTAAAACAATATAAGATGTTAATTTCCTTAGAAAGAATGTACCGTATTTTTCGGAGTATAAGACGCACCGGAGTATAAGACGCACCTTAGTTTTTGGGGAGGAAAATAGGGGAAAACAATCTGCCTACCAGGTATTCATCTGGCTAGAGTCCTTAGTTTGGTCAGCTTCAGCACATTATTTTATCCCCTGGTTAGAACTTAAAAAAACCTTCTTCTGAGAGAGTAACAATGAAAGAGCCTGCAAGCCAGTAAGAGCTGGTAAGATCGTTAGCACCTGGTTAGGGCTAGAAAAAAACTTTTCAGAGCAAGTAGAGCAATGAAAAAAACCATGCAAAGACTTAGGGCTGGAAAAACATTCTTCTGAGAGAGTAACAATGAAAGAACCTGCAAGCCAGTAAGAGCTGGGAAGATCGTTAACACCTGGTTAGGGCTGGAAAAAAACTTATTCGGAGCAAGTAGAGCAATGAAAAAAAAACTTGCAAAGACTTAGGGCTGGAAAAACATTCTTCGGAGAGAGTAACAATGAAAAAGCCTGCAAGGTAAGAGCTGGGAAGATCGTTAGCACCTAGTTAGGGCTGGAAAAAAAGTTTTGAAAAAGCTACATTTAGAGTATAAGACGCACCCAAATTTTCAGCCACTTTTAGGGAGGAAAAAGGTGCGTCTTATACTCCAAAAAATACAGGTAATCAGATATTCCTGAAAAATCCTCATCTAGATTAGTTACCATGAAAATATAAATCATACTTTACTACTAGAGAGCCAATTTCAATTAGCATAGAGAAATTTTCTCATATTATATATAAATTAGTATTATATACTTTAAGCCAAGTACCAATCTTCCAAAATTGAAAAGACACCAAATCTCTTTTTTTATTCCTTTTCTCCTTTCTTTCTAGGCTTCATATTTCTTAGGTTTTTCTATTTTAATTTGGACAGATGCAAAAGAAATTAAGGAGAAACCTGGCTGTTATGAATAGAAGAAATTCAGAACATGTTTTTTTTTGTAACAGTAAAAATAAAATATAACTAATGATTAACAAAAATGGTAACATTCCTAACATCCCTTTACAAATCAGTGACTTATCAAACAGAACACAATTTCAACATGCTCTTTTCCAGAGCATTACCCTCCATGAGACAAGCTAATCCATCAGTGGTGGGTTGTAAATTATTTTGCTACTGGTTAGCGCGCGCAACGCTTCTACACATGCACAGAAGCGTCCCGGGTGGGTGGGTGGAGCCTTCCACCGCCAGCGCTACCAGTTCTAAGAACTGGTCCGAACCGGGAGCAACCCACCGCTGTAATCCATGCCTTTAGCACAGCGGTTCTCGACCTGTGGGTCGCGACCCCTTTGGGGATTGAACGACCCTTTCACAGGGGTCACCTAAGACCATCGGAAAACACATATTTCCGATGGTCTTAGGAACCGAGATACCGCTCCTCTATCTGTCTCCAGGCGGGTCCACTCACATGCAAATAGATTACTGCAAAAAAAAAAATCTGTACCATGGGAACTTCTGAGCTTGCGCAGAAGCCGAATTTCCAGCACTGCGCATGCGTCGCCATCTTGTTTTCGGCTTTTTTTTTGCATAAAAAAATTTGGCGCTGTGCATGCATGCGTGTGCACAGGAGGAAGCGAACTGCCAGCAAGGTAAGTTAGAACCCACCCCTGAGTTTCCTAATAATTTTATTATTTTATGGTTGGGGGTCACCACAACATGAGGAACTGTATTAAAGGGTCACGGCATTGGGAAGGTTGAGAACAACTGCTTTGGCAGATTAAACATTCTGCTGTAGATTAGGTTAATCTAAAATGCACATGTAGAAATTAAAAAGCATAAGAGACTTTCCTGGAAAACTACCTTAAATGCTCTAAATGTTATTAGCTACATATTGGTGATATCAGTAATATTAACTCACTTTAGAACCAGGTGCAAATTAGCTGATAGCCGTGGATCTGTAAACTGTGTGGTCCTGTTGTTATGATCAACAAAATAAACTCTCCCTGTGGCTGTGTTTCGGATTTCCCATCCAGGAGGCAAAGGCCCAAGCTCTTCACAATTGATGTTGCTAAGATCCCTGCAAAAAAACAAATAGAAACAAGGAATATCTCAGCACAGGGCTTCTGAGCCAAACAGGCAGAAATGTAACATAACTATTCCATGAAGTCTGTGCATACTCATTGTTTCAGAAACATTATCTCTTCAGTTGGAATCTCTAGTCCCTGGGAGTAAGTCCACGAAAGTAAAAGAAAAAACATACTCTTAGAAAGACATTGCACTGCACATGCCTTGGATATGCTGTTATCACAAAGCGATATTGGTTGTTGTTGTTTTTAAATAAATATTCCTGTAATCAGCGTGATTCCTACTAGAAATATAAGTACTTAAGGGCCACTCTTACTATAGGGGCTTAACAGTTATTAAGTCTTTAGTCATGATTTTAGCAAGTCTTTTTAATTTTTTAAGGATACTTGAAATGCTTTTTCTAAAGTTGAAAACAGACCTTATTTTTCCATACAGTTTATATAAGCTTGCAGTTACCACAGGTGACTTTAACCTGTCGTTTAGACGAACAATGAGATAGTGACAAGCCCTAGATCAGTGATGGCTAAACTTTTTGGTGCAGAGTGCCCAAAGTGCCTTCCATTTACTTATTCATTATTTCTATATCCTGCATTATACATGTTTCCCCTCCTACTCCCGGAACAATTATGTGAGGCAGGATAGATTAGACACAGCAAGCAATCCAAGATTACACAGTACATTTCATAACTCCAGAGGGACCTGAAGATGGGTCTCCATAGTCCTAGCACAGTGCTTTAGCTGTTACATCATTTACCAGATAAAAAACTAGGGAAGTTAGCTTTAAGTCTGTAAACAGTTAACACTATTGAAAGCATATCAGTATCCATTAATGTTAAAGAAAAAACAAACTATATAATTTAGATTTCAGCTCACTTACTACAAGTTTTGTACTTTAAAAGTTAGTAAGTGGAAGTCTGTTTGAGTGATGAGACCATCTTCAGTTCTCAAGACCTCGCAGGTTTCCATGTACCCCTGTAGCTGCTTCAGAGATTTCTCTGAATTTTAAGGGTGCACAGAGGAGTGTAAAGAGCGGGGTGGAGTGTCTCTCTCTTAAATCCACTGACAAAAGCCATTCACATTAGCAGAAAATCTTCACTGATTTGACTTTATTTGGTAAGAAAATTGGAGGCAAGTAAGTAATAAAGGTTTAATTAATTTCATTTCTGATCAAGGAAAGTTCTTATTCAAACCCCTTCAGATGTTTGTGAATGTATTAGACATGTAAGACATTCTTTTTCAGACACAAGTATTCAGCCCACGCTACTCTCTTTTTAAATTAAAATTGAGATTTTTTTCAGAATGCAGTGTTTTCTGAACCATGTTCTGGATTTGAGTGTCTACAGAATCACACAACGCACACCATCCTGTCACCGGGCAAGCGTGCAATTATTAGAAATTTGTGTGCTATTTTGCATTTTATTTGTAAGGGGGCTTTATTTAATTTCCAGCACCAATGAAGATACATTATTTTCTTACCGAGGTACACGGGGATCGTGCCATGTGCTTACACCAGTTTGAGTATGTAGGAAATACACCTGCCCTTGCTGAGTTGTCCTTTGCTCTGTTTGGGAAATTATCAATACAAAAATAAATCAGAAAGTTCAAAATATTGTTTCCTTTTCTAAAGAAAATTCCCCTGGATCTTGTGTTATCATTGACATTCTAGACATTAATATTATAATCTCTGTAACTTCCCCTCGTGATTCTCCATTTTGGTCTTTTCTAGAACAGCTGTTAGGGGTTCCAGACTTGGACTACTTTGAACAGTTTGGCTAAGTAAGACTGGGGTAATTTTTTTATACAATATATTTTCCTAACCTTTATTCTGTTTCTATGTTATATTGTTAACTGTTGTTAACCTTCCAGGGACAGAACAATGGAAAGATTTAAAAAATACTTGTTTGAATGAACTTTTTTACAGTATTGTATTAGGGGGTTAGCTTTACAGAACTTCCATGCATACACAATTCCATTTTTCACTTTGGAATAAATCCAAAGGATAGTGGCTTTTCATAAATACACAAAGATACATAGATGTGTATTAATGTTGGGAAAAGACCAAAGATGCTTTCAAAAAATAAATAAATAGCTCAACTTCATCGGAATACAAGCAATATCTTCCAGTGTAATTTTCTTCTGTTTTCCCATTGCATCTTTGGTCTTTTTAGAAATCCCTTGCATGATACGGTAGCTGAAAAGCAGCTAGACTTTAGGAGAGCAGCAGGGATATAGCACTGTGTGTTCTGCTGGCCTCCCAACCATTTCCCTGTTATCCCATTCCTGTCCGGATCCAGTTTCTTCTCCAATCTACCTTGAGACTTGCCTGTCTGTCAAGGGATGAAGGCATTTGCAAGGGTGGGGTATAAGAAGAAAAATATATTTTAGGAGAAAAGAGTCTTAAGGCTGTTCTCCTATGCAGCCACAGTGAATTTAATTCCACTGAAGTGACTGGAGAAGATACTGAACAGTCGGCAACCAAAACAAAATAGGGAAATAAAAACTCTCCAATATCTGTAATAACTTGAGTATTTGAATGCAGAATACAAGTGGTCCTCGACTTACAACCATTTATTTAGTGACCGTTTAAAGTTACAATGGCAATGAAAAAAGTGACTTAGAGGTCTCCAGCGAAGGAATTTGTGAGATAGCATGAGGATTATAAATTATTGCACAATTAAAATAAAGGCAGTGCTTATTATTATGGTGATTATAGTGATCTGGGATTTTGCATTACAAATGGGAGGAAAATTCTCAGGCATTACTGAGTTACAATGCATACAGGTAGTCCCTGACTTACAACCATTCATTTAGTGTCCATTCGAAGTTACAACAGCACTGAAAAAAGCGACGTAAGGCCCATTTTCACACTTACGATCATTGCAGCATCCCCATGGTCATGTGATCAAAATGTGGACACTTGGCAACTGGCTCATATTTATGACGGCTGCAGTGTCATGGGGTCATGTGATCATCTTTTGAGACCTTCTGACAAGCAAAGTCAATAGGGAAGTCAGAGTCACTTAATAACAGGGGGAGAGCCTTCTCTGTGGGGGGCCCCGCGCTCTGGAACCAACTTCCCCCAGAGACCCGAACCATCCCCACCCTGCTGGCCTTCCGAAAAGCCATCAAGACATGGCTTTTCCTGCAGGCAGGGGGTAGAGACTAATCCATCTGAGCTCTCCCCCGGGTATGTTTGGTTGATGGATGTTCGTAAATATTAATTTTTTAATTTTTGTATTTGGTTTTAATTAATGTTTATTTACTGGTGTTCTTGTATATCTGCTGTACGCTGCCCTGAGTCCCTCGGGAGTAGGGCGGCATATAAGAACCAAGAAATAAATAAAATAAAATAAATAAATAACCTTGTTACTAACAATTGCAGTTATTAACTTAACAACTTAGAACGGTCTCAAAATTGGGGGGGGGGATCGCTTAACAATTGTCTTGCTAACAATGGAATTTTGGGCTCGATTGTGGTCTCAATTCAAGGACTACCTGTACTTTTCTATATTGAGATGTGAATCTGAGTTAAGTTTAACAGGAATTTCTCATATGGAGGTTTCATTGTTCATCCTTGTACAAAGCAACAATGCATTTTTGTACAAAATAAAAGAACAAATCCTGAAATTACAAATATTCCCAGCTCAGACCTGCTAATGAGTTCTATATATTACACACACACACACACACACACACACACACACACACACACACACACACACCTGTGTGTGTTCTATATATGTTCTATATATGTTAATAGATTCTGCAGACGGAGCCACTGAATACAGAAATGGTACATATTGGGTGAGTCTGCATGCATATGGACAGCTCAATGCCAGCTAGATCAATACAGATTTCCAAATAAGCAGTAAGAATTCGGGGTGGGGGAGAGGCTTCGTTTCATTCTCTTCCCTTAAAAAGCATCATATATGCACAAATGCAAATACATGCCAATAAACATTACAAACATAATTTAAATTTGATCTGAGAATCCCAATGTTGTGATCATCAATTAACAACTTTCTGCTATGTCAATGAAGGCTGTCACTTATCCAGGCAAAAGTGTCAGAAGGTTGAATAATGATTCAACCTTCTGACAACTTTCTACTATGGATTTTAAGATCTCAGAACTTTCTATTTTAAATACAATAGCTTTTTAAAAAATTCTATAATACAAACAAAATTCAAAGTGTATAAGGAAAAAATGTATGTTAGAATAATAAAAGCTGAGTTCTGGTAGAATTGTGGTAAGTGTGTGTGTGTGTGTGTGTGTGTGTGTGTGGGCGTGGGCGTGGGCGTGTGTGTGCATGCGGGCACACACACACACTTATTAAACTTATACTCTGCTACAATCAAATGACTTTCAGTAGTTTACATGGTATATAACAAAATAATATGGCAGGATCCAATCTGGGCCGGTCACCAGGACCAGAGGTTCTGTCCTCCGAGCTTTCAGACTCCTGCTGGAATCAATCTTCAGGGAAGTTCTCTCTAGAGCAGGAGTCTCCAACCTTGGCAACTTTAAGACTTGTGGACTTCAACTCCCAGAATTCATTCAGTCAGCAAAGCTGGTTGAGGAATTCTGGGAGTTGAAGTCCACAAGTCTTAAAGTTACCAAGGTTGGAGACTCCTGCTCTAGAGAGAGAAGTTCCCCTAGGATGGGCTCCAGCACGAGTCCGAAAGCTCAAAAGACAGAACTTCTGGTCCTGGTGACCCAGATTGGATCCTGCAACATTATCCTGGGACACGTATGTTCGTCTTTAAAATTAATATATCTGCAGGACAATTAAAAATAACAATAGCTAAAATCCCTTGACAGGCGCCACGCATACAAAACAAATGAAAACAGAAAAAGACTAAAAGAGTTGGTACACATATATGCATTTTGAATACATAACATTAGTGACTTGTCTAAAGCAGTTACAGATTTCTAAATTTTTAAAAACAATATATAAAACGTGTCCATATTCACAACAGGCAAAGCTAACCTCATTGGTCTTTGCAATACCACACAATGTACCTCATTAAAAAAAAAAACCAACAACCCTAAAATTCACTTTGCCTATTGGTACTGATTCAAAATTAGCCATTTTTATGACCACACTCGGCTGTAATGTAAGAGTTTTATGCAGAGGAAAATGTCACTGATTAAAATATTCATTAACCACAAGGTCCCAGCATCTCCTTAGTGTTGCACAATTGCCAAATCATCATAGTTAGCACCAGTACCATAATCTATTTTTTTTATATTATACTTTCTTATTTATAAAAGACAAGCAGATAGTTATAAAATTTCAGGAACACATACCATATCCCTCAGGTAGATCAGGAGGTGTATGCAGGTGGGTCCTGCTCATGTAATTCCTATGCCTCTGAGATCTAACTCTCCTTTCCGCTAGCCTGGGATCAAATGACTGTCCACATGTTGCACCATTTATTCCTGTAAGAGGTGTGTTCTCATCCACAAAGCAACTCAGAGGTCTGCCAGGACTGGAATATTCCGATGCTGGCCTATTGAAAAAACAACAATCTTTGTTTCTTCTATCAAAAGGTCTAAAATTACAGAGCTTTAAGTAATGTGTTAAGAAACACTGGTTTCTTAACACATTACTAGAAGGCCACATTCTAATAAACGAATAAAATTTAATTAGATTAAAACAATAAGCTGCATAAGATGACTGGATACTGCAGTGAAAGAAGGCACAAGTGTTGAGGACATTCTCTTGGATTATGGCATAGCAAATTCTTGATAAATGCAGCACTGCCATCAGACCTAATAAATGAATTGTCATGTGACAAATAGACTACTCTTCAGGCATCTACTGCCAAAATCCAAACAGTTCTTTCATATGAATATGAACAGATCGGTAGTTGGGTATAAAACATTCGTATGTCCCTTCAATGATCTGGCTGCAATGTTTTACACCGGAAGCAGTTTCCAACTCAGCCCCCAGGGTAATTCTGTGTAAAGCATATTTCCAGTAATCCAGCCCTAAAACTACCACCACAAGGATTGCTGAGGCCAGATTAGTCCTGACAAGGAATGGTTACAGCTGGTAGTTAGGAAAAAGTTCTCCTTGCCACAGAGACCACTAATGCCTCCTTTGATAATAAGAATTCTAAAACCATCCCCACACTGAGAAATGTTCACACAGTTTGCATTGTACTAAAGATAGAACAAAGGAGACTTGGGGGAAGGGAGATGAGAGATCTGATTTCCTACCTATTAGCAATAACACAGTTGCCAACTTTACAACCAACAATAGAAGAATCAGGAAAATCCTGGTTGCATTTGTACTGGTGCACAAATGTCACTGTCTCCCACTCAAACGGAAGCAAAATAGGAATAATTTATTTAATTGTCCAAACTGTTTCCCTTGTTTCTCCCTTTCCTAGAAAGGATATATAAACTAATAACAAACCCTGAGTTAATTTAATAAAAAACAGAGTTCTGTAAAAAAAAAGGTTTATCTTTATATATAAATATGACCCCTTTATTCCTGCTGATTTTACTACTTATTATTGAATATTAAAAAATAATAATAATAAGGACTTAAGGAAAATTTAACGGAACAGAGATAAGCAACTGTTTTGATCCAATAAGCATATGCAGAAGCTTGAGATAATGTTAAGTGTTCTAGCAAAATGACTGTTGCAAAGGGGAATTTTTAAAAAACCCTCTCGTTTATCTGAAAACTAATTTGGATGCTCTGCCTCTCACGATTCCATGAAAAGATTCCCATGAGCAAGTATGTTCTATTTTTTTTTGTATAATAATGTAATACATATTAAATATGTGAGAAAAAGCTCTAATTTGGTAGGAAAGGACATGATGTGGCACATTAACTTAGAATTGGAGAATTCCTAGCACTGACAACCACTAGAGTTGTAGGCAGGCCACACCTATAGCTCTTTAAAAGAATGCTTACCGTGTTGGTCTCTCCCACTGTGTTGTTCGTGTGATATGATTCAAATACTGAATTCTTCCAGAAGCTGTCCTCCTTTCTTCCCAGCTAAATATTTTTGTATTGAAAGAAAAGTGTACATTACAAGAAGTTTGATTTTAAAATGTTTGAGCTCACAGAGTTACTTATTAAATTAGTTTATGTGTAAAACGTTTTAAACTAACATTCTTTCGTTCTTTGTTATCACTGCAAATATTAAGCACAAATTAAAACAGTGTTTGGGACATGCGATATAGTATTTTATTCCAACTGTCCAAAAAATTAACTTACCCATCAGGTAAATCATTGTCAAATAGTCTACTGCAATCAATAACTTGCCCTCCTGTGCCTATCCGGTCTCTGGATTGAAGGCTTACTATCAAAAAAAAAAGTCAAAATAAGAACATTATTATGGCATATCTTGCACTAATCCTTTTGATTCAGTGATAAACACATTTGGAATTTTGAAAATATATAGGATGCTCTTATCTTTTCACTAAACCCCCTGAGGATTACTCCAAGATAGTAGAAAGATCCCAAAATTCAAGTAATCTGACCCTGGAAATTTTATCTCAGTAAACAGGTATTCCTATAACCATGTCTCTATAACCTCAAGCTACAATCTTATACCTTCAATCTGTTCCTCACAGTTGCCTAGTAGAACACAAAACATACTTTTGTTAGAAAAGATTACTTTAGTACAAAGATTGCTAACAGTATATTAATGGATGATTTATCTGGAATGTGGATCTTGTTAATTCTGGAGTGTCTAGCAACTTCCAATATCAATATTACAATGTTACTCCTTCCATATTATTTTGGGAGAAACAATGACACAGCAATTCCATTTCTACCTAAAGAAGTAACTCCAAAATATGATACTGAGGGAATATGTCAATGTTATATGATCCTGCAAGATTTTGGTTGTCTCCATGGTTCTGAACACCAAAATAAACCGAAAAAGGCAATAGGGAGATGTAATGAAGCAATACCTCTTTGCTGATAACATCCCATTCTCTTCCATCAAATTAATATGAAGGATAGTGAAACTATATCAGGAATAATAATAAACTGAATAAGGGCCAATAAGCAGCAACCCAGTCCTGGCAAAACTGAGTACCTGAAAACCAACAAATGCTTTGTTTCTTCACAGAATCTCCTTTAAGGACCATGTAAATGGGGAGTGGTGACCAGAAAGAGAGAGAGCTTTCTCAATTAAGATGCTAAGGTTGTAAAATCGCCTCCTCAAAGAAACTTGCCTAGTGACATTCTTATGGTTTGGCCTGGTCAGATATTTTGTTATCATATTATTTTCAACATGTCATTCATTTTTTGGGTGGGTTTTTTTCTGTATGCTACACCTATCTTTATGTTATTTCCTCCTACTTCCACCACTAAAAGCTCTGCTTAAAGCTGACATACAAATCTTTCCAGTAAAGATAAGTCTTTGAGAAATTTAATTCGCTGAACATGTGGACAATATAGAAAAGGGACTTCATATTTACCACTTGCCTTGTCATTTAGCATAAGTCAATTGCTAGGAATCAGATACTTCTGTGTAAAAGGCATCTCCGTATCAGGGATTTTATTTATCATGGTTTCTCACTCATTTTTTTTAAATGTTGGTTTACAACTTTTATTTGCTTGCATTTTAAAAGATGTGACAAGCCTTAATAGTGACATGTCTGACACAATGCTATTGCAAAAATAGTTTAAATCTTTATGAACAATTTCCCATATTCACACCTGCATTAAAAAGACAATCTTTAGTGCTAACATTTCTTACATCCAAATATTTTCCACAGATAAAATAAAATGATAATTCTGTGGCTAAAGTGTTGCAAATAATACAACAAAGGCTGTCTGTGTAAACCTAAGTAGTTCTGTTTACTTTATAAAGAGGCCAGTCAAGAATGAAACTGAACACATGACTTATTTGTGGTTTCTGTGGCATTAAGATTAATGGGCTTTTCCTAATCCTGTTTAGATTGGAACTGAAAGCTCAAGTCTAGACCAAAACGAGCATCAACCCAGCGAAAGATAACAAGAGAGGCTGGGCCTCATTGCAACCCAAAGGAATGCTGGCGTTCTGAAGGTAGGGCACCATCTGCAAACAGATCCTTATAATTCCACCTGCTTGGATCAGCATTTAAAAAAAAACAACCCAAACAACAATAACTTGGAAGCAAGAATAGTGTCTATAAATCAAATGTCTGGAAATTCTCATTAGAGGTAATCTACTCTTCCTCCAACTTTTAAAATTTGTTAAATCATAAACAACCATTCAGTGGAATGGATTCTTAAATATTACCGTGTTTCCCCGAAAATAAGACATGTCCCGAAACTAAGCCCCACAGGGCTTTTTCGGGACATGCCTTGAAATAAGCCCCCCCCCCCCGAAAATAAGCCCCCCCACTACTTCCGGGGGAAAGGGGGGGGGACATGCCGGGAGCCGCTCTTTTTGCGGCGGCACTCTTTTGGCCCCGAAAGAGAGAGAGAGAGATCTCTCATGAAGTTTCCCTGCAAAGACCTGCTGAAAAGAGAAGCCGCGAACTTCCAGACGCTGGTAAAGTGAGCGCCTCGCAGCCCGGCCCTCCCCTGCATTCCCCCCCAAATTGATTATCTTACCAGCGTCTGGAAGTTCGTGGCTTCTCTTTTCAGCAGGTCTTCACAGGGAAACTCCTTCAATGTAAAGGAGAAGTTATCGCGAGTGCAACCAATTAACAACTTTTCGCACTCGCGAGAACTTCTCCTTTACATTGAAGGAGTTTCCCTACAAAGACCTGCTGAAAAGAGAAGCGGCGAACTTCCAGACGCTGGTAAGATAATCAATTTGGGGGGGAATGCAGGGGAGGGCCGGGCTGCGAGGCGCTCACTTTTCCAGCGTCTGGAAGTTCGCTGCTTCCCTGTCACCGCCTTCCTCACTCACGTCGCGCCCCGCCCCATCCCCCGCCCGGTGGTCAAAGTCCTTCAAAGCATTTTAAAGGGATCCGTTTTGCCTGCCATGAAGGGAACCAATGTTCCCCGAAGAAAAGGAGGCAAGCATTGGTTCCCTTCATGGCAGGCAAAACGGATCCCTTTAAAATGCTTCGATGGACTTTGAAGCATTTTGAAGGGACACCCTCCTACCTCGATCGCGTTCTTCGATCTTCTCTCCACGGCAGCCCATTCTGAAAGAGAATGCCTCACAAGTTGGAGAACTTTGAAAGCCTCGCGAGGCGTTCTCTTTCAGAATGGGCTGCCGTGGAGGGAAACCCCAGAGCTGTCAAACTCCAGTAAGTGGTGCGTTTCGCGGTTCTGCGGAGTTTGGAGCTTTGGGGCGAAGGATGGGGCGGGGCGGCGAGCGAGCGACCGAGGTGGCGGCAGAAGGGGCAGCAGAAGAGCGCGGAGCCCAAGAGCGGGTCAGCAGGAGCCCCGAGTAGAAAGCGCCGGCTGCTGTGCCCAGGCGGAACGGCTCCCCCTTGAGTTCGGAGCCCAGCGAAAAGCACTTGAGACCCACCCGGGCGGCGCTCAGCGCGCAGGCAAGCAGGAGGTAGCTGGAGAGCGCGGCGCAGGCTCCCACTTCATCCTCCGCGTCTCCTCCGCTGTCTGCGCCTCCTCCTCCCTGCCTCGCCTCCTCCGCCTCCCTTCTGTCCTCCTCCTCCCGTGTCCTTCTCGCCGTCATCGGCCCTTGCCGGGGAGGCGGCCGCCACGTGTTGCGGGAACATAATGCTGGGGATGGCAGTGGCGAGAAGGGAGAGTCCCGAATGCGCCGCCACCGGTGCCGCCGTTGCTCTGGCTGCTACCGGCACAGCGGCCGCCGCTGTCACCGCTGCTTCCTCTCTGCAGGCAGCCGGCAAGAACGGCTCACGCACCAGCTTTTTCCTCCCCGCCCTGCTTCCTCCTGCTCTCTCTTATTGAAGCGGCTGCTGCGGCTGCTGCTCTCTTGCTCGCCGCCGCCGCTACTGCTGTGAGCCGATGAATTATTGATGGCAGCAAGTTCGAGGCAAAAGAGGGGCTTAGCTTAGTCGGGAGGATCTCTGTGCTTCTTTGTAATAACGGGTGTTGACTCCTGCGTTTTAAAGCCACCTCTTGCCAGTCGCCCTTTGGCACGGCTGGCGCACAGAGATCCTCCCGACTAAGCTAAGCCCCTCTTTTGCCTCGAACTTGCTGCCATCAATAATTCATCGGCTCCCAGCAGTAGCGGCGGCGGCGAGCAAGAGAGCAGCAGCCGCAGCAGCCGCTTCAATAAGAGAGAGCAGGAGGAAGCAGGGCGGGGAGGAAAAAGCTGGTGCATGAGCCGTTCTTGCCGGCTGCCTGCAGAGAGGAAGCAGCGGTGACAGCGGCGGCCGCTGTGCCGGTAGCAGCCAGAGCAACGGCGGCACCGGTGGCGGCGCATTCGGGACTCTCCCTTCTCGCCACTGCCATCCGCAGCATTATGTTCCCGCAACACGTGGCGGCCGCCTCCCCGGCAAGGGTCGATGACGGCGAGGAGGACACGGGAGGAGGAGGACAGAAGGGAGGCGGAGGAGGCGAGGCAGGGAGGAGGCGGCGCAGGCAGCGGAGGAGACGCGGAGGATGAAGTGGGAGCCTGCGCCGCGCTCTCCAGCTACCTCCTGCTTGCCTGAGTGCTGAGCGCCGCCCCGGTGGGTGCTTTTCGCTGGGCTCCGAACTCAAGGGGGAGCCGTTCCGCCTGGGCACAGCGGCCAGCGCTTTCTACTCGGGGCTCCTGCTGACCGCTGGGATCTCGCTCTTGGGCTCCGCGCTCTTCTGCTGCCCCTTCTGCCGCCACCTCGGTCGCTCGCTCGCCGCCCCGCCCCATCCTTCACCCCAAAGCTCCAAACTCCGCAGAACCGCGAAATGCACCACTTACTGGAGTTTGACAGCTCTGGGGTTTCCCTCGGCTAGGGGAAAAAATCTTGCATAGTGCAGAAACTCTTCTCGCTTCGAGAACTTGCTAATTCTCGCGAGAAGAGTTTCTGCACTATGCAAGATTTTTTTCCCCCTAAACAGATTAGCCGAGAGACCACGGAGCTGCCGAACCTCAGTAAGTGGTGCGTCGCGGCCTGCCTGCACCCCAAAAATAATAAGCCATCCCCCGAAAATAAGGCCAGGGGCATTTTTGGGGGGTCAAAAAAATATAAGCCCCTGTCTTATTTTCGGGGAAACACGGTAGTACTGTAAGCAATGTTAAATTTGAGGCAGAGGTGGGTTGCTCCCGGTTCGGACCGGTTCTATAGAACCGGTAGCAGGAATTTCTCCCCGCTCGCCCAACCGGGAGCGATTGCCGGTTGGCCACACCCCCAAACTGGTTCAATCAGCGGCGCCATAGGGGCTGCCATCTTCTTTTTTGCTTCTGTGCATGCACAGAAGCTTGGTTTTTGGCACTGTGCATGCGCATGCAAAGTGCTGCCGCATAATATGCGTGCACCCACGCAGCGCGAGAGGAAGCGAACCAGCAGCGAGGTCAGTTAGAACCCACCCCTGATTGGAGGATAAGATTCAATTTCATCTATATTTCAAAAGACCATCACAACACAAAATTGCTTGTCAATTTCCCTTCTCACACTCACTACTCTTGAAAAACAAATCCATGGGGCAGAGGTGGGTTCCTGCCAGAGCTGCCCAGTACGCAGTTCCGGTAGGGAGCAGCGGATTTTGCAACCGCTCTGGAGCCCTCTCTGCCGGTCCACCGAGCACGTCGCCATTTTTTCCCCGTGGTTTTCGGGCAATTTTGCTTCCGCGCATGCGCGGAAGCAAAATTGTGTGGAAATCTTGCAAGGGGACGTGCGCGAGAGAGATTTTGGCGCGTGCATGTTCTCTCGCAAGATTTTGGCCCGATTTTGCTTCCGTGCATGCGCAAAAGCAAAATCGTGCGAGGGGGCGCGCGTGCGTAGCGAGCGAGCGCCCCACCAAAGCATGGAGATGTGCGCGCATGGCTCCGGTAGTGAGGTAAGTGAGCAACCCGCCCCTGTCATAGGATTAGCAAAAACATTAACAGGATTGATCAAATCATAGCTAAAGCAATATATTAAACATTACCTTCAATAAGAAGAGAAAATAAAGCAGTATGTAACATGTAAACGTAGTTGGCTTTAAGCATTTCAGTTAAACAGCATCTGACTGTCACTGTTAAAAATCTATATAAATTGTATATACTTGCCAAAGCTTAAATAGAAATAGTAAGCAGAGTGCAATTATTAACAAGGAAGAAAAACAATGAATGCCAAATAATGTTGATAAGCAGAAATAAATGAGTTTCATGCAATGGTTTCTCTTTCCAATCAAAATTGGAATCCAATAACCCAGCAGAGCTCCAGAGGGGAGAACTCTTTCATTCTGCCTATGCTTTAATCTCCCCAAATCTTCTTCATACAATAGGGAATCCTCCTCATGAACCATATGGGAGAAGGCAAAGGGGGAGGGGGGGGAAATGGATACAAAAGAAGAAATAAAATGCCATTCACTTTTATTCATAAAAAACATTTGCTGGATCAAAGGGGCTTTTATGGACAATCTGTTTAACCTAATGTACTCTGAACCATTCCTCTTCCAAAAGACTATACTGCATTACCTGTTATGTGTTATTCTTAGGAAGGAAACTGTACCACAGAAGCCTTCAAGAACTTCTTTGCCAATAGAATGAAGAATTATAGCAGCTTTAGGTGGAGTTTTCTGTCAAACCTACATAGAGCTAAGTCAAAATCATGCCGTTCTGACTCAAAACTGACTGAAGTAACAGAAAAATCATACTTTGCATTCCTTTTTTTCCATTTCCACCCTGATGTTTGAAATACATATTTAAATTTGCTCTATTGGGACCTAGTGGTTAAGGTGCTGTCTTAGAAACCAAGAGACTGTGACCCAAAGATGCTTTCTAAAGTCTAGTTGCCTTTTGAAAAAGCACCTTTGGGACAACCATGACCTGGATGGCTGAGAATCTCCACAGACAAGAGACTGTGAGTTCCAATTCTGCCTTCCTATGAAAGCCAGCTGGGTGACCTTGAGCCATCTCTCTCTCTCAGCCCAACCCACTTCACAACATTGTTGTTGTGGGGAAAACAGGAGAAGAAACAAGTATTTTCACCACCTTGTGTTATTTATAAAAATAATCAAGGCAGGTTATAAAATAAAGCATAAATAAAATCATTACTTACCTACTATCTGTCCTCTAACTGTATCATTGTCATTCGGCCCAAGTTTGCACAGATCTAATCTCTGATCTATAAAAAAACCAAGGAGGCACACCTTATTTCTATGTAATGATCATGTAGAGTAATTTCTACGGCAAAATACATATTGCCGAATTAAACATTTCTAGAATTTCAAAAGAAGATGAAGAGCATACTGGTCTTTACCTTGCCCAAAGCCACTTTGGTCTAGTGGTTAAAGTACCAGTCTAAAAAGTCAGAGGCTGTGAGTTCAAGTCCTGCCTTAGGCATGAAAGTCACCTGGGTGACTATGGGCCAGTCACTCTCTCTCAGCTCAACCCACCTCACAGGGGTTGTTGTGGTGGTGAAAAAAATAGGAAGAGGAAGTTGTGGTGGATATGTTCGCCACCTTATTTGTAAAAATAATAAAGGCAGGATACAAATAAACAAATCACAAATAAATTATAATTTCCATAGAACTAACTTTAAAAGTCGCTCTAAAAAGCTTACTCCAAAACACCAAAGTACTTTTGTTCTGCCTACTTACAACCAGTGTCTTTGAGGCGGTTGATAGCATTAGAAAGAAGTCGCACACAACCGAGAAAACCAGCTCCCTGTTTTTTATGGATTTTCTTGTGGTTCCATACACTGATTGTTATAGAGTCAGACTTTCCAATGTATCTAAGGGGAGGGAAAAAGACAGGAATCAGCAATAAAACATATGTTGACTGCATACCTCTAACAGTCTATTAGAACACGATTTTTGACTGCAAATTTTTTTAGAGCTTCATAGCATAAAAATGGCTATTTTTATTTTATGCTGAAGAAGAGGTCAAATGCATTATACACAGACATGTCTCCATCATAATTTACTCATAAAAAGATTCTACTTGAACAAATGTCAAAGGAGCTTTTTAAAAATATCTTATGTAAATCATACATTGCTGACATCCTTTGGCTAGACAGTCACAGTCCGTCAAACGGAAAAAAATGGTATGTTGTTGAGTGTTTAATTTGGAGGACGAGTTGTAACACTTAAGAATTATGTTTCTCTCTGGGAGATGCTTAGTAAGCCTCTCCCATTACATGCATTCTGTCATAGTACAAACATCTAAGTGTTCGATTTACTAAAACATCCTTCTACACTCACTCATTTAAATTGTTTATTCACCCATAACACACATACCCTAGAGTTGCAATGCATTATAATACAGGTAATCCTTGACTTGCAACACTTCGTTTAGTGACCTTTCAAAGTTACAACGGCATTGAAAAATATGACTTATGATCGTTTTTCACAGTTACGACCTTTACAGCATCCCCATGGTCATGTGATCAAAATTCAGACATTTGGCAATTGGTTCATATTTATCCCAAGGTCATGTGATCATCTTTTGCGACCTCCCCACAAGCAAAGTCAATGGGGAAGCCAGATTCACTTAGCAACCAGGTTGCCAACTTACCAACTGCAGTGATTCATTTAACAACTGAGGCAAGAAAAGTCGTAAAATGGGGCAAAACTCACTTAACAAATGCCTCACTTAACAACAGAAATTTGGGGCTCAATTGTGGTTATAAGTTGAGGACGACTTGTATAAATGCTTTTATAGTTTACAAATCAATCGTCGATTATTTTCCAAGACTTAGAATGTATTTTTTGGGAAAAGACTACCCATATAATGATGCCTTCAATTTGTTTCTACATACAATTTCTGTTATCAAACACAAAGGTTTCAGTTGAATACCCACATATATATGAGGGGAACAGACGCATTGCAACTGCAGCCCTCCAATTATCAAAAAAAAAAAAAAAGGAAGAATGTCTTCTATGTGCTAGCGCCCCAACAGGCACTCATGGGACTACGATTGCAGCAAATGGTATCAGCAACTAGAGAGGAACTATTTCTTAATGTCACATGTAGTGCGCATTTTTGCCCATGTTCCACGAAAATCACTTAAATTTTTATACACTACAGCAGGGGTACCCAAACTTGGCAACTTTAAGACTTGTGGACTTCAACTCCCAGAATTCTGGGAGTTGAAGTCCACAAGTCTTAAAGTTGCCAAGTTTGAAGACATTTGTTTGAAGACAATACAGATAGTCCATTCAAAATTATGACATCTTAGAAAGTATGCTTTACATTCCATAAAGCACTTCCGGCCATTGTAAAATGTCATGGTACACCTCCTCACAGTCACATAATTCACACTTATGACTAATTGTCAAGTGCCCTGTGATCACATGATTGCCATTTGAGATCTTTTCCGCCAGCTTTCCCAGAAACTCACTGGGGAAGCTGGTAGGGAAGGTTACAAGCTGCCACCACTTACCAAAGGATTTCCCCTTCTCTCCATGCACCGGGAAGGAGAGGGATGGTAATCCTTTATCAGGTTGTAGAAACAAAGCTCGGATCTTTAGGATCTCCAACCCAGTGCAGGAGTTCCCTTCCACACATGGAGAAAAGAGGAACTTCTGAGCTGGACTGAGGGAATTGTGAAGATTTTAAATACTTTTAAATCCCCCCCCCCCCAATCTAATAGGACAGCGGTCCCCAACCTTTCCAGCTTGGTGGACGGGGGGGGGGGAGGAAGTTTCCGTACAAGCGGCGGGCACACACATCACACACACAGCTCCATTTGGGCACATGCCACTCGCATAAATGGAACCTCATGCACAAGTGCGCCCGTCCTCCACTCACGAAAGATGGAGCTGTGTGTGTGTGCACTTACCTGCCACTTCCACAGCCCCGTTCTGAACGGGCTGCCGCTCGGGGGTTGGGGACCCCTGTAATAGGATGCCAGGGTAGAAATGTATTAATTTATTTAGGAAAAAATATTATTTTTAATATTGCTGTTGAAAGTTGCCTGATATGATTATTTAAGAGATTAATTTTTTAAATATAGAGCTTTCAGAATTATGTCAAGGGCTACTAGTGCCCAACTTCATTTTCTTGGGTGCTATAAACTTCTGATATATCAATTCATACTTAGGCAATGATATACTGGGATCATTAGAAGTAAACATACTGGCTTGTGAAACAACCAACCTTAGTTAAAGGAAGAATGCTATATCTGTGGCACTAAAACTGTACTACAAGTCCCATCATCACTGATTACTACATATGGTTTGAGAAGTTGGTGTGAATTTGGAATCCAATCTATCTGATAATCCAGGCATCTCCACTCCTCATCCAGAATCTGCATTTTTGTCTCTATTTCCCAGCTGTCACAAAAAATATACATACTTGTTTTCTCAGTTAAGCACTTTGATTTTATACAAAAACGCAGTATTTAAGAATTAGTATCTATGTGGTTGCTAAGAGTTGACACAAGTGTAATGACACATAACCAATCAATCAACCAACTCTATGCTTTAGCAATGAAAGACCAGCTACTTTATAAACAAACCAGACAGCTAACACAGGCCTGCATTACTTTTCAGAGTAATTCTTAGCAAAGACTCTAATTTAATATATTTAATTTTTTTTAGCAATTACCCAGCTTAAACTTTTGATCATATTTAGATAAACTCTATTGACACGTACAAGTCATAATGCTGATTCCACTTTGGATCAAGGGTATTCTTCACAGTATCAGTAGAATGGCACTGGCCAGATCCGTCCACCACCACTTTAGCAAATGGATCAGGAAGTCCTGTCAGAAAATACATAATACAATGAGGATGCTGCTAATTGATATCATTTTATTTGTGACGGCCCATTAGAAAGAATCTACATTTTCTAACCTATCTCCTTTTTAATCCAATGAACAAAAAAATCTCATTATGGTATCAATCTGGTTTTGAGAAATTTTTGTACTCAACTACATTAATAGTACCAATCCTTTATGTAAAAGTAGAATTTTATATACCGAACAAATTCTACTAGGAATTCCATAATGTATTTATTTATTTGTCCATTGCAAGATACAACCTATACTGAATTTATTTGGACATATATAACATTGTTTCAAGACATTTCAGGATATCATTGTAAATGCGAAATAATGTTCTTCACAATTCTTCTCACAAGTCTAAGGCTTTCAGGAACAGAAAGATTCAGCGTCAAGATAGCACTGAAGCCAGGCGTTTTTAATACACAACCTGTTTTCAGCAGTTTTCAACAGTTCCTGAAAGCACTGCCCGGTTTCAGCACTTCACTGGATTGAGGAAAAACAGTGACACCCACAGCAATCACAGCCCATTTGTAAGTATGAGTTCTGACTTAAATACAAATTTGGGTTAAATACAAATTTGGGTTAAAGACAGATTTAGGGAACATAACTCATTTTTAATCCAGGGACTACCTGTACTTCTTGAAGCATTTAACTGCAAAGGTAGAGATGAAAATATAATCATTATGGAACTCACACAGCTATTTATATTCTGTAACACACATGAAACATCAGCAGGTGGCAGCATCTGGTTGACCTTGACTGGACTTAGAAAGTTAACTAGGTCATCCTGATTAAAGCAGAAGTTGGATGGGAGACCAACAGGTAATTCCAATTGAGTAAGCTGAGTTCGGAAGTTGAAAAACATTCCATAAGACTATCATGGCAAACCACATCTACACTAATGCCAAGAAAATTGCATGGATGTGTTCATGAAGTTACCAATAATTGTACTTGACTGAAATGAACTTGACTTTAGCAGCACTTATAGTCAAAGCAATTCTTTAATAAACAACAAATTTAGCCAAATGAAACCAGTGTAAAATATTTAATGGCAGCAACTTTTTCTAACTGCTCTTATGCTAAATTTACATGCTATTTTTAAAACTCAAGGGACTTTTGGGATGCTTCCTGATAACTACATGTAAAAAGTTAATGCTATGAAATGGATTATGACCTTCAATTTTAGTTCTGATTAAAGTATATTATAATACCAACCCATTTTTAGATTTTAACGTCACAATAGATTGGCGTTTATGGCATTACAGAATTACAATTCTCAGCATCCCTAGCAAACAAGGCCAATGGTGAGGAACATTGGGATTTGACGCTAACAAAAGACGGTGTCTATTCATATTGAGAAATGTACACAAATTAAAACACATTTTTTACAACATGCCTCTTTAATTTAATTTTCAAATTTAGATACCGCCCATCTCACTGACTCTGGGTTGTTTAAAAAAAAATGATAATAGATACATAAAGGGGAAAAAAATTTTTTATTCCCACTTTTCCTTTAGGGCTGTGATGGCGAACCTATGGTACGCGTGCCACAGGTGGCACACGGAGCCATATCTGAGGACATGTGAGGCGTTGCCCCTATGTCAGCTCCATGCGCATGTGCACGCTGGTCAACTGATTTTCGGCCTTTCAGAGGGCGGGGGAGGCCATTTTCACCCTCCCCAGGCTTCAGGAAAGCCTCCAGAGCCTGTGGATGGCAAAAAACGGGCCCAACAGGCCTACCGGAAGTTCAGAAACGAACTGTCAGTAGGCCCATTTTTCGCCCTCCCCAGGCTTCAGGAGGCTTTCCTGAAGCCTGGGGAGGGCAAAAAATGGCCCAGCGGGCCTATCGGAAGTTTGTTTCCGAACTTTCGGTAGGCCTGTTGGGCCCGTTTTTCACCATCCACAGGCTCTGGAGGCTTTCCTGAAGCCTGGGGAGGGCGAAAAATGGCCCAACAGGCCTACCAGAAGTCCGGAGGCATCAGTGAGGCCTGCGCACATGCGCGGAGGGGCAGCACGGGGGGGTTGTGCGCACATGCGCAGGGCATTGCATTATGGGCATGCGCGCACGCCCTTTTGGCACCCGAGCAAAAAAAGGTTCACTGTTATAGGGGTTCGAAGCAGCATACATAACACTTCCTTTTCCAATTGGGCTGAGGGATAATAACTGATCCAAAGCCACCCAATAAGCTTCTATGGTTGAGAATGGAATCTTAGTCTTTCTGCTCTTAGTCCAGGGTCTTAATGACAATACCACATTGGCTTGTATTCGATATGCAAGTATATCAATATACTCTATTAGCACAGGCCATAAACAATACTTGAAGGTGAGTAGATAATCTGACTATATCAGAGAATTGTTTAATGGTTTATGAAATGCTAGCTAGTAAGACAATATCTTTGAACCTGAACCCTCTTTAATACAGAATAAAAGGTATAAAAACAGAAAGGTGTACTTACGGAAAAAATCCTTTTTCACCAAATTTTTTGCACAGAGAACTGAAACCAAAACAAAGAAAAAAACAATCATAAATAACATTTTGAGTTTTAATGTATTTATTAAGTATTTCCAAATGTTCAACACCACAATTTCAGGCATATATACCCATACTGAAGTACATTGTAAATCTGGAAATGCAGGCACATCATGCAGTTTACAGATCAAGGATGACAGCCATATTGTAGAGTTGGCATTCTGTTATTCAGTATCTTCATCCACTGGAATTGGCAGTGCAGAAACTGAGCTTGGCGCAGCCCACCCAAAACCACCATTACTAAGATTACCATATATCCATGCCTCTAAACAAATGTCATTGGCCAAAATATATGGAGTATACTTTTTGATTTATAAATTAAATGCCAATATAATGTAAATGTTGGTCATTTCTATACATGTTTATTCAATATATAGTGAGAAAAACACAACTAATATTATAGATCAGCTCTAAAAATTCTGTCATAACAATTCCTTTGTACCAATTAGAAAAAGTTATAAAGTATATGGTATGCATAATGTGAAAGAAAATCTGGCTCAAACCCTCAACTTACTCAACATTTTTTGAGCTTAAACAATTCAGGATTTTAAGACTTAAGTGATAATACCAAGGAGGGAATCAAATTGGATGAAAGTAAAAATGAGAAAACCCCAAGAAAGGTACATATATATTTAAAAGGATTTACAGCTCTCTAGTCACATCATCAAATCCCTGAATTTTAGTTTGTTCAGAAGACAGTAAATGGGAACACTGGAAAATGTCTTCTTCCTAAATGTCATTTCATTTGTTTTGTTTAGACATAATTATTGCTTATAGAGTCTACAGATGTAATTATGTTTTAATAATCATGTGATTTTTCACTTAATAATGAAGTTGCTGGTCCTAATTGTGGTTGATAAGCAAGGACAACCTATACAGGCAAATGCTTAGAGACAGATAAGCAAAAGCATCAGCAGCACAGAATGGCAAGTGCCAATTAAAAAAAAAACATTTTAACCTTTTAAAAAAACCCTTAAAAATACAAACAAAAATACAAACTAAGAAAAAGATCTTAAATTATATTCTCTACTATATATCATAGAACAGTGATGGCGAACCTATGGCACGCGTGCCACAGGTGGCACGCGGAGCTATATCTGCTGGCACGCGAGCCGTTGCCCTAGCTCAGCTCCAGCGTGCACGTGCGCGCCAGCCAGCTGATTTTTGGCTCATGCAGAGGCTCTGGGAGGGCATTTTAGGCTTCAGGAGGGCCTACAGGGGGGCAGGGGGGCGTTTTCGCCCTCCCCAGGCTCCAGGGAAGCCTCTGGAACCTGGGGAGGGTGAAAAACGGGCTTACCAAACCCACTGGAAGTCGGGAAATGGGCTGTTTCCGGCCTCCAGAGGACCTCTGCGGGGGTGGGAGAGACCATTTTCGCCCTCCCCAGGCATTGAATTATGGGTGTGGGCACTCGCACGTGCATGATAGCGCACGCGCATGCACTTTGGGCACCCAAGGGAAAAAAGGTTCGCCATCACTGTCATAGAATCTCTTCCAAAATAACAAATATTGCTGTATCTTTTGATTGGCAGAAAGTATTGCATTTTCCAAAACAGATACATCAAACATTTCCAACAATTATTCCTTGACATCTGGAATAACCACTATTCCTGACAAAATGTCAAATTCCAAAGTTTCTGTATGTAATTCAACATCACATTAACATCTTGAACATTTTCCCATAAACGTACTAATAAACATTAATTTATATCCCACTATTCCTAAATTATATCCTACAATTCTTCTGGGAATGCAAGCATTCTGAGACTCACAGTGTCCTCTCCTTCAATTTTATCCCTGAAACAATAACTGTAGCTGACAGAGAGCTGGGCCAAATTTACTCAAGGAGCTTTCTTAGCTAAGGAAAGACTTGGACTTGAACCAAAGTCTCCCTGATCCTAATCCTCTGCCCATTACCCAATCCATTACACTGATATAAACGATAATACAACTTTAATTTTTCTCACTCGCTCCATATTAACTCAGGGCACATAGAATCAAAATCAAATAAATAAAAATATTATTTTGATTGTTAGCAAAACTTTCAAAGATTGGACCTGAAAGCTCTGAAAGAATGTCTGAAAAAAGTTAGGATAAGATAAGACTTCTAAAATAGAGGAGTAGAGGAAAAGATTTTTGGCACATAAAAAAATGAAGCCAGCTAAATTTTCCAGTCTTGCCTGGCAAACAATAAAGTAAGCACCTAGTTGTGGCTAATACTAAGCCGTGTCTAGTACATCGTATGAGCAGAGTTGATTTGCCTCAAATTCATTTCTTTTAACATAACATAGGCAAGGAAAGCTGATTGCCTTTGCTAAATATGTGATGGAGGAATATTTGCGGGGGGGGGGTTGTTTGTCAAGTTCACCATGTTGTCCTTTTTCTTTCTCTACTAGTTAAATTTTCTTCTTTATGCTTATTATATTGTTCTATATTGTCTGGTGAATTATGAGCCACCAGAGTTGACTAGGATCAAGTTAAATAAATTAAAAAAAGTTTTCTCCACTGGTGTCTTCTCCTTGCTGAATTACTAGTTTCACCAATGTTCTCCTTAGAATGTTCCAGAAGTATACGACAGACAAATGATGGCGTGATGGAGACCCTCATGGAAAGTGCTGTGCCTATGAATTATATGTACATAATAGATACGATCAGGTAAATAATGGAAGCAAAAAGAACTATGGAACAGCTTTTTAAGAAAAAGAAATGGAGACACGTTTTGTATAAAAATAATTAAATCATTAAAGCAGGCAAGTCCAACCCACAGCTAGTAATGCAGCCCCATAAGATAATAAAAACTATTTTTAAAAAGTTCATTATTTAGATACATTAACATATATTGATTGACAATAACATTTGTAGCTCAAGATTGAATTGTGGGTCCTTGCTGTTCTGAGTTTGGTTGTTTTCTTGCAGACATGTCATTATCAGACTAGGTAACATTACAGTGCTAGTAGGAAATGGGGTTTGCTCTCATTTTTACCTTCTAGTGGCTCCCATGTCAGAGTTGGTGGGAGTGGTTTTGGTGATTCCTTGATTGGATATTGTTTACTGTTGCTTGTTTGGCAATTCCTTGATTGTGCTATTCTTTGCTTCTTGATTGTTGGTCTAATGTTAAACTTGGCGTTAATCTCTGCTCATCTGGGTGTTGATTGCTGGTGAGTAGGTATTTGGTCTTTTTTGTTTCCTTTCTGGCTTTTTGATTGTCTCTTTTGAATGGTATGCAGATGTTGTTAATGTCTATGTTCCTGTTCATGGCTGTTAGTATATTATATATATGTGGCCCAAGACAATTCCTCTTCACTTAATGCAGCCGGGGCAAGTCAAAAGGCTGGACAACCATGAACTAAGCATTTGATTTTTTTAAATTAAATTCTGTGTGCCAAGTTACAGCTTGAAATAAAATACCAGATTGCACACTATTCTCTCCTAATTAAGAAGTAAATAGTTATCTGAAGGTGACTGTCAACAACCTACTGAATCATTTTAGTACCACTCTATAAAGCCTTGGTCAGACCACACCTAGAGTACTGCATCCAGTTTTGGACACCACACTACAAAAAAGACATTGAAACTCTAGAGAAAGTGCAGAAGAGAGCAACCAGGATGATAAAGGGTCTGGAAAATAAAACATACGAAGAGCGGTTGCAGGAACTGAGCTTGGCCAGTCTGGCGAAGAGAAGGACCAGGGGTGACATGATAGCAGTGTTCCAATACTTGAGGGGATGCCACAGAGAGGAGGGGGTCAGGCTGTTCTCTATGTCACCAGAAAGCCAAACAAGGAATAACAGATGGAAGCTGACCAAGGAGAGATTCAACCTGGAAGTGAGGAGAAACTTTCTGATGGTGAGAGCGATCAACCAGTGGAACAGCTTGCCAACAGAGGTTGTGAGAGCCCCAACACTTGCGACCTTCAAGGAGAGACTGGACTGCCATCTGTCTCAAATGGTGTAGGACAGTGATGGCGAACCTTTTTTTCCTTGGGTGCCGAAAATGCGTGCTTGTGCGCTGTCGCACACGTGCGAGTGCCCACACCCATTATTCAATGCCTGGGGAGGATGAAAACAGCCCCCCTGCCCCCCCCAGAGGCCCTCTGGAGGCTGGAAATGGCCCATTTCCCGACTTCCAGTGGGCCTAGTAGGCTTCCCTGGAGCCTAGGGAAGGAGAAAATGCCCTCTCCCGCCCCCAGGGAGGCCCTCTGGAAGCCGTAAGCACCCTCCCAGAGCCTCCGTGGAAGCTGAAAATCAGCTGGTCGGCATGCACATGCGTGTTGGAGCTAAGCTAGGGCAACGGCTCGCGTGCCGGCAGATATGGCTCCGCGTGCCACCTCTGGCACCCGTGCCATAGGTTCGCCATCACTGGTGTAGGAACTCCTGCTTGAGCAGGGGGTTGGACTAGATGACCTACAAGGTCCCTTCCAACTCTAATAATAGATCTTAAAAAATATCTAAATTTTGTATCCTCGTCTTCTCTTCCCCACGCTGTTTGGATACTACAAGCATTGGCATCACCAGATATCTTTATACTATGATATTTTACAATATTTATTATCACCATATCACCTGTTCAGATACATTGCTACTTTTTACTGGCAAAATCCCCACTTATTTCAAAAAATTTAAAAAATTGATTTTAACATTACCATATGTGAAAGTAAAAAGAAATAGCCCAATAAACAATAAATGGAATTCCTGAATCGAATTCATGGCTTTGGAACGATAATGTCTCCTTCAAATCAAGCTCTACTCCTACCAACTATATGGACACATCCATGTACGTGTACTTTTCTTGGCAGCAATACTCTACAGAATTTGTTTGCAATTCCTTCCTTTTGCTTCTTTGTTTTTTGACTTGCAATCTCTCACCCAGAGCTGTCAGTAGCCTAGCACTAAGCCTGCTTAACTTTTAAGACCAGACAAGGTCATTCAAGTGCTGCCACCTGTTAAGACATAACCTTTATTAGTTTTAAGCAGAATAATATTTCCAGATTTCTTATTTCTTAACATGGAATGAGACTTTTTACACATTTCTGAGTTTTAAAAAGTAGTATTCAGGAACAAAGAATGGCAGAAGAATATGAAGCAGAATTTGTGAAGAACTGACTTTTGTTCTGATGCAAAAACAGTTTATCGTTTACTACCAGGGTATAACAGTGCAGCTATGAAAAAACTGAGAGTTTTTTAAGTGGGGCAAAATGCATTTACAATTGCAAATTTGCATGTTTTAAAATTAACATTTTAGAATAAAAAGAACATACAGCTATTGCATGACTTTCTTTTAAGATGTAGTTGTGTGTACAAAACTTTTCTGTTTTTCTAAACAACTCAAATTGAATTTGTTTTATTTATTATCACCAGTGTTTATTAATTTTCATGTTTTAATCTTCAACTACCTTCTGATCTTCCCTACACAGCAGCTTAAAGCATTTTAAAAAAAGAAAAAGTGAAGTGAAAATGAACCTTAAAAATGAACAAATAAAACTCTCACTCCCTTAGTCAACAAAAAGAAAACAAGAGGATAACATGTATTTCCTCTTTATTCCTCTTGCCTTTATCGCAATTCAGAGAAAATAAAGGAAAGTAATTAGCTTTTTATATATCTTTTTTGCACTCCAATCATCCTATGCTGCTTTTGACTATAATAAAGGTTGTTTGATAGAGGAAAGTATCCCAGTAAAATAATACTGTACTGTAGGACTGCACATACCAAAAAAACTAATGGAAATTCAAATCAACAACAAAAATAAAAAGTTGGGAAAAAAGATCTGAAAAACACTGGAGGCCACAAGAAAAATATTTTCAAGAAAACAAGTTTGGAATTTCTGTTTGTAATGAAGCAGACTGAACACTAACAACAAATTTATATGCTACAATCTCACAGCTGAAAACTAAGGCTTGGCAAGACCTTAGCATTTGTTTAGCATGCATAAAGCCTTTAATGTAATATAATTAATATTTTTTTAAAGAAAAATAAAACAATACAATTTTACAGCAAAAGATTTTTTATTTAAAATCTAATAGCAAGGCTTTTTCATTCTTCAAATTCCATATATTTTTCTACATCAGCAATATGGTTTGATATTATTATTATAATATTCAGAAGTAGTAATTTCTAGGATAACAAAAGAACAATGTTATAATGGAAATAAGTTGATCCCAAATTTTCTAATTCTCCAGCTTTCTGATGTCATCACACCAAAGAAAAAAGCATAATTATATCCAAACCTATTTATTTAAAAAAAATCTAAATAATGCAACATTCTCTTTCTCAGAGGAATGCATATGGTAGAGGAAATGGGCAAACTGAAAAGGGAAGTTCACAACCCACTTCAAATAGCAATTCAGCTTCTACTCAAAATAATATTCTACTGGAATTCATTACCTGAACACATTTGTACGTGGATCACAAGCTTCCTAACAGACAGGAAGCAGCAGGTAAAGCTAGGCAAAATCACAATAGATACCTGTACAATTAGCACAGGGCCCCCCCAAGGCTGTGTACTCTCACCACTTCTCTTCTCTCTCTATACCAATGACTGCATCTCAAACGATCCATCTGTTAAACTACTGAAGTTTGCAGATGATACAACAGTGATTAGTCTCATTCGAGACAACGATGAAACCGCATACAGACGGGAGGTTGAACAACTAGCCTCGTGGTGCGACCGGAACAATCTGGAACTGAACACACTCAAAACCGTAGAAATGTTGGTAGACTTGAGAAACCCTCTCATTCTACCACCTCTTACAATACTAGACAACACAATATCAACAGTAGAGACCTTCAAATTTCTAGGTTCTATCATATCTCAAGACCTAAAATGGTCACCTAACATCAAAAACGTAATCAAAAAAACACAACAAAGAATGTTCTTTTTGCACCAACTCAGGAAGCTCAAACTGCCCAAGGAGCTGCTGATACAGTTCTACAGAGGAATTACTGAGTCTGTCACCTGCACCTCTATAACTGTCTGGTTCGGTTCTGAAACCCAACAAGACAGACACAGACTTCAGAGGCTAATCAGAACTGCAGAAAAAACAATTACTGCCAACCTGCCTTCCATTGAGGACCTGTACACTGCACAAGTCAAAAAGAGGGCCGTGAAAATATTTACTGACCCCTCGCATCCTAGACATAAATTGTTTCAACTCCTACCCTCAAAACGTCGCTATAGAGCACTGCACACCAAGACAACTAGACGCAAGAACAGTTTTTCCCCGAACACCATCACTCTGCTAAACAAATAATTCCCTCACCACTGTCAAACTATTCACGAAGGCTGCATTACTATTACTATTTGTCTTCTCATCTTTCCTATCACCCATCTCCTCCCACTTATGACTGTATGACTGTAACTTGTTGCTTGTATCCTTATGATTTATATTAATATTGATTGTTTCCTGATTGCTTATTTGTACCCTATGACAATCATTAAGTGTTGTACCTCATGATTCTTGACAAATGTATCTTTTCTTTTATGTACACTGAGAGCATATGCACCAAAGACAAATTCCTTGTGTGTCCAATCACACTTGGCCAATAAAGAATTCTATTCTATTCTATTCTATTCTATTCTATTCTATTCTATTCTATTCTATTCTATTCTATTCTATTAGCATAGTATTCCCTGATTGGTTCCCTTCTGTTTGCATATATAATTAAAATATATATCCCAGCTGTAGAAACACAATGGTACACTGCTGTTAATATGTGTTGTACAAGCTATGCTTTAATCTGAATAAATCTCCAACTGCTTTATTGCCTCTTGCCAAAAATTCCCCTTTTCCTCCAGACAGTGGTTGTATTCCAATTATGCTGCTGATTGGAATGAAACTGCTGGAAGGGAGGGAATTAGAAAAATAGAAAACTCTCCCATTGCAAAATACTACTTCTGAAATCAGAGAGCAGCACTGGCAATTCAAAGGCAGGGATATTAAAATATTTGGTGGCTTTTCCCCTATTTTCAGAAGAGAACATAATTCTTTTAAGTTTCTCCATCCAAATGTCTATGTACTCACAAAGCAACAGAGCCATATTTAGGTTTTTTTAAATGTAACTTTTTAATATGCTTTCCAAAAAATTATAAACCAAGTTAACAAAAAAGACTAGGAAATTCACTTAACATCATTCAAATATCCAGGTACAATGTGATAAAAATTGAAATATTTCTCCAACATAAAATGTTCTCAATTACACCACCACCCCAAAAAAAAACCCCAAACCCACAATTCCCCTAACCTAAGCATTAGTTTTCACTCAAGAGAATGACAAAAACTAGTCATTGTACAAGGGAGAATTTGCTTGTTTTTTACCACATGCTCTTATATAAGATCACACAGCTCAAGATTCTTCCTGGATCCCCAGAAGATCTTCAGGGGCTGCAACAGGAAGGCAGATAAGAAAGATGTCTTTAGTCATTTTACCAAATTAAAGTCAGTAGAGTTTGTCAGTACTATGTTTAAATCTGATTGGGTTACTAATGTATAAATAAACCTGACAGATAGGAATTTTCCTATCAAGAGGCGATTTAGGATCTTGCTTCCCTGAAGTCATTCGTACTTAGAAAATAAAACCGAGATTCAATTCTAATTAACAAAATATTTATTTTAGTACAAAAGTAACAAAAGAATAAACCTTTAATAAGCTACATCTTCTCAGCTAAGGATTCATGTCTGCCTCAGGCGAGGCATCGAAGAAGGAGGAAAGTAGGAAGAGACAAAACTCCTGGAATGCACGCATGCGTGGTAAAATATATCACATGTCTGCTTGATTAGGAAATACAATAAATCTAGAAATAGTAGAGATGCACAACTGGCAATTATTCACATCATGACAAAACCACTAATCTATGTTTATATAAAAAAGTGGTATTGCTTTAAATTGTAATCATTGTAGGCTTGCTGATAATTATAAAAGAGAATAGGTTAGCTTGAGTAGTGTGTGCGTCCGTGTGCTGTGTGCTTAGTGCTTGACTGATTGCTCGACTGAGAGAGTGCTTCTACTCACACTCCTGTTTCTGCTACTGAAGACACTACCAAAAGAAGTTCAAGGTTTTTGCTGAACTGTTTGCTGAAAGAACTTTATCTACAAAAGATTAATAGCTAAGTGCTAAGAGTTTGACTTTGTGTCTGTATATTAAATAGCTACAATATCTGTTTGCTATTGCAAAAGAAGATAAGTTAAAGAAAGATTCTTCGTGGACTGTTTATTTTGAAGTTTTGCTAGTTTAAGTAAATTATATTTAACACTTTGAAGACTTCTGTTTATTGACTCTATAGTATCGAACAGCAACGCCACATTCCGTTGCGTATATTCATTTCATAAATACATAACCTCAACAGTTTTTATTTATTTATAAACTTTTCCTTGTTTCCTCATAAACACATTTTATAGTTTTACTATATGCACATAATTAATGTCATTTAAACAAGGGGTTTTCTTTAGAAGAAAGTATATCAGACATCTACCAAATACCAGTGTATGGCATACCATTTTTGAATATCAGGGGAGTCTGAAAGGAATTAGTGATATAGTCCAGCTTTTTTGCTCTTCTGAGTGAAAATGTTTGTTGTTTGGTTACGTATATTCATATTCTCCAGGTTTCTTATATCTCAATTGGAATGTTTAATTGGTCTTGAAGGTGAGCTACTGCATACAGGTAATCCTCAATTTAAAACAGTTCATTTAGTGACCGAAGTTACAATGGTACTGAAAAAAGTGACCATTTTTCACATTTATGACCACTGCAGCATTCCCAGAGTCATGCAATCAAATTTTTGCAGATGCTTGGCAACTAATTCACATTTATAACAGTTGCACTGGGGGTCATGTGATTTCCTTTTTGCGACCTTCTGACAAGTAAAGTCAATGGGGAAGCCAGATTTGCTTAACAACCGGGTTACTAACTTAACAACTGAAGTGATTCACTTAACAAATGTTCCAAGAAAGGTCATAAAATGGGGCAAAACTCATTTAACGAATGTTTCGCTTAGCAATATAAAATTTGGGCTCAATTGTGGTTGTAAGTTGAGGACCACCTGTACAGGTAGTCCTCAACTTACAACTGGTTGCTTAGCAATCATTCAAAGTTACAGCAGACCCCTAAAAAACTACAACCCTGTTCTGATGTTGGGTTTTCCCCACTGTCACATGACAACATTTTGGGCACTCGGCAAGTGACCCACATTTACGGCTGTTCACAGCATCTCATGGTCACATGATCATGATTTACAACCATTTTGCTGGAAACTGGCACTTACTTTCCATTTAGGGCATAAGACACCCCATAGCGATCAATAGCTTGGCTTAACAACCACTGCGAAAAAAAGCATAAAATTGGGTGGTGACCTGTTTTATGACCGTAATGACAAATAAACATAATCGTCAGGCTCAAATACAGTCGTAACTCAAGAACTACCTGTATCTGTTGCAACAGACCAGTCATCTAATTCAATATGAAACTGCTTACACAGCCCTCATTTGTTAGCTTTGTCTAATGCTAACCATCAAAACTTATTGTGAGCTTTGGTATTTTCTTTAATGAAGTATAATGCAATGTGTGGAGAAACAAATACATTACAAAGGAAGATTTTTGTCATCTAGAACTTTCATATGATTACATGCCTAAAGCCCATAAAAACACTCTCTCAAAGCAACCTGTGCTTTGAGACAATACAATTCGAAGAATTAAATTTTCTTATGAACACTACAGTGGATACTTAGGGCAAAAGGCAGTCACAATTAACACTAATTCTATATGCCAGTTAAACATATCTTTTAATCTCTGCTATGATAGCATAATGCCTTGCAATTACACTTGTCCATGCAGTCACTAGGAGGCAAGATTTGACTTGAAGGCACAAATAAACACACACATACATATACACAAAGAGATATCCAAATAGGTTGATTTGCTGGTCCTTCCGGGTAGGGTACACCAGCACCATTCGATCTTTTTCCTTCTTAATAAGTTTTCTTTTGGAAGGAAACCTGACAGGAGTAGTAGGAAAAATTACAGAGTTATAAATGGAGACTCTGGTTTTGAAAATAAGAATAATTACACAATAAGAAACTCACCTGGAGACAGACTTAATTGGCAACGTAAACCAAAATTAAGGATTGCCAAGAGTAGCCACGACTAATTAAAAAAGAACTTTCAATTTATGCTTTGTTCATTAACAAGAAAGCATGCTACCACCTGAGATTGCAAGTGAAAAAAGTTTACCTAGTCTTACTACTTTGTAAGAATACATTTTAACTAATATGTTTAATTTGACTTCTTGTATGTGACCTTCCATGTAACTCATACATTTGATCAGGCTGTGCAGATTCAATTTGAACATTTAAATTTTGCATTATTTGAGAAGCTAGGACTAAATCACCAGGGTGGAATAATAGTTGGACTTGACAAGTAGCCAACTAGTTATCAGATAACGGGTCCAAAAGGATAGAGTTAGTTCCTTATCTAGAGAAGAAAGTATAGCTAAAGTAAATTTGTAAAAAGTTTTTTTCCCCTTCCTCTCTCTTGGGATGAAACACTCTGTCATGACAATTTATTTTTACTGGGCAGAATTACCACCTTTATAGCTTGGAATCCCATATTAGAAATAGCTGTGTTTTGAACAGCCTATACCTGTGATGGCAAACCTATGCCACACGTCCCACAGGTGGCATGCGGAGCCATATCTGAGGGCACGCAAGGCGTAGGCCTATGTCAGCTCCAGCGCGCATGTGCGCACTGGCCATCTGATTTTCGGACTTCTGGAGGGCGGGGGGAGACCGTTTTCGCTCTCCCCAGGCTTCAGGAAATCCTCCAGAGCCTGTGAATGGTGAAAAATGGACCCAACCGGCCTACCGGAAGTTCGGAAACGAACTTCCGGTTGGGCCGTTTTTCGCCTTCTCCAGGCTTCAGGAGGCTTTCCTGAAGCCTGGGGAGGGTGAAAACGGCCTCTTCCCTGCCCAATGGGCCTACTGCAAGTCCAGAGGCTTCAGTGAGGTCTGCGCGCATGCGCTGCGGGAGGGTTTGTGCACGCATGCACTGTGGAGGGCATTGCATTATGGGTGTGGGCACGCACACTTGCGCCCTTTTGGCACCCAAGCAAAAAAAAGGTTCACCATCACTGGCCTATACTGAACAGGAATGGAGGGGAAGGGAAGGAAGAAGAGGGGAGGGACTTCATCTTTAGAGACTCTTTTTTCCTTCCTGAATCCATCAGAAACTGTATCTAAGAAGACCCATAGTCTGCCTCTCCTGAGGGAGTTTTGAAAACCTGTCTCTTGTTTAGATATAAACTGAAATAAGCCATCTCATGGGTCTTAACCAAAAACTCTTACCACTGCTAATGTCTCCTTTCCCAATCAACCCTCTATCTTTCCTGGAGCTTCCAGTAAGTCTATTTTTTCTCAAACTGATTCCGGAAGACAAGATGGAAAAAGATAAGGGATGTAAAATGATCAATAAAATCAATAGCAGCAGATAACTCTCAAAATAAGATTTTCCCTATTCTAGATTGGGTGGGAGAGAGTGTCTACGAAGCATTTTCTTGGAGGTGAAAGTGCTGCATTTTGACTGGCTGATTATCTTTTCTGTCAGAAAGCGGTTGAAGCAATGCATTCATTTTAAATGAGATTTGAGCTTGAAGAAAGTGATAAATTGGTTTCCTTTTTTCCCCTCCCCTTCTCTCACAGCTAAAATGGGCTGTCTGTCTCATACTGTGACTCTCCCCTTGGGAACAGTAGGATTGTTGTGCCTTTGACCACTCAAACTTGTTGTTCTACCCTCCACTGGCTATCCTCCTCCGCCTTCTCCTCAGAAGTACCTATTTCAGCTCCTCCTGCACACTGTCATCTCAGATAGTGGAATGGTACATGAGGGCGAATAGTCCAGTCCAATGCCTGTTCTTTTGGCTTCTCTTAGTGGAAGCAAACTTCTGGGGAATTTCTACCTGTGGTCACTGCTAAACACCAATAAAAGCACTGTCCAGCAGTTTTTAGGTTCTCAGTCCTCTCCTGCTCCTCTAATATTTTCACATAACTTCACTCATCGATAGACTGTCCGCTCTCTGTGGCAGTCTGCTAGAGGACACAAAACAGCACCACCCAGATTAGGTAAGATCCTCTTCGTTTGCTCCCTGAGTGAGTAGCCAAGAGGTTAGTGGGGCAGATGGCTAATACTTGATAAGTCTGTTGTGCAGTCATCCAAAGTTCACCATTCTTCTTCTGACAGTTCACTTCCCTGTGTTTCTTTTTTCTTCCATTTTTACTATAGCCCCCACCCCAAGATCTACCAACTAAAGCTGACTGCAAATTATTTTATTTATTTACTCGCTCAATTTACACCACCTTCGTTCTTGCAATTGCAATTCTAAGGTTAAAGCACAGGATTAAAACCAACAACACAGCATAAAAATAATGCTAATAAAAAGCAAAATAATAGTACAATGATGTCAGAGGAAGATTTAATACAATCCATGTCATCATAGGTTACATTGATAGTCTCATGTAATCTCCAGTCCTAAAACCAAAATGAAGTAAGAGAGTAATAATAAAAGTATCCAGACTTAACAGAGTTCAGAAAAATGCATTTACAGTCAGGTCCAGAAGTATTGGGACATCGACACAATTCTAACATCTTTGGCTCTATACACCACCACAATGGAGTTGGAATGAAACAAACACAATGTGCTTTAACTGCAGACTGTCAGCTTTAATGTGAGGGTATGTACATCCAACTCAGGTGAATGGTGTAGGACTTACAGCAGTTTCCATATGTGCATCCCACTTGTTAAGCACATTGTGTTTGTTTCATTCCAACTCCATTGTGGTGGTGTATAGAGCCAAAGATGTTAGAATTGTGTTGATGTCCCAATATTTCTGGACCTGACTGTATGTCCACATTTGTTTCAGCAGAATAATTTACAATGAGGATGTCATTTGTGACTGCTACTTAAACAAAAATTGTCAGTTGCTTATCTTGGCTAATGATTTCTGACTGACTTATAGACATAGCCAAATAGAGCCTGCCTATATCCGTCATGTTTAGACTCCTGTTTTAAGTATCATATCTACTTCACATTATTGTTTTACAGTAAACAAAAGGTTTCCTTTTCCACAATTCCTCCCATTTTTTTCCATCCTATGCCAGAATTATAACAGACAAGAAAACATATAAAATTATTTGCTTACAGCTAATTATGTTTCTGGATTCATTCTATTATTCTCATCTTTGTTAAAATTCTGCATATTTACTTAATTGTCAAATAAAACGTTAATAAAGGGGAAGGTCCTCATAACATTATAGTTCTCATAACATTATAGTTATGAGAACTTGAAAAATTATTTTTTTAATTTTACAGGTTCTTTCAGATTTACCATACATCCCTGCTCCCCAGATATAACAACCAGACATTTTTCAAACTCTGAAATGAAAGCAAAAATATATTAAATTAATTGGGTTTGGGGCTTCTCTTAGTAGTTTTATACTTCATAATTTATTCTTAGTTGACCTCTGCTAGTATATCATGATGCTGAAGAACACAAGATCCAATTAATCCAAGTAGAAGCATTGAGTATTAGATAATATAATGTGACCAAACAATGAAGCATAGTTCTTAGTGTCTTTGAACTTGGCTGTTTTGCAGATGTTTCATTACCCAACTACATAACATCAACACTGCAAGTGTGGAGTGACAGAGTGAAGACAGCACTGCATGATGGCAATCAGATCTTCAACAATTCCCAACACTTACTTTGAAGAAAGAACCATCCATAATCCTACAATATTGTAACCTACGATGTGATATGAATTTTATCTAGGTGCTTTTAACATGTAAGATAGATTCTGGTTAAATAATATCCCAAAACAGTACACATAGTTTTCTGGAAGGCATTTGGCCAACACTCCCTGTCTGTTAAAAGAAGCAAGAGTTATGTAGAGTTCGCCCAATTCCTACAGAACTGAGAAACTGAGGGAAGATGGAGGAGTATTTTGCTTGTTCACTAATTTCCTCTGTGGTTATTCTTCTCAATTCCAGCTTACTTCAAACTAGTGTTTTCTCAACTTGGACAATTTGAAGAAGTTGAAGACACTTCAACTAAGAGCAGTCTGGTCTAGGGGTGAAGGCACCAGACTAGAAACCATGAGATAGTGAGTTCTAGTCCCACCTTAGCCATGAAAGCCAGTTGGGTGACCTTGGGCCAGTCCTCTCTCTCAGCCCAACCCACTTCACAGGGTTGTTGTTGGGAAAATAGGAGGAGGAGGATGTGTTGGATATATTCACCACCTTGAGCTATTTTTGTAAAAATAATAAAGGTGGGATAAAAATAAATAAACTCCCAGAATTCTTCAGACAGCACAGCCACAACATACCATTCTGGGTGTTGAGGCCCAACGCATCTTCAAGCACCTCAAAGTTGAGAAGCACTGCTTCAAACAGTTGTGAGGTTAAAATGAGGAAGACAACCAGGTCTGTTGCCTGGAGTTCCCAGAGGATACAAAGGCAGTAAATAAGCAAAAAAAAGTAATAAATAACTTTAGATCTAGTAAATCATGACATTCTTGCCTTTCATGCATCACTGCTATCATAAAAAGTAATGTTCTAATTGAAGAACATAAATGTTGTATACATGGGTAAAATTTAAACCTGTCAAAATTCAATATTTAAGTCTTCATACAGCTGATGAAAAACCATTTCAGGCACAGTATTTTGGTTCTGATAAATTCTGGGGAGCAGAATGATGAGACACAGAAGAGAGATATAATCATTTACTGGTGATATGTGAGCCAAATAAACCTCAAATTTAAACTATTTCTGTTTAGTGCTCATCCCATTCAGAGACGATGAATCATTTCCCATTTGGCAAGCTTTCTGCCTACAAGGCAGACTTCTGTAAAGCTTTTCCTGTATCCTTGTTATAGGTTAACTACCGGTAATTCTGTATACCTAGCAATAAGCAAAACATCTAATGTTTTTTTGTGAGACTAGACTTTGTCCTGTTTATCAGGCACATGTGATGCTAAACAGTGAGGATTCTTAACTTTAATTCACTAGCATTATTTTAAAACACCCTATGATAAAAATATTAATACATGAAGTTTTGTAACAACAGAAGAAAAGCAGCAGTTGCCAGCGGTTTAATCTGACAGATACGGTATATCCACTAGCAACTATATGGTTTTAGAAAGAAATAATTAGAAAAGCTAAAATAGAATAATTACTATGTTACAATAATGTACAATACAATTTATTATTATATTAACACTCTAAAGGCAAGGTTCTATAACATTAAAATATGTGAACTGTTCTGAATTATAATTTCTACAGGGATTCTCAAATACCCTGTTTCCCCGAAAATACATGTCCCAAAAATAAGGCCAAGCCTGATTTTTGGGGTGGGCCTAAATATACGCCCTCCCCCAAAAATAAGCCCTAGTGGAGGGATGGGTGTTGCCAGCACAGGAGGCGGCCCTTCCCTTCCCCGGTCACCTCAGGGTTTCTTGGCCCCTTAATTGGATCAGCTGAGCCACTCCGGCCGCCATTCATGACACAGCTGATTCGCGGGTGCTGCTCAGGCCACAGCCTCCAGCAAGCATGGCCACTTTTGCAGCCAATTGTGTCCCCAAAAGAAGCCAGAGGCCAACCGATGCACCCTATGTGCCTTGCGCTCTCCTTACCTAACGGTGACAGTCACAGAAGGCAATTCCATCCACGGAACAGCTGCTTCGTGGGTGCTGCTCAGGCCGCCGTCTCCAGCAAGTGCGCCCATTTTTGCCATCGACTGCGGCCACAAACGCAGCAGGAGGCCAAGCAATGTGCCCCACGTGCCTCGCACCAGCCTTCCGAAGGGTACTGTAGCAGCAGCTATCCACAATTTTTTTACCCTTATTTCTGTACCGACGCCATGTGGGGAATCCCATGTGTATGGATTTCCATGCCTTCCTTTATGGGAAGGAAATCTTCCCCCTCCCACCTGCAGATCGTCCTTTCAAAGAGGAGTTTCACCAGGACAAAGAGGTGGCTGGAGGCAGCATTTGCATCCGGTTGGGCTTTCTTCACGATGACGACGATCTGGGGAGCGAGAGATTTAGGAAGCCTGGGCTGGCGTGGGGCAGTTTCTCCAGCAAAGCGTCTGATTCATCCCCAGGGGTGAGCATCTTGTGGGCCAGCCGGAGAGGGAGCATCTTCAATTAACTTTGCTCTGTTTGTCTGTGTCTCTGCAGGCGGCAGCATCGGCAGTGTCTTCTTGCAGGGTTTCTTCCTCCTTCTCTCTGGTCTGATTCTCTTCAATGAACTTTATATTTTCAAGCAAAACACTGCCGAGAGAGGGAAGTATCTTTTCCCCCTCCCTCGCCAAACTTTGCGTGTAGGTATTACGTTTCACAAAGCTCCTTAATCCGCAGCTGCTGGCTCCCTCGCTTTGTACTTTTTATACACATACTGACATACCCACCCTGCATGGGGATGCCGTTTCCCACTCCCAAGACTCAATTTTGCTCCTAAAAGCCTGCTGGCCACTTCTCTACTTGAGCTCCACCAGAGCTTGGTTCTGGGAGAGACCCTTGGAGAGCAAAAGGGGGGGCTGAGGGCAAGGGGAAGCTGATCGCTTCCCCTTTGCCTTCTCTCCCAAAAGTGCTCCTCGGACGCAGCCACTTTTGCAGCAGGAGACTCGTGCCTCATGCCGGCCTTCCGAAGGGTACTGTACCAGCAGCTATCCACATTATTTTTTACACTTATTTCGCCCCGACCCACGTGGCGTCGGGACGAAATAAGGGTAAAAAAATTGTGGATAGCTGCTGCTACAGTACCCTTTTGAAGGCCGGCATGAGGCACGAGTCTCCTGCTGCAAAAGTGGCTGCGTCCGAGGAGCACTTTTGGGAGAGAAGGCAAAGGGGAGGGGCGCATCGCTTGGTCTCCTGCTACTTTTGTGGCCGCAATCGATGGCAAAAGCGGCCATGCTTGCTGGTGGTTGCGGCCTGAGCGATACACACGAGGCAGCTGTTCCGTGGATGGAATTGCCTGCTGTGACTGTCACCGTTTAGGTAAGGAGGGCGCGAGGCATGTGGGGTGCATCGCTTGGTCTCCGGCTTCTTTTGCTACCACAATTGGCTGCAAAAGTGGCCATGCTTGCTGGAGGCGGCGGCCTGAGTGGCACCCGCAAATCAGCTATTTCGTGAATGGTGGGATGGCCTGCTGCGACCCTTCGGGAAGTTGGCATGAGGGGCCGCTTGCCCCCCTGCCTCATACCGGTACAGAGGGGGAAATAAGACACCCCCCAAAATAAGGCCAAGCGCTTATTTCGGGGTTCAAAAAATATAAGACAGGGTCTTATTTTCGGGGAAACACGGTAATTCCTTTTAAATTTATGAGTCTTTGCACAACATGTGTGCAAACAGAAGCATAAAAGAGTGGGAGAACAAACAGAGAAAAACATTTTAAAATTCTGTACAGAATAGTTATTTGGTAGATCTTCTGTTTAAAAATCATAATAAATTCATTTAAATCTACAAAGTCATCTTTTAAAGGAAACACTTCAGCTTCTGGGCTAATAACAGTCATTTTTATAGAAATAATATTATTTCTGTATTAGTATGACCTAACTCAACTTTTTACTTCAAAAGTCATGGGCAGACTTTCTATTTTAAAATATACAGCTATGAGTCCAGAGAATGTAAACAAATTGCTGGAACTTTTGTTTTCTTGATCCATAGCGATTTCTAGCCAAGAGATTGTTAGAAGTCCCTAATGGGCTGTGAGAATAATCTTGTTGAAATAGGAGAAAGAGCCATCGTCTGTCTGACAAGAGGTTTCTCAGCCCACAGAAGGAATGGGGATGGAGAAAGCATCTCAGAAGGGACCCTCCCTAGTTCTTTGGAAAGTAAAGTCAAGGGAAGGAGAACTTCTTTCAGACTTGCAAGATTCTGTCACTGTAAACTTACAATAAAGGTAGTGTTAAGACTCTCAGATTTGGTTTCTTGTCTCAAAGGTTGACAAGATCTTAGTTAACACCATGAATGCCTTTCTGTAGGACAGCAGAGCAACTTGTTATTAAAGGAAGTTGTTGTTGTTGTTGTTGTTGTTGTTGTTGTTATATACACAAAAAACAGTAGTACACAGCAAACAAGATTTATATGCTGGATTTCGTATCACTATATCACAAGTCGAACACTTCCCAAGCATCTAGGACTGTGTGATGTATTTTCGTATGATGCGTGCAGATCCAAGTACGGTGGCCTTTTGCAACTGACAGATCGTGATTTTGTCAATGTTTATTGTTTTCAAATGCCAGCTAAGGTCTTTTGGCACAGCATCCAGTGTGCCGATTACCACTGGGACCACCTGTACTGGTTTATGCCAGAGTCGTTGTAATTCGATTTTAAGATCCTGATATCGGTTAATTTTTTCTTGTTGTTTTTCATCAATTCGGCTGTCACCTGGTATGGCGACATCAATGATCCACACTTTTTTCTTTTCCACAATCGTGAGGTCCGGTGTATTACCGTATTTTTCGGAGTATAAGATGCACCGAAGTATAAGACGCACCTTAGTTTTGGGGGAGAAAAACAAGGAAAAAAGGCCTCTGCCTCCAAGTAATTTGCCAAACAGCAAACAGCACAGATGATATACACTGTTTGCTGTGTATTTCTGTGCATGTGTGCTTGACCCATAGAAATAGCAAAGAATTGGAGAAATGTACATTATGGCAGTATATTAATCCCAGAAAGTTTTCTTAAATGTAATCACACTAACTCCTCCCAATTATTTAAATAGATCTACTCCAAACATGACTAAGTCAGGGTTTAATTCAGCTGCCTTATTTTAATACTAATACTTAATACTAAAACAGGACATTTCAGATTATACTTTTACAGATCTTTAAAATTGATGTGGCTTTCTGGAAGGCTTTCTGCTATTTAAAAGAAGATACAATAGCACTGGGCCTCTTCAGAGCAAGAATTTATTTTAAAAACCTTCTTCATCTTGTTAAGTTGTCTAGAACAATAATAAAGCAGTCTTTAAAAAATAAGTCTTATAATTTGAACACTCTACAAACATTTAACAAAATAACATATTAACAGAATCTGCCTCTACCTAGGATAGAACTCATAACCTCCTGACTGTGAGGCAAGAGCTCTACCTCTAGGCTACAGTAGCTGTACCTTACCTTCTTGCAATTTCAGCAGTGTAACATTGCCAGCAGTTTATCTCCCAGCATTTTGTCTCATTACAGCCACCGTAGTTAGTTTCATTTTACCACGTGGCTTGCAAGCCTGTCAGCTGTAGGTCGGGAGGCAAGTAATCTCTTAGTGTGCTAATAATGCTTCTGTTTCTGTTCTGTTTGCTGCAAAGAGGTAAATTGTTGGCAGGCAGAGGCCAAAGAGTGGGGGTGGCTAGGTGGAGCTACATTCGGTGTATAAGACGCACCCAAAATTTCACCCTCTTTTTGAGGGTAAAAAGGTGCGTCTGATACTCCGAAAAATACGGTATGTTCCAGAACCTTGTCAGTCTGAATTTGAAAGTCCCAAAGTATTTTGGCATGTTTGATTTCAACTACTTTCTCAGGTTTATGATCCCACCAGTTCTATAGCACTGGTAAGTAAAATAATAATAATAATAATAATAATAATAATAATAATAATAATAATAATAATAATAATAATAATAATAATAATAATAATAATTATTATTATTATTATTATTATTATTATCATTATCATTATCATTATCATTATCATTATCATTATCATTATCATTATCATTATCATTATCATTATCATCATTATCATTATCATTATAAAAGAAGTCTACATTGGACTCTTTGAAGCTGACAATTGTATTCTGGCTTCTACCTTTCTATTACTGAGTAATTCCAGAGCCCAGTTTTCAACTTTTTCCAGAAAGCAAATTAACATTGGAACCAATCAAACCACAACAGCATGACATTCCACAGAACCAGCCCATGATAGAAAAAATAATGTTTTTGGTCCTGTAAATTTCCCAAAATGGGGAACAACCAGCTGCTTCTTCTGATCCACCTGAATTGGGGAGAAACAGTCCTGCAGATAAGCCAGTGTCAAGCTATAACAAGATTTGATTAAAACCACCACTTTTTTGCATCTGGAAACTAATAGGAAGCCAGTGCAAAACCTATGAAAAAAAATTATGTGTCTATCAGCAGGCACCAATGAATACCTGGGATATGACATATTGCATCAACTGAAGCTTCCAGGTATTCTCTTTAAAGACAACTCCATACAGAACTCATTGCAGTAGCCTAATCATTCAAGTAAGGCACAGCAATCGAAGAATCTCCTGTGAGTCCAGGAGGACACTGAAGTTGCAGACCTGCTCCTTCAGGGACTGTGCAACCTATCTAGAGATAAATCAGTGGTGTACAGTGTAGAGAGTAAGGAAAATGACCATAACATAGATATATGCTCCATTACCAAAGTGATGAGAGATGAAACAAGTATCGAGTCCACAACAGAAAATATTTTGAAGGAACTCATACAGACACATACCTTATTCACAGGAGTATTAAGAACAGCACCATCGGCCTATCATTGTAGCCACTCTCAATAAAAGTAGTTTAGTCTTCCTTTGGAGTCGATTTTTTAGTCTACCTGGTAGGGCTGACTACAGATAGTGGAAGACATTTTACACACTACCCAGTCCAGTTCCTTGGAGTTAACAGGTCAGAAAGAAGCCCAGGTAATATGGCAGCATAGTCTTTCAGTTGCCACAAGACTCCACCACAAAGAACTCCCTGGGATCAGCCAGCAGAGATAAGCTGCTGAAGGGCTCTTCCATCAAGGGCCCAAGATAGCACCTCCTGCTAGCAGTAAATCAGACCCTCAAATGATTTGCCCACATAATCTGTAGGAACATCCTCAAGCACTTTCTTGAAAACACAAATCGAAATGCATATGGGGCAAACCATCCAAAAGGACACAGCTCTCTAGAGGAAGTAGGGAATAATCAAACACATCTGGATCAGGAACTGCCATGACAAAGGAAGATGGTAATACCCTCCATCTCCCCAGCACATAGCAATTGTTTGAAAATGAAAATAAGGTTTAAGATCTCACTGCTCACATGCATCAAAGCTGAGATAACCTTTGACAGGCCCATGGTTTTCATGGAGGTCATGAACTCCTGGCCTGTACTGTGCATAGTTCTGTCTACCTGGAGATTGAAGTCCCCCAATACTAAGGTGACCAGACGTCCCACTTTTGGCGGGACAGTCCCGCTTTTCAATAATTTATCCTGCGTGCCGCGGCATTTCCAAAAAGTCCCGCTTTTTTAATTTGAATTTGCCCTGCAGGGTGAAATCCTGCCGGTTCGGCCGGGCCAGTCGTTCGGCGTAGAGCCGATGGAACTGGCGGCGGTCGCGGCGCGGGGCTTCTCCCGCCGGCTTCCTCCACCCGGCTGGACGCCGCCATTCGGGTTATTTTGTCCTCTGCACATGCGCAAGTTCTGCGCATGCGCAGAGGACAAAATAACCCGAATGGCGGCGTCCAGCCGGGCGAAGGAAGCAGGCGGGAGAAGCCCCGGGCCGCGACCGCCGCCAGTTCCATCGGCTCTATGCTGAATGACTGGCCCGGCCGAACCAGCAGGATTTCACCCCTCTGCGGCGACGAACAGGTAAGCCTGCGCCAGTAGGAACCCACCCCTGGCTGCGATGAAGGGGGGGTGTTGGGGTGGTGCACAAAGCTGCAGGATAAGAGAGATGGACCCCTCCCGTCTTGCTCCCCTAGAACCCCCCCCCGTCAATGGTGTCCCGCTTTACAAAAAATAAAATCTGGTCACCTTACCAATACCAACAGATAGAGGACCCTAACCAGGTCCAGGATTTCAGCAAGGGTTAATAACAAGCACTACAGCGACCAGCACATCAAAAGGCATAATTGAACACACATGCACTCACACCCAGCTACCTTTGGAACAGCAACCTTGGCCACAGATTTAAGATCAACACATCCCTTCTCTTCAGCCCTGGCATCAAGGTGCCAATCAGTGCCCTCCTCCAGCCATGTCTCAATAATACACATCAGATCTGCCTATTTTTCCACCATCAAATCATGGGTGGTTTTATAACAGACAAACCTGGCATTAACCAGCACCAACTGAGTCCTAGCAGCCCAAGTGGAAACAACAGATTTAGAAGAAATTGGCAACCCTATAACAGCCTACTCAGTGCCTCATGCTATAAAACAGATATTGCAGCCAGGTTTTCCACAAAACCCATTTCTGATTGCAACCACAGTCAGCTTCCAACCCTCTGCTTTCCTACCACCTCTTTAATCTTTTAGCCAGTATTTAAGGAAGCTTTCCTATAGCTTTTGTATGCTTGGATGCCCTACATCTTTCAACTGCCTGTTGAATTTAGAGGACTGGCTTCTTCATTATCTCTTTAAAAGGTTATAAACCCATTTTCAAACCCATTTTCATAGCTTATCTTGTAATAATTTTTAGTTCCAACTTTGGCGTTATGCTTTTGTTTTAAATTTCCAAGCGATCTAATATCAAATTGTTATAAAATCATTATTACAATATTGATCATTTTATTTAAAGACTGTTGCAGATACTTCCCCAATATATTAACATGCATTTTATTAGTAAGCCTCATACAAAATACTATGCAATCCATACCACAATAAACAGTGCATTCAGAGACCTGGAGGCTAAAACTTACATGGCATTAAACATTTTACTTAAGAATCAAAAGAGGACTTGTATTTCCTGCATCTGAGTTCCACACTACATATCTGTGGGAAAATTCTCAAGTACTCTATTATTTAAAAAAAAAAAGCAAAAAAGAAACATACTTAATCTAACCACACAGCTTTTATCTGTACGATTAACTTCTACTCCCGCTATGGAATGAGCAAAATGTGGGATTTTGAAAACTGGACTCAGAGATTAAAATGAAATAATAATAAATATTTTTTGCCACAGGATAAAAGTTGTGAAAAATATAGATAAGTTAGGAGAAGAGTAAAATGTAATTATTAAGTGTATCACAATTTCTTCCTTCAATTTTATCCATGCAATCAATTCACTCCATGGATGTCACCTGATTATTACTATAATTTGTACTTCCCAACTATTTCTGCTGTTTAAAGGGCAGGGCTGGGAGGGGGGGGAAATGCAAGCCCAGAGCTTTAGGTCATAAAATAAACTGTGCTACATATGATGAATTATCAGGCGCTCATGGCACACCTCTACATTTATTACATTCATAAGCCCATGAAGAGCAGATGGGTATAGTGGTTAAGATGCCAGGCTAGAAATCAGGAGACCACAAGTTTTAGTTCCACTTTGGCATAAAGCTACCTAAATTGCCTTGGGCCACTTACTCTCAAACCCAGGAGGAAGGCAATAGCAAACCAATTCTGACATCTTAACAAGAAAATTGCAGGGACTAGTCTAGGCAGTCACCAGGAGTCAACACTATGGTACATGCATGGGTAGAAAAATGCAGATAGCCATTGTTTGTTCTTCAAGAAGCAAACTGCTGCTTTTAACTGCTGTTTTTAGCATCTTAAAAACTTTTTAATGAAGTTTCCCATACACATACTTTTTATTACAGAAAACATGATTCTATCTGCCATATTTTTCAGCCTGTCACTTTCCGAAATCTTAAAATAGGAAAGATAATTATTATGCATATGTACATAAAATGTGACACAAAATGTTACTACCAAGTTACTTCCAAAGCAAGTTTTTGGTGTATACCAGCGGTTCCCAACCTGGGGGTCGGGACCCCTTTGGGGGTCGAACGACCATTTCCCAGGGGTCGCCCCGGCATCCTCAGCTCCCCCCCCCACTGCCACAAGCCTGGCCATATCGCGCCCCACAACCCGCACCCCCACCATGCTCCACCCCGCTGCCGCCATTTGGGTATTTTACCATCTGCGCATGCGCAGCATGCTTTGCGCATGTGCAGAGGGTAAAAGAATCCAAATGGCGGCGGCAGGGTGGGTCACGGTGGGGGGGCGGGGCGTGGGTCACGGCATTAGGAAGGTTGGGAACCACTGGTGTATACTTTCATGGCCGATATCTGGTCTAGACAACAGATTATTTGACATTTTACCAGCAACTATGGCTGGCATCTTAACAGGCAAGGTGGACTGAAAACCACAGGTAACTGAGAAGATTGACTGGGCTCCTGTCTCTATAGCCAGGTATCCTGGGGGCTAATTGGCCTGGTCTATGGCTGGACCAGTACTGAAAAGACACTTTAGAATAAGTCTTGTAAATTCCTCATCAATTCCTTTAGCCTGTTCTATGAAACAGGATATGCAAGATCATATCAGCATTTTCCTTTTTTAGATTTTTACATTAGATATCAGAAGGAGAGACGAGGTGGGTCAAGAGTTTTTCCTCCAATGAGCAATAACAAACAAAAAGAGCTACACAACCATGTTAACCACACCTCATCTGAGACAGAATAAAATTAGTTTAGCTCTTTAACACTATTGGCATTGTAAGAACATGAATAAGTGGAAATGCTTTTAAGCTAGTGCAGAATGCTTATGTCAAAATATCTAATACAACACTTTAGAAAAATACATACAAGTACTTAGAAAATTCCCTGAAATCTTGCTGTGCTGCTCATTGCGGTGTTCCAAGGAGGAATAAATGAAGAATGTTGGGAGTATATATCAAAAATAAAGCCATGGTGGCACAGTGGTTAGAATGCAGTACTGTAGGCTATCTCATTGTTCACTCCAGGAGTTCGATTTTCACCGGCTCAAGGTTGACTCAGCTTTCCATCCTTCCGAGGTGGGTAAAATGAGGTCCCAGATTGTTGGGGGCAATAGGCTGACTCTGTAAACTGCTTAGAGAGAGCTGTAAAGCACTGTGAAGCAGTATATAAGTCTCAGTGCTATTGCTATTATCAACAATATAAAATCCCAGCAGGGTCACTCAAAACCTGAAAGCCATCTGAGTTGTCCAGTTAAATCAAGCAGGCACCTGTTAGGCAACAATACATGAAAATTCTAGCACAGATGATAACTGTAATGGCGTCAGCAAAGGTATAGTTTCATATTGTGTAGGAGAAACAATGATAAGGCTGTATTTACCAAGAAAACTATATGAACACACTGTAAAACAATTCTCAATACAGCTCTGAATGTGTGCTTTTCAGGTCAAACGGCACAACCTGCTACTGAGGAAGAGCTGAGAATCTTTCAGAATACTAATGGTGTTTATAGCATAGCTAAATGAGAACCTTTAGGATGTCTAGTTGCTGATGTTGCCATGCACGAAAAGAACATCCAAAGCAGCAAAAATAGCACAGAAAATACAAGAAGCTTGAAGAGGGGAAAGGTCAACACAACAAAGTTGATATGAACTGAGTATACCCTGACATTTTAGGCATCAATCAACTGAAATGGACTGGAATTTGACACATTTTCATCAGAAGATTGTACAGGTCTTGATTTATGACAACTAAGCCCAAAATTTCTGTGGTCAAGCAAGACAATTAAGGTGTTAAGTTAGTAACACGGTTGTTAAGTGAATCTGGCTTCCCCATTGATTTTACTTGTCAGAAGGTCACAAAAGATGACCACGTGACCCCGGGATACAACAACCATCATAAATACATGCCAATTGCCAAGGGTCCAATTTTGATCATGTGACTATAGGGATGCTGCAATGGTCGTAAATGTGAAAAACAGTCATAAGTCACTGTTTTCAGTGCTGTTATAAATTCAAACAGCCACTAAACAAATGATTCTAAGTCGAGGACTACCTATACTGTTTACATCTTAGGACATGAAAAACAAAGAAGAAATGGTGCTAATTTCATAGTCAGAAAGTCATAGCAAGAACAGTATTTGGGTACAATGCAGTCACAGCCCTTTGATCTCATGATTATGAAAGAGTCCTTTGATCTCATGATTATTGAAGTTTATGCTCCAATCCTTGATGTGGAAGAGGAGTACACTGATGAGTTTAGTGATCAAATTCTATCTGAAATCAATAAAACATGCAAGAAAAATATGCTGTTTGTAGTGGAAGACTGGAATGTCAAAGTTGGAAATATTAAGGAAGAAAATGTAATTGGACCGTATGACATAGGAAATTGAAATCAAGCAGGAGAATGTCATTCTACTAATCCAGTGATCTAGTTTCATTGCTAACACAGTTCTCCAACAACTAAAAACAATACTAATACATGGACATCACCAGATGAAGTACAGTACACAAAAATCAAACTGACTACCGTATATTATTTTTTCAAGGATATGGAAAGCCACTTTTGAAACAACTCAGATATGACCAGAATATGCAAACTATAATACAATATATTTAATCTCAAATGCTAGCATATGATACAAAACCCATACACAGGTCAGGAAGCCACCTAGATGGAACATGGTGAAACAAATAGTCTCCAGGTCATCAAAACTAAAGCTGTATTGTTCTGTCATTATTTTTAACTTATATGCTAAATATATATAGTGAGAGAAACTAGATTGGAAGATGAACATGGTTTTAAAACTGGAGGAAGAAATGTCAAGAAATGTCAAGAAATGTTACCCAGCTGCTGTAGCCTAGAGGTAGAGCTCTTGCCTCACAATCAGGAGGTTGTGAGTTCAATCCTAGGTAGAGGCAGATCTCCTGCTTGGGCAGGGGTTTGGACTAGATGACCTGTAAGGTCCCTTCCAACTCTGGTAATCTGTAAACCTGCTCTAAATAATGTGACAATACTCTGATAGCTGGAAATGTAAATGAACTGCAAGCTCTAGTCATGAAAAACAACTGTAGGATTAAATATTTTTTTAAAATGAATTAATAACAGGTACAAAACTAACTTAAGAACTGAAGGTGAAGATACTGAAGTGGTAGCTTCTGCTTTTTTTAATTGACTATGACCAATAAATGAACCAGCAGGCAAAAAATTTGCCATAGACTAGCAATAGAATAGCAATGAAAAGCTTTGGAAATGATATTCTGATGCAATGATTTTTCTATACCTACAAAGATTAAAATCATACAAACTATGGTTTCCCTGTTGTAGTCCATGAAAGCAAAAGTTGGATTTTGAGGAAACAGAGCTAACACCAACTAACACATAATCAAAAAAGGTTAGCAAGCATTGCTCTCACATGCTTTTGCCTTTTACAGTTCATACACAGAATACTTAATAGGAGTTTTGCTATTACTGGATTCTATGGTTTTAAAAATAATTTAATAATTTTTTTCCTCCCATCCTTTAGTAACTTTAAATCTTTATGATGCAAAGCGTAATCCATTTAAATTTGCATCTTTTCCTTCAGTCATAAGACTGGGCCTTTCCTCACTTTTACCTAACCACTGCATAAACATATCCTGGCAACATTTTTTTTCTGCCACGTTTCATTGGCACTGCTTTTATCTCATCCCCACCCCACAAATAAGACAGGCTTAAGTCATATTTAGCTGTATTAATTTAAAGTAGCATTTTCTCTCTTAATGGCAACTGCAATCTTAATGGCAACTGCAACTTATGTAAAATCTGTTTCCGTGTTTCCCCAAAAATAAGACAGGGCTCGGCTCCTCTGGGCTCTGCCTCCGGCGGCGTTTTCAAACATGCTCCTGCCTGTGAGGAAGAGGAGGCGAGCCTCGATCCCTGCCTCGCCGCCTCCTCGCAGGCAGGAGCGCATTTCAAAACTCCGCCAGAGGCAGAGCCCAGAGGAGCCGAGCCAGTCCCATGGGGTATGCGCGCACCCGCTTCTCGCTTGCTCTCTCTCTCTCTCTCCTGGCCAAAAGAGTGCCCGCCGTAAAAAGAGCAGCTCCCGGCATGTCCCCCCCTTTCCCCATAAAATAGTTGGGGGTCCTTATTTGGGGGGGGCTTATTTCAGCGCATGCACTGAAAAGCCTGATTGGCCCTATTATGGAGACATGTATTATTTTCGGGGAAACACGGTACACTTCTCTCATTTTATCAGAGGCAAAGCTAGGTAAAACTAGAGGACAGCAGCAAAAATATACTGAGTGTTTCCAACTGATACAAACATGCTACCTCCCCTCCAATCCCTGGTAAGTCTCATCTGCCACTGTTCTACTTAGAGCTTCCTAAAATGATAGGTACTGCAGCCCTGTGCCTATTTAAATTGCACAACTGGGCTACATTATTCAACTGGCAATACTATAGCAGTTTTAATTTTATTGCCCTTTCTGGTTTACCATAAGTCTGAAAAAAACATAACAAGCCGATATACAGCTAGGCCCTACAGACCCCTGAACAAAAAAATGATTTTGTAAAACAAACAGTGGAATTATTTATCCTGACCAGGTATAGAAACTGTAGAAATTTGCAAAAATCTTAATTTCCCTCATGATCAGTTTCAATGCAATCTTTTTTCTGGTTGACCAGTGTCTTTAAGAATTCATTAATTTCATAACTGAGGCTGAAAGATGGTATTTTTTCTAGTCTTTGTAAGCCTGTGGGTGTTGTGACCCAGCACCGCAACCCCCCAGAAACACACACACACAGTCGTTGGGAGGCAAACAAAAAGGTTCCTTTTACTAATAAAGTTTCTTAGTAAAACTCAGAGGGTTTAGAAGTCCAAAACAACACAAACGGAATAAGGTTCTTTGGGTTACGTGAGGGAACCTTCAGGAATAAGGTTCTTTGGGTTACGTGAGGGTTAAATAGCACACAGACAAAAGTTCAAAGCAAGACTCATTAATTCTTATCTGAACAACTTGGCTGGCTTCCCGGAATAAAGCTGGCAGAAGCTGGTGATAAGATTCCCAAACAGACGTAGAAACGAAACTCTGGATATGCTGCGGTCAGTGAATTGTTGTTCTCAGCAATGAGCACTAATTACCATGGCCTAATATAGCCACTGAAGGGCGTGGCCCAATTAGCCCTCACTGCTTCCTCCTATTGGACCGACGCTTACTCAGCCAGTCCTGTCTTCTGGCTGCTCTGCGTGCTCTGGCATTCAGCATGAGTTCTTCATCTCCTGATGAAGAACTCTGCTGCGCAGGTGCAGAAGGTCCTGGGAGATCGTCCTGCTCTGGCACCGAGTCCTCATCACCAGCCGTCTCTGGTGCCAGGCACATAGGCTGGTACTGCTGCACCATGAGCGGCTCCGCGTTCTCCGGATCCTCCAGACTCGGCGCCGGACGCGGCCAAGGCACAACACTATCCCTCACCGCAGGGCCCTTCCCCCGGGTCTGTCGGTCCGGATGCGGCCGGGACGGGAATTGAGCGTGGAAGGCCCGGACCAGATCCGGAGCATGCACGGCGGTCGCATCCTCCCATGTGAAGTCTTCAGGGCCGTACCCCTTCCACTCAATGAGGTACTGGAACCGGCCCTTCATCCAGCAGGAATCCCGAATACTGGCAACTTCGTATTCGGGTGGGTCAGCGGGAGTGCGGATCACAGGCTGAGGCGGAGCGGGAGGGCGGAGCGGACAGGCAGGACGTTCGGGAACAAGGAGGGACCGATGGAAGACGGGGTGGATCCTGAGAGAGCGGGGCAACGTCAACCGGTAGGCCACGGGGTTAATGACCGCTTCCACCGGGAACGGACCCAAGAAGCGGTGGTCAAGCTTGCGAGCCGGTCGGTCAGAGGGGAGATGCTTCGTGGACAGCCAGACACGATCCCCGACCGCCAGAGGTGGAGTTGCTCGCCGGGAGCGGTCCGCGACCCTCTTGTAATCTTCCTTGGCTTTATTCAACGAGCGTTTGACCAGTTGGTGAACGGCCTGGAGCTCGGACAGGAATTCCTCTGCCACAGGAACAGGAGAGTCTAGGAGCGTGAGCGGGAAGAAACGGGGGTGGTAACAAAAGTTGGCGAGGAACGGAGAGGCGTGCGTGGAGGTGTGCTGAGAGTTGTTAAAAGCAAACTCGGCCACGGCAAGGTATTCCGCCCAGTTGTCCTGCTGCTGGTTGACAAAACAGCGCAGGTACTGTTCAAGGATGCCGATGACTTTTTCAGTGCCCCCGTCAGTCTCCGGATGATGCGCTGACGAGAGGCAGACTTGGACCTCCAGGGCCGCCATCAGACCCTTCCAGAACTGGGCCGTGAACTGGGCTCCCCGATCCGACACGACCCGATCCGGCAGACCATGCAGGCGGAAAACATGCTGGATAAACATGCGGGCCGTGGCACGAGCTGTCGGCAACCCGCGACAGGGGATGAAATGTGCCATTTTGGTCAGCATATCGACCACTACGAACACGGTCGTGAAGCCGGCGGACGGGGGCAAGTCCGTGAGGAAGTCCATAGAGACGGCCCCCCAGGGTCTCTCAGGCGTCGGCAAGGGCTGCAGCAGGCCCGGCGGCGCTCCAGGGGCGTACTTGGCCTGGCGACAGCAAACACAAGACGTCACATAGGCCTGGACGTCATCACGGAGTCGGGGCCACCAAAAAGTCCGAGCCACCAGGTTCAGAGTCTTGAAAAGGCCGAAGTGGCCAGCCGCAGGGCTGTCGTGGCACTGCTGCAGAATCAGGCCACGGAGCGGACCGGCAGGAACGTAGAGCAGGTCCCGGAAACGGAGGAGGTCGTCCGAAAACGTCCAAGGGGACTCAGGCCCTATCTCCTGCCTCCGTTGTGCCGCGTAGGCGTCGTGTCGCTGCGCCTCCCGGATCTGTCCTCGGAGGTCCACGGGATCCTGGGTAGCTGCAAAGGACTCGACGGGCAGGACCGTCCGGGGTGGCAGCGGTTCCTGGGCTTGGGCGTATTCCGGCTTGCGGGACAGCGCGTCCGCCTGCTGATTCCGGCCACTCGGGATGTACGTAATGCGAAAATTGAAGCGGGAGAAAAAGAACGACCAGCGTATCTGGCGCTGGTTGAGCTTCCTGGCCGTCTGCAAGAACTCCAGGTTCTTATGGTCTGTGCGCACCTCCACTTGATGACGAGCCCCCTCGAGGTGGTGCCGCCAGGTCTCGAAAGCCGCCTTGATGGCCAGCAACTCCTTCTCCCAGATCGTATAATTGCGCTCCGACGAGGTTAATTTCCGGGAATAATAAGCGCAAGGGAAGAGATGGCCGCCATCTTCCCGGGTCTGGAGCAAGACGGCGCCTACGGCAATGTCGGACGTGTCCGCCTCCACAACAAAAGGGCGGTGAGGGTCTGGGTGCTTGAGGATCGGCTCCTGCATGAAGGCATCCGTGAGGATCTTGAACGCCTCCTGTTCGGAATCGCCCCACCGGAAAGGGACTTGTTTCTGCAGGAGTCGAGTGAGAGGCGCGGTCAGAGTGGCGAACCCCGGGATGAAGGTCCTATAATAATTTGCGAACCCCAGGAGTCGCTGAACGTCCTTCACCCGGCGCGGGGGTTGCCAGGTTTTCAGGGCCTCGACCTTGCCCCGGTCCATGGCGATGCCTTCTGGCGAAATCCGATGGCCCAGGAAATCCACAGTCGTCTGAAAAAACTGGCATTTCTCTAATTTCGCGTATAGCTGGTGGTCTCTCAACCGCTGCAGGACTTGACGGATATGTTGGATGTGGCTGCTCCGGGACGTAGAATAAATCATAATATCGTCCAGGTACACGACAACGAACTGGTCCAGCAAATCTCTAAAGATGTCGTTCATGAAATGCTGGAACACAGCCGGAGCGTTGGTCAAGCCGAACGGCATGACCGTATACTCAAAATGACCGTAGCGGGTTCCGAACGCCGTCTTCCACTCGTCCCCCTCACAAACACGCACCAAATTGTAAGCGCCACGTAAGTCCAATTTGGTGAAGATGGTCGCCGAGCGGAGGCGTTCCATCAACTCCGGGATGAGGGGCAACGGGTACCGGATACGCACTGTGATGGCATTCAACTTGCGATAATCGCAGCACAGGCGCAAGTCACCGGTTTTCTTCTTGACGAAGAGGACGGGGGCAGACAAGGGCGATGAGGAGGGTCGGATGAAACCCCTGGCCAGGTTTTTATCGATAAAGTCCCGCAGTGCGGCCAGTTCGGGTTCTGACATGGAATAGAGGCGGCCCACAGGGAGCGGAGCGTTGGGAATCAGATCCACAGGGCAATCGTAGGGCCGGTGCGGGGGCAACTGGTCCGCCTCCTTTTCGCTAAACACATCAGCGAAGTCTGCAAACTCAGCTGGGAGTGAAATGTCCGGAGGGTCAGGTACCGCGCCCGCACAAACCTGGCGCGTATGGTCCACACACTGGAGACTCGGGAAGGCAATGAAGTTCTGGGACCATACAACCTGAGGGTCGTGGGTGCGCAGCCACGCCAGTCCGAGAACCAAAGGGAAATGGAGTCCCGACGTCACGTAAAACTGGATGGCCTCCTCGTGCCGTCCAATGCAAAGGCGCACCGGCTGCGTGATGGCCTTAATCGGACCGGACAGCAACACCCGGCCATCGATTGTTTCCACCCTCATCGGCGGGTCCACGGGGCACAGGGGAACGGCAAGATGCTGGGCGAACGCCTCGTCAATGAAATTGGTGGTTGCCCCGGAGTCCACCAAAGCGTGTGCGGAGACGCCGCGGTCCCGGTGGTCAATAAAGACCTTGGTGTCCAAGAGCAGATGCCGCGGAGGACCGGGATCCACGTCAGCTGAGCCGGAGTCCTTCGGTGTGCATGCCCGACCCAGCGTCTCCGCTAGGCCGGGCGCTGGCCGTTTCCCGACGGCGATGGCTGGGACGGTGGAGCAGGACCAGAAGCGGTGGGCCCCCGACCCTTCCTAGGGCACGAGCGAACGAAATGGCCCGGGTCGCCGCAATACAAACACAACCCCCCTGCCCTGCGTCTGTCCTTTTCCGCGCCGGTCAAGCGGGGCCGAACAGCGCCAAGGTCCATAGGCTCGTCACGGGGAGCCGGGGCCGACGGAAGTCCACGGGGAACAGGAGGTGCCTGAGCAGCGCGACGTGGAGCCAGAACAGCGGGGACGTCAGGTGGCGCGAGAGGCGCCGGAGCAGCACGGCGTGCGTTCCTCGCTTGCAACCGGGCATCAATTTTCAAGCAGAGCCGCACCAGTTCTTGGGTGGTTGCAGGAATGTCCACGCGTGCCAGCTCATCCTGGATGCTGTCTGCCAAGCCCTCCTGGAAGGCATCCAACAACGCTGCCTCATTCCAGGCCGAGTCTTGGCTGAGGAGACGGAACTCACTGATGTATTCCCTGAGTGGTCTCCGGCCTTGCCTCAGCTGCCTTAATTGCCTGCACGCTGTCTGGGCCTTAATTGGATCCGCGAACATCTCCTCCAAATGAGTGCAGAAACGCCCAAAGTCCTGGAGGAGGGGACTGTTCTGGACCAGTAGAGGGGTGGCCCAACGTGCTGCATTTCCAGACAGCAGGCTAATTACAAACCCCACCTTGTCCCGGTCGTGGGGGAAATCCTCTGGCCTCAGAGACATGAACAACTGGCACTGGCCCAGGAACGCCGGGAACATAGCCTCGTCACCATGGAACTTATCCGGCATGGCTATCGGGCAGCGTGTCCGTTGGGCTGGGGCCAACGCAGGAGCAGCTGCCAACTGATTTTGCTGCCTTGTTAACTGAGCGTTCATGATTGCCAGCTGCTGCCGAAGTTGAGCATTCTCGTCCTGAAGCTGCTCCATGATGCAATCTGGGCTTGTGTGTGGTCAGTTTGGCTGAGAACAAACTGTTGTGACCCAGCACCGCAACCCCCCAGAAACACACACACACAGTCGTTGGGAGGCAAACAAAAAGGTTCCTTTTACTAATAAAGTTTCTTAGTAAAACTCAGAGGGTTTAGAAGTCCAAAACAACACAAACGGAAAGTCTTCAGGAATAAGGTTCTTTGGGTTACGTGAGGGTTAAATAGCACACAGACAAAAGTTCAAAGCAAGACTCATTAATTCTTATCTGAACAACTTGGCTGGCTTCCCGGAATAAAGCTGGCAGAAGCTGGTGATAAGATTCCCAAACAGACGTAGAAACGAAACTCTGGATATGCTGCGGTCAGTGAATTGTTGTTCTCAGCAATGAGCACTAATTACCATGGCCTAATATAGCCACTGAAGGGCGTGGCCCAATTAGCCCTCACTGCTTCCTCCTATTGGACCGACGCTTACTCAGCCAGTCCTGTCTTCTGGCTGCTCTGCGTGCTCTGGCATTCAGCATGAGTTCTTCATCTCCTGATGAAGAACTCTGCTGCGCAGGTGCAGAAGGTCCTGGGAGATCGTCCTGCTCTGGCACCGAGTCCTCATCACCAGCCGTCTCTGGTGCCAGGCACATAGGCTGGTACTGCTGCACCATGAGCGGCTCCGCGTCCTCCGGATCCTCCAGACTCGGCGCCGGACGCGGCCAAGACACAACAGTGGGATCTTTCATGTTGTAAATCTGTTATCTAGCAAAGAAAGATCACTAGTGAAATTTATCTGATACAAAATAACAGGCGAAAAACTAGTTGCTTTACTGGAGGAAAGAAACACAAAGACAATTAAGTTCTTCGAAAGTACATTGCAGTACCCAACCTTACACATATAAGAAGTCTATTTAAGTAGGACATACCGTATTTTTTGGAGTATAAGACGCACCGAAGTATAAGACGCACCTTAGTTTTGGGGGAAGAAAACAAGGAAAAAAGGCCTCTGCCTCCAAGCAATTTGCCAAACAGCAAACAGCACAGATGATATACACTGTTTGCTGTGTATTTCTGTGCATGTGTGCCTGACCCATAGAAATAGTAAAGAATTGGAGAAATGTACATTATGCCAGAAAGTTTTCTTAAATGTAGGCACACTAACTCTTCCCAATTATTTAAATAGATCTACTCCAAGGTAACTAAACTCTAATACTAAACAGGACACTGTTACATTTCATACTATACTTGTACAGAGCAGTTAAAATTAATTAAAATTTCTGGAAGTATACATTATTCTCTAATATTTAAAAGAAGATACAATAGCATTGGGCCTCTTCAGAGCAAGCATTTATTTTAAAAAGCTTCTTTATTTTGTTAAGTTGTCTAGATTTACAGGGATCTCCAACCTTGGCAACTTTAAGACTTATGGACTTCAACTCCCAGAATTCCACAGCCAGCAAAGCTAACAAAGCTGGCTGTTGAATTCTGGGAGTTGAAGTCCACAAGTCTTAAAGTTGCCAAGGTTGGAGACCCCTGGCTCTAGAACAATAATAAAGCAGTCTTTAAAAAATAAGTCTAATAATTTGAACATTCTACAGACATTTATAGTTATTCACTTACCCCTTTGCAGCCAGTTCAGCAAAAATAAAAACCTGCGTCTCTCCCAGCTATTTGCCTCTTTGCAGTTAGTTTCCCTTTCATTTTCCCACGTGGCAAACCTAATCAGCTGTTCGTCGGGAAACTGCTACTGACTTGCTTGGCTTTACAGGCTCTTCCCTCTTTCCTGCAAGCAGGTAAATTGCTGGAAGACAGAGGCCAAAGGGTGGGGGTGGGTGGGTGGGTGGGGCTACATTCGGTGTATAAGACGCACCCAAGTTTTCACCCTCTTTTTGGGGGTAAAAAGGTGCGTCTTATACTCCGAAAAATATAGCCCTTTCTTACCCCCGGCTGCTCTTCCTCCAGCAGTGAGCATTGAGAAGCACACTGCCTCTGTTACTGGAAATAATATATAACTATAATGACAACAAGTCATAAACATCTTTAGAATAATTTTATTAACAATATCTGTAAAAATATTGAAGAGGGAAACAGACATGGAAAAATATGAGTCTTTCAAAAGATCTCTGAACTCAAAAAGAGGTTTAATCACAAATTGGTATGTCATCAATGGACAGATAGAAAATGATTCAAAAAAGATCAAACTGTGAGGAATGGATACACTAAAACACAATACAGTAGAGGTGTCAACATCCAAGTCATCTTAAAAGATATTCCCTACTTTACAAAAATCTCTAATGCAAGAAGATGATGTTAGATCAACACTCTGGTCATTACTGAGCCACAAGGCTACAGGAGCGGATGGAATCCCAGAAATAATGGCAAGCAACAGAAGTATCAGTAAAGGCTCCAACCAAGCTGTGTCGGCAAATCTAGAGAACACCACATTGGTTCTAGTACCACAAAAATATTTACCAGAGTGTGCAAATTATCACAGAATATACATAATTTCACATGCTAGCACAATAATGCTTACGATCAGCAAATACAGATTAGAGTCCTACACCAAAAAAGAGATGCCACAGGAAGCTGGCTTTAGAAATAGCTGCAGAACATGAGACACTAATGCATGCTGGGAATTTGAGAAAGCCAAAGGATCCCATGGAAACAGGAATCCCACATGCTCATCCTCATGAGCAACTTAATACAGGTCAGGAAGCCACAATATGGACAGAACATGGTAAAACAGACTGACACCAAATTGGCAAAAGACTGTGACAAGCTGTATCCTCTCCATTATTATAATTGTTCGCCACACAGCCTGCCTGATGTTCAGACTGGATTTGGCATTTTATCCACCTATCAAGTCCTTCCCAAAGACCTGGAATAGGGAAATATTTAATGATGTTAAAAAGTATCCTTGCAGGATGTAAGCCAGTGATGGCAAATCTTTTTAGGCTCGAGTGCCAAAAGGGTGCGTGCATGAGCCCATACCCATAATGCGATGCCCTCCCCCCATGCATGTGCACAACCCCTGCACTGCCCCCTATGCATGCGCAAAAACCCCCCGCGCTGCCCCCCCCCTGCACACAGGCCTCACTGAAGCCTCCGGACTTCCGGTAGGCCCGTTGGGCCGTTTTTCGCTCTCCCCAGGGTTCAGGAAAGCCTCCTGAAGCCTGGGGAGAGCGAAAAATGGCCCAACGTGCCAAACAGAAATTCAGAAATGGAGAACGAAAACAGCCAAAAAGGCCGAAAATCAGCTGGCCAGTGCACACATCAGAGGTGGGTTCCTCCCGGTTCGGACCGGTTCACGCGAACCGGTAGCGACTCACTGGTGATGTCACAATGGCATCACAGAACCAGTTCGGTTGGTGCCGGTCCGTGGGTGCCGCCATCTTTTTTTGAACTTTTAAAAATATATATTATTTTTTCTTCTGAGCATGTGCAGAGGCAGAGTTTCCAGCACTGTGCATGTGGTCGCCATCTTGTTTTCGGCTTTTTTTCTGATTTTTTGGCACTGCGCATGCGTGTGCGCAAGGCGCGCCCAAGCAACACAGGAGGAAACAAACCAGCAGCAAGGTGAGTTAGAACCCACCCCTGGCGCACATGCACGCTGGAGCTGACATAGAGCAACGCTTCGCGTGCCCTCAGATATGGCTCCACGTGCCACCTGTAGCACACGTGCCATAGGTTCGCCATCACTGATGTAAGCTGTCACAAGCAAAATTGTCTTTTGCAATTGAGTGGGGGTGACCTTGTCAATGCTGATGTTGTTCATGTGGTGCTTCAGGTGTTTTGAGAATGCATCCAAGGTGCCTATTATTATTGGTATTATCTTTGCTTTCATATTCTATTTGCAGATCTTTATATTTTGTGATTTTTACCAGTTCTTTCTCTATTCTGCTGTTTTCAGGTGCTATTACTATATTTTTATCCTGCCTTTTCAATTTATATGCTGAATATATATTAAGGGAAGCTGGATTGGAAGAAAATAAGTGTGGTTTTATAATTGGAGAAGAAACTTCAGTAACCTGCCCTATGCCAGTTACATATCCTGATAGCTGAAAATACAAAAGATCTGCAGGCCTTAGTAATAAAACTCAATGAGCACAGTGGGACTAGAATTAAAAGAACAAGCTAATGAAAATGAAATCAACTAATTTAAAAATGGGCAATAAAGATATTGAAGTGGTAGATAACTTCTGCCACTTAGAATCAACCATTAACAATAAAGGAACAAGCAGTCAAAGAATACATTGCAAACTAGTACTTGATAAAACACTCATCTAGCTCTTGGAAAAGATATTCAAATGCCATGATGTCTCTCTGCTTATAAAGATCAGAATCATGCAAGCCCTAGGGGATCATTAAACAAATCAACTCAGAATTCTCAGCCGAGGCACAAACGACAGGCTCAAATTATCATATTTTGGACATATTATACAAAAACCTAGCTCCCTAAAGAAAGCTCTAATGTTGGGAAAGGTGGGAGGAGAAAAAAGAGGAGGTCCAACAACAATGTGGATGGACTCAGTTTTAGTGGCGATGAGGGCACCATTGGAAGAGCTGAAAGACCAAGTTGGAGACCAGGCCTTAAAGCTATAGAAATATCATAGAAGGACCTGAAGTAAGCAGTTCATGTGAGGAAGCCTACTAATATCCCTGAATTGGTAACCAATGCTTTGAACTGGGCAGCTAGTAGTAACCAATACGGCAACTTTAATATTCCTGCTATTCTGCAGTAGCTGGTTGCACCACCGGCAGTTTGGCCACTGGTTTCTGTGCCAATTGCAACTTACACGTTATTTCCAAAGATAGGCCTACATAGAATACATAGTAGTCCAACCGCATTCTGATCCAGATGTTTGTAAAAAGCAGACAAGTACTGTTATCATCTATAAACTTTTCCTGTGATATATCAAGCACCTGACAAGATGTACCAACTTTTTAAGAGAACGTGTTTCCTCCCAAGCAAAAAGTACGAGAGATATGGGTGAAGTGCCAGACCTTCTCTATCCTAGCCCCTATGCTCTAGAACAGGGGTCTCCAACCTTGGCAACTTTAAGACTTGTGGACTTCAACTCCCAGAGTTCCTCAGCCAGCTCTGGGAGTTGAAATCCACAAGTTTTAAAGTTGCCAAGGTTGGAGACCCCTGCTCTAGAACACATTCTCTAGAGATACATTTTCTCCCTATATTGTGCAAGGCAGAAGTGCACTGGTGATTAAAAGTTTGTGAACCTTTTTCAATTTTCAATATTTCTGCATAAATATAACCTTCTGCATAAATATAACCTTCTGCATTTCTGCATAAATATAACCTATAATGTGAACTGTTCTCCACAATTCAACAAATGAATCAAAAATATACTCGTTCATTTATTTGTTGAGGAAAATTATTCAATGGCAATAGCACTTATATACAGCTTCATGGTGCTTTACAGCCCTCTCTAAGCAGTTTACAGAGTCAGCTTATTGCCCCCAACAATCTGGGTCCTCATTTTACTGACCTTGGAAATATGGAAGGCTGAGTCAACCTTGAGCCGGTGAGGATTGAACTGGTGGCAGTCAGCAGAATTAGCCTGCAATACTGCATTCTAACCACTGTGTCACTAAGGCTACATATTTATGTGTGTGGCTAAAGCATGTCATAAAAGCTTTCAGTAATTGGTGTGCCCCCCCCTTGGGAACAATAACTGCAAGTAAACATTTTTGGTAAGTGTAGATTGTCTTGCTAATTTAGCTTGAAGGAATTTTAGTCCATTCCTCCTTATAGAACAGTTTCAACTCTTGGGCTTCCTCACATGAACTGCTCACTTCAGGTTCTTCAAAACATCGCTATAGTGTTAAGGACATGATTGGGATTTGGCCATTAACTTTCTTCTGCTTTAACCATTCTTTAGTTCTTAGTCATATGGCCTGTGTGTTTTGCATCTGTGTCTTGCTGCATGACCCACTTTCTCTTGAGCTTCAGTTCAAACACATACTTTCTGGTAGAATTTGCCGATACAGTTCAGAATTTATATCAATGACAGGAAACTGTCCTGGTCCAGATGCAGCAACGTAGGCCCAAATCACGATACTGCCACCACGTTTCATAGATGAGACAAGGTTCTTATGCTGGAATGCAGTGTTTGCTTTTGCCAAACAGAATGCTTTTCACTGAAGCCAGAAAGTTCTATTTTGGTCTCATCAGTCCACAGAACATTCTTTCAATAGCCTTCTGGCTCATCCATATGGTCTTCCACAAACTGTAGATGGGCGGCAATGTTCTTTTTGGAGAGTAGTGGATTTCTCTTTACAACTCTGCCATGTACACCACTGTTGTTTATGCAGAAATGCTGAAAATTCAAAAGGATGCACAAACGTTTTAAGCAGCACTGCAACTTTCGTTATGCCTTTATGTCAACTTGATCATGCTCAGATTTATCATTTTTCTTTACTTGTTTACTATGTTTTTAATTCATGCTTTTTTATTGTTGAGTCTTAATTATTTAGGGTGTTCTAAAAAAAATTACAAAGAAATAAAGCATTCCAGAATTGCTGTTACTTATCATTGTACAATGACAGCACACAGACAGATGGTGGAATGGTTTATCTGAAGTTTATCTATCTATCCTGAATTTCTCTTCATCTCCAGTCCTAGTGTAATTTTTCTAACCATTTTCTCCCTGCCATATATTATTAAATACACTTCTATCATTCCCAATCAAACGAATTGTTTTCCTCATAAGGGTTATTTCTAGCTCCTTGATCATTTTACTATCTTTTGCAGTTTTTTAAACTCTTGCTTCAGATCATACTTAAGAATCTTCTATTTCTTAAAATAAGATCATTTAAAGTCACAGACTGAAAACACAAGTTGTTTTCAAGAAGCATAACCAAGAAGAATTTGAGAGTAGTTTCCAAGAGACAGTGATGTACTTTTAAATTTTGAATGCCTTGTTTTGTTTTTGTGTATGTCCAACTCATTTTCCAGAAAATTCTAGAAATTCTTTCTCAGTAATTTGGTTCATGTTAGTTCATGTGTATCAATACAATATAAAAACGAGAACTGCTCACAAGTGCTTATAATGTGGCCACCGGCTTGTTTGATTTTTTTCTCAAAAAACATGTCCTTAAACAAGAGGAGACTAATATAATTCCCATACTTCATTACCTTAATGACTTAATTACTAAAAAATAGTTAGCCTCTTATGTATTGTATTTATTAAGTTTTATGATATTACAGGTACTTCCTTATTATAATTAGGATTCAGCATCTTTGTGAATCCATAAATTCAATAGCAATATACATACTCTGATCCAAAACATTTAAACTACAGCATTAGATTGATAGAACAATCTTTCATTCAAATTATTATGCAAATAGTGTGTGAAGCATCTTCTTTAAAGTTTATTAGGTGTGTCATTCTGTGGAATTTTCATGACTGATACATGAAAAACAATCTGAAATTCATTAAAAATAAAGTCTCCATTGAGTCAGTCTCAAATCCTATATGTTGATTACTTGGCAATTATGCAAAAGTAGTTTTCCACTGTTTTCTTCCTGGATTTTTTTTAAAATTTAACTAATATACTGCTAGATGTTTTTTAAATGCAGATAAAGCTTTTATCAAGTAGTTATTTGCCTCATTCATGAAATTCTATGATTCAGGTATAGATACTTTCCATAGCTATTTTTATTTAAAATTATTGCTTTTACCTTTTCTCTTTTTAGTGAGACTCTGTTAAAGAGTGAGAATCTGAATAGTGTATAATGCATTTTGATTAATGGCTCTAAAAACTAATCACCTGTAATCCCTAAAAATGATCTCTCAGCTGTGACTCAGTACAGAAAGCAGAACAAACTTATATTTGAAAACAAAAGGGGGAAAAAGCATTTGGGCATTTTTCCCTATTAAGAAACAAGAAATGAAGAAAATCCAAAATCAACACTTCAAAAAATCCCAATTCTTTTCCAACTTTAATTTATGAGGCAAATGACATTAGTAATCCCTGACCTATTTTAATACTACTATCATTGGTAAAAAAAGTGGAATGAAGAAACTAATTTTTATTCTAATATGTGTCTGTATTTGTTTGTTTAAACAATTTATATGGCTACCCATTTAATAACTTTGGCTCTAGGTGACAAAAAATAAAAATAAAAAACCCCTCAATTAATTAAAAGCAAATTACAACTATAATCAACCAATATATCAGATGTCAGCGATCCAAAAAGATCATTGTGTCTTACAATCAGAGTTTTTTTTAAAGCCATAAATAAACCAACCAACAAGGTCACCTAACAAGCTGGCTGAAATGCTGAGAGAACAACCAGGTGTTTACTGAGTTAGAAAAAGCCAAGAGGGTCAGCGGCCATCTGGATCTCTGCGAGGATGCTGTTCCACAGGACAGGTGCTGCAACAGAGAAGGCTTAACACCTAGATCCCACAAGATGGCGCTGCTTAATAGAAGGGACCCAGAACATGACCACCATGTTGGTTCTGGTACAGTGAGCAGAAAGAGTTTGAGACAGGATGTCTGACAAATAATATATCCATATATTGTTGATAACTGAGAAAAATGATCACAAATGATTCAATTTACAACTATACAAAATTAATATGGAAAAGAATTATGAAAAGATATTCTAAAAAAGTAGGTCCTTGTAATGATTATAGAACAAAGATCTATATAAGACTTACAGCAAAGGTATGCCAAACATTCCTCAAGCATTCTTAAAGTCTCACAAAGAATCAACCTTTTCTTCAAAATCAGGCCTAGGCTAAATATTTTATTTGGCTGCTCAAAATGAATAGAGTAGTTGGGCATTAGATCCAAATCAATTCTTGGACTCACATCAAACATTATCCTGTAATTTATCAAGTCAGTCAGAACAATGTTTCTAGCTAGAACCTTAAATGTTTACATCCTGAAAACAGCTAATTGAATCCAGTTTTTCCAAACTATTTTTCAGACTGCATCATCACACTCCAAGATAATAAATTTGAAAAACGTATTACATGCTTGTTACATAATTAATCTAGACAAGAGGTTCCAAAGTTTATGAAATCTAAATATATATAGTACAAAGAGATCAGATCTTAGAGCAAACAGCATCTAAACATACTGATAACACATAGCTATTCAAACAGTTTCAGTTAAATTTGTAGTTCCAGATATTTAAAATCTGCATAATTTTAGCATCAAAAATTATTGGAAGTAAATTTTTAATCAGGATGAGAAATCAAACTGCAAGAGACATGGAATTGAGGCATTCTACAAAACCTTAAAAACTCAACAGTCCACAGCTGTGTATATACTTTATTCAGAAGCTCCAAAGTTCTATATTGCTCACTTCTAAATAATTATGATTATAGCATTATTTTTTCTTTAAATATTGTTCCAGAGCATCTTAAGTACTAAAGATTCCTTAGACTATGGAAAAAAGAGACATTATGTGCAGACTAGAGTTAGCCAAATGATGTTAAATATTTTGTTGATATATGATTACTAAGAATAGACAATTCTAATTCTTATTGTTTTCAAAGAATATTACAAAATTGCTTTGTTAACCAAATTACAATACTGCTATTATTTACTCAAGGTCCTTAGGATCTACTGGAGTACATTGAGTTTTAAAAGTGTACTTCTTAAATTAACTGTGTTTGCCTTTTGAATGAGCTCTTTAAATAAATGAAAATCTGATTTCCCTTTAATCTCTTAATTAGGGTATTATCATGAACAATGTCATATATATTAGTATGTAACAGAAAAATTAGAAACTAGAATAGAAATACAGAAGTCAAAAACAATTGCTTAAAAATATTTTCCCTTTTGCACATCAACTTTTAAAGCTTAAAAGATAGATTTGTTCTGCAGTATGATAGTTTAGTAATATCAAACACAGAATTACAAAACATTTCAAGAAGTTATTCGAAAAACTTTACTACATAAGGATTACAAAAATTTTATATGCAAACTCATAATTTATTAAACAACATAATCTCAATAGCACAATGTAAAACACTTTAACATAGAATTATACTCCACTATACAGTTGTCATAAGCTCTACTGAACACAGTGGAATTAACTTTCTGAGTAAAACATGGGTTGCAGATTTATTAGAAAGTATAAACATGTATGATTTATATCAGCAATCATATGCAATATTGTAAATGAAAACCTAAAATTTTAATGTTTCAGTATATGAAAAAAAATTGGCATTTAAAAACGTGCTACAATATCAAAATGTAAATAAAACTATTGTTTGTTTGTTCTTTTATATGATTCTGTCCCTCTTAAGTAACAACCCTACATAGAATTGATTGAGACCAAGTTCCAACAAAAGCATGCATAGTGTATTTTGTTTAAAGTACAAGTAAACTGCAGTATTAAAAGATAAGGTTTGTTTGTTTGTTTGTTTGTTTGTTTAAATTACAGGACTCATCTACTTCAGGTAGATATTGATGTAAGCTGCAAATGTTCTGAAAAATCTTGTATTCCATACAACATCGCAAGGAGCTATATACCCAGGTAACCTTACACAACCTTCCCCTATGGTGGTTGATTCAAGAGAGCAGCAGAGCACATCAAAACAAAGAGTACAAAGAGGCGGAAAACTGATTCAAGTTTACGCTCAAAAACTTTGGAACTTACACTGAACCTTCAAGTGGGCTTAATCCTCTAAGCGTTGCAATATTTAATTTCATACAGCATAAACCGTTTACTGGCTTTAATTAATCCCCCTAAACCCTGCAAATAGTAGAATCAGAGGAAGAATTAAAACCGCGGAAAAGCAGAATCCGTCCCGCTCACGCCAGCGATTCAAACTGGGATTGTTTTCCACCTTTCCGAATAACCAGCCCTGCAAGTCCTTGCGGCGTCTACTATTTCGTCTCTAGGATTTCACTTTTTTTTTTCCCCCGCGGCACACCAACCTTTCCGCCGCCCTTCCCTTTCCAGACCCTCAGCCGCTTTTTTTTGGGGGGGGGGCAGAAATGTGGGGGTGAAGAGTTTACTTTTCTCCCAAGGCCTGGATGCTTTCGGGGGAATCCGGGAGCCCCCCCAGGTTCAATCTCAAAGGCACCCAAGCAGCTTGTTCGCTTCAGCTCAGCAAACTCGACCCACCCGGGCTCGGAGCTCTTCCCGTCTCTTCTCTCCAAGCTTCCCTTTCCCTTCCTTGCACCGGGCCCTCTCCTCTCACGCCCTCGCAGCCCAGCGCCGACCACCGCCCCGCCACCCCCGAGAACGCTTTCCTCCCCTGCGACCCTCTCTCTCCTTCTCTCCCCACTGAAACAAAGCCGGGCCGTGCTTTCCTCGCCACGCCGCCCACGGCACGACCCACGCATTTCCTCTCTCCCCCCCCCCCAAACCTGCTCCCAGGTCGAGGGGCTCCTTCAGCCGCGTCGCCCTTCCCGACCCCCGGGTCGCCTCTTTCCCATCCACCCCCCCAGGCCTGGCGCCCTCCGCGGGCCCAGCAACGTGTGCGCCGGGCAGCCCCGCAGAGCCCTCCTCACCTGTCAGGCGCAGCTTGACGGGCCCGTTCCTCCGGGGGCCCTGGTTGGACATGACACCGTGGATCCTCCGGGAATGCGGCGCAGCCGTTCTCGGGCCCTCCCCGCCAGGGACGCGGCGGGGAGAGGGAGGGAGGGAGGGAAGGCAGGCGGGCGGGCGCCCAGGCAGGGAGGGACGGGACCCGCTAATGGAGTCGGGCCGGCCGCGGCTCAGAGCAGCAGCAGCAGCAGCGACGTTGGCGGCGGCGGCGGCCGCCGAAGGAAGAAAAGCCCGGATGTGCCCAATGTCGCCATGAGCGGGGGGCAGCGCCAGGAGGAGGAGGAGGAGGAGGAGGAAGAGACAGAGACGCAGCCGCCTTGTCTTCCGCCCCCTGCCCGAGGCTCAGCCGGCCAGGGCAACAAAGCGAGAGGCCGAGAGAGCAGCTGGGACTCGGCGGGCGAGCGGGTGGCTGTGTTGGCTGTTGCAAAAGGAAGAGTTGCTGCTGCCGCCGCCGCCCTTTAGAACGCTCTCCAGGCTGCAAAGAGCAAAACCCCGGTTTCGTCACGCGCAGAGGGAGTCCCTCAGGGCATCCCGCACAGGCTTCCCCTGGCCGTAGAAGTGGGGCGAGACTCCTCAGTCAGACCCAGGAGCCCCGAGGACTGAGCCCAGGGCACTCACACCCACGGGGCGAAGCTGCTGGGCCTGCCTGACGCGAGTTCGCCTTTGAAACACCTGGGCTCCAGGGGCTCGGTGAATGGGAGACTGCACGGATTCCGTGCTTATTTTTTCAAGGTTTCCCTCTCAAGCCCCGAGAGAGGTCACTTTTGTTTATGGCACCCGAGAGGTGTTGAGTGTAGACTTGTGTTTTTGGGCCTGGATAAATTTTCGTCTTCAATGTGATGTCATTCGCGAAGCCTTCCAATATTTACAGTTGGTGGCTATAGTTACTCAAGTTGATCCGGTGAAATTAGGATCACTTCCATCCGAGGTCCAAAAGATTGGGAGTTTCACTCATTTTCCTAAGCGAAACAAGATGAGGAAGCTATTTAGCTGGCGCTCTGGGTGAGGGTCTGCCTGTTAGCATGCAGATAATCCTTTACTTATGACCACAATTGAGACCAAAATTTCCATTGCTAAACCAGACAGTTGTTAATTTTTGCTCCATTTTTATAGTCTTTCTTGCCACAATTAAGTGAATCACTACAGGCAGTGGTGGGTTCCTACCAGTGCGGTCCACTCTATAGCACCGGTAGCTGCCCGCTGGTGACGTCACAGTACCGGTGCAGTCGGTTGCCGGTGCCTGGGCGCCGCCATTAAAAAAAAATTTTTTTTTAACATTTAAAAAAAAAATTCTTCTGCGCATGCCCAGAAGCCGAGCTTCCGGCACTGCGCATGCGCTGCCTTCGTACCCCAGAGTGAGTCCAAGCATGTGAGGATGGCTGAGGGAGCGCATGAGACGCTGAAAGAACGGGCGGCAGGAGCTATCTCAGTTCCCCTCCCTTCAGCAGTCCAAGAAGCCACGAACGCACGGTGATGATCCCAGGCATTTTCGCACGTTCGAGGCTTCTCGAACTGCTGAGGGGAGGGGGAACGGGTGGCAGGAGCCTAGGATCATCGAATGGGGAGAAGCATTCAGGCTGGACGGAGCCTCCTAGAAGAACCGCTGCCGCGGTCTTGCTACTCCCGCTGCGGTGGGCTGCGTTGCGGGTGGGCAATGCCCCCCCTGCTTCTCCGGCCACTGCCAAGCTCCCGGTCACATGGCTGGCAAGTCACACCCACAAAATAAGCCACGCCCACAGAGTGGTAGTAAAAAATTTAGGAACCCACCCCTGACTACAGGTATTAAGTTAGCAACACTTGTTAAGTGAAACTGGCTTCCCTATTGATTTTGCCTATCTGAAAGTCGACCCTGGGACACCGCAACCGTCATAAATACACTTGCCAAGCATCTGAATTTTGATCATATAACCATGGGGATCCTGCAACAGTCATAAGTGAAAAACGGTCATAAATAATTTTTTTCAGTGCCATTGTAACTTCAAACAGTCATGAATAGTTGTAAGTCAAGGACTACCTGTAATAATCACATGGTTGTCTAATGTTCTTTGGGGTCACGATTCCCAAATAGATCTAGTTCTCATTTTTTAGTTCGATGGATTTCGTGAATCTAGGTCCCTGGTAACTGCGCTGGCAGAGCATGAGTAAAACAAAATGGTAATTCAGCAACTATAGAGTAGAAAAGCAAAATCTAGAGCAGGGGTCACCAACCTTTCGGACCTCAGGGACCACTAAATTCATAATTTTAAATCCCACGGACCACTAATATGAATTTTTTAAAAATATAAATAGTATTTAGTGAAATATAAAAATGCAAATAATTTTTCTGCAGACCACCAAAATTTTCTCACAGACCACCAGTGGTCCACGGACCACTGGTTGGTGACCACTGATCTAGAGTACGTGTCATGAATGAATATTCCATGTTTAATGCTTGAATTAAACATTGAATTACTTATTTAATACAAGGATTGGCAATATTTCTTCAGTACAATCCAAGATAGCATAGTCAGTGGTAAAAGATGAAAAGATTTGTAGTTCACTATCTGGAGTAGTCTCAGTAGATGATACTACATTATCAACTAGCTCAAAACTATGTAGGAATAATGATTGGTTAATCTTGGATAGGGGCCAACTAGGGTTGTAGATTAGACAGGGAAGTTTAAAAGGATCTGAGACTTTGACATTGACTAATGACTTATGTGTTATTTCCAAGAAAACAGTATGGATGTACTGTATAGTAATCAGGAATTAAGTTCAAAGGCATTTTTGCTGTTTTAACTTCCGGAAGATTGCACTATGGCTTGCTAAAAAACCTTGGAAAGCCAGTAGCATACAAGCAATATTAGGCTAGATCAGGCATTTCAACCCACAGGCTGCACACAGCCATGGAGAGTTAATAATTCAGCCCCACAAAATAATAAAAATATTAAAAAAGGAAGTTTGTCATTGATATATATTAACTATATTATATAGTTTATATGCAGCTCAAGACAATTACTCTTTGCTCAGCCCAACAAGCCAAAAGATTGGCCAACCATAGGCTAGATGGCGAAATTATCCCTACTGTTGTTCAGTTCAGATTTCTTTCTGTTTATCTAGCTGCATTACTTCTTAACCAAAGCAGCCACATATCCTTCTAAATTAACTTGCAGACATGCCATCCTCACAGTTAAATAGCAAAGTTGTACCTACATCTGATTTTTAAACAAACTTTAAAATCAGATGCAGATACAACTTTGCTATTTAACTGTGAGGATGCCACACATGTCTGCAAGTTAATTTTAACCTTATCATTGTTTGAGAAGAAAGATACTTGTATTTGCTTATTTTCCAAGTTTATGAAATTATTGTTTTCTCTAATTTCCTCATGTTTCTCCTTCCTAAATTCTTTGGAATTGTCTAAAAGTTTAGGATGATATTTAATCACATAGAAGATTCTAATATACCCGATGGTATTTCCAGAATTTGTACCTATAAGCTAAAATGAGAGATTTATTTATATATTTAATCAATTTATTACCTACCTTAATTACCAGGGTGACTTTGCAAGAAGCAGTAAGCATATTAAGTCATCTTGAATTTTAATAATATAGTCTTGTAGAGAAATACCTGAACTTGCAATAACAAGCAAACCCATCTATCCAGACATAGGGCAACTCCATCGAAAAGTCTGGCAAGTTAGTTATTGGATGGAATTATTATTATTCACACTGTATGAGATGACTTGTGACTCTTACAATTTCTCAACTTGTGCTCTCAAATATTTTAATATTTATATTATTGATGCTGATGACTTTAAATCACCTATTCAGGCGTCATTCTGTTGAAACTCATTGCAGAGCAACTGGTTTAATGTTACTGGTACGAAACAAGCCTCAATAGATCTTTGTTATAAGTACAAGGATTAACATTATAATCTCAAGAGGATATGTAGATGGAGAAAACCGGAGATTTTTTATGGCAGAATGAAATGTTGAAATACCATTAGGTTATACTTGTATCCCTGAAGTAGCTACATCAAATAAATCTGGAGTCTCAAATTGATAATTGTTTTAATTATTACAAATCAAAGAGTTGCATCACTTGTCCAACTTGAATTACTTTACACATTACAGAAATAACAATATCACCTTATAGGGGAGTTGGGTTGCATAAACATTTAATAAATAAAAGAAATTAAAAATTTTAATAGTCACAAATCTACTGCCTATGATCCTTGTAACATAAATCATAGTCACAAATGAAGGCAAATATATGTGTCCCAGGATAATGTTGCAGGATCCAATACAGGGGTGAAATCCAGCAGGTTCTGACAGGTTCTGGAGAACCGGTAGCGGACATTTTGAGTAGTTCAGAGAACCGGCAAATACCACCTCTGGTTGGCCCCAGAGTGGGGTGGGAATGGAGATTTTGCAGTATCCTTCGCCTGTCACGCCCACCAAGCCACACCCACAGAACCGGTAGTTAAAAAAATTGGATTTCACCACTGATCCAATCTGGGTCGGTCACCGGGACCAGAGGTTTAATCTTTTGAACTTTCAGACACTTGCTAGAGCCCATCCTCAGGGAACTTCTCTCTACCAGAAGGTATTCAGAGAAGTTCCCTGAGGATGGGCTCAAGCATGAGTCTGAAAGCTTGGAAAACTAAACCTTTGATCCTGATGACCAACCCAGATTGGATCTTATAAATCATAGTGTTTACTATTCTTATATTATTAAAATGATATAATTGTTATGTCGACAATACACTCCATGCCTTTGACACACTTGCAGTTTTTTAAAAAAAGCTGAGTCTCACATCACAGGTGTTACACAGATCAGCTCCCTTAATCTTTGTAATTGTGAAATACCCTCCATGTGGCTTCAAAGCAGCTCAGCAGTAAAGCAGATCTCTATAAAGAATTCAAATACGTCACACATGTTGTATTCCCACAATCAGTGTTACAATTCCTTGACGTAAAAAGTGGCAAAGAGATATACATGCAGCTGATTTGCAGGTAAGTTTGCAGAATTAAGAAAAACACTCCCAAGGGCAGGATATTTAATTAGATATATTGAAATAACTGAAATAACTTTGCAAAATATGAAATAAGCTTAGAACTAGAATTGAAAAGGGCTGATTAAATTACAGCCCAGATTTTGTTATAGTTTTTCTATATTTTAATAATTCCCAACAAATAAAGTATAACGTAAATTTTTTAAAAAACTATATTAAATAAATTTGATACTTTAAAATGGCTTTTAAATGATATTGACAGGAAATAGTTCAAATAAAACCTTTAGGTTTTTGGAAAGTAACAAGTAATTTCAAAATTATTGTCTATCTCAGGGGTGTCACACTCATGTCATCACAGAAGTGTCACGTGATGTATCACAACTTTTTTCCCCTTTGCTAAACGGCGTGGGCATGGCCAGTGCATGATGTGTCCGGCCCGCGGGCCACAAGTTTGACAGCTCTGGTCTATCTCTTCTATATTATAAAAGCAATTGTCCTTTACTTACAACATTTAAATATGACTTCAAATAATTGCATATAATTTCTATAAATTAGCTTCATTTCCTAGTAACTATTTTAAAACAAATATGTTTTGTCAGAAGTGCTGAGGTTTTGACAGGCGATTACATTTTCAGTAATGCCTTTTGGAATGATTAAGGATTCAAGTACACTAAGACTGGCTGTAATTTTATACACAATTATCTGGGATTAAGTCCAATTGAATTAAGTAAGACTTCCTTCTGAGCCTTGAGTAGACATGTATAAGATTACATTATTTAAAAACATTCAATAGTCTACTAGTTGAATCAGACCAAAGGACTGTATCCAGCATTCCTTTCCAACACTAGTATCAAGATCCAGCCTGTCTTTAACTTAAAGCTTTGATAGAATATCCTCACCTATGGTTAACAGTTGTTTACTCAATCCAATTCTGTATTTACACAATGCGCTTAACTGGATCAATGAAGAGGAAAGAAATGAATTGTGCAAATAGGGAAAAAAACAAGGATCCTGACAGTTTTAGACCAAAACAGACCCAAGTTTGCCTTCCCAGTTAACTAAATTTAAAACCAAAGCTTATATAGGCTTTGTATAAATGATGCCTTTCTAGACCTGTTGCTATTTTAATTTTCCTCACACTTGTGTGTCCACTTGTATCCCATGACCACATGGAATACATGTGGACAAAGGTAGGTGAGCAGAATAAGCTTCCTATAACTGTCCATATGGACAAGTGATGTGACACTCAATCCTCTAGGGCAGGGGTGGGCAAACTATGGCTCTTTGAGGACCTGTGGACTTCAACTCCCAGAATTCTTGATGGCTGGCTCAGGAATTCTGGGAGTTGAAGTCCACAGGTCCTCAAAGAATCATAGTTTGCCCACCCCTGCTCTAGGGAAAGATTGAAGGCAAACGAGGTTCAGGCAGAAGAAGAACATCATGGCTTAAAAACCTAAGGGACTGGTTTGGACAAAACTCAGCAGCACTTTTTCATGCGGCTGTTGACAAAAATAGGATTGACAACATGATTGCCAACCTCCGATAACGGATATGGCACAAGAACAAGAAGAAGAACTGTCCATATTGACGCCAGTCCTGATCACTACTAACTGAAATTAGTAGTCTAATTTCAGTTCTCCTTCTCTACCTCCCAGTAAAAAGAAATATATTATCTTTGCGAAGGAAGGAAGGAGGGAAGAAAGGAAAATTTATTTCCAGCATCCTTTGCAGCAGCTGTGAATATTTAGAAGGTGTATGCTGAATATGCTGACTGAGCTATCATGCCTTGTGCATTGTTGATACACAAAGATTGATTTCCTGGAAGCAGGATGTCTTAATCATGTCATCTCCATATTGTCACTATGTCACAAGATAATCATCAGTTAAGCTGATGACCACGCAAGGTTAAAATGGGATGGGCTAGTTGGTGTTCAGAACCCAACTTAAGTGTATTCATGAACCCAACCTAAGAGTTTTCTTCTCAGGAAGAAGATACATTTCGGTAGAAATATTCAGTCCCATGTTTGAAAAGTGCTGAGAAACTTCCACTTGAGAAAAAAAATATTGATTTTATTCCAATAGATTCCTAAGAATCTATTCAATCCTTCCCTAGCACCCAACCCTAATCCTACAGCAACTCTCAACATCCGTGGATATGGATTCAGTACAGTCATAGAAAAATAAGAGTCAGTTTGATTTAGTGGTTAAGGCAGCAGGCTAGAAACTGGGAGACTGTGAGTTCTAGTTCTGCCATGGGCACAAAGCCAGATGACCAACTTTGGGCCAGTTGCACTCACTCTCAGCCTTAGGAACCAGGCAATGGCAAACCACTTCTGAAATCTTGCCAAGTAAGCTACAGGGATTTGTCCAAGCAGTCACCAGGAGTCAACACCAATTTCAAGTCAGAAATAAAAAACAGAAAAATAGTTCTTTAGGAAAAGACCTAGCTTTGCATAATAAACCAGCCTAGGACCAGAAATAAAGTAACAAAAAACGAAACACATTGAAAGCCTGAGCTTTCTCTGGGCGAATAGTTCCTTACTTTAATTAATGTAGTTTTTATTATCACAGTCAACAATTGACTGTCCCTAGTGAAAAGGAATTTGTACAACACAGTAAGCTGAAGTATGACTTGCTTGTTTTTGACTTGGATGAGTCCAGTGGCTTTTAGACCATTTTAATATGTTTGTGTTTTGGGAGGTAAAGGTTTGAAAGTGCAAAAGGAGTGCAGAACTCAGAGTTGCAGAAGCTTCAGATTTCACCTTTTTAAACTTCAAAAAATAAACCCAACCATTACCTTGCCCAGTGAGGTCACAATGTCTCACATCACACCTCCTGCCATTCCTAAGAGGCCAAAACCATTAAGTGCATCCCCCAGTTTATTTTATGATGTGAGCAGAGCCAGAATGCTATATTAGCTGTTATCATGAACAAAAAATGAAGAGAGCAAGCTTGATACTAATCCAGCCCATTTTAACAGGCCTTTTGTTGCCAGCAACGGGTGTTTGTCACCACTGGTTTAAGTGAGATAAAACATCTGGCAGTTCCACAAGATTACAATTTCTCTCTCCACAAAGGAATGCAACAAGAATTTTGTGATTGGTAACTTTGGGTGTTTTCTGTCTGTGCTGCTAATCATTCCTACTCCACCCTGTTATTGTTTGACCCTTTGCCTGAAATGTCAATCCTTAAATGAATATATCATGGATAAAAAAATATTTTGCTATCCAAGTGGCAGAAAATGGTTGAGGGTGGTTTTTTTTTTTAAGATTGTGTTATATTTTATGGAGTGCCATTTATGAAGAGAGTATTCAAGTATTAAAATTAATTTCTGTCCCGTGATCTCTGTTTCATTCAAGGTTGAGACTGTATCACTAAGTCATTAATCTTTTCAGGATGAGGTAAAAAGCACAAGCCCAGAGGGAAAAGAGTGCCTTGCATCACCCAGCAGCTCAACTTTTTGGATGACATCATTTCTGACATAAAGGAGTTTCTTCACTTCATGCACCAGCTGTCAGAACAGGGGTGGGTTCCACTTACCTTCACCACCGGTTCGCATCGCGATGTTTCGCACGCATCCTTCCATGCGATTGGCTTCCGCACATGCTCAGAAGCAGGAATGAGCCCGAAACACAGCTGAGGAGCTCATCAGCTGTGCTTCGGGAAAAGAAATAAAGGTCAGAATTCACCCATGGGCGGGCGGGCGGGCCATTTTTCAAGCCGCGGAAGGGAAAAAATTGGTTAAAAATCCCCCAAAAAAGATGGTGGTTGACACGGACCGGCACCGATAATGACATCATCAGCGTGTCGCTACCGGTTCGGGCAATCCGGTCTGAACCAGGAGGAACCCACCCCTGTGTCAGAAGCCTCATGATGGAACCTGTACATCTGGATGATGGAACAGAATGTATGAAGGAAGGAATATGGAAAAATCCTGTAGGGTCTGACCAGAAGTACAGATGCTCCTCAGGGACATAAAACGTAACTGGATGTAGGAAATTAAAAGGTGCCCCACTGAGAAGTTGTATATTTCACCCTGTTTTTTCATACATATTGAAAGGACAATACACAAAATAATAACACTGAAAATTAGTATCAAAATAAAAGTAATGAATATTGTAAGCCTTTGGTTCTTGGATTTCCCAAAAGGGAAGTGCTTTATCTTTGGAAATGAGCTTATTGCACAACTATCAATCACAGACAAAATTCTATGCTTAAAATATTTTTCAAAATGATATATATTTCTACACAACTTCTATAACATAGGATTTTGAAGTAAATAAAAGAGGCTATTAGAGTTTGCTCCTTAAGTATCCTTTTGCTTCTATCAATAAGTAGAAGTCTTATAGCTGTTGATAGATAAACTACCTTCAAGGATTTAAGCAGGTTTTAAATATTTGTTTTATCCTGGCCTATCGAGACATTTCCTATTTGTTCCAATATGAGAGGCTGATAGATACACACTCTACTGACCTCTGGGTCTAAACAGCATTTTGAAGTATAGCTGAGAGTAAACCATGAGACTTAAAGGTTAATGAATCTGTAACTATAATTTTCTTTTTTAAATTTAATTCCCAGAATCCCAAACACATATTTGGCTAATTGAAGATCGCCAAGATTTCTATCAAAAACACGCTTTCAGAATTCATTGCAAAAAAGAAACCCCCGAATTACTGTCTTTTATAAATTTAGGTAGTAATGCAACATTACATGAAACATCTGGGGGGGGGTGTCTGGATTGGGGAACTGTGCTCCAGATGTTGGGTTGCATTTCTCACTATACCTAATGACTGGCCATGCTTGCTGAAGCTTACAGAAGCTGGTTCTGTGACGTTTTGAGTGCCATGCTTGAGCTAGAAAATAAAGTTAGATAAAAGACAAATCCTTGCCTATCAAAAGAGAGGACAGGACATGAGATAACAGACACAGCCTTTGAAGCAGGATGCAATTAAGGAAAATGATGCATCAGTGAATGGAAATGACTGAGCACCGGTGGCCACCTTGTTAAAAGCTGCAGTTGTATAAATCAGATTTTTCCAAGGGTTAGTCACCCTCTGAGTCCATCCTTGGTTGTGTTAGTAATGTTAGGTGATGTATAAATATGTTGCTCCTTAGTTTGGAATGTTTGCTTGCCTATCTTTCAATTCTGCCATCTCTTTTAAGATATGTCTTAATACTCCAAAAGCTAAAATTCTTCCCCTTGACAAAAAGCAAATAAATAAATAAATAAATCAGAATTTTTTAATTGAAGCATTTATTTGCAACCATAAGTTTTCACCAGAAATTAATAAAGATCCATGTTGAATCAAGAAAATATGAATATGATTATATGGCTATGATTATGATAGAATTATCACTACAGCAGCCCAGGCACATGTGAATGTGTGTGAGTCTTCCAGTGACTAAATCCTTGTTACAAACTATTTGGTCATTACAAGGATGCAGTAACAGTAATACTGGTTTGGAGGATAACCCGTCCATTAATAACCTTTCCCCCCCCCTCAGCCAAGTGACTTGAAATGTTTTTTTAGAATCCTAGAAAATGTGAGATTAACGTTCGCTCATAGTGTTATGAGAGGCAACATTTAACCAGGTAATAGGTTAGCTTGGGGCCATAATGCACGACTATCACAGTGGAGGTAGTTATAAATTAAAAATAGATCCCAGCTCCCTCCACATTCTGCTCCCCCACCCCACCCCATCTTTTAATTAGGCCGCAGTGTTTGGCTTTTTATATAACTAATTTGTGTCTTTTAGCTTATATAATTTTTATCTTTTATGACTGTAAGCTGCCCAGAGTTACCCTGAGGTAAGATGGGCTGCCAACAAATTTTATAAATAAATAAATACCAAACAAACAAACAAACAAACAGTTGAAGCATTATATATGTCTCTATATATAAGATACATGTTTATCTCTATCGCTGTCTCAAAATGGACTAACTTGCTAGCATTGTCAGCAATACAAGAGCAGGGGGGAAAGAATGCTTCTAAATGTGTTACATTTGGAGGGAGGATTAATTTATATTTGGGGGAATTATGTCATCACATTACCATATCTCTGATTTTATATGCACCAAGTACAGAAATATGGATGCTGAGGAAATCTAAATACGGTATATGTAACTCCATGAAAAGTTTTCATTGTAATATTTGCTTTGCATAAATATTTTAGATGCAATGACATAATGCTACAAAAATGCCATTTTTTCTAACAAGAAATCAAAACGTTCTTCTCCTTGTCAGTTCCTGTGCCTAGCTTAGCAGCCTCTTGAGATAATAATGATTGTGAATAATGTGAACAGTGAGTTTGACCCTGAAATGATTTTTTTTCATATGTCTAGAATCTTAATTCTACATAAAGATCTTAATTCTATATTTAAAACTGTCAATTAGCTTTCTGAGCATTAAAGCCATTTTTTTTTTTAAGAAATGATGCCAAAACACCCTCTGAGTCATTCAATATCCTGAAATGTTCAGTAATTGACATTTGCAATTCCAACTGTTATCAGAGGTCAGCTAGCAAAGGAAAAATTATAAATGGTTTGGATTTCTCTGTTATATTAATGGAGAAATTTGAGGCTGCTTTCACCCAATTATTGGATATCATTCAAACTGAAAATGGCTCTCTTCTCGTTACAATCTTGTGGTAAATCAATTCAGCCAAAAGATTGCCTGTGTTTAATTCTTGGCAGAATTAATCACTTTATGTGAATAAATGCAAACTTTCTTCTTAATAATATATTGTTACTCCACTTTCCCATATTTAGTCATGGTTTACTAAACCATCACTTGCTAGAATCACACAATAGTGAACCAAATATTGTTTACAAATTCACACTGCATACTAAATAAAATGAAAACATGCCATGAGTTAAAGCAATATGTGAAACAAGTGACAGACACCCAATTACAAGAACAATCTTGGCATAATTTATAAAGGGAAAGGGGGAAAACGTTCGGCTATGACAGGGTAGGCAAACTACAACTCTTTGACGACCTGTGGACTTCAACTCCCAGAATTCCTGAGCCAGCCATGCATGTATGGCTGGCTCAGGAATTCTGGGAGTTGAAGTCCACAGGTCCTCAAAAAGCTGTAGTTTGCCTACCCCTGGGCTATGATATTATACCATTCCTTGGGTTCATTCTAGACTTCTGAGTGGACTGGGTCACTTTCACTATCCTATAGAATCCCTGATATAGCATAATCTCAAATTTTGGGGCAATTAAAGTCCATCAGAATCTATGTCCCAAAGGTATTGTTCAAAAAGGTAACTGGACATTCTTGGTTTTTTTCCTTGAAAATGTTTCGTTTCTCATCCAAGAAGCTTCTTCAATCCAGTTGCCTTTTGGAAAAGCAGCTTTGGAACAACCAGAACCTGGATGATTGAGAATCTCCGTAGACACCAGAATTTATGGGTTTAAAAAATCCAGATAATTTTTAGTTAGCAGCAAGGTCTTTGCTACTGTCTAGTGCAGTGATGGCGAACCTTTTCGGCACTGAGTGCTGAAACGGGAGCCACCTGGTCTTCCGGTTTCTGGCGTGCATGCGCACTTGAAGACCAGCTGGCCAGTGCACATCTGCATGCCGGAAACCAGAAGATCATCTTCCCGGCGCACGCATGCGCAATAGGCGACTGCTCTTCCAGTTTCCTGCACTCCCACCATGGTGGGATCCTGCCTCTGATTGCCGGTGCAGTTAATCGCTGAGTTCGGCGCAGAGCCGAAGAAGCTGCTCCCGTTCGCGGAACGGGAGCTTTCCCCGGGCACTTTCCCCGCCCGCATGGATGCCGCCAATTGCATTCTTTTGCCCTCTGCGCATGCCCAAAGCGTTCCGCATGTGAAGACCAGCTGGCCAGTGCTCCAGAACCTGGAAGAGCAATGGGCAAATGGTTCACGTGCCCAGAGAGATGGCTCTGGGTGCCACTTCCGGCACACGTGCCATCGGTTCGCCATCACAGGTCTAGTGGTTATCTAGACGTTTCTAGCCTGGATATTTTAGCCCTACTACTGACAAAGGAGAGGACTCTCAGAGATATTTCATCCAGATCTCCTTAAATGTGCAGCAGGATCAAGAACATTCCATCCCATTCATTATGCACTTGGAAATGGATTCCAAACTATATGAAATTCGCACATTCACCTGTAAATTTCCTATCCATTTAAAAATATATAACAACGATAGGAACAGATTACAACTGCAGGCCTTCCCTGGGGGGGGGGGGTCTCCAATATAATTCATTAGAGCTTTCTTGGAACAAGATACAAACATTGTACTTAACATTGCCAGCTGCCTGGATTTGGATAGTACAAGCTACCTTGTGCATACCGGCATCTTTTGCATCTGCTCCTGGAAGGGGTGGGTTCCAACTTACCTCGCTTCCAGTTCGCTTCCTCCCGTGCTATGTGTCCACGCCGCGTGTCCGCAGCTGCGCTTTGCCCATGCACGCATGCGCAGTGCAAAAAAACCAGATTTTTTTTTAAAAAATGCTGAAAACAAAATGGCAACACAGGCGCAGTGCCAGAAACTCGGCTTCTGTGCATGCACAGAAGAAAAAAAATTGGGGGGGAAAAACTGGGGGGAAAAATCATTTTTTAAAAAAAGATGGCGGTGCCCACAGACCAGCACTGACGAATCCGGTTACGTCATCGTGATTTCACCAGCAGGCCACTACCGGTTTGGGCGAACAGGTCCGAACCGGGAGGAACCCACCCCTGGCTCCTGGATACAAACATTTTAATATGAAATTGGACTGCAGAAGAATGAGTTCTGTGAGAATAAATTGGATGGAGAAGATGTCTCTTGAAAAGAATGATGTTGATTGGAATGCAGACTAGCTAATCAAAGATTAATCATCCAAAAGAACCCATTATGGCATAGCAGGGAGGGTGACCAATGAGAGAAAGAATCCATGTCATTTCCAGGCCCAGCCAGGATATGCCACTAGTTGAAGATATATCTGGGGATTGGGAGGCTTATTTATAACTATAAATAAGAAAAACATCAACGTTCCTCTGTCACAAGTTGTTGTCCTGATGTTATTTGATATTCCCCTTGATAAAATTCTAGCATCTCACAATACACAAAGTATTTATCTTTGCCTATGACAGTGATGGCGAACCTATGGCACATGTGCCACAAGTAGCACATGGAGTCATATCAGTGGGCACGCAAGCTCAGGTCTGGCGCACATGCGCATGCCGGTGAGCTGATTTTTGGGCCTTCTGGGCCCACTGGAAGTCGGGAAACAAGCTGTTTCCAGCTTCTGGAAGGGGTTGGGAAGGCTCGGTTTTTTGCTCTCCCCAGACTTCAGAGTATCTAGGAGCCTGGGGAGGGCACAAACAGCCTTCCCCCCCAGGGCCCTCCGGAGGCCAGAAGTTGGGAAGTTGGAAAACGGGCCCTTTCTGGCCTCCGGAGGGCCTCTGAGGGGGTGGGGAAAGCCGTTTTCACCCTCCCCAGGCTCCTAGAAAGGCTCTGAAGCCTGGGGAGAGCAAAAAATGGGCCTTCCGGTCCAATTGGAAGTTGGCAAATGGGACGTTTCCGGCCTCCGGAGGACCTCCGTGGGGGGAAAGGCCGTTTTTGCCCTCCCCAGGCTCCTAGAAAGGCTCTGGAGCTTGGGGAGAGCAAAAAATGGGCCTTCCGGTCCAACCGGAAGTTGGCAAACGGGCCATTTTCTGCCTCCTCAGGGCCTCTGAGAGGGGAGGCAGTTTTCACCCTCCCCAGGTTCCTAGAAAGGCTCTGAAGCCTGGGGAGAGCGAAAAACGGGCGTGCTGTTGCGTGCCGGCAGCAGGGGGGCTCACGCATGCATGCATGGGGGGGCGCATGGAATTATGGGTGTGGGTATGCGCACGCACTCAACCCCCCCAAACTCCCCCTTTTTTGGCACGCGAACCAAAAAAGGTTTGCCATCACTGGCCTATGATTTCTCATCTATAAAATGCTTCTTGTGCTGAGTGTAAGTAACCCTGAGCACTCAGTTTGGGCTTAGCATGTCACGTGAATCCAATTGTAAATCATACTTTTACAGCCCTGCGTCTTGTACAAACTCGGCTAACGGAAGTGTGTTGAACAAAACCTGGGGCAAAGTCCAAGCCCAATCAAATGCTGTTTTTTAGAAGGTGCCTTACAGCAAGGCACGCCAGTGGTTCCAGCTGTCGTCCCTAGTGTCACCAATGTGTGAGTCCACAGCCTGAAATCTGTTTAGGCTGGTAATGCCAGGGATGCAGAATGTAGCCCTCAACGTGGAAAAGACATATTCTGCCAAAACCTCTCGGAGGAAGGTTCTTCAAAGACACTTGGCAATTTCTGCCAAGCGTTTCTCAAGGCGGGCTGTCGTTTTCATAATGTTCCCTCTGTTCTAAGTCAGACTGGTAAAACAATGCTCTTTTTCCAGCCGTCAGAGGAAATGAAATGGTATGCGGAGGTGATTCAAAGTCCCTCCCCATTCCTAGAGAACCGATTCAGAAAAGAAAAATGTCCGAGAATTGTTTCTGTCTGGGGTGGGGGCTGGGGAGAGAAATAAGAACTTCTTATTATTGTAGCGCTAAAAGTATGATTCCTCTGGAACCAAACGTCTATCCATCTGCCTGCTGATGAAAAAAGCAATTTCCACATCTGTTTCACAGAGTGGCTCAAGAGGAAAATTTTCGGAGGCTGGGATAACAGCACTTTGGAGATTTTTCAAGGATTTCTGATAGCCCCAGTGTTTCCAAGGTTCTCTATAGGCCTGGCTGCATTCCCTAGGATTCAGAAAGATTGCAGCACAATGCATGATTTCATATTCCAAACTACCAAGGTCCTTCAAAACTTCATAGTAGAAAACAGAATAAGGCAACTAGTTACTAATTTCTTTGATGCTCCACGTTTTCCTCCCAACTGGATGATTTAGATGGCTAAAAAGGAAAAGAAATACAAAATATAATAAAAAGGCAAATTGAGGCATAACTGAAAAACCATATATTATTAAGTTCTTCATAAAAGTACAAGGTAGTCCTAGTGAACTCAAAGAACAGCGACAGTTCACAGTTATGATGGTGATTAAAAAATAACTTCGCAACCAATGCCCACAATCTTGATGGCCTCGCTCTATTGGACTCATGTTTGCCATTACCGTCAGTTACAGAGGTGGGATTCAGCCGATTCGGACCAGTTCGGGCAAACCTGTAATGGCGACCTGCAGGTCAAGTTCATGCTCCCTTGAGGAACATCCTACTCATATTGGAGTCTTTATTTGACTGTGGTGTGTAATTAAAGGGAGTAGCAAGGGGATCCCCCCCCTTTTTAATCCCATCTAGAATCTGCTACCTGAGGCAAAGTAGCCCTACCTCAGTGGTTCTCAACCTGTGGGTCGCGACCCCTTTGCAGGTCGAATGACCCTTTCACAGGGGGTCGCCTAAGACCATCAGAAAACACATATTTCCAATGGTCTTAGGAACCGAGACACCGCTCCTCTATCCATCTCCAGGTGGGTCCACCCACATGCAAATAGACTACTGCAAAAAAAAATCTGTACCATGGGAACTGAGCATGCGCAGAAGCCGAATTTCCGGCACTGCGCATGCGTCGCCATCTTGTTTTTGGCTTTTTTTTTGCAATTTTTTAAAAAATTGGTACTGCGCATGCGTGCGTGCACAAAACACATGCGCGCCCATGAGGCGCGGCCACACAGCGCAGGAGGAAGCGAACCGGCAGCGAGGTAAGTTAGAACCCACCCCTGAGTTTTCTAATAATTTTATTATTTAATGGTTGGGGGTCACCACAACATGAGGCACTGTATTAAAGGGTCACGGCATTAGGAAGGTTGAGAACCACTGCCCTACCTATTGCGAAGCCATAGCCCTTGCCTGGAGATAAAAATTTTGATTGCCTACCAGCTTGCTTGGACAATCAGTTCTAATAAATTTATTTTTAAAAATCTGTTTTACTCTCAAACACTGAACTAGTGTACTATAGAGAACTAGTATAGAAACCCCCAAGTTCAAATGTAAATTTAGGGAGAGAAGCTGAGAGAGACCAACTATTGAACATTGTCTTTAATTAAGACATAGTACTTAGAGCCCTTTCTGGTGGAAGAGACCTACATTGCTATGAGCAATTAAATAGATGGAATGGGAAAATTCAGTTTAAACCATGATGTTGACCCAAATCAGAGAATTATTGTGGCAGAAATTCCAACTGGTTTGTTGGAAAGCAGCAACTGAGATTCAGTAGTACAACATAGCTTGTATGTTGATGGTTAGATTGCTTAATGGAACATAGGAAAGATAATTGGACTCTTCTCTTTCAGAACTCAGTTGAAGAGACTAGGATTCTGGGACAGGCTAGGTTTTCACAGTCTTTTTTTTTTTTTCACATGCTGTAACACCGCCCCGCTCTATTCTTTTCGAGGAAGGGTAAATTTTAAAGGCATAGTAATTCCACCATCAACTGCTTTTGCATTGGAGCTAAGGAAATAGGTTCTGTCTGTGGCCCTAGAATGTGGACCCATCTCTCTTAAATCCTATCTTCAATTTCATTGACCACCAGAAGACACCATAAGAGCAATTTTGTCTTATTTTGGTCTTGTCAGAAATGGGCAGTCTTAAATCAGATAAAGCCAGTTACATGGTGCCTCCTGGTGGTCAATGTAATTGAAAACACCGAACGCTAAATGTCTACGGAGATTCTCAGTCATCCAGGTCATGGTTGTCCCAAAGGTGCTTTTTTTCAAGAGACAACTGGACTTTCTGGGGTTTTTTTTTTTTTTTTGGAAGACGTTTCGCTTCTCATCCAAGAAGCTTCTTCAGCTTTTCAGAGTTGGATGAGAAGCGGAACGTCTCGGGAAAAAAACCGCCAGAAAGTCCAGTTGCCTCTTGAAAAAAGCACCTTTGGAACCAAATGCTAAACCACTGGTGTTCATACTTGCCAATTTTAAGACCTGTGCACTTCAACTCCCAGAATACCTCAGCCAGCTACGAATTCTGGGAGTTGAACTCTACAAGTCTTAAAAATGCCAAGGTTGGACACCTCTGTACTAAACGCTATTTATTGATGTACCAACACCAATCACCAACTATATATGTTATGTACCAACACCAAACACTATGTAAAGAATTTTAAACAAATAATTTTCCACCACCACCACCATTCATCCAAGGAAGGTGATGAAAGTCATGTATTATGTAATCTTGGGGTATGATACTGTGTAATGTAACTTCTATGGGTCTCTGGTTTGAGAATTCAGGGAGGATGGATTACATATGTCATATCGGCAGATTAAAAACCATCAATTATATCAGCCTGCTCTATTATCTTTAATCCGAACAAGGAATCTAAAATGCACAAACAGGTAGAGCTCTTGCCTCACAATCAGGAGGTTGTGAGTTTGATCCTAGGTAGAGGCAGATATAGGGTCTCCTGCTTGGGCAGGGGGTTGGACTAGATGACCTGCAAGGTCCCTTCCAACTCTGTTAATCTGTTAAATTTGTAATGTATTATTTATTTTGCAGGAATGGCCTCTCAATTTGCAAGGTTTCTATATGTTTAACACAGGGGCGGGTTCCTAATTTTTTTACTACCACTCTGTGGGTGTGGCTTATTTTGTGGGTGTGGCTTGCCAGCCATGTGACTGGGTGGGCGTGGCTTCTCGGACTGCTGAAGGGAGGGGAATGGAGATAGCTCCTGCCGCCCGTTCTTTCAGCGTCTCACGCGCTCCCTCAGCCATCCTCCCCTGCTTGGACTTACTGTGGGGTAGGAAGGCAGCACATGAGAAATGCCAGAAACTCGGCTTCTGGGCATGTGCAGAAGAATTTTTTTAAAAAAAATTAATTTAAAAAATAAATAAATTGGCGGTACCCAGGCATTGGCAACCGACCGCACCGGTACTGTGACATCACCAGCGGGCCGCTACCGGTGCTATAGAGTGGACCGCACTGGTAGGAACCCACCACTGGTTTAACACCTTCAAACCATTTAAATCTGACAGGTTTGCCTTCCATAGAAATGCTAGCAAAGTAAGTAAGTCTAATTAACAGAATTTCTGCTTTTTATTGAGCAGTCAACTCTGGCAAGAAATACACTTTTTCTGCTTCATGTTCTTTCTGTAACACCCACTTTTATTGATCAATGGAAAAGTTCTTTTCGATGTACAGTATATCTAATCGAAGAAGAAAATGTTTTCTATCATCTGAAATGTGAGTATAAACACAGTACATAATTGGACAGAACAATGTTGAGATAGGCTACTGTGTTTGACCTCTGTCAAGGATCATTTTGTAGCACCCACCAGGATATTTGGTTATTATATCTTAACAATAAAAAAGGTAAAGAGAAAGGTTTCCCCAGTCCAATCGTGCCGACTCTAAAGTCTACTTTATCTACTTGTGTGCATTTGCATGGTTTTGAACTGCTAGTTGGCAGGAGTTGGGGCAAATAACAGGAGCTCACTTGGTCACGTGGTACTTGGGTCTTGAACTGTCTTCCGGTCAACACGCCCAGCATCTTAACTGCTAGGCCACCACACTCTCTATCTTAATAAATAGTCTTTGTCAAATAGGCCCATGAATATGGATTACTACAACCACTCACCATGACTTTGATCAACAATATTTTTATACAATGCTTTTTATGAAGAAAGAGTGTGCTAGATTGCCGTTTCAGTGATAGATATGTCACATGTGCATTCTGTTAATAATAATGACACAATACTGCTCAGTTTCATATTTTTTGGTTCAGCTTAGTCCAGATATGTCATTCTGTGCAAATTAAGATTATTAGGAATTGTAAACCAACATATTATGGGATGCATTGTGTCATCTAAAAAGCATATGCAGTGCATGATATATTCAGGATTTTGATGACTGTAAACTATGTATCAGTACAAATAGGATTTTATTTTTTTAATATATTTTTTCTAACAAAGCTGTTAGAAAGCCTTTAGCAGAGCTAAAATGATACTAAAGGGTAATACATTCCAATCAACTGGCCTCTTATTCTCTAGTGCAGGGGTCTGCAACCTTAAACACTCAAAGAGCCATTTGGACCCTTTCTCACAGAAAACACGGGGAGCCACAAAACCTGGGTGGGCATGGCCAACTCAACGTCACTCACTTCCACCAGTCACATGAACCCCAAGCCATGCCTACCCAGCTGGTCATTAGGACAGAGAACCGGTTGTTAAAAAACACCAGGAACTACAAAACCCTTTTGACATCTCTCTCTCTTTCTCTCTCCCTCCCTCCCTCCCTCCCTCCCTCTCCTCCCCTCTCTCTATGTCTCTCTCTCTCCCCCCCTCTCTCTGTATCTCTCTGTCTCTGCCCTGGCCGCTTCTCCATCCCCCATTGTCACCCTTATCTTCTCAGGCCAGGCAAGGAGTGACTGGGAGGGGAGGGCGAAGGGCAGGGCCAGCCAGTGGTGGGATCACCTGACAGGGAGCCACAGCAGAGGGCCCAAAGAGGCGCATGAGGCTCCGGAGCTGCAGGTTGCTGACACCTGCTCTAGTATAAGCAGCTATTGGGAGTATTTCCTAACCAGCTGATGTCTGTTAGAAATTTACAAAAAATTTTAAACTTACAAAATAAGAAACATAAAATTAAAAATACAAACTAAAAATACAAACTAGAAAAGAAAAACATCTCATGATTATATCACATGACTCTATATGTCAGTGAGTTCCCAAATTTCTTACATAAAAAATCTTATGTCCATCTTTTCAAATATATTCTTTGGGAGTCCAATGTACCTCAGAGTTTTTTTTAAATTATTTTATTTTTTTGGACTATAAGACGCACTTGACTATAAGATGCACCTAGGTTTAGAGGAGGAAAACAAGAAAAAAATATTCTGAACCAAGCGGTTTAGTAATATATTTAATAAAATGTAGCAGAATAATATTTCAACCATATAAAGTCAACAGCGATATTAAGAACCATCATCACTGTCATTAACAAATGAGGAGACACGTTAAAGTTCAAGCACTCTTCTAATTTTCTGGAAACCCCAAGAACTCATCATCGCTAGTGTCAGAATTTAGGAAGCTCAATTGCTCACAATCACTGATATCACTTTCTTTGCTATCTTCATATATGATACCGTGTTTCCCCGAAAATAATACATGTCCCCATAATAAGGTCAATCAGGCTTTTCAGCGCGTGTGCGGAAATAAGCCCCCCCCCAAAATAAGCCCCCCCCCCAACTACTTTCCGGGGAAAGGGGGGACATGCCGGGAGCCGCTCTTTTTGCGGCAGGCGGTCTTTTGGCCGGGAGAGAGAGAGCAAGAGCAAGAGAGAGACAACAGATGACCACTGTTAAGAAAATAAGAACCTGAGCCAGTCCCGCAGGGTGTGCGCACACCCACCTCTCGCTTGCTCTCTCTCTCTCTCTCTCTCTCTCCAAGAAACGCGACGGAGCTGCAAGTCCCAGGTAGGAAACGCGTCTCCTGGCCCACCCCACCCCGCCTCAACTGCCACCCCCAAATTGTGCCCCACCGTGAGACGCGCATCCTACCTGACACTTGTAGCTCCGTCGCGTTCCTCGGCGTTGTGTCCAGGGAAGGAAGCCCATTGTAAAAGAAAATTTCTCGTGAGTTCAATCAAACTTCTTGAACTCGCGAGAACTTTTTTTACAATGGGCTTCCTTCCCTGGACACAACGCTGAGGAATGCGACATTTTCACCCACTTTTTTGGGGGGGAGTGCATCAGGGGTGAAATGGTCCAGGTTCGGGTGTGCCTGCCTGCCAGTGGTCGGAGAGCCGGTAGGGATGGCAGCGCGAGGCTTCGCCCACCCGCCTGGACACCGCCATTTGGGTTCTTTTACCCTCTGCGCATGCGCAGAACGCTTTGCGCATGCAAAGAGGGTAAAAGAACCCAAATGGCGGCATCCAGGCAGGTAGGCAAAGCCTTGTGCTGCCGTCGCTACCAGCTCCCCGGCCACCAGCGAACCGGGAGCATTTCACCCCTGGAGTGCATCTTATAGTCCGAAAAATATGGTAATCAACCTGAATCGCAAATCTGTAGATACCATTTAAACCATTTTTGGGGAACTGAAGCCATTGCTGTCGCTTTATTAGATATTCCAATTCTTTAATTCATATTTGAAATATCTCAGAAATGTCCACTTTAAAATTAAGCTTTTGATAGATTTTATTTCTGTAATGGATTCAACCAAAGAAGCAAGCAACTCAGCCAAAGCATCTGGTCCATTAATGTTAGAACAGGGGTGTCAAACTCACATCGTCACGGCATCATCATGTGACGTATCACAACTTTTCTCCCCTTTGCTAAATCAGGCGTGGGCGTGGCCAGTGTGTGATGCATCTGGCCTGCAGGTCGTGAGTTTGTTAGAATATGCTTCAGCAGAAGATACCTTCATTCTTGGGAATTGGGAAGATCAAATTCAATTTGAAGGCAAGAAAAATCCTTAAAGTAGCCATTACGTAGCAATTGACTTAAAAGTTATAATCCAAGTTTCTGTCTTGCCATTAAGCTTTGCAATAAAATGATTCAGGAACGGGATGCTTAGCAAATGATTCAGCATTGAATAGTGAATAAGATAAGAAAGTGTGAAGTTCCCTTGGATGTTGAATGTAGTTCTGAATGAATTGTATTGGGATAGCATTAGAGGTGTTAGTTGGGTAACATAATATAAAGATGTGTATTGTTTGTATGTTGGCTGAAAATCTGCAGCAAAGATCAAGAATGGAGACTGAATATAAAGTGAGTTACCAGTATAAATACATTGAAGAGGCCTGACTGAGAACGTATGAAAATCTAATTACAGAACTGTGGAAGAATGAATGAACTAAGAGAAAGGGAAAGATCACAAGAGGGTTGGATAGAATTGATGAGTTCCTCAAAAAGAAACAGGTTAAAACACCACCAATGTATGAATCAATGTGCTATGAAGCTAGGATAGGTTGCAAGGAAATAAGAGGACATATTGGGAGTGCTGTTTGTATAAACAAGTCTAGTTAGCGGTTCTTTTTCTTAGCCTGTAATTTACAGGAAGCTATACTAGATCAGTCATCACCCAGGTCAAGTATTTCTACTAATCAGCCTATTTAATTTATATTTTAGAAACCTGAAAACATTTGGACCATGCATGCTGGGTGTTCAGGTTCCTGGACCAGAGGAAGACAAGTGGTCTACTCTACAGGATTCAAAATTATTAGCTGAGCAACCAGGGCCAATAGCTGCAGGACTGCAGTAAGATCCCCCCCCCCTATTGTTGCCTTTTTACAGTATGAGCATGCATGAGAACTGAAAAAATGTTTTCAGGTTTCTAAAATTTAAATAGGCCAATTGGTACAAATATGTCGCAATTAAATAGCATTAAAAACAAGTAAAATAAGTCTTTTCTTGGTAACAGTGAAAGTATGCAAAGCTAAAATACTAAAGAGGCTATACTTTCCAATCAACTGGCCTTTTATTCTCTAGTGTAAGCAGATATTCAGAGTATTTCCTGACCAGCTGATGTCTGTTAGAAATTTACATTTTGCAATTCTTTCCAGATTTCAGGATAAATGTAAAGCGGTAGGCTTGATCATACCCAAGTGACAAAGTTCACTTTGAATTTGTAGAAGAGTATCTTCTTTTAAGCATAAATGCACATTTATGTCAATTGTAAACATGGATATAGGTCTCTCCAGATGATTTATTGCCACCAACCTCGCCAAACGATTTCTAATATACCTTACCTATAAGCTTTTGTGGAGGATCTGATTAAGCTGCCACTTTGCCACTGCTACTTTCAACACAAGTTGTAGCCATGCTAAATTAAGGGTATAATGACCACCTTAAATTCTTCTTGGCCTGTGGTGGTGGGATTACTAGAGCAGTCCTTAATGCACCAAGTTAACTTTTCTTTTTAAAACCCTATTCCACCATGCTGAATATTCAGGCTGATTTCTGCTAAGTTTCACACTTGTAAATCAGTTTGGCTTAAAAAACTATCCAAAGCAAGGGTAGAACCAATTAAATAATCTAGCTATTGGCCATTATATCAAATAAGGCAAAAGGTTAATTTTCTAATCCTTTCCCAAGTCCTTCCCTGCTAAATAAACTTCCTGCTCATATTATAGGCTATTGTCTAATATTAGGCTAGTGTAGAAGTTCCATAAGCTTGTTATTAACTAGATCAGGGGTGGGCAATTAATTTTCCCAAGGGTCACATGAGAAACCCAGGTACCCTCATGCAATGACCATCATCTCCCCAGGCTGCTCCAGGTGAGGAATAAGTGCATTGCAGGGGCAGAAAAGTGATTTCTCTTCTCACCCTCCTGCAGCTGGTGGCCGACTAAAGGAGCATATGGTGACAACTGCACAGAACTGGAACCAATCCAGCTTTTTCTCCTACTCCCTGCAGCATGCTTATTTACCTTTGATTTCTAATTTTCAACTGATGTCACATGGGCTGGATAGAGGCAGCCAAAGGATCAGATGTGGCCCAGGGGCATAAAATACACAGGCTTGATTTAGAAGATGCAATGGAAGCAACACCCAGTCTTCATATACTCACACACCCATTGCCTCTAGAGCAGTGAACCTTTTGGTCTTGGCATGTCAAAGATATTGGAAAATACCTAACGTGACTCTGCTGGCATATCATATTCCTGCTCCCCCAAACAAGGGAAATCTCTATCTCCACCAACATAGGCAAAATAATGCATTTACTCTAGTGATAACTGAATGTGGCTCTATTTAAGAAAAGAATTGAAGTCCACACCCATCTTAAAAGTTGCCAAGTTGAGAAACAATAGATCAGACAGTTGTACAAAAATGTCATTGGGCCTTTTGAAAATGGTAATACAGGACTTCTACTTCTGAGGACAATAAATCAACGTTTCAGTTTGCTTTGTCATCTTTTCCTGCCCCAAATCATTTTCATTCTGCTAACATGAGTCTGGTGGTAACTGCAGAAAGTTTGGTAATAGAGTGTTATTCACATGCAGTGAACTTGTAACATTTTGCATCTCCAGAAAAAGAGTTTTTTACACTTTGGATGATACTCAAATACTAGTTTATTTCACTTGAAGAAGTATTCTTTAAAATCAGTCCGAGAGATTTGCTTTTGCTAACGAACGTTGTATGTTTTGCAAACCAAACTGAGTGTGAAGATTCACAAACCATTTCTGTCTGGCCAACCGTAGTTCGGATATAATCTAAATCTAGGTACATCCACTACTGAAAGGCAGTAGAATCAGAACTGGAGAATTTACAGAATACAAAAAAGGACATATAAGTAGAAGACACAAGTTCACTTGGCATATGGAACTGCCATGATCTGTTCAAGTAGTTTTAGTTGAAACAAAGTGCTATTTCACATTTCACATAGAAAAAAGGCAGTGTAAAAGACAGAACAGAAAGGGGGGGAAAAACCCAGGCTGAAGACGGTCAAGAGACTTAAAACTTGAAGGTATCAGGACTGTCTTGAATTTGGAATGTGTATGCATCAGAACCAGACTCTGGAACAACATTCTCATCTTCCTCCTGTAATACAAAAGTAAAGCTTAAAATATTCTTCTAAGTTTCTTCACAGTCTATCTAATACACGCTGTCATATTTTAAGCACAAATAGGTGCTTGTGTACATATAAAAAGTACCAATCCTTTCAGGTTTTTAATACAGCAGCACCTTTAATGGTGTTACAGAAAGTTAAGTCCTTACAAGCACAAACTTTTTATCTTCTTTTTATCAAGTAGCTTTTTTATTATTATACAGAAACCTCTGCAGGCCAACTTGAATTTACTTACCTCTGCTGAAAAATATTTTTCAATCAGATTTGCAGCCGATTTGTAAACCTGCTCATTTTCATGGGATTGTAGAGCTTCAATCTTGTCTAAACCACCACATTCTTCAATCAAGATGCACAGCTTTTCAATCTCACCTATTTTTTCAGCTGCCTATAGAGATAATTTCATTTTTAATGGACCACATTTCATTTAATACAAATAAGATATTCTGAACATGCTTTAGCTTTAAGAGCTCTTGGTAGTGAAATACACAAAATGCCCCCCCCTTGCACTGTCAACTTACCATAAAAATATTAGTAATAGCATCCAGAATCACCAGGACTGTTTTGCTGTCTTTAACCACAAGCAGATCCAATAATGGCTCTAATACACCTGCCTGGACAAGGTAAATGACCTGGCCAATTGTTCCTCCACTTGTATAGTTGGTCACTGCCCATATAGCTTCCTTCTGGGATTTAAAGTCTCCCTGTTTTAAGATACAGGAAAGTAAGGAGATAGCAATAGAATAGCCTTGAAGGGGTCCAACGAAGTTCAACATTGTAAAGTTAGCTTTGTGACACGGTCACAAATATAAATACATGTATAACTCTAAGATTATACACTTCTGCTATCCCTTTGAAATGTTTAGTTGATTTGTACAGCCACTCAGCACGACTCAGGTTTGGATACATCATGGAAGAATTAGTGTGCTTTCTTTTCTTTTTTTTTAATGCAGTGTTAAGCAGTGACATTTCTTGCATGCTATTTCACTGCTTTTGGAACATAAAACTGATGGTTTTAAGTTTATTCTATTTGCAATAACCTCAAAAAGATGAGCAGTAACCAATATAAGGCAGCTTGCATCTTCAAACCTAGCACTTCTCTAATTAGCTGACTAAAGAGAGTCAATTTGGTCTAGTGGTTAAAGTATCAGGCTGGAAAGCAGGAGACTGTATGTTCACGTCCCATCTTAGCCATGAAAGCCAGCTGGGTAACTTTGGGCCAGTCTCTCTCTCTCTCTCTCAACCCAACCCACCTTCTTACAGGGTGGTTGGGGTGGGGAAAAGAGGAGGAGGAAGATGTTAGATATGCTTTCTATACTGAGTTATTTGTAAAAATGAGGGTGGGATACAAATACATGTTTTGACGCATTTACATTTTACATAATGAGTTGCATTTAGCATGTTACTCTTCAACCTATTGAAAGTTTATGACCCAATTTTCCGTGCCTTGGAATAAAGACACTTCTAGTTCTTCCTCTGAAATCTTCTACATAACTCTCCAAAAACCACCTGAAGGTTAAAAGAACCTTCTAAAATCATAGGATCAAACAAAATTTCCTTCTTTCTTCCTAGTTCTACATGGCCAAAACATTTAAAGAACACTGCTTAGGTATACCTTTTTAAATTAAGAATGTGACAGATCAATACATCCCATATTCTTAAATAGCAAAGGTATTCCATACAGACTGCATTTTTATTACATTCCCCAAAAGTTGAAAAAAATGAGTCCCTGAAACATCTAGATAGAAAATAAAACCTTATAGGCAACTAAGAATTTAATAATTTCTCTTTAAAAATATCTATCCAGAGGCAAACCATGTTTTTAAAGCCAAAGTTCATTGCAAGGCAAAAATGGCACAGAGATATCAAAATATAATTTAAGTGTTACCTTTTTTAAGATGCTAACAAGATATGGAACAAGCCCGTGGTCCACAACCTTCTGGATCTGATCCTGGCGGCCAGCAGTTATGTTAGACATAGTCCATGCAGCTTCTTTCTGGATGTTGTTTTTGGGGTGAATAAGCAGACTTGGGAAGACAGCTAGTGCTCCAGCATCTATTACACTTTGAGTTTGGTCATCAGTCCCGGTTACAATGTTTCCTATAGCTCTTAATGATGGAGTCTGGAAAAGAGGTTTAAGATACTGAACAAGGCGGTGGCTTGGGCTGCATATAAAATATATAACATAGTTAAAGTGTATAAATCACATGTTGAAAGTTGAGGATTTTGTGGGGTCATATTACGAGCTGTCCAGGACAGTATGTGGCTCATGGACATGCTTGGTCTACAGAATATGGAAGAAATCCTTGCAATATCTCAATATTTACATGCAAGCCTGCCTGCCCACCCACAAAAGTTCTTAATGTAATTCTCAATACTACTATTCTAAGTATATACTATTAACGAACATAACTGTTTAACCAACTGTTAAAAGCTGCCTAAATCTTCTACTTCATCACAACAACCATAAAATGCAACAGCAACATTAGAGGACAATTGTATACCCACTGTAAAAATGTTAAAAAAAATCTTATCATTATACAGTAGAGGACACCTTTGTGGAATTCACATATCTGCTCAATTCCATGGCTATTCAAATCAGCGTTAACTCCTGACAACTGCCTGAACATGTCCCTGCAGTTTTCTTGGCAAGATATCAAAGTTTACTTATTTTTGCTAATGTCTCCTTCCTAAGGCTGAGAGAAAGTGACTGGTCCAAATTCAGCCAGTTAGCTTTGTGCATAAGGCAGGAGCAGAACTTGGTAATATGAAAAAATCAGTATGTCCAAATAGAAAATTACAAGGACATTCCAATAATTTCTGTCAAAGGAGCAGGTATAACCATCTCAAGATAATGCTACATTCACCCAAAAGAGCTTGCAATTTAAGCAACATGAATATACTGAAAAGATTTCTAAACCAAAGAATATTAAAAGTACACTTCTCAAGAAGTTGAGATTACTACACTTGAGTTGGGAACTGCATCTCCCATATGAAGAATTTCAATACTTCATAACCTTCACTAATTTATCTTACCATTATTGGAACTTCTCCACAGGCTAGCAGTTTCACCAATTGTGGCACTAGGCCAGTTTTGACCACTACTTCAATTCTATCATTTGACCCATCAGTCAAATAAGAAATAGCCCAGCATGTGTCTGCCAAAACTTCATGGTCATGGAAATGCAGTAGGCGAACTAAAGTGGGCAGAATCTGTTCAACAGCTTCAATGGGTGGCGCAGGGTTCTTGTTCCGGCAGAGGTTTGACAAAGTCCAAGTTATGTTACGCAAGTAGCCAATCTGGAAAAAAAAAACATGGTTATGATTAAGTAGGGGTAAAATTGTTTTTCACATTTAAGATTTTAGCGGAGAATTCACACTTACAGATATAGAAGAGAGATCAGGAACAGCAAGCAGAGCCAAAAGTGGGTCGAGTGCACCATATTTAATAACTAAGTCTCTATAAGCAGAGCCATCACCTGAAGGCAGAAATAAAGAGTGTCAAATGCTAAGACTAAGAGGTCATATGGAATTACTGCTAATTCAGGGCAGGAATACCACCATGACAAGCTGACTTGATCACAATCCAAGCATTATAAAAAATAACTGCCATAGAAAACTATTCAAGAGGAGGAGGAAACAAGGAAGCCTGTTGATAACAGCATTAAAATCCTTGGCAAACTAGCCACTATCAACCAGAAGCCAAAGAACATTGCAGTCACAGAATGCCATCATGTGAAAATGATTTCAACAGTAGCATTGCGGAGCTGTAAAAAATCTTGAAATGTGGTAGCATTGAAATGTACAAAATCTTACATAATTTCTACCTAAACACATAATGAAGATTTTAAGGACAAGGGCATATTTAACAAACTCCCATATATTAAGTGATATCCCCTCAGCCCTCAACATTTAATGTTATGAATTCTAGAAAAGGCTCTGAAATAGCTTACAAGTTCCATATAATACAGTGCACTCAGCTCTTAATGTTGAAAATGCTGGCATAGGATTGTACTTGGAAAAAGTTATGTACCTATGCACTATACAAATATGAAAAAAAATCTTGCATTTGAAATGAAACACATCAACTTTTTTGCATACTATTACTTACAAGAAACACATCAGCTTTACCAACTTACCTGCAATATTCCCCAAAGCCCACACAGCTTGCTCACTAATGTGAGTATGAGGAGAAGCCAGCAGAGATATAAAGGCAGGAATTGCTCCACCCTCTACTACAGCTTTTGTCTGGTCTGATGTGCCGGAAGCAATATTGGTCAGTGCCCAAGCAGCTTCAAACTGAATAGGGCTGCAGTTTGCTTTTCCCAAAAAGGACACAAATTTTGGTATCAAGCCAGCTCTAATAATCTGGTCTATAGGGGGCTGCTTTTCTCGGGATAGCAGTTTCCTATGTGTAAGAGAAATAAATTTAGCTTTCCTATCTATATTTTAAGAGAGAAAATTTACATTTCCATGACAACAGTTGTTAGTCATATTTTATTTTGGAAAGTTGGTCACTACAGTTTCAATTAAATGCAGAATAATGAAACATTCCTTTTGCTGCAAAGCATTGTATATAAGATGCAAAATCTCTCAGTCTAGTGGCAATAAACATGGATGAGGTTCAGTTTTTGGTACTCATATAGCAAGTCCAAAGCTTTCTAGCAATTACTAATAGACTAAGTGAAATATACTATCACTTTTACAGTACCTTGCATATTCCCAACTAATGCTTTATTTTGTACCAATATCTTGTATCAAGAGATGTTTTCAGAATTAGGTTGCCGATTTGTATCCCAAAAGTTTTAAATATTCCCATTACAGTAATCCCTCGCTATATCGCGGTTCACCTTTCACGGTCTCGCTGCTTCACGGATTTGCATCGTGCATTGTGTTCTGCATTCTGATTGGCTAAACAGTCTCTCCTGGATGTCGGCATCTGCGTTCTTTTGCCCTCTGCGCATGCGCAAAGCGTTCTGCTTGTGCAGAGGGCAAAAGAACGCAGATGCCGGCGTACAGGTGGGCGGGGGAAGCGGGCGGAGGAAGCCCCGCGCCGCGAACGCCACCAGGTTGTTGGGCTGTAAAGGTTAAAAATAAAGGTTCCTACTTCACGGATTTCGCCTAGCACGGGTTCTTTTTGGAACGTAACCCCAGCGAAAAACGAGGGATTACTGTACTCTCATCTAACCATTATATATCAATTGGGCTCATATCCTGCACAAAGCCACAATTTTCTGGATTATACACTGCATTGCCAAAACTAAACAAAAATAGATTTTGGTTAACCCATTAAATAAGAAAAATGTGGATTCTTACTGTGCTAAAAAACTATCAAGTTTTTAGCTTCTTGTTCTAAGTATTACTATGAAACCTCAGATTACAATTTTTCAGCTCTTATCTGCAGTTTGTTTCTTGCAGAATGTAATGCATATTGACACTTACCTGGCAGCCTGAGTAGCCTGCAGCTGGAATTCTATATTAGTATTGTTAATGCCTTTAACAATTTCTTCAACAGACCAGTGGACAGCAACCTACAAGCAACATTTCAAACAACAGTAAGTTTGAACAGTATTCTTGGAAAATAACCTCACCAGCGCTACACCATTACATACACAAACCTTAATTTTAGAGTTTCCTTTACTAAGATAGAACCAAACAAGATACTTCCTTTTGACATTCCAATGTTCAAACTTATTTTGTTCACAGAAGTCAAATGAAAGTAGATCAAAAATGTGTTATTGTGTTATGTTTTACAATGTAGGTTGTAAGACCTACAACTCAATGATAGTGAACAGAAAGCCTCAGGTTGAATCTCTGCCCCCATCATTTGGACTGGGAAAAATATCTGTCCAAAACCAGAACTACAGCTTAAAGTAGACAACTAAAGGCAAATCTTCAGAAGGCTTATAAAATAGGCACTTACCTGATTGCCCCGATTTTCTTGCAGAGGTGAAGTGGCATCATCTGGAAAAGTGCCTACATTTCGCCTTTTAAGCATTTGGTCATCTTTTTTAGCTTTTCTCAGCTCTACATTGACTTCCACCCGTCGTCGCCTCATTTCCTAGTGAACACATACATTGAAAAGCTGAGCTACAGCTTTAAAAATACAAGCAGTTGTATCCCCAGTTGACAGTTACTCACATTGGAATCTTTGCCCTTGTTCTTGAATCTGTTCAGGCGGGCAGCCATTGCCCCAGCATTCTCATTGGTAGACATGGCGACTGTTATACAGATATCTTTTTAAACCTACAAAAAGACCCAGTAGTTAAAATTAAGATATTACCCTTTAACCATATTGACTGCAGAACTGCAATTGGCATCCATTTGTAAATTACCTACAGCTGGCAAATACCAGATAAGATGCAGTTTACAGCCTAAGAGGCAGCTCTGTTCCAAGCATTTTTTATTCAAACATTGACCTAAATGGTATTTAGTTAAATTTAAACTTTCCTTAGGGCTTCAAGTTTGAGAACGTTTAAGATACACAGGTGGCTTGATTTCAAACAAATCAAGCCTCTGAATTAAGGGGTTTAGAGTCCACAGTAGAGCTCTCAAAGCATTTTAATTTCTCTTCGGAAGGAAATGAGCTCAACAATCTCTGAACTTACTTCCTTTACTCTGGACATTTACTTTCAGGCCCGCGGTCAATCTTGCGGAAAGTCCATTGAAATTGCGAAAGAGAATTTTTAGGGCATTAGGCATTACACGCAATGCCGTTGTTATCCCCACATCCCCTCCCCAAACACACACCTAACTCACTGGCAGTGTTCACAAGACCCCCAAACCAACCAACCGCAATTTATTTGTACACCCTCGTGCGTTGGGCGAACTCGGTTCTCCTAAATTTACAGTCCAGCGTGTCGCGCGAGCCCAGAAAAGTGAGCCAACTTTGTTAAACCTCCGCTAAATGAGCCAACTCAAGGGAACGGAAAGCGCCCTGGCTGTTTCCCTAGCTAGGAAATGAAGCTTTCGTGAAACAACGTAACAAATACGAACAAGCGGCGGCAGAGAGAAGGTAGGTAGGTGACCGGAACCGTCCCGGTCTGGAAAACTATTTCATTAACATTTTCCCCCAGGCTTTTGAACCTTCACCAGAGCCTGCCGACGTTTACCCGCTTTTAGACCCTCTGCCTCACCCCCCACCGTCTTAAGTCTCAGCGCACCCTTCGCTCCTCCAGACCCGGCGCTGCTCCGCCACTTACCCGACAGCGCCCCAACACGTTGCGCCGAACCGCTGGAGCTGCGAAGCTCCCTCTCTCGTTTCCCCCACCCCGCCTCCTCGAGGTGTGATTTAAACTTCTTGCGGCCTCCCGCTCTCATTGGCGAATTCGAGTCCAAGCAAACCTCTCATTGGCCAGTTTGAAAAAATATAAGACGCTCAAGCTCTCGCGTTCCTAAGAGAAAGAGAGGGAGGGGGTCTCTCGTGAGTCCGAGATCTCGCGATCGTTATGCGCAACGCCCACGCGCGAGGCCCTCGGAACTACATTTCCCAGCGTAAAAGGGGCGGCGGTTTGCGGAGCAAACGTTACGAGACGAACTCCGCGTGGGGTAGAATTGACCGTTATGTCGTCAGCTTGGTTACCGGGGATTCTTAATTGTTTTTATGGTGACATACAGCATTTTTTCACGTGGTGGCACTATGGATAGCCGGTTAGCGGTAAACGCTTCCAGACGGCCGGTAGATCAGTTTCAGGCTGGCAAACCTTTGAGGAGGAGTTAGAACGCGGCCAGCCTTCGAATCCGCTCAAAGGGTAGTGAGATGAGGGGGCGTGAGCTGTTAGAACACGAAGCTAATCGAGGCGGGAGGGGGGCGTGGCCAATTTCTTAGTGACGGAAAACGAAACCAGGAGGGAAAGGACGGACGTGGTGGGCGGAGTCATGCGTGGTCGGGAGGGGCCCTTAGAACGCGGCTCTCACAGCTCTTTGCCGAGTGACCCAGTGGCCTAATGGATAAGGCATCAGCCTCCGGAGCTGGGGATTGTGGGTTCGAGTCCCATCTGGGTCGTTCCTAGCTCTTGTTTTGCAGCGGGATTAAAATTTATGAAGACGTTTCCTGAGCTTCATGATGGGTGTTTCTTAGGCTTTGTTAGTCGCTTTGGTTCTTCATTCTCACCATCGGTCTGGAACGGAGTAAAACAAACCGTGGCCGTGCATCTCTTGACAAGACGAATGGGAGGGAGTAGGGCGCGAGCAAGGCTAGTTAAGCATTCAAACTACCTCAGGAAACTTTGTGGGTTTCCTCTGCTCAAAAACGGTTGTTACGCGCCCGATGCACCCCGGGGATCTTTTCCAAGCTGTGCTTGGGTATCTGGAAGCAATCTTGGGCTCCCTTGAAAACGTTTTGTTTGTTTCGTATATGTGGATAACACAAAGTAAAGGGGGGGAAACTTGGTTGTGGACTTCAACTCCCAGAATTCCCCAGCCATTCTGCTGGCTGGGGAATTCTGGGAGTTGAAGTCCACACCTATTGAAGTTTCCATGTTTGTTCCTTGCTTTGCAGTTAAGAACTCATTAGTGAAATGCAAAATATACTCTCATGAATCAAAAATACCTTAAATTGTTTAAAAATGTAACTAGAAACTGGCAAACTACATGGTTTTCTATTGAGCAGGCATATTCTTGTGGTGGTTCTTCAAACTTTAGGGGGATGAATTCCTGTGTCAATTGCAGGTGCTAAGTCTTCACAAAAAGTTCTGGATCTCAATTTACTCTACAGGCTTGTCTTTTGTTGACATTAAGTTGGATATATGGCCAGCTGTTACGGTAACTTCTGGCACGTGTGTGTGTTGATTCCTGGTGACTGCGTATACAAGTCCTTGCAGTTTTCTTGGTACTGTATTTTGGAAGTGGTTTGCCCTTATCTGCTTCCCCAGGGCTGAAAGAGAATGACTGGCCCAAGCTCATCCAGTTGGCATGGTTGGGACTAGAACTCAGCATCTGCCATTTTTAGCCTGGTGTTTTATCTATTACACCAGACTTAACCATTACACCAAATACGGAGTAACAGTTTTAATCCCACTAGCAGAAACAGAACCCTCTGTTCTGTTTCTGCTAACAAGTATATGTAGTTTTTGACTTACAGCAGTTCATTTAATGACTGTTCAAAGTTACAATGGCACTGAAAAAAGTGACTTATGACCATTTTTCATACGACCATTGCAGCATCCCTAGGGTTACGGCAGGGGTGGCCAAACTATGGTTCTTTGAGGACCTGTGGACTTCAACTCCAGGAATTCCTGAGCCCTCAGGAATTCTGGGAGTTGAAGTCCACAGGTCCTCAAAGAACCATAGTTTGGCCACCCCTGGGTTATGGGATCAAAATTCAGATGCTTGGTAACTGATTCATATTTATGATGATTGCAGTGTCCCGGTGTCATGTGATCACTTTTTGCGAAGTTCTGATGAGCAAAGCCAATGGGGAAGCCCAGATGCTGGTAATCAACCATCCAGATTTTGATAACATGACCATGAGTATGCTGCAATGGTCATAAGTGTGAGAACTGGTTGTAAGTCACTTTTTTCAGTGCAGTTGTAACTTCGAACGGTTGCTAAACAAATGGTTGTAAGACAAGGACTTCCTGTATACAGTTCAACACATGCTATTTTCAAGGAAAATACATCTCAGAATGTATCCCAATGTTTCCAGTGAAGGCAGTACATTAAAAGCCCTGTCATTGTTGAAGGCATTGAGGAATCTGGTAGGAAATATCTCTGAAAGAATTATCGAAGCAGTGGTGGGTTCCTACCGGTGCGGAGCACAGCTCCGGTAGGAGCCCGGTGATGATGTCATGTCCTCAGCTGTGTTTCGGCTTGTAATGTCCTAAGCATACGCGAAAGTGAAATTGCACGGTGGGATGCGATTTCACTTCCGCGCATGCTCGTGATGCGCACCGGTAGCGAACGTAACTGGAACCCTTCCCTGAATCGAAGGTGTCACAGGTTGTCTACTAGTATTATAAAATTGAGAGGTGCAATTTAGGACATTAAATCCACCCTGTACTTTCTGCAAGAGTCCAAATTAAACCATTACCAATGGCTGCTTAGCGTCTATTTCAGGGGTGGGCAATTATGGCCCCTTTACAACCTGTGGACTTCAATTCTTACCAAGGTTCCCCCCAAAGTTGGATAACAATCTATTCCTATGACAACACTCTTTTTCATATGCTTCCCATAATTCTATGAAGTGAGGTGATCTTTATTCTTGCATTATTTTCTTTTTTTGCTTTATTTTTCCCCCCACCTCTTTTCAAATATTATTTTTTGTCTCCTATCATTTTTCATTCTTAGCTGGTGTTTTCTAATACCCCCCCCTAAATCTTATCTCTAATTTTCTTTTATTCTTACTGACATTTAATACTGTAAGATTTGTTTAAATATTCATTTTGATTTGACCCATTTCATAGTTGTTTAACAGCCTTTCTGATTGCTCCTATCTTTCTGTTACTATATTGATTTACTTTAAATTTACCGTACTTCCTAATGCTTTTTTTCTTTTCGTTGTGATTTTTATTTAGTTAGAACTCATTCTGTTTCCATCATTTCCCCCCATTCAGTCTTGTTCTAATAACTCAGCTATTTTTACTCTTTTACCTTTTTTTGATCATTTACTCATTATTCATGTTACGTTTGCTATTATTCCGCAGCTTTAACACCTTCCTTTCTCCGATCCAAATTTAAAAAGATTGGTGAGTTGCAGAGCTGAACCAATGCCACAGTTTACCTTTTTGCTCTTGCATTAGCTTTTATTAATATGTAGTGGTACCTTGGTACTCATCATTAATTAGTTTCGTGAGGCACAATGAGTACAAAAATGATAAGCCCCAAACAAATTTTCCCCATAAGGAATAATGTACCGGTAGTGAGTCACAAGGCAGCTGACACTGACAACTTCTAGCTTGTGCATTCAGTACCAAACAAAAATGAGTACTGAGACAAAATTTTCACGTCAAAATGCGTTTAGTACCAAATTTGCTAGCTTCTGTTCATTTGAATGTGCCATATACTTTTAAAATGCAGAAAAAAACCAGAACAGAATAACAGAGTTGGAAGGGACCTTAGAGGTCTTCTAGTCCAACCCCCTGCTTAGGCAGGAAATCCTACACCACTTCAGACAAATGGTTATCCAATATCTTCTTAAAAATTTCTAGTGTTGGAGCATTCATAACTTCTGGAGGCAAGTTGTTCCACTAATTAATTGTTCTAACTGTCAGGAAATTTCTCCTTAGTTCTAGGTTGCTTCTCTCCTTGATTAGTTTCCACCCATTGCTTCTTGTCCTGCCCTCAGGTGCTTTGGAGAATAGTTTGACTCCCTATTCCTTGTGGCAGCCCCTGAGATATTGGAACACTACTATAATGTCACCCCTAGTCCTTTTTTTCATTAAACTAGACATACCCAGTTCCTGCAGCCATTCTTCATATGTTTTAGTCTCCAGTCCCCTAATCATCTTTGTTGCTCTTCTCTGCACTCTTTCTAGAGAAGAGCTTTCTAGCTTTGCTGGCTGGGGAATTCTGGGAGTTGAAGTCCAGACATCTTCAAGTTGCCAAGGTTGGGAAACACTGTTCTAGAGTCTCCACATCTTTTTTACATTGTGGCGACCAAAACTGGATACAGTATTCCAAGTGTGGCCTTACCAAGGCAATTATAAAGTGGTATTAACACATCACGTGATCTTGATTCTATCCCTCTGTTAATGCAGCCTAGAACTGTGTTGGCTTTTTTGGCAGCTGCTGCACACTGCTGGCTCATATTTAAATGGTTGTTCACTAGGACTCCAAGATCCATCTCACGGTTACTATTATTGACTGAGGTACCACATATATTGTACCTGTGCATTTTGTTTTTCTTACCTAAATGTAGAACTTTACCTTTTTCACCATTGAATTTCATTTTGTTAGATAGAATAGAATAGAATAGAATTCTTTATTGGCCAAGTGTGATTGGACACACAAGGAATTTGTCTTTGGTGCATATGCTCTCAGTGTACATAAAAGAAAAGATACATTTGTCAAGAATGGTTGTCATAGGGTTCAAGTAAGCAATCAGGAAACAATCAATATGAAATAATCGTAAGGATACAAGCAACAAGTTACAGTCATACAGTCATAAGTGGGAGGAGATGGGTGATAGGAACGATGAGAAAAACTAATAGTAATAGTAATGCAGCCTAGTGAATAGTTTTACAGTGGTGAGGGAATTATTTGTTTAGCAGAGTGATGGCGTTCGGGAAAAAACTGTTCTTGTGTCTAGTTGTCTTGGTGTGCAGTGCTCTATAGCGACGTTTTGAGGGTAGGAGTTGAAACAATTTATGTCCAGGATGCGAGGGGTCAGTAAATATTTTCACGGCCCTCTTTTTGATTCGTGCAGTATACAGGTCCTCAATGGAAGGCAGATTGGCAGTAATTGTTTTTTCTGCAGTTCTGATTATCCTCTGAAGTCTGTGTCTGTCTTGTTGGGTTGCAGAACCAAACCAGACAGTTATAGAGGTGCAGATGACAGACTCAATGATTCCTCTGTAGAACTGTATCAGCAGCTCCTTGGGAAGTTTGAGCTTCCTGAGTTGGCGCAGAAAGAACATTCTTTGTTGTGCTTTTTTGATGATGTTTTTGATGTTAGATGACCATTTTAGGTCTTGAGATATGATGGAACCTAGAAATTTGAAGGTCTCTGCTGTTGATACTGTGTTGTCTAGTATTGTAAGAGGTGGTAGGATGGGAGGGTTTCTCCTAAAGTCTACCACCATTTCTACGGTTTTGAATGTGTTCAGTTCCAGATTGTTCCGGTCGCACCATGAGACTAGTTGTTCAACCTCCTGTCTGTATGCGGTTTCATCGTTGTCTCGAATGAGGCCAATCACTGTTGTATCATCTGCAAACTTCAGTAGTTTAACAGATGAATCGTTTGAGATGCAGTCATTGGTATATAGAGAGAAGAGAAGTGGTGAGAGTACACAGCCTTGGGGGGGCCCTGTGCTAATTGTACAGGTATCTGATGTGATTTTGCCTAGCTTCACCTGCTGCTTCCTTTCTGTTAGGAAGCTTGTGATCCACTTACAAGTGTGTTCAGGTACCGCCAGCTGATTTAGTTTAGTTAGAAGAATGTCCGGTATGATGGTGTTGAATGCTGAACTAAAGTCTACAAAGAGGACCCTTGCGTAGGTATTTGGAGATTCAAGATGTTGTAGGATGTAGTGCAGAGCCATATTAACAGCATCATCTGTTGATCTATTTGCTCGGTATGCAAATTGCAGGGGGTCTAACAGTGGATCCGTGATGGTTTTCAAGTGGGACATCACTAGCCTTTCAAAGGTTTTCATAACTACAGATGTTAGAGCAACTGGTCTGTAGTCATTCAGTTCCTTGATGGAGGGCTTCTTCGGCACTGGGATGATAGTGGAGCGTTTGAAGCAAGAAGGAACATGGCATATCTCTAGTGATTTGTTGAAGATTTGGGTGAAGATGGGGGCCAATTGGTCAGCACAGACTTTTAAGCAAGAAGGAGTTATCTTGTCTGGACCTGGTGCTTTTCCCGGCTTCTGTCTGTGAAATAGATCTTGCACTTCCTTTTCTGTGATCACCAGGGGCTGTGAACCCAATGGGATGGGTTCAGTTGTAGGAGGTTTGGCTGTTGTTGGTGTGTCTGGGATGGAGATTGTGGAGATAGGTGGCTGTAGTTTCCTTTCAAACCTGCAGTAGAACACATTCAGGTCATCTGCCAGTTGCTGATTTCCTTCAGCTTGGGAAGGTGGTTTGCTGTAGCCGGTGATGTTTTTAAGAGTTTTCCACATGTTTGCTGGTTCATTTGTTGAGAACTGGTTCCTTAGCTTTTCAGAGTAGTTTCTTTTTGCTGCTCTGATCTCCCTTGTTAATACATTTCTGGCCTGATTGTACAGCATTCTATCACCTTTTCTGTAGGCTTCCTCTTTGGAACGACGTAACTGCTTAAGTTTAGCTGTGAACCAGGGTTTATTGTTACTGTATATTCGCAAGTTCCTGGTCGGTACACATAGGTCTTCGCAGAAGCTGACATATGATGTTACAGTATCTGTGAGTTCATCCAGGTCTGCAGAGGTATCTTCAAAAATATTCCAGTCCGTGCAGTCAAAGCAAGCCTGTAGCTTTAACTTTGCCTCTTCAGTCCAAGTCCTCACTGATTTAATTGTTGGTTTTGTGGCTTTAAATCTTTGTCTGTAAGCAGGTACAAGGTGAATCATGCAATGATCAGAGTGGCCCACAGCTGCTCGTGGTAAGGAACGATAAGCATCTTTTAGTGTTGTGTAGCAGTGGTCTAAGGTATTCTTGCCTCTGGTGGGACAATTGACATGCTGAAAGTATTTTGGTAGCTCTGTCCTTAAGTTTGCCTTGTTTAAATCTCCCAAAACAATAGCCAGTGAATCGGGGTATTTGGCTTCAGCCTCCATAATCTGATCAGCTAGAGTTCTTAATGCCTTTTTTACAGAGGCTTGTGGGTGTATATAAACCGCAATTAGTAGACATGAGGAGAACTCACGTGGAGAGTAAAATGGTTTGCAGTTAATAAGTAAGGACTCCAAGTTTTCATCACAGAATTTTTGTATTATAGTTATGTCCTGAGACCATCTGTTGTTGATATAAATACATAAGCCTCCTCCCCGTTTTTTCCCTGATAATTCTGCGATCCTGTCTGCTCGAAGTATCTGAAACCCTGGTATATGCATGCTATTGTCATCAATTTCCTCATTTAGCCAGGTTTCAATAAAGCATAGGGCAGATGCGTTGTGAAAATCAGAATTGCATCTGTTTAAAAGAAGTATTTCATCCATCTTGTTAGCAAGAGAACGTAAATTGGTAAGAAAGATTGAAGGGAGCGGGGTTTTTTTAATTCCCTTATTCCTTAGTCTATTTAAAATTCCCGCCCTTTTACCTCTTCGTCTCTGCCGTCTGAGTTTGCTGATCGATAGTTCCGGGGAAATGGCTTTCTCCTGTGTTGAAATCTCCTCTGTGTTTGTAAAGACAGGTGGGGGTGAGGTTACAAAGAGCTGTTCCTTAAAGAGACGTTCCTTAATTCTTAGCAGATGGTCTCGTGAGTATGAAATCCGTTGAGAATTGCAGAGAATAGTAGAAAATAAAGAAACCATTTGAGAGCATTTCACCGAGGCAACCTTCGTCGGCGCCATCTTGAAACAAGATAGCGCCCAATGTTCAAGTCTGTCAAGATCCTTCTGTATCTTAAGCCTATCTTCTGGAGTGTTGGCTATTCCTGCTAGCTTGGTGTCATCTGCAAATTTGATGAGTTCCCCATCTATCCCCTCGTCCAAATCATTGATGAAGAAGTTGAAGAGTACTGGGCCTAAAACAGAGCCTTGGGGTACCCCACTGCATACTTCCCTCCATGTAGATGTAGTTTCATTGAGGACTACACGTTGAGTCCGGTTGGTCAACCAGTTACGAATCCATCTGGTGGTGATGCTGTCTAACCCACGTTTTTCTATTTTATCTAGTAGTAGGTTGTGGTCTACTTTATCAAATGCCTTACTGAAGTCCAAGTAAATTATATTGACAGCATTCCTCTGGTCCACTAATTTTGTCACTTTGTCAAATAATGCAGTAAGATTAGTTTGGCATGATCTGTTTTTAACAAACCCATGTTGGCTTTTCGTTATTACTTTGTTTGCTTCTAGATGTTCGCTGATTTGTTGCTTCCTGGTATTGAGGTCAGGCTGATAGGTCTGTGGTTTCCTGGATCTATTTTTTTCCTTTTTTGAAGATGGGAGCACCGCGTTAGGGCTGAAAAAGCCTTTTTCAGAGGGAGTAGGAATGAAAACAAGCCTGCAAAGACTTAGGGCTGGAAAAAACCGTCTTCGGAGGGAATAGGAAGCCGGGAAGACGTTAGGGCTGGGGAAAAAAGCTTCGAAAAAGCTACATACAAAGTATAAGAAGCACCCAAATTTTCAGCCTCTTTTGGGGAAGAAAAAGGTGCGTCTTATACTCCGAAAAATACGGTACATCAGCTCTTTTCCAGTCCTCTGGCAGTTCCCTGGTGCTCCAGGATCTTTGAAAGATATAGTTCAGTGGTTCTGAGATCCTGTCTGCCAGTTCCTTCAGAACCTTGGGGTGTAATCCATCTGGTCCTGGTTATTTGAACTCTTCTAGGGTAGACTGGTGCTCACTTACCATTTTCTTCCCTATTTTAACTTGTGTTCCTAATCTATTTTTTGTGGTGCTGTTTTTGATAGGTTGGACTGTTTTTTCTCTTTGTGTAAAGACAGTTGCAAAAAATGAGTTAAGTAGTTCTGCTTTCTCCCTGTTGCTTGTCACCTTCTTGCCACTTTCTCCCAGCAATGGACCAATTGTTTCCTTGACTTTTTTCTTGTTTTTAACATGTTGGAAGAAGCTATTTTTGTTATTTTTTACTTTTGTCGCAAGCCTTTGTTCATTGTGAGCCTTAGCTTTCCTCACTTCATCTTTGCAGGCTCGGGCTATTTGCTGATATTCTGCCTTAGTTATGTGCCCCTCTTTCCACTTTTTATACTTGTCCTTTTTGTCTTTCAATTTGTCAGAGAGTTCTTTATGTAGCCATGCTGGTTTCTTTTGAGAGCTGTTATATTTCTTCTTCATCGGTATTGTGCTACACTAGGCTTTTATAATCTCACTTTTCAAAATTTCCCAAGCTTCTTGAGTTGTTTTCCCCTTGAGAATTCTCATTCATGGAATCCTTCCCAAGCTCTCTCTAAGTTTATTGAAATTAGCTCTCTTAAAGTCGAAGACTCTAGTTTGACTTTGTTCTGTTGTTTGTGCTTGCATAATGTTGAATTCCAATACTGCATGATCACTCGCCCCCAAGGTTCCTGTAGCTTCAATACCTTCAATAATTTCATCTCTGTTAGTGAGAATTAAGTCCAATATGGCTGATCCCCTTGTTCCCTTCTCTACTTTTTGGGAAATAAAGTTGCCTGCTAGGTTTGTTAGGAATATGTTGGATCTTCCACTTGGTGCAGAGTTTGTCTCCCAGTTGATGTCAGGGTAGTTAAAATCCCCCATTACTATTATGGTGTGCTTCCTACATACCTTAGTTAGTTGCCTAGCAAAAAGTTCATCTATTTTCTCTGGTTGGATGGATGGCCTATAGCATACACCTATGGCAATGTCATTTCCCCCCTTTAATATTGACCCAAATGCATTCAAGATAATTTTCACCATTGTTGTGCTCTATTTCTGTAGAGATGTGGTTATTTCTTATATATAGTGCAACTCCACCTCCTCTTTTATTTGGTCTATTTCTTTTAAATAATTTAAATCCCAGTAGCTGTATGTTCCATTTGTGGGTTTCATCCCACCAAGTTTCCGTAATGGCAACAATATCATATTTGCCCTCATTTACTTGAATTTCTAATTCTCCCTGTTTATTCCTCATACTCTGTGCATTGGTGTATAGACATTCGAGTCCATTTTGATTGACCCTGTGTGTACTATTTACTTAACCTGTGTTGTGCCTGACTGCCCCTACTTTCTTGCCACCTGTTTGATTAGTGCATATTGTATGGCACTCACTATTACATGCACTGATAACCCTATTAAATTTGATGAGTTTCAAAGCACTTGAATACCAACCTACCACTGTATCTCAAGAGTCAAAAGAGTTACACATTAAATGTGCCATTTTTAATCATGTATACTTATGAACCTGCACTATGTTGACTATGTCAGTGGTCCAATCAGTGTAGGATTCAATAATGTGATTTTCAGCAAAGTTGTGATTTATCAAGACACAGGTTTTTTCTCTCTCTCTCTTCTGCAAATCATGAACAAGTTTTGGATTGCTAGAAACAAGAACTAATGAACAAAACTGTTATTTATATTGTTTCTCCCCTTGGAATTTTAGGGAGATCATTTGCTACATAAACAAATATTTGCAGCCTTTTCCTTCTCCGCATTCTCTTCTCACCTATGGAACAGCTGCCTTCTGTCATATCACCCTCCACCTACCTCTCACTTACAAGGAGTGTGACTTCACCTAAGAAATTACACACACACATACACACACACACACACAGGATCGGAGTACTTTGGCTGGAGTTTTAGTTTGAATGGAATATATACTGAGTGATTGTATCTCCAGGGAGTCTTTCATCATTACTGCAAGAGACATTGCAAACTCTGACTTGTTGGTGATATTACAGGCAATTAATCAACAACTCTTGGAATATGCTGCTAAAGTGGATCTTTTGGAAAGGAAATATACTGTAGCAAGAAAAGTTTAAAAAGCAAGAACCTAGAGCCAGACATGACTGGACAAGGGAAACCTTTAGCTTTTTTAAAGAGCAAATTATATGATAAGGAGATTAAACCTAAGAAGAGTTAGAGAAGCAAAAACGAAGCTAAACAAAAGTATTGGCGACCGGTCAAGTATTGGACCAGATCCTAGAACAAACATCCTAGGGGGAAAAATTGTCTGAATCAGAATTAGAATTAAAATAGAGCTGGAAGAGACCTTGGAGGTCTTCTAGTCCAGCCCCTTGCTCAGGCAGAAGACCCTATACAATTTCAGACAAGTGGCTGTCCAGTCTCTTCTTAAAAACCTCCAGTGATGAAGCACCCACAAAGTCTGAAGGCAAAAACTGTTCCACTGGTTAATTGTTCTCACTATCAGGAAGTTTTTCCTTAATTCCAGGTTGCTTCTCTCCTTGATTAGTTTCCATCCATTGTTTCTTGTTTATTTAAGAAACTTTATTTTTGTAATTGACCAAGACATTTTGAACTCTGAAGGTTATTATATAACTTCAGTTGTTAATCAGAAATTGTTGGAGAAGGCAAACCATCCAGCATTATCTTGAGGTAAGATGGGCAGCCTATAAGTTAATCAAACAAACAAGCAAGCAAGCAAGCAAACAAACGCCTTCAGAGTGCTAATGACCTGATTCAAAGAATGTAAATCCTTCTAATCCCTATCATTCAGTCAAAACTGAAGAAGTTTCTTGGATGAGAAGCAAAGCTGACTGTGATCCGCAGGTCAGTGGTTCAAACCTCACCGGCTCAAGGTTGACTCAGCCTTCCATCCTTCCGAGGTAGGTAAAATGAGGACCCAGATTGTTGGGGGCAATATGAATATACATTGTTACTGGTGTAAACCGCTTAGAGAGTGCTTGCACTGTGAGGCGGTATATAAATGTCACAAATAAATAAATAAATAAATAAATAAATAAGGAAAAAAACCAAGAAAGTCCAGTTGCCTTTTGAAAAGCACTTTTGGAACTGCTTGTCTTTCATGATTACACTTGCAAATCATTTGCATTTTCAGCTATCTGAGTAGTATCATCAATATAACGCAGGTTATTAATTTTTCTTTCTCCAGTTTTAAAACCACCCAGATCATTTCCCAGCACAATCTTCCTCAATGTATTCAGCATAAAGGTTGAACAAATGAGGAGAACATGCAGCCTTGTCTCATTCATTTGCTGACCTAGATCTAGTCAGTTTCAGTCGATTTCTGGCCTAGGCTTCCTGTCCTATGTGTACTTTTTTCATGAGGATGAGAGCAGTAAGATGTTCCGGAACTCCCATTTTCCTAAACACATTCCCCAGTTTGGCATCTCTAGCCAATGGAGTATGTACAAATTATTGTTTACAATTTCCTCATTGCATTACCATCACACCTGCTTCTCTCTTTGCTTATTCACTTGGTGCCGGAATGGCGAGACTGATTTAGGATTTAAATTGAGGGTGGAGATGGAAGAGAGTGGATGACAGATCGGTTATATGCGGTTGTAATTTACATGTGAGTCAAAGGATCAGCCCCTTGTCAATTAACAATTGTGTTTAAAACTGTAGTATTGTTAAGACCCTTTGTGATTTCCTGAAACCTTTTAATTTGAGTTCAGCAACAACTTATTCAATTTTGGAATTAAGGTCCCTCCCATTCCCCCTCCCCAGTTACCCAGTAACGTTGAGGCCCAAGGAGTGTCCTAGAAGGATGAAATGCTCTAATATTACTCTGCCCTTGTTATGAGTCCTAAATAATGCCAAATTTGTGTCCATTCTTTTGTGCAACATTTGTCCAACAGATTCCAAAGAGGCTTTTCTGGAAGATGACAGCATGAATCATATTAGAGGAAGAGCATATTAAAACAACTCTAAACTTCTGTGTGTGCTTGTTGGGACCTGTGATGTTGATGTAGATATAGAGGCAAAGTAATCATCCGGGTGATTACCATTCAGGGTGTGGTTTCCATGTTAACATTACTATCCAAATTGTACCTCAAAGCCACTTGGTTATCACCAGATTGTACCTTAAAGCCACTCTCTTGCTGCCAAAATACGATCTGCCTTTAGCCTCAGTGATTGATTAATAGCAGGGGTGTCCAACCTTGGCCACTTTAAGACCTGTGGACTTCAACTCCCAGAATTCCCCAGCCAGCCATTCTGGGAGTTGAAGTCCACAAATCTTAGCCAAGTTGGACACCTCTGGACTATAGAAAGCGCTGTCCAGTTTTTCCTTGGAAGATCAAAGCCAGAGGGGCATGTACCTGGTCAGACACTAAAAACTAAATTAAATTAAACTCTAAATTAAACACTAAATTAAAATTATCCCCTAGAAATGATAAATGTCTTTCTCAACCATAGTTTACAATTTGAGGATCAGGTCATCAGTATATAGCACACATTCACAGGAAAAAAAACTACTGAATTTGCAACTTCATGTATGAAAAAATGAATGAAAAGCAGCAAGGGCTGACTTTTCTTTCACTCCATACATGGTGATAATGTAGTTTAAAATTATTGACAGGACAATCCACTTGTACAGGGGTCTCCAACTACCAGGCCATGGCCTATTTGGAACTGGGTTGTGCGAGCGATGGGCTGGTGCACACGTGTGTACAGAGCTGAAATTGCACGTGGGCCAGTGGGCCCACTGCTCATGCAAGTTGAGCTGTGTGCGTGCCAGCCTGCTGCTTGTGCGGCCTAGTTCCACTTGCCCTCCAGCTGGGCTGCCAAGCCACAAAGGTTGAGGACTGCTACACTAGTGTATATAAAAATATCAAACTCCACTCCCTTCTAGCACTGATGTTACCTACTTGGGTAACAAAACATCTGCAAGAAAACAATCAAGCTCAGAGAGCACCAAAGACTCTACAGTTTAAAATGAGTTTGCTGTTAAGAACCTAATGCAAATCTTAATATGGGAATTTAATAGCCTTATCAATGTCAGTAGGTAAAGATCTATTGAAAAGTTTATTATTTTGTCCATAGAAAGCTATTTATAGAGATGAAAGCAGCTCAAAGATTAATGATGGTGGTTTAAAGTTTAAACTGATTAACACACTTTTCAAACCTGTATTTAACACAAAGGCTTAATCTACTGTAGAGTAGCCATGCTTAAAGCCAGGTACCGTAGCTATTCCAGATGTTATTTCCTGAAGTCCAATCCTCTACTTTGAGCAGAATAAGTTCAACATATAATTTTGCTATAACATCTATTGCACAAATTGGTCTGCAATTAGAGGATTTATATTTGTCCCATTTTGAAAATGGGAATAACACTATTGGTGTACTAAGCTTATATAAACTCTTAATTGAACTGAGCTAGTCCGTAAATATAGGGCCCCATAATAAAATGGTTAATTAGAATTAAAGTTACCTATCAAGTTATCTGCTTCAGGGGTGTAACTGGAGGCAATGGTTTGGCATTTGTAAGTACACTAAAGTATAAACACAGGAGAAATCAATCCTCCTTTTAAAATCATAAAACATATCTCCCCCCACTCCAGAAAGTTTTACTTCTCACACAGATTAATTCAAGCTTGTTAGCAGAAAATAGAAACACAAAAACCAAGGTACATAGTATAAAAAAAAATCAGACACTAAGATCACCTGTAGGTGAATAATATTTAGGATAATATGCATGATGATAAAAGAGAATCAGTGTAGTGGTTAGGGCATAAGGCTGAAAACTGGGAGACTCTGAATTCTAGTTCCAGGAAAAACTCTAAAAAGGCTCTGATACACAGGATTCTGATTGTTATGAAGGTCCCTTACTCCCTTCCAACAATCGTTCTCAGGCTTACTCTATGTTTTCAGAAACATACGAGCCAAAACATAGATAGGAGATTTCAGGTAGAGGAAGAATGTATCTGATTGTAGAAACTTCTCTTTTTGATTCCAAGGAATAGACCATAAATGAAGAGCCGAGGTGGCGCAGCGGTTAGAGGCAGTACTGCAGGCCACTTTAGCTGACTGTGATCCACAGGTCAGCATTTCAAATCTCACCGGCTCAAGGTCAATGTTCCCTGTAAAGTTATAAAATGGCGCGCGGCAGTTGAAAACTGCCACGCGGCGTCCCCCTTTTATGTGCGCGGCCGCGCAAGCGCGCAGCCTCTGCAATTAGAAAATGCCGGGTGGAAGTTAGAAACCTCCGCGCGGCGTTCTCCCATCATGTGCGTGGCCACGCGGCCGCTCACCTTAGAGGGAACAGTGCTCAAGGTTGACTCAGCCTTCCATCCTTCCGAGGTAGGTAAAATGAGGACCCAGATTGTTGGATGCAATATAAATGTACATTGCTTACTGGTGTAAACGTCTTAGAGAGTGCTTGCACTGTGAGGCAGTATATAAATCTCACAAATAAAATAAATAAATGAAGAAGAGCTGCAGCCTCTTTCCAGGTTGCTGCAGTTCATCTATTGCATTGGGGAAGGCCACTCAAAGACTTGGGAAATGTGGACAGAGAGAATTCGGAAACATAAAATGTATCTTACTCAAGTGCTACCACCTATTTACACAAATTAAAAATCATTGCTCGTTAGTTGGGAACCAGTGTAGTGGTTAAGGTATCAGTCTGGAAACTGGGAGACCCTAAGTTCTAGGTCCATCTTTGGCATGAAGCTACCTTGGTGACTTTGGGCCAGTCAATCTCTCAGTCCAATTAAGGACACAAGGACAAACCACTTCTGAAATCTTGCCAAGAAAACTGAATAACAGAATTGGAAGGGACCTTGGAGGACTTGTAGTCCAACCCCCTGCTCAGTCAGGAAACCCTATACCAGGGGTCAGCAACCTGCGGCTCTGGAGCCACATGTGGCTCTTTCATCCCTCTGCTGAGGCTCCCTGTTGCCAGTCGGCTCCACAATTGATAGGGCTTTTGGTTAGGACAGGTAGACAAAAAAGGACGCCGTGCAGGAGGAGACTCTATGGTGGGGGAACCGGACTTCCGGTTGGCAAAGGAAAAAGGATGCTGTGCTAGGAGGAGACTCTATGGTGGTGGGGGGAACCAGATTTCCAGTCGGCTCCAGAATTGAATGGGGGCTTCTAGTTAGGACCTTTGTGGCTGTTTGAGTGTTTAAGGTTGCCGACCCCTGCCCTATACCATTTCAGACAAATGTTGTAAAATCTTTTCTTAAAAACGTCCAGTGTTGGAACATTCACAACTTCTGGAGGCAAATTGTTCCACTGATTAATTGTTCTAGCTGTCAGGAAGTTCCTCCTTAGTTCTACGTTGCTTCTCTCCTTCATTAGTTTTCAACCATTGCTTCTTGTCCTGCCTTCAGGTGCTTTGGAGAATAGCTTGACTCCCTCTTCTTTGTGGCAGCCTTTAGATATTGGAACAGTGCTATCATGTTATCCCTGGTCCTTCTTTTCATTAAACTAGACATACCCAATTCCAGTAACCTTCTTTATATGTTTAAGCCTGCAGTCCCCTAATTAACTGCAAGGGCTTGTCCAGGCAGTCATAAAAAAATCAAGACTACTTTGAAAGCTCCCTCTCTCCCTCCCTCCCTCCCTCCCTCTCTCCCCCTCCCTCCCTCCCTCCCTCTCTCTCTCTCTCTCTCACACACACACACACACACACACTGCACAATGCCAATATATATATAAAACTAGAAGCCTAATCTCATGATAACTCAAGTAGACCATAGAAGGCAGTTATGATTAGTTCCAATATGACTCTTTGCCACAGATCACAAGGGCCTCTGTGCCTTAATTGTTAGGCCTGTGAGTTGCCAACTGTGAGGACAATCCAAAACAGAACTCTTATAGCTCCTTAAATCTAAATTAAAGTAAGGTCAAACAAAGGAATACAAAACAGATATAGACTAAACCTCACAGTTAAAAATTATGATCTTCTATAGTAGCAAGAAAGTAAAAACACTGAGAAGCAAAGGCAAAGGTGGCCAGTTGGCATCAAACTAAACCAAGAAACCAATTACTGAGTCGATTACAGAGTTATATCCCCAAATCTCTATCATGGTTACCTGGAATTTGAACAACTCTTATTTCATAAGGAGAGATTAGGTCTGAGGCAAGCAGGAAATATTTTCTTCTTCGGCAACAAGTGTCAACTTAGCATCAAGTATCTTAGATCAAGAATTTCCAACCTCAGGATGAAGTAGCAGAGTTTGATGGTTGTTACTCTAGTTGAGTTGACTTCTCAGATTTATTAAATAACTCTAGTTACAGGGATTTTCATAAACATTGTTGAATAGTGGGGGAAGGGTCAAAATCAGGGTGCTGCACTAAACATTAATGGGTATCACTGCTTTACGGCCTTGCCATTTATAGATGTAAATAGTAAATTTATCTATAGCCATTTTACAGCCCCAGCTCAACTTCTGCCTCTAGTCTTGCCCTCAAGACATCCTCCTTAAATTCCAAGTCTACATTCACTGTAGCTCCTTCAGTAAATAAACTGTTGTTTCTCATGATTACCTAGATCAGGGGTCGGCAAGCTTAAACACTCAAAGAGCCATTTGGACCCGTTTCCACAGAAAAGAAAACACCGGGAGCCACAAAAACCTTTTGACATCTAAAATGAAGATAACACTGCATATATCATTTTTTTTACCTTTATGCTATGTACAAAGAAAACTATAGTGTGTTGCATTTATGTAATCAATGAACTGCTACAGAGAAAACAAATTTTTATTTCTGCATGCAACAAAAACATTTTGAACTCCGAAAAAAAAAGATGGGTCGAAAAGCTCAATAAATTGTGTGCCGGCAGGTGTCGCACATTGGCGGTTGTGATGCATGTTTTGAGCGACAGGGATGAAAGAGCCACATGCGGCTCCAGAGCTGCAGGTTGCTGACACCTGGCCTAGATTATCACGGTAACTGGTCTTTGTTATGCATCACTGTCAGCTACTGTAATTTTCTTGTTTTGTTTCATTTTGTTTGGTTCCTGCAAAGTATTGGTTCCCAGTTATAGACTACCTCTAAACATGGAGGCCCATTTTACTGTCACATCTTCTCCTAGCTTATAATATAACTTAACTTCTCCCATTAATTTGATCATCTTTTAAAGCCTGGAACTCCTGGGGCTTTCCTTTCATCTCTCTCCTTCCCACACAAATTAAAACAAAGTATGCTCAGTCTGAACTCATCTTTGTACACTTCCTTCTTTTAGAGAAGTTTGGATTCTTCTTCTTCTTCAACTTCTTTGACCATCCCCCACCCCAAGTGTTCCACAGTATTAAATTAGTCTTTATTAAGCAGAGTTCAGAGTTGTTGTTTTGCTTAACCTTTTATCAAATAAAGTCAACATTATTTCCATGTCTTTTTAGACTTGAATTTTTCCTGAATTTTTCTTTCTAAGCCTTTTCTCTTTTAAAGTCCAATATCCCAGTCCTTTACTAAATTATTTCTTGCTTTTACATTCTACAATTCCTTGAGTATCTCATTCACTGCATTTTATTAACTGCTCATCAGGAAGCAAACTTTCATATGCGGTTTGAAGGAAAGCCTTGGTTTAAAGTCATCCTTAATATAGCAGGCTTCTTACTAAGCAGCAAAATCCAAAGCTTGACAGTTTCATATTAATTGTCCATCATGTAATTGCAGGGATTAAGAAAATATTTTTTAATAACCTGAAACTATGAAGTTGGACATTTTTTGCAGGAAAACAATCTGTACCAACCTCTCCTGCAAAAGCAGAAAATTGTGTATTTATTTATTTATTTATTTACTTTGTTTACTGTCCTTTTTACCTACTTTAATTTTAATTAATTAAATTCTATTTATTGTTGCTTTGCATGTATACTGAGAACTTCTGCACCAGAGACAAATTTGTTGTATGTCTAATCACATTTGGCAGAATAAACCTATTCTATTGTATTGTATTGTATTCTATTCTATTCTATCCTATCCTATCCTATCCTATCCTATCCTATCCTATCCTATCCTATCCTATCCTATCCTATCCTATCCTATCCTATCCTATCCTATCCTATCCCATCCCATCCCATTCCATTCCATTCCATTCCATTCCGCCTACAGTTTGGCAGTTTGAGTCTCACTCAAGGTTGACTCAGCCTTCCATCCTTCCGAGGTTGATAAAATATGGACTCAGATTCTTAGGGGCAATATGCTGACTCTGTAAACCACATAGAGAGGGCTGTAAAGCACTGTGAAGCGGTATATAAGTCTAAGTGCTATTGCTATTCACCATTCTGTCAGAACTGAAGAAGCGGTATATAAGTCTAAGTGCTATTGCTATTCACCATTCTGTCAGAACTGAAGAAGCTTCTTGGATGAGAATCAAAACATCTTAAAGGAAAAACAAAGTCCAGTTGCCTTTTGAAAAAGCACCTTTAGTACAAACTGAATCTAATAATCGCATGTTGCATATCCCTAGTTGTTCGGGTAAAGCTTAAGTAGGTTTAACACTTAACATTTTAGTTTCAGTGCTTTCTGCAGAACAGAAATAAACATTCACCACTTAATTTTCTCTCCATATTTCTCTAGAGTATAAAAAAATATTGAGGGAGGGGGAAAGGAGAGAAGGATAGGAATATCTCATCCCAAAGAGGAACCTTAAAAAGGAGATAGGGAAGCAGTTCAGCAAGTTCTTCTAGTTCTCAATCCTTTTCTAAATACTGTTTAGTGCTGAGATGTTTATTTTGAGCAGTTCTTGCTTTAGCAACAACAAGCAAAGTGTTGGAAAGACACCTTATGGAAATGGTTGAATAATAATACGAATAGCTGCTGGGCTTATATCCTGAGCATGCAAAAAATATGCAATTGTTGATCTTCCACTAAAATACAGTTAGCCCTCGACTTACAACAATATTTTTAGTGAACGTTCGAAGTTACAATGGCACTGAAAAAAGTGACTTATGACCATTTTTCACACTTACAACCATTATGGCATCTCCATTGTCAGAGGACAAGAATTTGGGCACTAGGCAATTGACTCATATTTATGAAACAGTGTCCCAGGTCATGTGATCACCTTTTGCACCCTTCTGACACGCAAAGTCAAGGTGGAAGGCAGATTTGTGACTAGGTTTGTGACTAACTTAACAACTGCAGTGATTCACTTAACAACCATGGCAAAAAAGGTCATAAAATGGGCAAAACTAACTTAACGAATGTCTCGCTTAGCAACAGAAATTTTGGGCTCAATTGTGGTGCTAAGGCTGTATTTGTTTTGGAAATATTTCCTGTTATTAGAAGATAATAGAGATAATCGTAGTGAAAAGTGGTATTTTCATATCATATAGCATTTATTTATTTATTTATTAAAATTTCTATGCCGCCCAACTCCCGGGGGATTCTGGGCGGCTAACAACAGGTATAGAAACATATAATCAATAAAAGTGATTTAAAAAAAAACATGTTAAAATACTATCAATATTTTAAAAAGAACTTTCACTCATACCCCGCCTGCCTGAAGAGCCAAGTTTTTATTGCTTTACGGAAGGCCAGCAGGGTGGGGATAGTCCTGGTCTCTGGACGGAGTTGGTTCCAAAGGGAGGGGGCTCCCACAGAGAAGGCTCTCCCCCTCGGCCCTGTCAACCGGCATTGCTTGGTCGATGGGACCTGGAGGAGACCAACTCCGTGGGACCTAACCGGTCGTAGGGAGGTATGCGGCAGGATGCGGTCCCGAAGGTAACCTGGCCCTGAGCCATGTAGGGCTTTAAAGGTAACAACCAACACCTTAAATTGGATCCGGAGACTAATGGGCAGCCAATGCAGCTGGCGGAGGATCGGTGTTACGTGGGTGCATCTGGGTACACCCACCACAGTTCGTGCAGCTGCATTTTGCACCAATTGCAGTCGCCGGACACTCTTCAAGGGTAGCCCCATGTAGAGCGCATTGCAGTAATCCAGCCGTGAGGTGATAAGGGCATGAGTGACTGTGAGAAGTGCTTCCTTCTCCAAGTAGGGTCGCAATTAGTGCACAAGACATACTTGTGCAAAGGTCCCCCTAGCCACAGCTGAAAGATATTGCTCCAATTTTAGCACAGTGGCAGAGAACTGGAGCAATTTGACACAGTGGCAGAGAACTGGAGCAAAATCATGGGTATGTTCCGAGTACCCATTTTTCCCAAGGTAGACTGCCACGGAATAGGAAGTTTTAATCGAGGAAGCACGTATCATTTGTGCAATCAAACTCGGGAATAAAGGCGGCGCTGAGGCTGAGCGGCTTTGCCACCGAGCGGTCCGACGTTCGGAACAACCTGCCTGATTTTTAGGCGGTGCGATTGCGGGGGGGGGGGCATTTAAACCGGAGTCACTGAAATCGGGGTCCCTCTCCGGCTAGCCGAAAGCTAAGAAACAGCTTGGGGAGGGGTTGAAAGGTGACAGCGAGGGTGGCCGGGACTTGCAGCCCAATTTGGTCTGGTTCCTGGGCTCTCGTCAAGGACCTAGTCCCGTTTTCCCCAAGGACGCCTCTCATTAGCATGGGGGCGGTGGGGGCGGGCGGAGAGGGCCAAACCTGAGGGTGGGGGGAGAGGGAGAAAAAGGGAGAAAGAAAAGAGGGAAAGAGGGAGAGGATAGCGAGGGAGTGGGAGAAAGGGAAAGAGAGAGGGAGGCAGAGAGAGAGGGCGGGACAGGGAGAGCAGGGAGAGAGTCACACACACACAGAGGAGAAGGAGGGCAAGAGAGAGGTGGAGAGGAAAAAACGGGGAGAAAGTGAAGGAGAAATAGAGGAAGGGAGAGAGTGAGAGAGAGAGAGAGAGAGAGAGAGAGAGAGAGAGAGAGAGAGAGAGAGAGAGAGAGAGAGAGATTGGCTGACTGCCTCTCCTTTGCAATGACACCCGAAGCTGCCTGGCTCCTGTGCTTCGCCTTGGCCTCCTCCTCCTCGCTTCCCTCCTCCGGGGTAGCAGGTAAGTCTGCCCCAGGCTCAGGTGGGACGGGGAGGTCGAGCTGAGGCAGCCCCTCCCCTCCCGCCCCGCCGCCAAATTTGTCCTCAGAGGCGCTGCCGCCGCCTTTTCCTCCGGGCTGGGGCAGCGCCTCTCCTCAGAGCCCCAAGAAGGGCTGCTGGGCTCCTCCGCCCTTTGGACGCGCCCGGCGGCTTTGCCCGAGGACGAGAGAGCGGCTGGCGGGCGGGCGAACGCGGGTTTCTTTCTTTCTTCCCCCCCCCCCCCCCGCGGACCTGCCTCGTCGCTTCAACCTTCTCCCCAAAAGCTGCCTCCCGTCCCTGCCCCACGCAGCTTCGAAGCCTCGTATTTTCCTTGGGGTGTGGTGGTGTGGGTGTGGGGGGCTTCCCCGTCTTTCCCAGAGCTGTTGCCCCAGACTGAGCGTGTTTTCGGGGTGCGCTCGGCTCGCGGAGGGCTGACCCTCGGGAAACCCGGGTGGGTTGCAAGAGCTCGGGAGGCGGCAGGTGGGGACGAGAAAGAGACGGGCAGGATGAGGTTAGGCGCGGGACGGGGGCCCCTTCGGATGAGAAGGGGGGCCTGGATTGGGAAGGGGGGGGACACACAGAACTTGATTTTCCTTGCAGTAAATGGGAGAGAGAGAAAGAAGGAAATTCAAAAAAAATTTTTTTTTCTTTTGGAGACTGCCTTGACAAGTCCCTGAAGTTTCCTTGGTGAGGTTTCCCCCCCCCCCCCACCAGTTTGCCATTGCCTCCTTCCTAGGGCTGAGAGAAAGTGGCTGGCCCAAAGTCACCCAGCTGTTTTCCTGCCTAAAGCGGGACTAGAACTCACCCTCTCCTTGGTTTCTAGTCTGGTGTCTTAACTGCTGTCAAAAGCAACATTTTTCCCCCTTTTGGTTATTCTGTAGAAGGGAGTGAGTGGAAGAGGCAGACACATCCCGCTCTGGGTGGGAGACCGGTGGTTCTTAAATATGATAATGAATAAAACTGAATAACCAAATTCTACATTACATTACTGCTGTGTAAATTGATGTGACTTTTGAAAAAAAAAATATGGTGACATTCTGTTGTGAAAGAGGGTGGAGGGTAAAGTTAATCTCTCCTGCATTTGATGAAAGCTGCAATCCTGGGCAATGCTGGACTGAACTCTATTGAATTGGACTAGGCCTGTTTCTGAATAAACATGCCCTGAACTCAGATGCCAGTCACTTAAATTCATTTTGTGACATTATTCTTAACCACCCAGATTCCCAACCCCCTCCATTTAATAATAAACTAATCAATGATTTAAGTAATCCTGGTTAATCTAAAACAGTGTAAATCAGGCTATATTTTCTCTCTCTTGCCCAGAAGTTATTAACTAAAACAAATTAGGCAGTGAGTAGGTAATTAATTATCCATTAAATATCTGGGGGTATTCTTATTATTGTACTCCTTTATTCTGGCTTTTCCCCAACCATTTCATGACATGACTCATTTTTTTTCTTTGTCAACCATCCAGCAATCTAAATTAAGTTGAAGGTTTGTGTCTGGTGGCTGAACTGTACCTTAAACCCAGATATCTCCTGATTTCTATGTCCTAAATCTTGGAGAACATTGCTTGGGGTTTTTTTCCAGTCCAGCTGTGTATTTTATTAAAGTCAACCAACCCTGTGAGAGAAACTCAGGCTGTTCTGATTGTTTCTGATTCATACACCACAACACGCTTTGCATATATAAAATATAAACTAATACATCTTGTACTGTAAATGGGGCAACGGATAGTGCATACATAAGAACCTTCTCTTTACGCAATATTAACATAAATAAATCAGTATTTGATGAAAACCTAATCTTTCATCTCTCCCTTCAAATTTGGTGATGACGGCGATCACCTCAGCCACAGCAGAAATGAAGGGCTTGGTTGATCAAAGCAGAATAATGTTGATGGGGTGGAGAGATGAAGAGAAAGGAACATGTTGAGGTGGAAAAGCTGCCTGCAGCACTGAACTCTCCACATCTTCACATTAATCTTCCTTCACTTCATGGCAATGTTCTGCTTTCACAGGCGAGACCGGGCAATCTTTGTTTGCACCAGCTGTTGTCATGGGAAAAAGACAAATAAATGATGAAGTCAACAGACAGGAGACTTGGGAAGTGGACTTGAACCAACCATCAGAATCGGCCATAGGAACCCCGAACCAACCATGTAAGGTTTGTTTATGTATATGTTTATATATATATTTTAGAATCAAAAATTCTATTTACTGACAAATGGCATCCCAGGTGGGAAAGAAAAGTTGGAATGACTATAGTGAGGCAACAACCATTTGTTCTTCTGCCTGGGAAAATCTCAGCTTCAATGTACTGAACCACTTGGTTAAAGAAATTGATGTGTGGAAAATGAAACTGGTAGTCATAATAATCATTCTTTGCTTTGTCGACCATATTTCATGATTACCCTCTTTCCCATGCTTGTTGCAAATAAATAAGGTAGTTTGCTACAACAAGGATTTTAAAAAAAACCCACCAAGTTGAAGAAGTTTATAATTTATCTAATTTGCTTAAGATAGCTATGTGAAAGTAAACAAATTTCAAGACATTAATTTAAATTTTATTTACAAATTAAATAGGAAAAAAGAAACCTATGAATGGTAGTTTTAGAAACTTAGAATCCTGCTGCATATTCCATAAATTCAAGTTCATTAGCAGTTCAGTCTTAAACATTCTTGCTTTAGATGTCACACCGGTAAATATGCCATCTGAATAAACATGATCCAAGGTAGATCCAAGGTCTTTTGGAGAGTATTTGAACAACTGTTTTTGCCTTTAAGTCTAAATAATTACCGGTATCCATCACCCATGCAAAGCTGGTGACAAGCCTTAAATAAAGCAAATGACATTGTCAACAAACCTCCACAAAGCTTCCCATGGATGGGAAAACTAAACATCATGTTTGTCAGATACATTTAAACAATGAGACCAGGATATGCTGTGAACCCTGCTCCCCGGATGCTCCCTGGACATCCAGTTTTCTTTTTTTAGAAACAATTTTGTTTATAAATTGTGTTTTTAATTTGTAACACAAACAGGGAAAAAATGTTAGATCTTCATGCTCCTGTGTGACCACTGCAGGGCTGCCCCCCTCGCTCTTTTAAATAAACTTTGTGCAAAGGAAGCCTTAGCTGAAAGATGCCAGAACATTCTTTGTGGTATTACACCTTCAACGTTTGGCATATCTGGGAGGGCAACTCCCAGATCTGTGCTTGCTCTACATCAGGGGTGTCAAACTCAAGACCCGCGGGCTGGATCCAGCCAGCGGGGTGCTTAGATCTGGCCCACAGCGCCACCTTGTAAACAGCGAAGGACCGGCCTACAGTGCCTCTGCGAGAGAAAATGGAGCTCGGGAGGTTCCCGAGCTCCGTTTTCGCGGGCAGAGGGTTGCAGGAGGCCATTGCAGCCTCCCGAGCTCCGTTTTCACTGGCAGAGTGCTCCGGCCACCACAGGCACCCCCGACATGAGTGATGTTGAACTGGCCACGCCCACCCGTCCCCCAAGGTCAAACACAACCTTGATGTGGCCCTCAATGAAATTGAGTTTGACACCCCTGCTCTACATCTACAGTCTTCCTCAATCAAATCTGCCCTCCATATTTGTTGCACAACTCTCAGTCCTCCCAAACAGGAATGATCAAGGTGGCCGATGAGACTGTATGTTGTCTACTGGAGTATTGCCTTTTGCAGTTATTTGATTCTGAGATTTCACCCTGACGTTAATGGCTAGGACTAAGAATGGTTTTGGAAATGTAGCACTGTCATAAAGTCAAGCCAGTCTCCCACAGAGAAGGCTCTCCCCCTCGGCCCCGCCAACCGACATTGCTTGGTCGATGGGACCTGGAGGAGGCCAACTCTGTGGGCCCTGACCGGTCGTAGGGAGGTATGCGGCAGTGTGCTGTGCAAGGAAGACAAAGGAGAGGCAGGATAGAAAAGGGCCAATTCGGGCAAATACCAGACCATCCAGATAGTTCAGAAGCACAAAAGCCACACAATACTTACTTTGTGTAAATATATTGCCTGTCCCAATTCAAAGGCTTTGCAATTAGTAAACAAAATGACAAGTGATTCTCACATTTAAAATCCGGCACTCATTGCTCCCCTGTCCAACCCACTTCCCACAAACATAGCTTTTATTTCCAAAGTTTCTTACTAAGATTGTCTTTTTCAAGGAAGAGTTCAGTGAGGAAGGCCCCATAATGTTGGTGTGCTTTCAGAACTCAACATGATAGACCAGTGTTTCTCAACCTTGGCAGTTTGAAGATGTGTGGACTTCAACTCCCAGAATTCCCCAGCCAGCGTTGCTGGCTGTGGAATTCTGGGAGTTGAAGTCCACACATCTTCAAACTGCCAAGGTTGAGAAACACTGTGATAGACCATAGTTCTCATCATATCTCATCTCATCTCAGAGACCACCAAGGACCCCTCATTATTCTCATCCTTTAAAGTCTCTCTTTTGCTCTTGTGTGTGTGTGTGTGTGTGTGTGTGTGTGTGTGTGTGTGTGTGTGTGTGTGTGTGTGTTGGAACACAGGGACACGACCCCATGCTGGAAAATCGCTGAAGACGTTCAACAAGGATGCTTATGGGTCTGGGGGTGCCACTCCTTCCCAGAACAAGTCTCTCCGAGGTAGCAGCATTAGCTACATTGAGACAGCTGAGCACACAAAGGACCAGTTCTTACCTCGAGATGAGTGGAATCCTTTGGAAGTAAAAGCATTAAACACACTCCAGCTACTCTTGGATAAAAGGAAAAATGTGAAAAAATCAGTGGAGAATCAGACAGGCTTAAGGAAGCAGCCCTTTCAGGATGCCAAAGGCCTTCCTTCCCTTAGTCGTGAGGAGGCATCGCTCTCTACCACTTACTTGAGTCAAAGGAACCAAATCAGCAGGAACCGTCTCCGCTTGGAATCTGCCAACAGCATCTCAACTTACATCCATCCACCTGGATATGTCCACTGCCAAGGCAGACTTCTAGCGGAAGCACCTGTGTTGAAAAACACAGGGTCAAATGTTGGTCAACACTCTGGTGACTTGAATCACCTCAACCGGCCTGGGAAGAAAAACCCTTACCACAAATTCCATGGTTTTTTCCGAAATATCACTAAACCCTATTGGTTCACAAACCGACAGACTCCAAGCTTACTGAAATACTTCAGCACCTTTAAGATTGGTAAGCAATTTGATGGCACGTAATCAATCAAAAATATATAGGTGGGCCTCAATTTACAACCGTTCATTTAGTGACTGTTCAAAGTTACGACGTCACTGAATAAAGTGACTTATGGCCGTTTTTCTCAGTTACGACCTTTGCAGCATCCATGGTCATGTGCTCAAAATCCGGATGCTTGGCAACTGATTCATATTTATGATGGTTGCTTGTGTCTCGTGATCATGTGGTCACCTTTTGCGATTTTCTGACAAGCAAAGTCAGAAGGGAAGCCAGATTCACTTAACAACCAGGTTACTAACTTAAATACTTCAGTGATTCACTTAACAACTGTGGCACAAAAGGTCTAACATGGGACAAAACTCACTTAACAAATGTCTCACTTGACAACAAATTTTGTGGTTGTAAGATGAGGACCACCAGTATTCCAGATCCTTCAATACTGCATATTTATATATTTATAATTTTAAACTTTTGCACTCAACAAATTACTTTTGTATTTTTTTCTATTCTTTAAAAATAATGTGTTTTTCCCCTCTTTATCACCTGTGAGATTGGGTTACCTCCTGGAAGGAAGGGGAGATGATGGGATAGTTCTGGTCACAAACTCAGATGTTATACAGCCAAGAAGCAGTGCTGTAGCAAAACCATTTCATTTGTACCCTTTTAAATCATTAGAAAATCAGCACAGTTTGAATACCCGCTACATACTGAACGTTAGGAGGGAACCTGCTGGGAAGCTGACACTTAGATTTAGATTTAGATTTTAGATTTATTATTAGAGTTGGAAGGGACCTTGTAGGTCATCTAGTCCAACCCCCTGCTCAAGCAGGAGTTCCTACACCATTTGAGACAGATGGCAGTCCAGTCTCTCCTTGAAGGTCGCAAGTGTTGGGGCTCTCACAACCTCCGCTGGCAAGCTGTTCCACTGGTTGATCGCTCTCACCGTCAGAAAGTTTCTCCTCACTTCCAGGTTGAATCTCTCCTTGGTCAGCTTCCATCCGTTATTCCTTGTTTGGCTTTCTGGTGCCATAGAGAACAGCCTGACCCCCTCCTCTCTGTGGCAGCCCCTCAAGTATTGGAACACTGCTATCATGTCAGCCCTGGTCCTTCTCTTCACTAGACTGGCCAAGCTCACTTTAAGCATTCCCATGGAAGATAGGAGTAGTGCCAGGAATTACCGCGCTGCTATCCCAGGACAGAAAGCAAGGTTAAGTTGTGAAGATCCTGAAGGTTTTTGGGAGAGGGCACTTGAGATCTTCACTTACCATCCAAGAACTCAGCTTTGCTCACTATGGTCATTATTTGAGCATTAGCATTGAGACAGTACCAATCACAGTGGTTTTAGATCCTGTTTTCTGATCAGAAAACCAATTGCAAATTTTAATCATCTGTCAACCTCCCATCAGAGTTTCCCTAAAAATATTGGATTTTGGGGCTCTACTTTTGACTCAGAAACAAGAGGCATACAATAGAGCCGAGGTGGCGCAGTGGTTAGAATGCAGCACTGCAGGCTACTTCAGCTGACTGCTAGCTGCAGTTCAGCTGTTCAAATCTCACCGGCTCAAGGTTGACTCAGCATTCTGAGGTCGGTAAAATGAGGACCCAGATTGTTGGGGGCAATATGCTGACTCTGTAAACCGCTTAGAGAGGGCTGTAAAGCACTATGAAGCGGTATATAAGTCTAAGTGCTAATAGTCCTTCACTTGCAATCATAACCAATCTTGGAATTTCCATTGTAAGCCACGATGGTTTTAAATTAAGGCACCCACATGATCGGACCCAATTTTATGACTTTTTTTGTAGCGGTCATTAACCAATATATTCTTATGGACATTTTTCTGCAGGAGGAAACTGGTTAAAAAGGCCAGAAACCAACAGAAAAGGTAAATCATGGTCATGTGACCATGGAACATTGCAACAAACCATAAAAGTGAGCCAGCTGCCAAGAGCATGAAATGTGGTCATGTGACCACGGGGGTGGGCATACAGCCATGGGAATTCCAGAACCAGATTGTAAATACTTTTGGGGGGGTGTCTCCATCATAAATTTGGTTGCTAAGTGACTGGTCATTAACTAAGGACTACTTTTGTAAGTTGCAGCTCTCTGATAAGCTAAGATATAGCTGT